>OZ038517.1:38481825-38484325 GCA_964036315.1 Acanthosepion esculentum | reverse complement strand
TATATCATTCCTATCGCCCAGCACTCTCAACTAGTGTAAGCTCTGCGACTATCCCGACTACATCCCCCTCAATTGTTCTGTCTTGTCGTCGTTGATTATGTTATATGTAATAGGAGCAGGTAGGCTTTCCTACCGCCCGGTCTATACTCCTCCCCCCTCTATTGGACACGTTTAGAGGCCCAAACCTTGTTTTGTGCCTAGGAAGGGGTTCCCAGATCTCTCTCTCTCTCTGCTGGTGCCGTTGAGTTTCACCCGTGATGTGTGTAGTCTGTAGCATTGCCTGTTCATTCTGAGGGTACATGGTTGACAGTTCCCTGGTAGTTAGGAGCCCTAACTCTTGCGTAGCGTCTTTAGCGGCCGCTCTGATCAACAGTTGCATAATATCGGGGTGTCTGTAGTGTCATGTCGCGCATGGATAGGTGTCCCTGCAGTCATCTCCGGTGGGCAACCCTGAGGCCACATTATGATTCAGGCTGTGTCAAACCGCCTCTCTGCCCGTGTCATGGGTGATAACCGTCAGCTTCCTCTAACTCAGGCCTTCTCTTTTTCCAACACCAATTACCCACCATGAAGTACAAAAACCAGAAATATAAACCTAAACCAGCCTTCCAAAAATCACCCAAACCTTTAAATATCTCCTTCTCCAACATCCGTGGCATTAGAACCAACTTCTGCAGCGTTGAGTCCTTCCTCATTGCTAATTGCCCGGATATACTGGCCCTGTGTGAGACCAATCTTGACTCTTCTATCCCTTCCTCTGATCTCTCGATCCCTGGATACCTTCCTCTCCTCAGAAAAGACTCTCTAACCCACATGAATGGCTTGGGTGTCTACGTCAAGGACCATCTCCCTCTGGCTAGAGAGTCCTCTCTCGAATCACCGGATCATTCGTACTTGTGTCTCCGGCTATCTCTTCTCAATGCCGTAAGCTATCTTTTCTTCCTCTACCACTCTCCATCCTCTCCGGACTGTGGGATACTCGATGTCATTTCTGACAGCATAGATAGGGCCCTATCTGTCCATCCGTACGCGCACATATTTGTGTTTGACGATTTTAACGCCCATCACAACCAGTGGCTTAAGAACGCTACTACCGACCTCGCAGGCATTCATACTCTCAACTTTTCAGTCTCTCAATCCCTCACTCAGCTAATCGATTTCCCCACGCGTTTTGCCTACAACCGTGACTGTAAGGCTTCACTCCTCGACCTGTGTTTTACCTCCATCCCTGAGTCTTGTAGTGCCACGCAGCTCTGTCCTATCGGTAACTCCGATCATGCTGTAGTGTCTGTTAGCATCTCCTTCAGCCCCACCCCCTGCAAAGAGCCTCCTACCACCAGAACCACATTCTGCTACCAACGGGCTGACTGGGACTTGTTTCGTGACTTCCTCCGCGATGTCCCCTGGGATGCTGTATTTAAGCTCCCCACTCATGATTGTGCTTCTGAGTTCTCTTCCTGGATTAAAGCCGGTATCGAAGCTTTCATCCCCTCCAGGAAATTCACGGTCAAACCGCGCTCCTCCCCCTGGTTCACAGCTGCTTGATCAGCCACCATTGCCCATAGGAACCACTTCTTCCACCGTTTTCGTAGTGATATGTCCGACTCCAATAGACGTCTATTTACCTCTGCCCGCAACAAGCGTAAGTGTATCCTTGACGATGCCAAGTCACTATTTGCTGCTCGGATGAAGGAATGTATTGCATCCCGCAAATTTGGCTCCAAAGATTATTGGCGCCTCTGCAAGAGCGTTCTGAACAATAACAAACCCTCCATTCCTCCCCTGTTCAATCAGTTTGAGGTCCTGACCACCTCTGCCGACAAGGCCAATTGCTTCGCTCGGAAGTTTTCTTCCAATTCTACGCTAGATTCTTCCAGGGTACCCTTGGCCGATTTCCCTCCCAGAACTGAGGCACTCCTGGACGGATTGCACATAACCCCGTCGTCGGTATTGGGCATTATTTCTAACTTAGATCACCACAAGGCTACTGGTGGTGACGGAATACCAGCCATTGTCCTGAAGAAATGGGCAACTGAACTGGCGCCTGCCCTCTCTAAATTGTACAACCGCTGCCTCAAGGAGTCCTGTTTTCCTGACTGCTGGAAGTCCTCAACCATTGTTCCTGTCTTTAAGAACTCTGGTGACCCCTCCGACCCTTCCAATTACCGTCCTATCAGTCTCCTACCCCTCTTCGGCAAAGTCTTCGAGGCCATTATCAACGCCGAAGTGATTAATCACCTGATATCCCACGATCTGCTCTCAGACAAGCAGTATGGTTTCCGCTTTGTCCGATCTACTGCCGATGTGCTTACGGCCATCACTGAATTTGTCTACCAAGCTATCCATAATAACAGTGAAGCTCGTGCCGTGGCCCTTGACATCTCCAAAGCATTCGATAGAGTTTGGCATGCTGGCCTTCTTCGCAAGCTCCAGGGTTATGGTATCACAGGTCGATTGTTTGACCTAATACAATCATTCCTGTCAAATCGGGATTTGAAGG
>OZ038517.1:38459325-38476825 GCA_964036315.1 Acanthosepion esculentum | reverse complement strand
TGTGAATTATTTCTGTGAAAAGTGGGATTGGTTCAAATTCTGGCCAAAACTTTCACATAAATGCCCTTGAGAAAGGCATGAATCTATCTCTTTTTCAATACTTATGAGTTAAACAATAGGGCAGACTAGGCTCCCTAGCCTTAGTTAGCACCCAGTCTAGGAGAATAAATCCATATGTGGTCAGGTTTTGGAACTAATAATTTCAACCTGTAAGCTTAGATTTGCTCCATAGCGAGTACTTGCTATGGAGCAAATCTAAGCTTTGTTCGGTCGTGGCCCAATATTCTATAAGTAGTCAATAGGTTCAAAAAGAAGAGATGTTGCAATATCCCAGAAGTGGAAGATTTATCATGATTTCAAAACCCAGGTTTTCTTGACTCAAATTAATTTGTAATCTTTCATTTTCTTCATTTTGTATGCCACATCGCTTGAGGAACTACAAACTTTTACTTTATTATCTCTGAATTGTTTGGGGAAAAATAGTGAAGTGGTTTCCTGTTATCTTTTCTGTGGTTTTGAATTCAAAGTAATCTTTTTTCTAGAGTGCTACCAAAAGCAAGAGAACCCAGTTCATTCTGCTATTTAACCCATAGATGAAGGGGCAAGATTCTTGTCTTTCCCAAGGGCATTAGTGTGAAAGTAAATATAACAAATTCGGTCAATATCTGAACTCAACTTACCAATTCGACCCCCAGCACCGATAACAATTAGCAATCATTCATTTTCTTTTTTTTATGCCATGTCTCTTTAGGGTGTAGACAATCATGGCACTCCACACCTTTTCTTTATTATTTGTGAATTGTTTAGGGAAAAGTAGTGCAGTGATTTCCTGTTGCCTATGGTTTTATATTCAAAGTAATCTTTTTTTCTAGACTGCTACTCAAAGCTAAAGAACCCAATATATTCTGCTATTTAACCAATAGATGAGGGGTAAGAAGGGCATTAGTGTGAAAGTAAATATAATGGCTTTGGTTAGAATTTGAACTCAACTTATCAATTCTACCCTTTGCACCGATAACCATTACACTACCTGCATATTCTCTTCATTTCCTATACAAAATAACTAGAGACATAAGGCTGTCAAAAGTTTTAAATAAAGCATATTTACAATACAAGTCAAATATAGTTTAAGGTAAGAAAACAATCTAGATATAATAATATAAAAATAAATATAATAATGAAAGAATTATCGCACCTCAGGAGGCAGGATCAAGGCTTGTGGTCCCGCAAGTCCTGGTGCCGAAGTAGTAGTTGAGCTGGTCACCCCAACAACCCCAGGTCCTCCGCTGTTAGTAGGGGTTGCACATGGTGTGGCTATCAAACTGCTAGTGCCGCCGCCACCACCAACCCCAGCCGAAGAAATTGACTGTGGGTCGGCAAAGTCTGCTGTGGTTGTTGCTGAAGAGGCAACTGAAGTCGGGGATGTAGTCATGATTTCACCTGATGGGTGCCGGTGATGAGAAGAGTGTCGATGTATTTGTGGGAGACACGGAGGTCGTTGGAGGGGTGAAGTTGCCTTGGTGGAACCGTAAACTCGGATCTTTTCATCATCATCTGATTCAAAGGCATCATCAATAGAAAAGGAGCTAGAAGCCATCACTCAGTGGAAGATAAGTAGGAGGAAATGTGTAAGCATAATTTAGGGATTGATTAAAAAAAAAAGAAAAAAAAATGTCAAAGAAAAAGAAAGAAATTCTCTCAAGACAAAGCGATAGATATATATCTATATTTCTACTTATGCTTTATATTTTAAAAGTATTTCCTGATTTTTTTTATTAATGTTCACCCAATACAAGGCCCAAGTACCACTCAAGGTAGACGGTTCCTGTGTAGTGTTGTATTAGTTTAAGAAAGGGCAAGAAGTGAAGTTCTTAGGGCTATACAGAAAAGATAAAGGCTAACACTAGACTTGAAGAAGTCAAGATTTAATTAGTGAATAACATTTCACAGTTTAGTCGGAGAGGTTAGAAGTATAGTGTAGAAGTAGACTTTAGAAGGAACTGGAAATTCAATCCTAAACAGGAAACAAAGGATAAACCTCTACTCCTTTTCAAAAGACCAGGGAGGAGTGCGAACCGGATTAGGCAAACCTTTATTAAATATCTTTAAGATTTTAAAAATTGAATGGTCATCAAAATGTATGTAAAATAGGAAAAGTCATTTTTAGAGAGATATTTAGGAAAAATAAAGTTAACTGAAAGAAAATATTGGTGACGAAAGGAGGGCATATACTTTTGGGTATTTTTTTTTTTAGTTTGTTTTCTTTTCCCCAGGTTGGTTTATCTTCTTTTGTAGTGAATCCAGTTTCAGGATTAGAGAGGAAAAAGCTGTCACAGATGACTGAATTTTTCTCCGATGTCACAATCTTTGATGTTTCAAGTCAGTTAAAACCTTAAAGAGAAGAAAAAAAAATTATAGAAATTATCAACTACAGAGATTATATACACACACATTATTCCCCACTGATCCCAGTAAAAAAAATAAAACTAACTATATACTATACTAAATTCAACTTAATCATGTGCAATAACTCTTCTCTGTCAACTAGTGTTTTGGAAAAGACCAACATACCAGTTTAAATGTCCTTTGGGAGATTGTATCTCTGACAAAAATGTAAGTACATATGTTGACAACTACAACATTATCAAGGAGTTTTACACACTATTTGTCAGATAAAAAGTTCTATTGCACAACATTTAAATATATATTCCTGTCCGCCTTTACAATACAGGAAAATATTTGTTGACAACACCAATATACTACACCATAAAAATAATAAACAAAAACTTCAAATTCTCGAGGCTCTCTATATAAAAAGCAACCAACCAACACCGAACAAAATTTATTACAAGTGTAGTAGCAATGTTTTAAAATGCATTTGAGTTTACTGACATTTAACACCATGTTGTATTTTTTCCATCTCTGCTCCTTTACATTCTGGACACTTGTTTACAAAAAAAAACAGCTACAATGGTTAATTTTAAAATAATTATAACAGAGCATGTTCACAAAAATCACCATCACAACAATCACAGTTCCATTAAGTTTGTCTTCAAAATTCACCCCTGAAGATGATCTTAGAGATCGAAAGTACATGGGTTAACAAGAACTGTGGTGCCTTCCTTGAATTTCAACTTAACATCAAGAAGATAATTAGAGAACTAGAAAGGATTATTATAAAAAATAAAGAGACATAAAATATCTATATATTATTCAATGAAACACGCTTGAATGAAGATATGATGCCTATCTCTCTCTCTCTCTCTCTATATATATATATATATATATATATATATATAAAATAGTATTATTTATCCACTAATAGTGTTTCATACAGTGTGATTTTTGAAAAAAGTAAAAACCATTAAAAACTGTCATTTGTATATGTATTAAAATGTTCTTTTAGAAGTATTTCAAATAGAACACTTTCATATACATAAGAAAAAGAATATACAAATCCCACATATAATATAAAATTTGTTTGATCACCAAAGTTAAGCAGCATTATACCCTATCAGTAAGTGAACATAGGTGAATATATAGGTATCATAGGTGAACATATAGGTATGATAGGTATTGTAAGCAATTAGAGGGCTTTGCCTAATGAAACAAAGCTTCATAACTATTTACAGTTTGGACTGTTTTCATCTTTGTTGTTATATTCCCAATATTTCGTCCATTGTATGCTCCAGTCTTCTTCGGGTGATTGGAATTTCAAACCGAACCCTTTATTTCATTCACCAGAGTAGATTGTTCTACTTCCGTGTGCCATACCGCTTCTGGATATCTCATTTTCAGTTATTTCCCTTTATTAACGCAACCCTCCAAGTTTTTGTTCACCTCTACTGTGGCCAGGTATTGAACTCACAATTCTTTGGGTCAAGTCACTGGATTCCTTCAACTGATGCTATTATCCACTGGGCCACATGTCATGGAACTAGAACAATCTACCCCAGTGAATGAAATAAAGGGTTCAGCCAAAATTTCCAATCACCTGAAAAAGGCCGAAGCATACAACAGCCAAAACATTGTAAATATAACAACAAAGATGAGGACTACAGTCCGAACAATGTAAATAGTGTAAATAGTTACAATACCTCATCTGAGAATTATAGACTGTCAATATGGCAACAAAGATGAGGATAACAGTCCGAACAACGTAAATAGTTACAATACCTCATCTCAGAACTATAGACTGTTAATAAGGCAACAAAGATCAGGACAACAGTCCAAATAGTGTAAATAGTTACAATACCACATCTCAGAATTATAGACTGTCACTATGGCAACAAAGATGAGGAAAACAGTCTGAACAATGTAAATAATTACAATACTTCAACTCAGAATTATAGACTGTCAATATGGCAACAAAGATGAGGACAATAGTCTAAATAGTGTAAATAGTTACAATACCTCATTTCAGAAATATAGAGAGATATTGAAAGCCTCATAAATAACTACATAATATATATTGTGTATTTGTATTTACATTAAATACATTGAAGATAAAATATTTTGTATTCTTCAAAGCATTCAGAGAATTTGACAAGATTAATCTGTGTCTCTTGAAAACTTTGAACAGTGTCAACAACTAAAATTGATTGTACATGGAACTTGAAAAGAAAATAATGAATAACAGCTATTGAACTTAAGAAACCTATTTTCCTGAAAAATTGTTTTAAGAGTAAGTTTTTATAAATTACAACCAACATTAGTACTGGCTGCTTAGTTAATGAATGCCAAATGTTTTCTTGTAGGGAAACGTCTAATATGACCGTTACTAATGATTCTACTATGCATTGAAAATCAGAAAATAAAGGGATTGTCAGTGGTCAAGAATTAATGCAAGAATTACTCAGAGTGATCTATGTATAATGTAAATGCATTCTTAATGATTCTATTAAAATGGATAGCTCACGTAACTCGAAGAGAAAATAATTAAGATGTAGACTTTCCACATGACTTCAAACAAAAGGTTAGGAAGGAAACTCCCATCAATACTGGAAAGACTGATAAAAGCTAGTAGAGAAAACCATTTTCTTGAAAAAAATCTTAAGGGAAAGATTTGATAAATTCCAACCAGCATTAATGCTGAATGAGTCTTAAAAAGAAAACAGCTAATTCACTGTCACCATCTGTCAAGCTACAAACATTTCTTGTGCCTAGCAAGACATTTCACAGATCTATTAAAATCATTCCACAAGGAAAAAAGAACCGTTTTGATTGATTCATTTGTTTGTTTGTTTTTTTTATGGCATATCAACCTTTCGCTAATCCTTGGTGTGATGATAAACTACATCCGGCAGCAAGACCTATGACCAGGAGATTGGAGGTTTTGTGGAGTGTGGAACCACCTCTTAATTGCTGTTATCTTCAGGTCCACCCTGACCTAGGGTGGTAGCACCTGTTAGGGTCCCAGCTATGGGCAAATAGTAAACTCTCAAACAAAAAACTATGAAAGTATAAAAATACATTTTTTTATAGTAAAAATATCAGCAATACATTTTTATGTAAAAAATGACCAATAATACATATTTATAGTAAAATGACCAACAATACATTTTTAAGGCAAAATGACCAGCAATACATTTTATCTGCAGTTGAAACCATAAAATTGTGCTAAAATTATTTGGATTTCAGCATTAAATAATGCACTAAGCAAAATAAATCAAATATTTTGCTGGTTACTTAAAACAAGAAAATATTTTTACATTTTAAGAATTTTATGGTGATAATGATTTGATAAAAGTCCTACTAATTAACCCATAATTGGGGGAGAGAAGAAGAAGTGGATCCCTACCTTTCCCAAGGGTATTTGTGCATAAGTGAATATAACAAACCCAACTGGAATTGGAACATTGCTCTTTAATTCCGAGCTGTTATTCATTACGTCACCTGCACATCCAAGCTTACAGTACATAGTATTCCCAAGTGGTCACCCATCTAGGTATTGATGAGGCTCAATGTTGCTTAACTTTGGTGATCATATGAAAACCATTGTTTTAATGGGATATGGCTGTAGGCCCAAAGAAAGAGCCTCATTTTCTATCAAATTCTTTTTTTTCCTTTGAGGAAGCCATTTCAATTTTTTCTAACATCTGAATAACACCTTTAGAGATATATAGTTTCAGAAGTACCCAGACTAACACACCTTTCTAAATATGTAACATGAATAGTAAAAGTATATCAGGTCACTCTCTGAGTGCTATTGGTACCATGTACCCCAATACTACCAGTCAGGTCATCGACAACTAAACTGTTGCCCCACCACCAGGCTTTTCTAGTGAGGAAGGTGGCTGGACACCCAGCAGTAGTAAACATGACCAGTTGTCGCAGTTAGCTCCTCCTCAGTCCCTTAATCCTTCAACAGGGGTCTCTCTCTCTCTCTCCCCTGGCTATAAATACTGGCTGACCCTTCGTCTCTCATTTCCGACTCAGGCCTTAGGCCGCCACCTCACGCGGAGGTGTTGTAAAATCTCTCTTTTCAACGAACTCCAATATGTGAACTCTCACAGATGCAGCATTTCCCAAATTCTGGGAACACGCTAAGAACAATACACGTACATACGAACACTCACAACCCACATGATTTCTCCATACAAACACTATGTAACTGTTCATGTCTTTGTGTAACTTGTTATTAATATATATTTGTTTACCCATATATATCGGTCTTGTTTGTTTTCTTTGTCTTCTTTGGACTTAATTAAAGTCCAACATTCCCATGTAGCTGGACCGGCTAGCAGAAAATTTTAACCTTCTGATATCGCTTCACATCTTCACCCCCACGGTCCACTACACTGTCAAATTGGGTGGGAGGTGATGAACACAATGGAGTAGGTTGGGCTCTATAACTATGTAGGCAGTCAGTGTCATCATGACATGACAATGATAAGCAGAGGGCTTCCTAGACAAGAGTTAACAGCCAGGGCAAAAGGTTCCTCTTGACCAAACCAACAGCCAAGTGTCTGTGAGCAAGGGGAGTAGATTGCTTTGTATAAATGAAAACCTCAACAGCTTACAAGCCAGATATGTGGGGGGGAACTGTTAAGGTACTCAGCTGTATAGCACCTCTATAACCCCTCCTGGTCAAAGGGATGATGACGACAAACATTAATAAAATCATGCAAGTTCACTATACTTTGTATCAACCGCATTAAATGTATGCCGGCAATCTTTAGTTGGTCTAAGAGTGCTCACTATCAGAATCATCGTTTTCAAACAATCAAGAAAATAATTTGTATTTCAAGTTTATAAAAATATGTAAAAAAAACAAATATTTAAAAACAAACCATGAAATATATAACCTAAAATTAAATTCTATTAAAATATTTTCAATTTTGGGATTTATT
The DNA here is from genome assembly GCA_964036315.1 of Acanthosepion esculentum. Lineage (NCBI taxonomy): Eukaryota > Metazoa > Mollusca > Cephalopoda > Sepiida > Sepiidae > Acanthosepion > Acanthosepion esculentum. Next base: position 38,469,473 of record OZ038517.1, on the reverse strand, counting down.
TATTTTCTTTAAAATACTCTAATTTGCATAATTACTGTATACATTCTTATTACTCAACCCAGGGTAGGGATTGTTTAGACTGAGTGGGATGGGAATGTATTATTATTCTAGTGTCTTATTTGGAAGTCAAATTTAGTCAAATTGTGTGCACTATAGCACCGGCACATACAAGTCATTCACACATGACACTGGCATTGACAAATGACGCACATGCAAAGTCACACGCAGACAATGTCTGACGGACAGATAACCAGTTTTTTTGTTGTTTTTTGTTATATAGATTATTAAGCAATATTTCACTTTTTTTCTTTTTTTTTAATAATCCCCTCTGATACTTTTCGTAAAATGTTTTCCATGATGACTATGAATATGAATTTAAAAATTTAGAACAGCAAATTTTGAAAAATAAAAAGGGAGGAGAGGGAAAAAAAGAAGTATTACTATTATTAACTTAATAGTATTAAGTTTATTTTTTTTCATTCATTAGAGAAAAACAGTAAAAACTCAATTAACGAAATTCAATTAATTAACCCAGCCATGACAGCTGGGAAAGCAGTGGCGAAAAATGAACATGTGGTCACGTGACCAAATAATCGTAAGTTGTCTTGAAGAGAAGCTGGAAAAATCGGTTTATTTTAATTAATTTTAATTTAATTAATACAAATTAAATACTTTTTTTTATCCATAAATAAATTGATACCAGAAACATGAGGGGGGTGAAAACTAAAAAAAAAAAGCTTATATAAATAAATATATATAAACTGAATACTCGACGCTCAATAAATAAAAAAAGTAAATAGCAGAAGAATGAGAAGATTCTTTTAAAAAAATTGAAAAATGAAAAGAACTAAAAATTCAGAAATCATAAAAATAAAATCATTTCAAAGCCTTCTTTTCTTTTACATTTTATGTTGAAGCAATTTTAAGTCGTTTTTACACTAGAAAAAATGAAATATCTGAAAACATTTTTAAATGTTATTTTAAAAAAAGAAATTTTATTTGAATCAACAGACCAAAATTTTGCGAATTGTTTTTTGGGTTTTTTTTATTACTTGTCGATTCTTTCTCTTGTACGTCATAAGAAATGTGTTTAAAAACAGTTAAAATTCCTTTCTTCACCTTAATCTTAATAAGTCAGAGTGTTATAGCTTAATGCATATAATAATAATAATAATAATAATAATAATAATAATCAGACGATTTCTATTTTATTTCTAAAAGCCCATTCAAAAAGAAAATCATTTGGAAAAAAAGATTCAATCAACAAAGAAGCAAACGTCAATATTATTTATTAATGGTTTGTTCCAGTTTATAAAACCATTTCTAAGTGGTGCATTCTTATGGAAATGTGGACGATGAAGGTGTACAAATTTATTATACAATGAATCAAATATTAAAAAACAAACATCAATTCTTCTAGTAACCTATTATGCCCCACCCTACAAAACATGAACTTCAATTACGCAGACTTTTTTTTAAAAAAGAAAATGTTTTACTTTAACCTTTATTTAAAATATAAATGAAAGAGGTTATGAATTTTCAAATGAGTTTAAATTTAATGCTTGTTCATAATTCATTAATTTTTTATTAATCTTTTTTCGGTCCTTAATTAAGGTGTGTAAAAACGATTTATGTTTTTTACCTTGCCTCATTATGTGAAAATGTTTTAAATAAAATTAACAACGTAAATCATTTTTACGCCACAATTACGTCGGAAAATAAATATATTCAGTCGGAAACGTGTTTTGTTTTTGTTTTTCATTTTTATTAATAAAATTTCGGATTGATTTTTAAACGTTATTTTTTTTTTTTTTTACGTTTCTTTCTGACTTGCTACAATAAAATTTTCCTACTCATCATTCCTTTCAGTTCCAGAATTCCTCAACGACGTGTTGGGTACCCTTCTCTAGACCCCAAATAAATCATGCATATATTAGAAGTGATTTTTGTTATTGTTGTTTTGATGAGGGTACTATTATGTGAGTGTCACTGTTAAGAAATTAGAGCAGTATTTTTTATTTTTTTTATTTTTTACGACCTTTCAAAAAAAAAAAAAAGCTCGAAATTAAAACAAAAACACGCAATATGATACAAAAATAAAAATAACCCTGTTACTGTTTTTTTGGCTATAGACGTTTCGATTTCTATCAAAATTCAAAACAAATGATTTATTTTAAAAACGTAAGACGAATTTTCGGAGGGTGGGGGCACAATGACAAAAATAAAAACAACAGCTTTTTTAAACAGAACTAACGGTCTTAAAACGCTTCAAGATAGACGAATGAATGAAACAGTTACCGGAAAAGATGGCAGTGCAGTTTTAGGTCAATAAGGACCAGTACCTGCGTGACGAACGACTTATAAATCCTCATTTACTTTCCATTGTCTTTCTTTTTCCGATTTGTCTTATGAATTAGCGGCTGGGGAGCAATTGACCTCTTTTTGTTGACAGAACCACCAACCCCCAGAGTAACACTAACACTAACAACAGTCATTGATAAAAACCACCACAAAATTTTACAAGTATTTGAATTTGATTTGACTATATAATTATGGATGAAGCGAAATCCATCAGGTGCGTTAATGTAAAATAATTATTACTCACTCACGTTTCTCAGGGATCACATTTTCATTATATATTATTTATTATATAGCAACTAGCAGCAACGTGTCTTAATTTATTAAAATAAATTTAAAAAAAAAAAAAAAAAAAAAAAAAAAAAAATCACTGTACCAAATTCTGCAGATTACGCAAAAAAAAAAAAATTGACAAGAATAAAATATAAAATTAATTAAAACAAACGAGTTTGATTTTAATTTGCTGAAAGTAAGTGAAATGAAAAGTGGAGTATTAGGAAAAAAAATCATTTACCTTCTTAAGCTAAAAAAAAATTATTAAATTTAATTTAAATTAAATTAAATAAATTTGTTTTTTAAAAATAGCAATTTCGTTTTTAGTTCTTATATGATTTTTTTTTTCAAAACAAAGTTCTATACATTTCCTGAATATTTTCACAATAACTAACAACTTTACTTTAACTAACAAAATGCGTGTTTTTTTTATAAATGTTTTAAGTTCATTTTTCTCTTTAATGTTAGTTTTTGGCTCAGATTTTGCTTACATTGCTTTAAATGGCTTTTTTTTCAAAATATATATAAAATAAAATAAAAATATTATACACACAGTGAAATCACAGAGAAAATATTTGGAAAAAGAAACACCTTACTTAAAAAAAATTAAAAAATCATTGCTTAGCACACCTGTCTGCATGTGGTCGCAAGTCTTCGTTTTTTGTTTTTCTTGTCTTGTTTTTCCCCACGAATGTTTTTCTTTCCCCGATTCACAGAAGCAAGAAACGAATAATAATTGTTCCATGTTATTCGGTAAAGTAAAGAACACCAATTTTAGTACCATTATTTGCAACGTAATTTATTTGTGAATTACTAATTAATAACAATATACCCCCCTCTCCAGCCAGGTAAAAAATAAATATTCCAGCTGATTTTAATGATAATGTTGACAGTATTTTTAGAAACAAAACAAATAAAACATCTTACGAGGTATTTTTTTTTTAAATACGTCTTTCTTTGCCTTTCCAAAATATGTGCGTGGTGCAGACACGTGTGTCATGTTTTATTAAGTACATTAATTTATTTGTCGTTCAAACAAAAATGTTTGCAACTAGATTTTTAAAACATTTCATGGATTTTTATCGGACCATAAATAAAATTTCTTTTTTTTAAAATATGGTTTGTACAGATGTAACACAGAAGTCTTTATTGAATACTGAACAGTGAACACTAACAGGTTTGTCTTTTAGTTTTAAAATTCAAACATAGGGCTTTCTCTCAGTTTTTAAAAACATGTGAAAAAAAAAGTGTCACTGTCTCAAAAGTATTCTGTCCTCTAAAAAAGAAATAGACATTATGAACAGGTTTTTTTTATTGATTTCTTCGTATCTTGTCTAAATTGTTTTTTCTATATAGAATTCCTTTTTGTTGGTTTATTTACGCGCCTTATTAAAATAAAATAAAAATACGCAGAAGTACAATTTTATTATTTTTATCATGAGTAATTCCAGATAGCTTTTTTTTTTTTTGTGTGTATATGATGCTTACATTACGTTAAGAAACCGATTCAATTTGTGGACACTGAACTTAACATTTTAGGTTTGTATTCTTCCAAAACCACCCTATTTTTTTTTTTTTTTGCGCGTGCACGCGAGGACGTATGAAGAAATCAATTCCTTCTACTTATTAAAAAAAAAAAAATAAATGAACAGAAAGTTATAAAAAGCAAGTCACCGGGCGACCAAGATCTGTGATGTGACCAATACAGCACTCGACCCTCCAAGAAAGGGGAAGCTTAAGGAAGGAATAGATTTTTTAAAAGGAAACAGAAAGAAAGAAAAAGATGAACCCTGACACAGACAGACATCCAACAACAAAACAATTCATTCCTTTCCCGCATTTTATGCGAGAATCTGCGTGTGTATCCCTACCGTCTCATTTTTTTTTTTTTTTTTAATTTAGACCTTTTTAACAAATATTTTATGATGACACTGAAAGTGACAAGCATTATGGATCAATCATTTTTTTTTATTTTATAAAAATAAATCTAACTACATGCTTTTTTAAATATACACAGAATTGATGACAAATCTAGAAAATTAAAAAAAAAGAAAAGAAAATATTTACCTTTTTTTTTAGTTTTCTTTTATTTCCGGACTCTTGAGATGATACAGTTTGTTTTGGTTTGGACTTTTTGTTTTATATTTCTTTTCGTTGTTAATTGATAATTTGATATGTATATTGAAGATAAAAGTAAATTTAAATCACAGGTAAGTAGCAAGGTAATCAGTATGCTATTTTATTTTCCAAATAAATAAAAAAAAAAGATCCACGCTTCTTTTTTTAAAAGGCTGATTAATTAATTGTTTGGTTATAACAATGATTGAGAGATGACTTGAAGTGAAATTTTTCAAATTATGACATTTTTTTTTAATCCTCTTTTCGGAAGAATTGATAATCTTTCCTTTTTAAAGTCTTTTATTATTAATATTCACATTCTCAAAAATAGAGGAAAAAAGTCTTCATTCTTTTTCACATTTGGTGCGTGATTTTTTTTTTTTTGTAATGAAATAAAGGGTAAGAAAAAATAAAAATTAAACTGAAATGCAAGTCCTTTTTTCCGTATGACTAAGGCCTTTTCGTGATTAAATTCAAAAGAAAAAATAACAAAAAGGTTGGTCTTATTCCGTTATTAATACTTTGGCAAGAAAGTATATCCAGTTGGTAAATTCCTCTTTTTTCCAAAAAAAAAAAAAAAAAAAATCTCTTGTAAAAGAACTCTTAAATCAAAAATGTGGATTCAATTAAATTTAAAACACTTTAATTATCACTCTATCCAAGTCTGAGCAAATGGATAGCAGAACAAAAGAGAAAAAAAAATGGTCGTAAAGAAAAGAAGCAATAATTACTTTAGTGAACAAAAGAGTGGAAGCTGTGGAGAGCCACAATCGCTCGTGTCTCTAAAAAGAACATGCTACAATGGAGAAAGAGACTGTGTACTACAGTGTACACTGTACATTATACAATGTCTTCTTCATCCTTAATTCATTTTTTAAGAAAACCTTTTTAAAAATAAATAATGAATTCTTCCGAAATAGAAAGAATTATTTCAAAACTCTCTTAATTTTATCTTCTTAAAAAAAGCAAACGTTCAATTAAAATGTTCTGTTCACCTGTAAAAATATCCACGTCTATCGCCCTGCGTAGGTGCAGAGGCGACATTTTTGTACTCCTATAATATACAATCCACACATCTATTTATACATATACATATGTAATAGGTAAGTATAAATATGTAATGTTATTTATAAGATAATTTATATATAATGTTATAGTTTGCGGGAAGCTGATGTCTAGTAAAATCAGACTGGTTCCTTTTTATTTTTTCTTTCTCTTTTTCTTTCCTCCTCCTCTCTATCATTCTTTCTTTATTTTCATTTCTCCCACTCAAACTGCAGTCAACCTCGATCTTGACGTCACGATATGTGGGTGGAGCATAGTCAGTGCGCGATTCTGATTGGACAAGATGCGATCGTTACCCGTGGCAACGCAATATGATTGACGTCTTTGTCTGACGCGACGACAAGAGAAGAAGAAGAAATAATAATAATAATAATAATAATAACAACAACAACAATAATAGTAACGCCGACGACAACGTTGAAACACTTCAACTGATTTACTTGGACACGCTAGGATAACAACTGGCCAAGTCTGGCACAAGATAATGGTTTCAATTGTAAAACCAAACTGACATAGGTTTTACTTTTCATTTAACACACACACACACACACATATTAAAAAAAGCATATTTGTGCTCTTTAAACAGTGAAATTACTACCGGACTAGAGATGTCTACTCAAACACGTGTACCCACTAAATAAATGTTTACAGTAATAAGCATATTTATACCGTACACCCACATACATAAACATATTCATAAACTAAACATAATTTTTTGAAAGCCTCTAAAGATTTTAGTACTGGAAACATTCTGCTTTGATCAAACAAAGTCAGGTATGTTCAACTGAGAAAATTGAAAAATTCTTTTCAATACTCCAAAGAAATCATGGACTTACCTGGATTTTCAGAAAACAGTTAGACTTGTATCTTGGCTTCAGAGATTTATTGGCCATACAATATTGTTGCAGGTAGTATATTGACCCACAAACAGATATTGAATGACGGAAGACAACAACAAACAAAACGAAGACTTAAGTGAAAAAATATATTGCCAAGTTTATTTTCGTTAAAGAAAATACATCAACAAAAATAAGGTTACAGTGCAATAGTCAAAAAATATCTCTGCATACTCATTTAGAGGGTGATTAAGAGCGTTTTCCTGAGAAGGACAGTTTTGGTAGTCGCTGAGGAGCATTGTCCTGAAAAGGACAGTTCTATAATTGGTGAAGAGCGTTGTCCTGAAAAGTATAGTTTATTACATATCATTGCTGCTGGCAAGGATGGCTGGCTGGAGCTGTGACCAACAGCCAGCTGGAACTGCAGTTAATGCTGATGGCTGGAGCTGTGGGCTATTGGAACAGATACTACACTTTCATCCTCATCATCTGAGCCACAGAACCATGCTTTTCGAGCCTTGAGGCTGTTTTATATCTTGAATCAGTTTTACAATAATCACCTGTTAAACGTTTTCTTCCAGTTGTTTTTTTAAAAACATGTGCTGACAGAATACAACATTATGTATGGGATGATTGTGTTTTAAATGAACTGTTTGGTTATGCCTCTAACTCAGTTTCCATTAAAACTGGACATAATTAATTTTGTCATAGCATGGAAGCATTTCTTTGTGCCAAACAAACACACACACACATATGATTAAAGTTGGATGAGAGTCTGAGAGAATGGTAAATATATAAGGCAATTTGGAAAAGCTTCTACTTTGAAAGTTTTCTGATGATGCCAGTTCATCAGTAAAACATGTCAAAGTAAAAAAAAAAAAAAAAAAGTTACTACCACCATAACATAGCTTCCCTGTGCCTTTTCTATAAATACTTTCATGATAATTGTTCTGATGAACTTTCCTCTATGGTACCTAGACTTTATGGATTTAAACACACTATTAAAATGGTGACAAGGTCTCAACTTTTTACAGTTGAAATGACTGGACGTAACTGCAAGTTCTATGCTAACAGTTTCTTCAATCACACTTCTTGCTTGTGGAACTGTCTTTTTGCTTTTAGCTTCACAGTCAACTTTGATCTTCAAACATTTAAATGCAATGTCAATTGTTATCTACTGTCTTCTTAATTCTTGTTCTTTTAAGGTTCGCTATCCTTGAAAGTGTTTTTTTCTCTCATTCTCTAACACACATCAGCCCCTTGCATTTTAGTGGCTTTATTGTTTTTCTTGGGGTGAAATGATTTTAAAAAATGCCATACGTGATACACACTTGGGTGATCATGTATCTTTTCAATCCATAACAGACTAGGCAGAAAACTTTCACACAGTAGGTTGCCATTTCTTTCTGCAGTAGACTGGTTGCCAACCAAGGCTATAAGGTCCAGTCTGTCCTTCTATTCAACCCCTAGCTGGGAAGAAAGGATGGATTCATACCTTTCTCAAGGGTATTTGCACATAGGTGACTGTAATGAACCCAAGTCATCATGAGTATGACGATCAACTACATCTGACATCTGATCAGGAGGTTTTAAGGAGCATGGAACCACCACTTAATGGCTGTTGTTCTCGGGTCCACCTTGACCCAGGGTGGTAGCACCTGTTAGGGTCCTAGCTATGAACAAATAATTAAACCCCAAACTGGGGTCAAAACATGATGAAAGTATAAAAATTATCACAAAAATACCAACAATACATTTACATAGTAAAAAAATTACCAGCAATACATTTTTTTTAAAAAATAATTACCTGTGATACATTTCTGTAAGGAAAAAAACAAATATTACCAGCAATACATTTTTATAAAAAAAATTACTGCTGCTCCCAAGAAAATTAAATTTTGGTCTTAAATGACCCACAAGGATTTGATATGCTGCTAAATAAACAAATGAACCCAATTGGAATTAGAACTCAGCTCATTTGAGATTACTCATTCCAAACCAATGACACTACATTGCACATTCTCAGAGTACAAGTTTTTCAAAACTGTTGTATATATTTACCATTATATATATATATATATATATATATATATATATATATATATATATATATATATTTAAAAGGTTAGATTTGAAAGCAAAAAAACGAAAAAAGGGGGTTATCAGGTTTATGGGCTTTATTCTGACCAACCAATCAAATATGACCTATGTTAAATTTAAACTAAGCAAAGAAGCTAAAATTAAAATTATTTTTTATAAATGGGTCATGACCCGTAGATTGGCAGCTAACAGCAGCTAGACATAAACTAGATACATATAGTTACATAAATTATACAAACCAGACAATGCAGTTTCCTAAGAAATAAAAGGGGAATAGAGAGATAATTTAACAAAATGCTAAACAAGTTATAAGCTTTGTGAATTTCCTACATAATTTTTTTGTAGTTGATAAATAGCTTATTTAAGAAACTAGTGAATAATTTAAGCATATAGAATTATTTGGTAAATTAATATGCAACTGTTAAATAAAGATCCTTCATACAAGATGTTAGGAACACTAACCAATCAATGTAAAATGTTAAAAATAGCAACCAAATACTAATACATCTGTACAAGATGTTACTAATACTACCTGGAAATTAATACAAAATTATATTAAATCCAGATTAATCTTGCAAATAGAAAGATAAGTCATATATAATGCAACACAGTACGACTAAAATATAGGAAAAGCATTATCAAATTCCAAAGTTTAACTAAATTGTAAGGTAAAAGGTAAACTATGCTTATAATTTACTGTTAATTCACTTCTTTGAAATAATAATGAATTTTTGCCAAAAAATTTGATGATTTTGAGTTTTTCATGTAAACACAGAAAACAGGGTTCATATAAACATTTATATGTTCTTGCCATTTTAAAAATTTTCTGTTTCACCTTAGGAGTCTTATTATCATCTTTTAAACTACAAAAATATTTAGAAAGTGAGGTATTATTTCTGCAAGTAGTATTGGTACAGGACAAGATATGTTAATACCACTTAGTCTTAAAAGGATTCACAGTACTACCAATATAGAATCTTTCAACTGTTGGATTCTCTATTGTAGAGATAGTACTAAGATAAACCAGAGATTTAGTTAAACATTTGTTTAGCAATGGGCATTTGTCAGAATTTCTACAATTACATTCTTTCTGTTAAAAAAATGCAGCAGATGCAACCAACTACATGACTGAGGTGGTGTCCATGAAAAGGACATACTTGTAAAAAAAATGTAACTGCCTCAACCATTTCACTATATGATGCAGGACAAAAATAAGCAATGTCCGGGAAATAAAACACAATGAAATGATGGGGAAATATGTTTTAGGTTCACTCACAGAGAAAAATAAAATGTTTGACCCATGGTTTCCTAATTTGAAGACTTGTGGTAGCCATCTGAGTTTTAAAATTGATGCAGGTTTCGTTTTGTATCATTTGTTTTATGGTATGTCAACCTCAA
>OZ038517.1:38386825-38451825 GCA_964036315.1 Acanthosepion esculentum | reverse complement strand
CAGCTTGCCCTATGCTGTCATTCTCTCAATTGACCAGACCACTCAAGAATTGGAAAAGAAAAGAAAAATTATTTTCACGCTCCTAAAGTTTATCTTTTCCTTGTCTATGCATTTTTTTTTTATGATCAACAGACCACATAGCTTTTTTGCCTATGGACACTTCAAAATAGTAATTAATTTTACCTTATCACATGTATCCAAAGGAATCCAAATTAATGTTTGGATATAAAATTTTCTCTGGCTGAATGTCACAGAAATTACAATGATGAACACATCCAGTCAGTCTCTATCTCTGTAGGGATACTTCTCTTCTGGGTGGTTGATTCAAAACAGATGGTTTTTCCTGGCCCTTTTTGTCCAGAGGAATCATGAATGTTATTTATTTTGGTGACTACTCTGGTCTCTTTATCAACAACATGTTTTTATTTTATCTGACATCTTCATGAATACCTTAATAGTCTCTTTTTTATCAGCAGGAAGTGGGAAAGGACAGGTAGTCTTGGTTTTACTCAATCTTACTGAATTCTGTCTAGTTAAATTTGGGTTCAATTCTCCTTGGAATTATTTCAAAACATGATTTTTCAATGCATTGTGTTTTTAATTTTCTTCTCAACTTTTCAATCCATCTCCCTGCAATTTTCACCAATTACCAGCCAGTTAGTAGACTTTCTCCTCTTCCTTACTTCTTTCTTTCTCTTCTTTTGTTTGGTCAATTTCCAGAGGTCCCGGTATCACACTTTCATGGTGTTTTGCTTTTGTTTGGAGGTTCACTATTTGGCCATAGCTGGGACCCTAACAGGTGCTACCAACCCGGGTCAGGTTGGACCTGCGAACAACAACAGCAAGGCGGTTCCATGCTCTTCAGAACCTCCAATCTCCTGACCAAAAGGCCTTGCTACCTGATGTAGTTTATTGTAATACCCAAGACTCACTGATGTTTGAAAGTGCATTGAAAATGTATAGGTATATGTCAGCAGCAAGCCTCCATATACCATCATCCAGGCCTGTGCCCTGGAGAGGTCACTCCAGTTTCACCACCAAAGGACTGAATTTTGATGAAAATGCACACTACCTTTATTATTCCTATTACTACTAAGCAATGTAAGTTTCATAAAGACGTATAAATACATCAAAACCAGTGCGAGTGTTAACCTTAAATACAAGCATTTGTCCTGTCAATACAGTTGACTCCAATTGCAAAATAACAGGATATTTAAATTTCATGATTGTGTTATCACATCCTGCTATAGCAACAGCAAAAAAAACAGCCTTACTTTTTTTTAAGCAAATCGTCCCAAGCAAGGCAGGAGTGTCATTAGCATGCAATGGGTTACAGAGAGTGAGAGTAAGAATAAAGAGGAGTGTTTGGGAAAAGGATAAAGAGAAGGACAGGGATCAAAGTCAAGGCATCAGAAGATGTCGATTGACATTACATTTGAATATTTGAAGATTATATCTATCAGGGAAGCAAGTGATAGGAAAGGAGTTCCACTGATGGGAGGTGCAAGATAAGAAGTTGTTAGAGTAGAAGAGATGGCTACCTTTAGTCATTTTGACAGTGAAAGGGTGGGGCCAAGGTGCCAACCTAGTAGCACACTTAAATTCATGCAGTTTGGGAACCAGTGAAAATAGCTCGTCAGAGCAGTTGCCATGAAAGTACTTGTAGAAAAGACAGAAGGAAGCCACAGCACATCTGTGAGATAGCAACTGCAGATGGGATGCCATATCAGGACCAACTATGTTACATATCCATCTCCTTGACTTAAATCGAGATCAAGGCTACTGCAGTTGGTACTTGAGGAGCCACCATATATAATGGAAGGTCAGGTAATACTTATGTAATAATGTAGAGTGCTAAAGGTTAATTTGGCTTATTAACTTTTGTTTGAAATGGTAAGAACAACCTACAGGAATGCACTAATATATGCCCCGCCCATTTAAAAACATGTCCAGCAATTATGTGAAGATGCAGAATGCAAAGCAGAGGAACTGCCAGGTGTAATAAATGCTTGTGAAGATTGGAGAGAAATAGTCAGGAGAATCTGTGGAACCTGGCACAACCTGAGTGAGATAAATTAAGTGAAGAATTAATTCAAACTAGACTCTACCCATGCTGCTTTACATATCTCTTGGAGACAGCATCCCCATATAAAAAACAGCTCTACAATCATCTACTTCCCATCTCACAGGGCATCAAAGAAAGCAAGGACCCAATTTGCAGGTGCATTCTTGGAGTAATAGGGATGAACTGATCAGTGATGCGATTATTTGAATGTCCAAACAAAGACGCATGAATGCAGTGTGTCCTTTCAAAATGTATGTTCGACACTTATGCAAACCAGAAGATCTGCCAGGTACAAGAGGAACATTCTTGAACTGTAATTAAGGTCCATTTAGCATAGTTTCTGTACAAACCACAGGTTGGTTGTGTGGGTGTTGAAGAAACACAAATAGATAGGAGTAGATGAACACGCTTGGAAACAAGCAACCATACTGAAGAGGAGAAATCATACGGCATTGTAAAAAGCTATGCTGCTAGGTAACAGTTTCTTGATGTTGAAATTTATAATCAAATAATTATATAAAAAAGATGCCATGTGCTGCTCTGAATCTATCCAGCTCCAAGCAAAAAAACAAAATGTTCAATGACCTCCCATCTCACAGGTCATCCAAGAGAAGAAAAAAACAATTTGCAAGGCATTCTTGTAGAAAAAAGGACGAGCTGATCTGTGCTGTGATTCTTTGGACACCAAAACCTGGACACACGAATTTAGGCTCCCCCTTCAAAACGTACGTTCAACAATTATGTGAAGATGCAGGATGCAAAGCAGAGGAACTGCCAGGTGCAATGAATGCTCATGAAAACTGGAGAGAACGTCTTAGGAGAATCCACACAACCAGCATGACCTGAGAGCGAGTGTGAAAATGAATTGAAGAAGTAAATCCACAAACTAATGGTAGCAGATTCAAACATGCCAGACCATGGGAATTGCTACATTAAAGATCACCAGATTTAAGAATTGGTTTGGTTTGTTTTGTTTTAAGGCATATCAACCTCAGTGGGTTATTTAATGCCGACACTTTCTTTTTGCTGGTAATATTTTGTTTTGTCAAAAATCTATTTCTGGTAATATTTTCAAAAATGTATAGCTGGTAATAATTTTTTACAAAGTATTAAAACCTATTTTCACACTTTCATAATGTTTTTACCCCAGTTTTGGAGTTAACTATTTACCCATAGCTGGGACCCTAACAGGTGCTACCACCCTGGATCAGAGCAGACCTGGGAACACCAGCAATTAAGAGGTGATTCCATGCTTCTCAAAACCTCCTGATCAGAGGCCTTGCTGTTGGACATAGTTTATCGTTTTGCCCTGGATGCGGATGTAGTTTATCGTCCTACCCAGGACGTACCAGATTAAAGAGGTACCACTGTATGTGAAGAAAAGTCATTTTAAAAAACATTCTCATCAGAATCCATCTTTCACATTTCTATCATTCGTCCATGCATTGAATATCACTGACATAGCTGGTCTGGTGCTCTAGCTATAGAGCTCAAGATTCTTGACAAAATCCAAAGAATGGTCTGCAATGTTATTGGTCCTGACCTGGCATTTTAACTTCAGTCACTTTTGCACCATTATCTTACTCTATATTTACATTGGTTTTGTGGCAGGAGCAGATCACAAACAACAAATTTCTCCTCTGCACAAAGATGGTGAGCCTAGAAACCATCATTACTCGCCATGATTTTGATGAGCCGGACACCTTGTTTGAATGTCAGACATCTGCCTACCCAAACAAATCCTCTTCTCAAAGCTAGCATCTGGCAAGAGACCATGTGGAGCCCCACATCGGCAACTCAAGGATCAGCTTCAAAGCATCTTGCTGAGGACAGAAATTGATCTGGTCAATTGGGAGATGAAAGCTGCAAAAAGAACCAATTAGAGAAGAGCAGTCCACAAAAAAACAACATCCTTCAAAAACACCAGAAGACAAATAGAAGAGATGAAGAGAGCTAAAAAAAAAAAGCCAGAGCTCTCCCTTCTATGCAGTGGCTGCAGATGTCACTTCAGATCCAACATAGGACCTGTTTCACACAGAAGGAAATGTTGATGAGCACTCTAATACCTGGCAACGAGTTCTGCCAACAAATGAATATTGGTTTGGTAATAGCACTAAATATCTGTCTATCCTCAAGGACACATGGCACAGTGGAAAAAAGGTGTTAGTTAGATCCAGTGACAGGACCCAAAGAGTGTGAGCTGAATACCTGGCTAGAGCAGTGGAGAACTTTCAGAGGGGAATTAACAGGAGATAACTGATAACTGACATCTATTAAACATGGCACGTGGAACTAGAACAGTCTTCCCCAGCGAGCAAAATAAAGGGTTCAGTTCGACATTCCAACCACCTGAAGAAGGCTGGAGCATACAATGGCCGAAACGTTGTAATAAATATGGCGACAAAGGTGAGGACAATAGTCCGAATAATGTAAATAATGTAAAGAATTATCCTATAAAGAGTTTAATGAAATAAAAGCAATTCTTTATTCTTCCTACTCATACGCATCCATGTGTGTGTGTGTGTGTGAAATATTGTCAAAATTTGAACGTACAAAAATACCAAAACAAAATAATAAGCTAGAACTTGAAGGAAGAATTTACTCTATCAACTGATTTTAATTGTCAAAAGTAATACAATAGTCCAAATAATGTAAATAGAATAGCACTAAGTGTTATTTAGTTCATAATAAAATTCTAGGGACCAACATTTCACAGTTTCTTGAAAAATGTACATATATGTCAACAGCAGGCAATGTAAGTTTCTTAAAGATGTACTGGTACATTCACAGCAATACTGAATTTTACAACCAACCCAAATCTGTAAATGGACAGAAATATGTTGATCAGAGTTCCAAGCAGAGTTGCAATAAGCAATCACAGACAAGTAAAGCATTGAAGAGAAAAAAATGTCCCAGCCAATATGCAATGGTCTGTAACCCAACTGATGCCAACTGATAAAAGCCAAGCATACAAAAATGTTTATGCACACAACACTGTCATCCCACAATGGCAGAACATTAAGGTGATCTAGATAAAGAGTGAACAGCAGATGCCACTCCCACCCTCAACAAAAAAAAAATGAAAGTGAATGAGAAAATGATTTAGAGAAAGTTGGAACCTTTCCCCAGATATAGACATGAGATAAATAAATGTATATGTAACTGATACAATATTTACATACCTATGCATCTATAATGTACTTTCAGAGAGACAATAAATTCACACACAATTAAGAGAAAAAAAAAAAAAGAAGACATATACTGATGCATTTACAAATATACATTTTATATACACTGACGATGGATGATCATAAAACAGAGAGAAACAATTCACATCGAATAAGTGTGTGTAAAATTTCTCAGTTAACCTCTTTCATGAAAACTAGAGAATGCAAGGTAAAAATTACAAGAATTTGGTCTTCTAAATAAAAAACCTATTTCTGCAGATAGGCTAAAGACACAACTCTGTTAAGTCTTTGGTACTAATTAAGTAGACTGGTCCACTAGTAAAAAATAAAATTCTCAGAAACTTCTTTCTTGAAAACTACAAAATACACAGGAAAAACAAAAAAATAAAAAAAAAATTTCTATTAAAAAATGGGTAAAAAATTTGGCACAAACTATTATTGATGTAACATATTAAATAATAAATGGGATGTTTGTTAATGAATTCAATAGATTTATTTATCTCTGAAAAATGAATCCATGTCTCTGCAAAATATCAAGATAGAAGATAAGTTACCTAAACTCTCTCTCTCTCTCTCTCTCTCTATGGGGAGGTACAGTGGAGTAGTGGATAGTGGCTTAGATTGAGGAATTGGAGAGCCGAGTTTGAATTCCAGTTGAATCCATTACATTTACTTACGTGCTAATACCATTGGGAAAGGTATTAATCCTCTTCTTCTCCCTCCCGCTATGGGTAAACAGCAAGACAGATTGGGTTCTATAGCCTTGGATGGCAACTGGTCTAGGAGAACAGCAACTCTGAATTCAAAACCTGCGGAGGGTCATTTGGAGACCTTGTGGCACACAGTGCACCAGGTCTCTGTATTCGGCCCTTCAAAAAGTGTGGTTGGTTCTGCACAAAGCGTTTACCACTATAATCAAATCATATGTGCTGGTGTCTGGCTGTCGGTTCCTAGAAACTGAGCTGCTTGACCCTCATATGACGAATACAACGGGAGAGCCCACCACGACCATATATATATATATATAAAAGACATTTTTTATATGTTTAACGTTCTTTTTATAGATACAAGTATTTAAGCAAATGCTCTGTTTATAATAAACAGTATTAAATAACATTTACCAGCCTGAATAATACTGTTTATTATAAAACAGATCATTTGCTTAAATACTTGTATCTACAAAAAGAATGTTAAACATATCAAAAATGTCTTTTATAAATTGTCGGACTATGTCCAATTCAAAAATGTACCGAGTTCTCTCAGTCACTGTGTGTTTATCTAAAAATAAATACACTTAAATTCACCTTCTTCTCTGCCGTGCACCAACGGCTTCAGGGTAAAATTTCTGACTGACGCGAATTCAGCCGGTTTTCGAACCTAGCCAGAGGCAACCGGACGTCTAGCCACACTGATGAGCTGTGATACAGCAAAACAGTCTGTCTGTGGATAACAATATATATCCTCCTGAAAAATTTATTTCAATTGAGCTCTCTGGGGAGGATGTGTGGGTTTGGAAACAGTGACTATTACGGCTAATAATGCAAGACTCTTCGGTAAATCGAATCGAGTTCTCTCAGTCACTGTGTGTTTATCTAAATATAAATACGCTTAAATTCACCTTCTTCTCTGCCGTGCACCAACGGCTTCAGGGTAAAATTTCCGACTGACGCAAATTCAGCAAGTTTTCGAACCTAGCCAGAGGCAACCGGACGTCTAGCCACACTGATGAGCTGTGATACAGCGAAACAGTCTGTCTGTGGATGACAATATATATATATATATATATATATATATATATATATATATATATATTTATATTTATATAAATTTTGTGTATTTAGGCAGTATTTTTTCATTAATACGTTTCATTAAATAATATAGACAAGTTTAGTCTATTTATTTTAAGCAAATTCCTTTCATATTGTCTGATAAGCTTAATAACATTATCATTGAAAGACGAAAGAAAAAATATAGAGAAAGAGAGAGAGAGAAGTAATACAAGTAAATGTTTGTCACTTCGCTGATTGATGTTACCTTCAGCATCCCGACTCCAGAGTTTGTAGACGGACCTTCCGAGAATTACACCATTCACTCATCAGGAGGGAATCAGCAATTGACTGTTTGTACTTCTCAATTTTTCTTCTTCATATGCACTTTTCATTGGTGCAATTTTTTTTGCTTTTTTCATAGTGCAGCATGTGTGCATGAGTGTGTGCATTTGTACACATGTGCCCGTCTACACATATGTGCATATATAAATGTGGACACTGGGGTCAACATCAAGTGGCAACAGTCTGTTTCATGCTTTAATGCAATCTTCAGGCTAATATGGCTTGAAGATTGCTTTGAAGCGTGAAAAACGAAAGGACAGTCTTCCATGTCTGTGCACGTATGTGTGTGTGGTAATAGAAGATCTGCTAAGGTGAAATGTTGTAAGAACCTGGACATAAATTTACTGTGGATGATCTAATGATTAAAGCACTTTCTATATATTTTCATGTTAATAAACTTCTTTCTCTTTTAATCAGAATAGTATTTTTTTTAAATCAAAGTTATGATCAGACTGATTATGTTGAACAACTAATTCATTGAGTTTGCTGTTTTGTAAAAAAAGATCCATTTTGTATTCATAAAATCTTTTATTTAAATTCCTTGAGGTTTCTCCCATGTATTACTTTTGACAATTAAAATCAGTTGATAGAGTAAATTCTTCCTTCAAGTTCTAGTTTATTATTTTGTTTTGGTATTTTTGTACGTTCAAATTTTTACAATATTTCATCCATTGACACACACACACACACACACACACACACACACACACACACACAAAAGAATTGCTTTTATTTCATTAAACTCTTTATAGGATAATTCTTTACATTATTTACATTATTCGGACTATTGTCCTCACCTTTGTCGCCATATTATTGGGTAGGACGATAAACTACATCCATCCGCATCCAGGGCAAAACGATAAACTATGTCCAACAGCAAGGCCTCTGATCAGGAGGTTTTGAGGAGCATAACTGATAACTGACACCCATTAAACATGGCACGTGGAACTAGAACAGTCTACCCCAGTGAGTGAAATAAAGGGTTCAGTTCGACATTCCAACCATCTGAAGAAGGCCGGAGTGTACAACGGCCGAAACGTTGTAATAAATATGGCGACAAAGATGAGGACAATATTCCAAATAATGTAAATAATGTACATAATACCTCATCTCAGAAATATAGACAGATATTGAAGGATAATTCTTAATTTAAATTTTTTAAAGTTACATCAGGTTAAAAAAATATATGACAAATTTTAATTTATTTAAGTTGATAGTGAAAAAAACAGTACAGGGTGTGGCAGAAATACCTCCTACATTAGTGGCAATGGTATCTTCATCTAGCTAATTGTTCTACCATTATGTGGGATTTATTTCTGGGAGGTATTTCTGCCGCACTCTGTAAATAGTAGAATATTTTTTCATCTAAAATTATTAAAAAACTAGTTCTGGAATATTTTTCTTAATTTTTTTCTAGCTTTGATAATATTACATTCATTTATTTACAACTTAACCTAGTCTGGCATAGGCCCACAAGAACTGAATGGAATCGCCGACCAAATTTAATTGCTGTAAATGTTTTGTTTTTTTAAAAACGTTTATGGCTGTTCATTCAAAGGGAAGTAACTCTTAACGAACTAGTATTTTCTTAAAATTTAAATATTTTCTTTCGGTATTTACTTACCTGTGTTGGAAGGGTGATAACGATGTCCTCGAATACAAAAAATAAACAGTGCAAACTGTTTGGCTTCACTTCTGTTTACCGAGTCTACGCTCCTGGAATAAGACAATGGTTTGAATAAAACAGTTGACTACGTCTAAAAACAGAACTGATCAGATAAAGGCACGTACAGTTCTGATGAGTTACACGAGTGACGAAGAATGAATTCAACAAGACAAGAATAAGAATAACAGTCGATAATAATGTAAACAAAAAAAATAATTACGCATATATCTGTGTTAGATCCGCCTTCAAGGTAATTTTAATTACAATTAACGGAAGACAAAGTTAAGCAGTAGTAACAATAGTTCAATAGATCTGCTTGCTCAATGCGGTCTGAGGTGTACCATTCAAAATATTGTGGCGAGATCGCATCACTATTTTTTTTTTTTAGTCAAGTTGACTTATTCCATTTCGTTCGTCAACTGTTTTATTCAAATTGTTGACAACCTCCATTGTCCAGGGCAGATGCAAGTTTCATCCCCCACCCCCAAATCTATGCTATCCCCCAACTCCACTCCATCTCAATTTTTTTAAGTTAGTCATATAAAATACACATTTTATTGTAACCTAATTATGTACAGTACTGGATCATATACAATATACGAGGGGCATTCAATAAATAAGTTGAATTTTTCTGTATAAGGACTTCAAATACAGATAGAAGCTTACTCTTTTTTATTTTTTTTTGTTTTACTTCTTTTTCACATGGATTTAATTTCTTTTGCAGATTAAAAAAATACTTTGAGAGTTTTGGCGATTAACAAAGATGGCCGACCAAGAAGCATGCTCCAGGATTGAACAGCGGTCAGTTATCAAGTTTTTGGTTGCTGAAGGGTGCAAACCAGTTGAAATTCATAGGAGAATGTCAGCTGTGTATGGTGCCACATGTTTCAGCCAAAAAAATGTCTACAAATGGGCTAAATTGTTTAAAGGACGGAGCAGTGTTGAGGATGAAGACAGGCCTGGGAGGCTTACAGAAGTGAGGTCTCCTGAGGTGATCGAATCAGTCAATGACTTCATTCAGTCTGACAGTGGATGACATTGCAAGGACTTTGAGCTTATCTGTTGGGACAAACGCAGGAGTCATCAGTCAGAAGGAGTCATCTTGCATCATGACAACGCAAGGCCTCACACAGCAGCCCAAACGGTGCAGACCATCAACGAGCTGGGCTGGGAAACGCTCCCTCATCCCTCTTACAGCCCAGACCTTGCCCCTTCAGACTTTCACCTGTTTGGTCCCTTGAAAGTGTTCACGAGAGGCACGAAGTTTAAAAGTGACGATGAAGTCAAAAGTGTTGTGAGCGACTGGCTGAGACATCAGTCCAAAGATTTTTACGCTGAGGGAATATGGAAGCTTGTGCACAGATGGGAAAAGTGTGTGACAGTGCTGGGAGACTACGTTGAAAAAAAAAAAGAAGTAAGCTTCTATCTGTATTAAAAGTCCTTATACCGAAAAATTCACCTTATTTATTGAATGACCCTTGTAGTTGAACAATTCAACTAGTCAGTCAGTTATGTGCCATGCATGATATACACTTAGGTGATCATGTATCTTTCAATGCATGACTGACGAGGCAGATTTTTTTCCCGCAGTAGGTTGCCATTTCTTTCTGCGGTAGACCAGTTGCAATCCAAGGCTATAGAACCCAGTCTGTCCTGCTGTTTACCCATAGCCTGGGGGGGAGAGGAATAGGATTCATATCATTTCCCAAAGGTATTAGCATGTAAGTGAATGTAAAGGATTCGACTGGAAATCCAACTCGGCTCTCCGATTCCTCAATCTGAGCTGCTATTTATTACTCCATTGTGACTCCTCAATTCAACTAGAAAAATAAAAAATAAGTACTTTGTATCTAAATACAAATTAGAGACCCATCATAATTGATCATTCCATCTTTCTTAAATAAATCAACAATGTTTTGCAACAGTTTTCAACATCAACTTGAGATTTTTCTTGTTAAAAGTTCAATAACTTTAGCACACATTCAACATTTTGGATAAAAAATCGTGAATTTTATCCGGTGTTTTTTGAGACTTAGCATGAGCACAACAAATTCACAGATTTGGACAAAAAAAAAACAAAACCCAGAATGACATCAAAATCCACAAAAATTTTTCAACCTTTAATAGTTGTGCTTAGTTTAATTCGAAACGTATGTAAATTTAGATAGAAAAAACATATGTAGATAAGATATTGAGGGTCAGAAAGCAATCAGGCTCAGAGGTAGTTGTTATGAATAATCAAGAGTGGTCTCCCCTTGTTTTGTTACTCTCCTCTTTGAGAGAACTATTTCTGTTTACTGAGACTATAAAAGAACACTATACGCGAACCTTGTATTCTCAATTGAATAAAGCTTTCTAAAAGCCTACACCTGCGTACTTTTGTTATTACAGTAGTATGTACCTACCCTGTCCAGTAACATGAGTCTGGTAAACAGTAGTCAAGCCTAATATTTCAACTGTAGCACTAACTAATTAGCAAGTGATTAATCATAAAAATCAACCCATTTATATGAATTAAAAGGGGAACAAGTGAAGAACTATCATATGTACTTGTGTATAAGTTGACTTCATGTATAGTGCAACCCCTGAATATTTTGCATGAATTTTAACCCTTCCAGAAAAGAATTTACCTATGTATAGTGTAACCAGTCACCAAAAATGCAAGGTTTTTTAACCTCTTCAAAAAAATTACCTGTGTATAATGCAACCAATTATTTTTTGTGCAAAAAACTTATCATAAAAACTCAAGCTATACTCAAGTATAAACGGTAATAAGAGTTACCTACCATCCCAACGATAGCAGAATGTGACACATGTTCGATTTAACATGGGGTGCCCACATGTACATATGTTTTTTTTAATCGATTTCATCCCAAGAAAGGCAGTAAAGCTACTAAAACACAAGGGGTTACTCCTGGATGGGAAAGAATTAGAAAACAGAAACATTATGAAGGAGTGAGAACAAAAGAAGTGTAATCAGGAGGACGGTAGATAGCGATTGACATTTCATTTAAATTTTTGAAGATCAAAGTTAGCTGGAAAGCATGAAGTGTGAGAAAAGAAACTGCTAGCATAGAATTTATGGTTATATCTAACCAAATCGACTGTAAATTGGTGAGACCTCATCACCAGTCTAGTACTGTGATTAAATTCAAAAAGTCTAGGTACCATAGTGAACAGCTTATCCAAACTCACACTATACTTGAGTATAAACAGTAATAAGATTTACCTACTATCTCAACAGTGGCAAGATGTAACACATGGTTGATTTAACATGGGGAGCCCACATGTGTACATGTTTGTTTTGTTTTTTTTAATCAATTTCACCCCATGAAATAAAGTAAAGCCACTAAGACGCAAGGGGCTACTGGGTGTGGAAGAATTAGGGACAGAAACATTACTAAGTAGCAAGAACAAAAGAAGAGTAATCAGGAGGACAGTAAATAGTGATTGATATTATCTGTCTATATTTCTGAGATGAGGTATTATGTACACTATTTACATTATTCGGACTATTGTCCTCATCTTTGTTGTCATATTTATTATAACAATTCGGCCTTTCAGTATCTGTCTATATTTCTGAGATGTGGTATTATGTACACTATTTACATTATTCGGACTATTGTCCTCATCTTTGTTGCCATATTTATTATAACAATTCGGCCTTTCAGTATCTCTCTATATTTCTGAGATGAGGTATTATGTACACTATTTACATTATTTGGACTATTGTCCTCATCTTTGTCGCCATATTTATTACAACATTTCGGCTTTTCAGTATCTCGCTATATATCTGAGATGAGGTATTATGTACACTATTTACATTATTCGGACTATTGTCCTCATTTTTGTTGCTATATTTATCACAACATGATATCACAATATGAGCACTGGTAAAAAATGAAGGAAGACATTAGATTTATAATACCCAGAAATTCATACACTGATGTCCTCAAGTGGATAAAGGCATTAGTTAGATCCAGTGTCAAGACCCAAGGAGTGTGAGTTCAATACCTGGTTAAGGCGGTGGAGAACTTGGAGAGGGGAATTAACAGGAGATAACTGATAACTGACATTTATTAGACATGGCACGTGGAACTAGAACAGTCTACCCCAGCGATCGAAATAAAAGGTTCAGTTTGACATTCCAACCACCTGAAGAAGTCCGAAGTGTACATCGTGATAAATAACGCAACAAAGATGAGGACAATAGTCGGACAATGTGTGATTGACATTGCATTTAAATCTTTGCAGATTAAGGTTGATTAGAAAGAATGGAGCTGGAAGAGAGCTCCACGAGCGAGAAGTGTGAGAAAAGAAACTGTTAGCATGGAACTTGCATCTAGCCAACTCAACTGTAAATTGGTCAGACCTCATTGCCATTCTAGTACTGCGCTTAAATTCAAAAGGTTCAGCTACTATGGCAAAGAGTGATATTTATTCTGATCTATACACAGAAATGTGGCACAAGGCCAAAATGGGGATTGGTGAAAGGACGGTCTTCTTCTGTCTTAATGATAACTTTGCTAACTAAATGACAACTGACCCAATCATACAAACAATATTCCTTACACCAAAACAACACTTTCTTATGCATCAATCTTACTACATCCACCATAATACCGCATACCTACTATGGCAGAGAGCTCATTCAAACAATTGCCATGAAAGTATTTATAGAAAAGGTACAGCGAGTCAAAGACAACACATTGCCCTGTCCCTGCTGGTGTTGGTATTCATCAACTCTGCCTGTTCAGTGCAATGAAGAAGGTGTTGCTACCCGGTAAGAATGTTCAGACCCCACCCCTCATTACAAAATCATGGACGGCTCAAAGACAGAAATATAGTAGAAAAGTGAAAAGCAGATAATACCATCACAGTCCAAAGGAGGCATACATCTAAAACATGCTTTTATTTACCCATCTACTCACAATGGCAGGATGTGACATAAGGTCAGCTTAATGTAGGCTGCCCATATGTAAACATGGGCCGAGGACAAAATTAACCAATCCCCCATGACTAACGTTACACTGGCATAGGTATTCACCAACCCTCCTTCTTTAGTGCAGTGAAAGAAAAAGGTGTTGCCGCTGAATTTGAAATCCTGAGGCCAGGCTTCTTGAATAAATTTCAGATTCCAGCCCAAGGCCCACCGAGCATGCGCTGTGGTCCTTTTCTTTCCATTGTAATTGATGACCGTTTAATTTTAAACCTACATTGCATGCTTAATTTATTAATTTAATTTAATTTAATTTTTTATCAACATCTTTTGATAAAACATATATATATATATTTAAAATATATGTTTTTATGCATGTAGAGGGCAGTGGGCAGAAGTAGTACCTTTTCTTGTTTGGCTGCTGCATCTTATTATTAAAGTGGATGGGCAACACTGGTCTTCACCCATCCCCTAAATCTCTCACATGTTGGCTCCTTGTGCCACACTCCTGTAAACCGCTTCAGCAGGCAGACTAAACCGCATGAAGGGGTAGTGTTTGCACTGCACTACTGGGCGGAGGATCTGCAAACGCAGGCAATGGTTGGATAATGGATTCAACGACCAAGTGCACAGACCGAAGGTGATCCACATCATATTAATGGTTTCGGTTGTCAGCCAAGGACTTGGAGAGGAGATGGGCGCCGCCAAGTTATCTACAAGCCCACCGAAAGGGTTATGAAGCAAGAGAAGCAAAATATAACTATGCCGGATCTGTCGCGGCCTGGATTAACAATGACCTCGCGTCCCATTGATTTAGACCGTTGTGGAAAAGAGTTAGTGGAGCTTCTGCATTCAGGTCCGTCCTACGATTTCAAAAGTTATGGGGATGATGATGATGATGATGATGATGGTGATGGTGATGATGGTGATGGTGGCAATGATGATGGTGGTGGTGGTGGTGGTGGTGGTGATAGTGATGATGATGATGGTGATGGTGATGGTGATGATGATGATGGTGGTGATGATGATGGCGGTGGTGACAGTGATGATGATGATGATGATGGTGATGATGGTGATGGTGATGGTGGCGATGATGATGGTGGTGGTGGTGATAGTGATGATGATGATGGTGATGGTGATGATGATGATGATGGTGATGATGGTGATGGTGGTGATGATGATGGCGGTGGTGATAGTGATGATGATGATGATGGTGATGGTGGTGATGATGGTGGTGGTGATGGTGATGGTGATGATGATGGTGGTGGTGGTGATGATAGTGGTGGTGGTGGTGGTGGTGGTGGTGGTGATGATGATGATGATATATTTAAAAAATGTTATAAAAATACTCATTACATATTATAACATGCCCTAGAAATACCTGTTAAAATTTCAGTTTTCCTATTTGAATTTTCCGATGAATCTTAATTCTTAATTTAAATGCTTGAATAATGTCATGGAGAGTTCTATGACAATGAAACATCCTTAGCGATATTTCATATTTGAAATAGATGCCCTACTTTTATTTATTAAACACTGTGTATTATGTCTATATTAAATTTCTAATTAATTCTAATTCCAACAGAGTTTTTGTTTTTATCTATTATTGTTTGAAGTTTTAAATTTACCACATTGTTTCAAGATTAATTTATTAAGATCAGAGGTTAACGTGAAATTGCCCAATCATTTATCAAAACTTTTCATGTAACATCAATGTAGTAAAGTCATTTTTTAATTATAATAGTGTTTATAATAGTGTTTAATTATAATAGTTTTTATAGTATATTATAATAGTGTTTAATTATAAGTGTTTATAGTATAATATTATAATAGTATTTATAATAGTGTTTAATTATAATAGTGTTTATAGTATAATATTATAATAGTGTTTATAATAGTGTTTAATTATAATAGTGTTCATAGTATAATATTATAATAGTGTTTAATTATAATAGTGTTTATAGTATAATATTATAAGTGTTTATAATAGTGTTTAATTATAATAGTGTTTATAGTATAATATTATAATAGTGCTTATAATAGTGTTTAATTATAATAGTCTTTATACTATAAATATTATAATAGTATTTATAATAGTGTTTAATTATAATAATATTTAATGATAATCGTGTTTATAGTATAATATAATAGTTTTCATAATAGTGTTTAATTACAATAGTGTTTATAGTATAATATAATAGTATTTATAATAGTTTTTAATTATAATAGTGTTTAATTATAATAGTGGTTATAGTATAATATTATAATAGTATTTATAATAGATTTTAATTATAATAGTGTTTAATTATAATAGTGTTTATAGTATAATATTATAATAGTATTTATAATAGTGTTTAATTATAATAGTGTTTAATTATAATAGTGTTTATAGTATAATATAATAGTATTTATAATAGTGTTTAATTATAATAGTGTTTATAGTATAATATTATAATAGTGTTTAATTATAATAGACTTTATAGTATAATATTATAATAGTATTTATAATAGTGTTTAATTATAATAGTGTTTTCCAAGTCAAGTTATTTCAAATGATCTAATATTAGTTTTAACCCATGAATATTTCAAAGTTTTCCTAATTTAAATTTCTGAAGAATCTTAATTCTTAAGTTAATGACTAAATAACCTTATGGTGAGTTCTATGGCAATAAAATATCCATAGAAATTACCCGATTGTATTATTAAATATTTGAACTTAACAACTTTAACAAAATATTGCAATAACAATCACAAATAAGAATGTTTGTTGTAATTTTAAGAAGGGGGTACAAATGAAGAGAATTGAAATCTAGAATTTTTTTCCATTTCACTGAAACAGACATCTTCCCTATTTTCTTTCATTTTCTCACTGAAACCAAGTAGTGCCTCTGATATGTCTTTTCTGTCTTTCCACATGATCAAAACGGAATAGTCCATTATTTATAAGTATGGCCGATGTGTATTACCCCCGAAAACCCTGACAGGGAGGTGCTTGGGGGGCCCCATTGGGGTGTCTGCCATTTTTTTTCAGCACTGTTTTATGGCCATCCACCATTTTTTAAAAATTATTTTTAGACTGATGTTACATTGTCAGTCATCAACTAATAATATACATTGTGTATCTGCATGGCTGGTGTTGTGCATGCTACGGAGGAACCCCTAACAAGGTTGGAGCCTTGAAAGGGGTCTCATGCTTACTGGGAACAGGGACAGAAGTGCTAATATCAGTAGTACTTATATTTTAAAATTGTAATTTTCTTTCTGAACAGTTCTTTTTTCAATATAACTCGGTAAAATCATTTTTTATTCCGAGATCATCGACTAAGGAGGATCTCTGATTTTTTTTTTTTACTAATAGTAATACCAAGCAGAAGTCCACAGCTAGTAATTAAAATAAAATTTCTAATCCCTATTTTTTTACATTTCTAGAAAGATAAAACTGAGAAAATGATCCCTTAAAAAATAAAAATGTTTAAAGATTTCAACACATGAAAAATTTTCCTGAAAAAAGTGAAATACTGTTTTTAAAACAAATTTTTAAGACAATCCCATTTGTGTTGTGTTGGAGTCTTTGTAAAACTTTTTTTTTCCAGCAGAGATGCATCAGCAATTATTTATGGAAATGTAAAAATCTGCAACTTAAACATTTTTTCAAGTAAAATTTAGTTCACTATTTACATTATATTTATTACAACATTTCGGCCATTGTATGCTCCAGCCTTCTTCAGGTGGTTGGAATGTTAAACTGAACCCTTTATTTCACTCACTGGGGTAGACTGTTCTAGTTCCACGTGCCATGTTTAATGGATGTCAGTTATCAGTTATCTCCTGTTAATTCCCCTCTCCAAGTTCTGCACTGCCTTAACCGGGTATTGAACTCACACTCTTTGGGTCCTGTCACTGAATCTAACCAACGCCTTTATCCATTGTGCACAGTGGATAAAGAGTGTGAGATCAATACCCAGTTAAGGCAGTGGAGATAGGTGATCATGACTCTCCACAGTTTCCAGTTCCTTGCAGCTTTAAATAAATTCCGTCTTCCCATTATTTCTAAACCCTATTCTGCCATCCATTTTCACAAACTCATTCTTCTTATTATCATTCTTATTTTTTCTGTGCTATGTCTCCTCAGGACATGGGTGATCATGACTCTCCACAATTTCCAGTTCATTGCAGCTCTAAATAAATTCTGTCTTTCTATTATTTCTAAACCCTGTTCCACCATCCATTTTCTCAAGCTCATCAAGTATGCTTATGTATTGTTTAGTCCTTTCTACTTACCATCTTCTGTAGGAGCTTTTGTAGATTTCTTTCCGGAGTGAAATCTTTCCAGAGTGAAATCAATAAAAAGCAGCTTAAATTGAGAAGTCCTACTAAAGAAAAAATGTACCTCCGATGGGAATCGAACTGGCATCCCTTTTTCCAAAATGCACTGTTACCAGTTTGGCTATGGGAGATCATCTTGATAAAGCAAAGTTTGAATTACCTTGCCTAGGGAGGTACTTCCCAAAATTCACTAAAATATGAGCATACATTATGAAAAAAGAAACAAACTTAATAAAAACAACGTTTTATCACCAAAATCTTTATGCTGTTATTAAGAGGAAAGACCAAAGGATTTTTTGATTACTAAATTATATTTTTTAATCCTTTTTTTTTTTTTGCCTTCAAAATTTTTCGTTAAATATTTTTTTCTTGTGTCAGCGGGTGACCATAAATTAATATAGGAAATTTTAGCATCATTTTGTGTTGAAAATCACATTGATTGAAAATTCTTGCAAAAATCAAAAAATTGTCAGATTTAATTTAACTTTCAGGATTTATTTACAAAAGAATGAAATTATTTTAAAAATGTTTCTTTTCTAAAAAATCTTGGTAAAAATATATTTTTTTTTACATTTGTTACTTCGCCACTTATTTAATTTTATGAAATTCATTATTGCATGGCTTAATGTTTATATTAGTTAATGTTTATTATTATATGTTTATATATATGTTTATTATATTATATATGTTTATATATATGTCTCTATTTATATTAATGTTTATTACTATATTATATGTTTATATATGTCTATACATGTTTATTTTAGTTAATGTATATTATTATATGTTTATATTAATGTTTATTATTATATTATATATGTTTATATATATATATATGTTTATATTAGTTAATGTTTATTATTATATATGTTTATATTAGTTAATGTATCTGTTAGTTACAGAATTCCTTGGAGAATTCAAATGATTAATTTTTTTTTTTGTATAACAGGATCCCCAGTTGTAAAATAAAAAATGTAATAAAACTAAGACATTATTTAATTAGAAAAGCTTTTAATTACTTTTATGAATAAGATATATTATGGACACTATTGTCTTAAGAAAAAATTTTTTTCAAGGGAATAATGAATTTTTACAAAATTGTTTCCATTTTTTTTTAATTTTTAAAAAAGTTTTAAATCTTTTAAAATTCTATATTAATTTGCATTGGTTAGGTGCTATTGTTATTAAATAAAAACTATATTTTTCATAAATGGAAAAACTTACTACAATTCGGTGACCCCCAAATATTTTAAACAGAATTTGAATTTTTTTTTTGCTAAGTTTTTAAAATCTGGATGTTTGTATAGACGTCCATATTTACAACAGAAACTATAGTAAATTTAAAGCCAAAGAATCTAAAATTTAATAGCCATTTTTAGAAATAAAAAAAATAATTCCAATCAATTTAAATTTGTTTTGAAATACAACAAAGTATTTTGCTTATTGAAAATATTAAATTGAATCTATTAGCTTGAAGTTAAAACTAAAATAAAAGCTTTTTCATTTTTTAAAATTTATTTTAAACATTTGGTATCGCGTTTCTTTGAAAACCTGACCAAACAATTTTTTTAAAGGCTTTTTCATCGAGTCGACAACTTTTCAGCACCACTTATGGATACTCATTTCGTTTTTATGCAGATTATCTGCCCTTTTAAAGTGAGTGATTCTAGTTTGTTTTGAGTTCTCTCCCTTGCATTGAATTTTGTTTTTGTTTTCTTTTAAAGAAATTTAGCTTATCGCAAATACAAAATGTGACAAGGCTTTCTTTCTTTCATTTTTTTTTTTTTAAATAATTCATTTGAATATATACTTTTGCATGCTTTCGGGAAATTGTCAATTTCCATCAATTTTGATACAGTGTACGATGCTGCTAGGAAAACTAGATCTATTCTATTTGGAAAAGATGCTAGGAGAAGTTAAAAATAAAATTATTAAAATT
This sequence comes from Acanthosepion esculentum, assembly GCA_964036315.1. NCBI lineage: Eukaryota > Metazoa > Mollusca > Cephalopoda > Sepiida > Sepiidae > Acanthosepion > Acanthosepion esculentum. Next base: position 38,431,591 of record OZ038517.1, on the reverse strand, counting down.
CCATCTATGACGAGTAAGCAACAAGGAAGTCTTAAAGAAAAAAAAAGCAACAGGAAGAACACTTATACTCAGAACTAGGAAGAGAAAGCTGAAATTCCTTGGACATATAATGAAGTAGGAGCGCTTGGAAAAGTTAACCCACACAGGGCATGCAGAGGACCGTGGGTTTTTTACATGTTGTTAAATTAGGAACACGTACTGTTTATTCTTGCGATAAAAAGGTTCAACTACAAGAACATGGCAGACTCAAGTTGAGTCCAACTGAAGATGTAAAGAAAACAAACAAGACCGATATACAGTGTAACCCGGATATAAGAGAAATCCGGATATAAGAGACTTCTCCGGTCCCGACAACTCTCTTATATCCGGATTACACTGTATATATATCAACAAATATATGTATTAAACAACAAATTTACAATGGACAAAGACATCAACATTTGTGCTTGTGTGTGAACGTAAAGAGTTTGTATTTGGGGAATGTTCGTATGTATGTGTATGTGTGTTTCATAGCGTTTTCCCACAAGTGGGAAAAATGTAGATCTCTGCGAGAGATCACATTTTTAAATGTGTCTGCTGAAATGCAAAGTCAAAAGAGAGTGAGGTAATAAATTGCCCACTATTTATAGTGTAGGGAGACCGTGCCCTAGTGAACAATTAGGAAATTAAGGAGGAGTTAACTCTGACAGGCATATTGAAGGCAAGAGAGATTTGGGGGAGGCAGCAAGCAACTTACCTGACAAGTTTGTGTGAATGGATGGTGGAATAGGTGTCTTAGCAAAAGGAGAAAAACTGCTAAAGGCCACAAGAGAAAGGAAGTTGTGAAGAGCCATGATCACCTACGTCCTGAAGGGGTATGGCATCTAGAAATCATTATGAAGTAATTAGTGTCTTATTTTTTATCCGTCACAGCTTTGTTGATAATTGGCTTCAGTCAACAGATTATTTAATCAGTGATCTGTTTTGCATATTTCTCATAGCACCAGTATTCTCATTTTTTCTCTTACTCTTCAGTTTCTTGTCAAAGACTGTTGTAGCATACCTACAAATGATAATGGGTATGTCCCCATTCACATAAATAAAGTAGTAAATACTGTATGTTGGTCTGCAGTTGGAGATTCATCTCTGGCTGTGCTAGTAAAAGTCTCTGACTCCGAGCAGAGAGGATCCCCAGACAAGGCTATGTTGAAGGGCAGGGTCTCGTCTCAGGAAACAGCTACCCAACACCATTCTATACAGGGTCTACGGGGAATTTTTGTCCGAGCCTACATTCTCAGATACCCCACATTAAATTCGGCCTTGTGCCACAGCTAACCGCATGGGGCGGTTGGTAGTTATCCTGCAGTTGGAGATTCATCTCCAGTTGTGCTGGTCAAACTCTCTGACTCTGGGCAGAGATGATCCTCAGATGAGGTTATGTCAAAGGGCAGAGTCTTGTCTCAGGAAACAGCTACCTGATCCAGTTCTATACAGGGTCTACGGGGAATTTTTAGCTGAGCATACATGCTCAGATACCCCACATTAATTTCGGCCTTGTGCCACATCTGACCATGTGGGACAGTTCTAGATATCCTGCAGTTGGAGATTCATTGTGGAATTCACTTGACTCACTTCTAGCAGTTGACTACTACTTCTACACACTGCTGGCGAATCTTATATGTGTTGTTCTTGTCCTAAGTATTATCGTTCATTACCAACCTTTGTTTGATTATTCTATTCAGTAACCTTCCCTAGGTTACAACAAAGACGTTCTTCAAGTTCACATACTCATATCTTCTTGTTTCATTTTGAATCCTTTCAGCTACACTCATAGCACTGTCTTCATTTTCACTCTCATTCAAATCTCCTCCTCCTTTCAAGGGGATTTTCCATTTTATTATGTTCATTGGACAAAATGTTCTTAAATGCAGGAAAAAATGTAAAACATGCGCATTATTTCAGTTTTATTCTACAATTATAGAGCATGTTTGTGCTGAATCCTGGATCAGTCAGTTTTTCATAAATCAAATTTCGCCATTAGTCATTTGAACTAGTTTAACTACAACACACTTGTATATCGTTAGAATGAGGCCTCACATCAGTGAGGGGGGGGCCAGTGTGCATTTGAAACCGTTCAGAGGAAGGCCCCGAAAGGGTGCACATTCTCTCCTGATGACCCCAATTTAAATATAAATTCGAGAGGAACATATCAAAAGAGATTGAGTGAAGTCATATGCCGTAGAGAAGCTCGGTGGAAATGTCATTGGCATGAGGAGCGTTACACCTTCAGCTCGCTTCAGGTGAGTTTCAATTACTTTCCAGTAATTTCCTTCTTCTGTGCCATGCATGATACATGCACAGGTGATCATGTATCTTTCATATAATACCAGGAGTAATCAATGAATCATAGATACCATTGCATTTATTTACAAGTAACAATTACTTTCAAATAGGGTTTGAAATGCATGTCTCTGAATATTTTATCTGAATATGAATTATTGTATCCTAGATTCAACACATTTTTTTCCCTTTAAATATATAATTGAATAACTATAAAGAGATAAATTTAGTATTAATATTGTAAGTAATTACAAGTTCTCATATTATTTAAATACATTTTAGTTTTGCATTGGCATCCAAGGGAGGCACGGTGGAGTAATGGTTAGCGGCTCGGATTGAGGAATTGGAGAGACAAGTTCAAATTCCAGCTGAATCCATTACATTCACTTATGTGTAATTACCCTTGGGAAAGGTATGAATCCTCTTCTTCTCCCTTCAGCTATGGGTAAATAGCAGAACAGACCGGGTTCTATAAACTTGGATGGCAACTGGTCTACCGTAGAAAGAAATGGCAACCTACTGTGGGGAAAAAAAATCTGCCTCGTCAGTCATGTATCGAAAGATACAAGATCGCCTAAGCGTGCATCACACATGGCACATAACTGAATACACAAAGAACACTTATACTCAGAATTAGAAAGAGAGAACTTAGATATATAATGAGGAAAGATGGCTTCAAGAATTTAACACTCACAGGGCATATTGAAGGTAAAAGGGACAGTGGAAAACAGGATGTAACCTAGCTAACAAGGCAGCAGGTCCCCTACTTGACAGGTCTGTGAGAATGGATGGTGGAACCCCAGGTGGGGGACTTATGACAAAAAGACATACATTACTAAAAATTGCAAGGAATAGAAAGATTCCACAGCATGAGCCATGATTGGCAACATCCTGAAGGGAGAGGGCATATAGAAGACCCCTGCAATAACTTACAAATATTAAGTAAATACTAAAACGGTACCAACCAAAAATGTCAAAATTGTCAAGGATCAAGAGACCTCTGTACTCTCTGAAAAGATCTGTACTCATGTGAAAAGCATCACATGAATATACAGTCACTGACAGAGATGGCTTATGACATTTGAGGTCGCAAAGCTATTGAATCAATCAAGAATCAACGTTAGACGGTGACTGTCAGTTTCATATCTCAATGCAATTTTTACATCGTATTGAGACATGAAACAGAAATAGTGCCCCCCTCAAACGGAGCCACTAACACACACACATCCAACTATTTTTTTACTTACGATATATTTTAGCAACATTTCCATTTTTTTTTTATAGATGAAATTCTCATTAACTTTCCAGTCCGGACTAATAGCATTTTACTTTACTTTCTTCTTTTTTTGTGATCCATATCTACTAGCAGAATGCTAAAAGATCTGGAATATAGATGTTCCAGCAGCTATAACCCTCTCTCCCTCTCTCTATATATATATATATTTGAAGACGTTTTTATGTTTAACATTATTTTTATAGATACAAATATTTAAGTAAATGCTCCGTTTTATAATAAACAGTATTAATAACATTTACTGACCTGAATGCCCGAAAAATTTTCATAGAAAATATTCATCCTCCGACAGGAATCGAACCTGTATCCTATATGGAACCGTCATATAGCCTAACGTGCCTTAACCGATCAGGCCACGGAGGATCGTTCAATTAGCAAGGTTGATTTTACTGCTTTTAAACTTCAATCTTCCATGAATCTTTCACAGAGCATTTACTTAAATATTTGTATCTATAAAAAGAATGTATGAACATAAAAATGTCTTAAATAATAGTCGGACTTTGTCCATTTCATAATATATATATATATATATATATATATATATATATATATATATATATATATATATATATAAATAAATATATTTTAAGACATTTTTATGTTTATACATTCTTTTTCTTTTTTATAGATAGAAATATTTATGTAAATGCTCTGTTTATAGTAAACAGTATTAACAACATTTACCGGCCTGAATGTCTGAGAAATTGTCATAGAAAATATGTGTCCTTATAAACAGAGCATTTCCTTAAATATTTGTATCTATAAAAAAGATTGACAATTTCTCAGACATTCAGGTCGGTAAATGTTGTTTAATACTGTTTATTATAAAACAGAGCATTTCCTTAAATATTTGTATCTATAAAAAAGATTGACAATTTCTCAGACATTCAGGTCGGTAAATGTTGTTTAATACTGTTTATTATAAAACAGAGCATTTCCTTAAATATTTGTATCTATAAAAAAGATTGACAATTTCTCAGACATTCAGGTCGGTAAATGTTGTTTAATACTGTTTATTATAAAACAGAGCATTTCCTTAAATATTTGTATCTATAAAAAAGATTGACAATTTCTCAGACATTCAGGTCGGTAAATGTTGTTTAATACTGTTTATTATAAAACAGAGCATTTCCTTAAATATTTGTATGTATAAAAAAGATTGACAATTTCTCAGACATTCAGGTCGGTAAATGTTGTTTAATACTGTTTATTATAAAACAGAGCATTTCCTTAAATATTTGTATCTATAAAAAAGAATGTATAAACATAAAAATGTCTTAAAATAATTGTCGGACTTTGTTCATTTCATAATGCAGTAAACTTATTGCAAACTTTAAATAAACTAAAATAGCTTTTGTTTGTCAAAAAATACCACTATTTTACTATTTATTGCAAACCAGATTAGAATATATTTCCAAACAACTATAGTAAAAAAAAAAAAATTTTATAACAAACATTATAAAAATAAAGCAAAATAAAGATAAGTTTGTCGTACTGATATCATTTCAGTTTATGAAACTATTTAGAAGTTATAACATCTAGAAAATTAAAATCATTGCTTTAGAAAAGCTCGTAGAGCCTTATGCTGCAGTCTATACTAGCCTAAAGGATAATCCAGCCCTTGGCCCTAGGCTGTAGCCTATATTAGCCGGCCCTAGTCACTGATCATTTAGTTTTTTTGTTCTTATCTGAAGACCTGGTGTGGTCTTCTGCTGCTGTAGCCTGTTTGCTTCAATGTTTGATGTGTTGAACATTCAGAGATGCTATATCTCCACAGTAAAAAGTGGTTATTTGAACTACTGTTGCCTTTTTATCAGCTTGAACCAGGTCGGCCTCTTTCAACTTTGACCTCTTTCATCAACAAAGGAATTCTGCCCATAGAATTGCTGTTCACTGTATTTTCTTCTCTATTTTTCTGACCATTCAATGTAAACATTGTTAGTAGATCAACAATTTTTGAAAAACCTGTTCACCTGGCGCCAACAAACCTGCCATGTTCAAAGTCACTTAAATCACGTTTCTTTCCAGTACTAATACATGAAATAACATTCAGCAAGTCACTATGACCATGTTTAAATGCCCATTCCTATTAAATTGCTGCCACATCATTGGATGATGAGAAATTTGCATACAAGAGAATTTGTTTATGTATATTTAATTAAGTGGTCAGTGAGCTTAAATATATGAGAGAGACAGAAAGATAGTCACCATGCAATATCAATTTCTGTCAGTTTCATATCTCAATACAATATGAAAATTGCATTGAGGTATGAAACTGACAGTCACCATGCAATGTTGATTCTTATGTCTACACTGTTTATATTTATAATATTGAGCATTCTTATCATATAAATATAGCTAGAAAATTTTAAACAATATATACATGATCTGGCATCTCAACTTCAGACTTTTATTTTTCATGGCAATTGTTCTAACAAACTCCCATTCTTGGTAACTTAAACATAAGAATTTAAGCATAGTACTAGATTGGCTATTAGGTCTCACTATCTTACTATTGGAAGCTCGGTTTGATAGTTTTACTATTGAAATAACTAGATGCAAACATAAGTTCTATTTTAATAGTTTCTTTTCTTACATGTGAAATTCTCTTCTGGTTTCTTGCTCCCTCCTTTCATGTAGAATCTTCAAAAATTTAAATACAATGTCAATTGCCATCTTCCTGAAACCTGCTCTTTTATTGTCCTTTCTCATCAATGACATCTTCTCATTCTCTTTCATTCCCAGTAACCCCGTGCATCTTAGTGGCATTATTGCCTTGCTTGGGGTGAAATGATTAAAAAAAAAAAAAAAACCACACACACACAGTAGAGCTTCCCCCGTATAATCCCCAGCTACTGTTTCATAAATCTGAAATTGGCCCAATCTGTAAAACCTTTTTGTTCAAAACTTTTATTAAACTAAATTTTCTTTGAAAAATATGAACAAAAAAGATGCAGACTGAAGTCATTAATAATAACAGTATTTCAAACATTCTTTTTTTTTTTTTAAATTTAATCACTTTAATTGGTCTCAAAAATAAAAAAGACAGTCATAAATTTTTAATAACAGTATTTTAAAAATATTTTCAAAATTTAATCAATTTAAGTGTTCTCAAAAACAACAAGTACATAGACATAAATCTTTAATAATATTTTGAAAAAAAAAAGTATTATCAATTTAAATTTCAAATCCCTCAATATCCAAGTCATTTGATCCTGAAAAGAAAAGATCAAATTTATAAAACTTGACTACTAAAATGTTATTGTCTTTTTTTTTTTTCCAGTAGAACTGTAGATAGAGAAGGAAGAGTTGCATTCCTTCTGTCATCAAATGGGCTTACAATGTATATTAAAACCTTTTGAATATAAATGTTCAAGGTTCTCCTTGGATTTCACAATCAACCAACATTGTTTATTCAATAATTTCTCTTTACAAGTACAAGTTAATCAAGAAAGACTTGTTTTTTGCTGTATTTATTAAGGTACATCAACATTAGTCACCTAATAATGTGTGGGAAGGGAAGCTTTTATTCTGCACATTTATTTTCAACATGAGTTCCTTCCTTGTCAATGCACTTAATCCAATGCTTCTCATAGATCAAACATCATAGTGTTTTCCAGATCAAAAATTATTCCACATCTAGCGATATATAGGTTACTCTTGTAAACTTCTTGCTATTTCAGCGTCAAATATGACCCAAATTATAGAAATGGAAACAAAGTCATAAAACATTGACCTTTGTACCTGCAAAAGAATGGAGTGTCAAAAGGGAGGTTTTTCCCTTGACACCACTTTCATTTTAATGCTTATTGTTTTAAAAAGCAATGATTAGAATTTTAATAAAACCTAAACATATGAAAATGAATTTTGACATTTTCTTTGTTCTTGAGAATTGACAACAAAAATAATAAAAACCATTTATTTACACTATTTATTTTTTATATTGTTTATTGGAATGGTTGGCAAGATATTGGTTAATTGTCAATTGATTCAAATTTTATAAAATGGTAAATAAAAAGGATTTCCATAACATATAATTTAGTAAATGTTTATAAATTTATGAATAAAAAATTGTTTTCATATTTATATCTTTATAAATTGGTGGTAAATATTGCATTGCATTAGTTTTAATTTTATTAGTTTTTACAATGTTGTAAATATTAAATTATTCTTGTAAATAAGCAATCTAATAAATAAATAGTGTTTAATATTTTTGTTTCCAATTCTCAAGAACCAAAAAAATGTATATAAATTCATTTTCATCATATGTTTAAGTTTTATTACAATTCTAATCATTGTCTTTTAAAACAATAAACACTGCCGAGGAGCAAAGCTAGTTAAAATAAGAGCAGTGTCATGGCAAAAACTGTCCTTTTGACTCTTATTTTTTTTGTGGGTATGAAGGTCCACGTTTGCCCAAAAGTTTGACTTTTTTTTTTATATATATTCATTGAATCTTCTAAATTAATTTTACCTAAATTATTTTAATCATTAAAGTTGCTTTTAGAATTAGGATCCTTTTTTTGCTTTTTTTTTTTTTAAAGTTCATTATCTTCTTTGAAGACTGAAAAATGTTTGAATAACATTATTGTACAGAAGTAGAAAACTTCAGATAGTTTTGTGAAATAGAGTTAAAAGAGATTTTGGTCTTATTACTTTTTGGCAAATGATTCAATATATTTCTGTTTCCATTTTTTTTTTTTTTTACTCTTCTTGTTTTGTTGTTATTGTCGTAGGAGTACCATCTTGGATTTTCTGAATTTCTTAAATGAAGCCATATGACTATTCTTTCATCCAATTTCTGTTGCATGGTTACATTGTATAAGCTTAGACTGTCTGAATTTCTTGATTTCGGTAAGAAAAACAGAGCGAGAAGACAGACGAGGTGATAATGCTCACATGTGTTTAACGTCTGCTTCAGTGAAATGGAAAGATTTGTTAATAATGCTTCATTTAATAAATATCATAAGTACTACTACTACTACTGCTACATGGTGTAAGTAAACAAGAGAAATATGATGTGAGAATAGATGCCAAAAATTAATAATGCTTCATTTAAAAAATTCAGACAACCTAGCATGTTGGAAATACAAATTAAAAAAGACTAGTCAAACATGAATAATAATGGCAATGCTTTCAACAAAGAGATTTGTAGCCTATTACTTGTACATTTGGGTCTGTATGAAGCAAAACTCAGTAAACATCAAGACAAAACCAACTTGTTTTGGAAAAGTCTGTTACAAACGGCTTTCACCTTTGTGTCAATGGCATTATGCAGCCTCCTGACACCTCAGGCATGTATCTTGGTCTGTAGAGAAGCAGCAGAAATGAAAACAATTTTCTTTCCTTGTCTGTTATAATTTTTTTTTCCTTCTTTCATCTTTTAACAGCATCAAGGAGTCTCAGTGGAGCCAGGGCTTCTTCTTTTGATGTTTCCATGGCAAAACCAGAGTTAAACATCTCTTGAATGATCACGTGCACCCTGTCAATGTTATAAACAATCTAGAAAGAGTTAAGGAATAAATCAATGACTAAAAATAAGAATACACACAGAGAAAAGTCTTTGGTAAGAAAAGATAAAGTTTATATTCTTAAATATAATTGCTGTTTGGAAAACCTGAACCTTTGTGACCATGAAAAAAAAAAAAAAAAAAAAAAATTGGTGTGTGTCAAAAGAACAATTTTTCTCTTGACACTGTTATTATTTTAACTACCTTCACTCCTTGGCAATGGTTATATTATTTTAAAAAGTGATGATTAGAATTGTAATGAAACCTAAACATATGATGAAAGTGAATTTTTAAATTTTTTGTTCTTGAGAACTGGCAACAAAAATATTAAACATTATTTATTAGATTGTTTATTTACAATAATAATTTTATATTTACAACATTCTAAAACTAATACAATTGTATTATTTAAAACTAATGCAATGTAATATTTATCATTTATCAATTTATAAAGAAATAAATATGAAAAATTTTTTATCCGCAAGTTTATAAACATTTACTAAATTATTAAAATATGTGGATCAACTACAGTATACAAGAATTTTAACCATGTTGGTTTAAAAACAAATTTTTTTTTTCTTGTTGTGTCAAAGAAAAAAAACATTCTTGCAAATATGGAGCAAATTTTGGCTTTGATAGTTGAAATTCAACAACCACAAGAGAACCAACAACAAAATCAAGTTGCTAGAAATACAAAAACAGCAATAGGAGTTGTTGGATATGATTATGAAGAAAACAAAAAATTCTTCAATGTCACTTATGCCAAACACTGTCCAAAAGACCATATCAGAATTTGTATACAATCCTAATGAGAGATTGACTTTTCTGCTTATTTTCACAGATATGAACAAATATTCAGTCAGAAATGCAGCAGCTGGAAAGATGAGAGAAAAACGAGATTGTTCTTGAGGAAAACAGCTCCAATAGAGTATAAAAGAATAATGCAACTACATATTACTGAAAAAACCTGGTGAAATCAGGTTTGTAGACACTGTACACATTCTGACGGAAATCTTTAATGACAAGAGCTCTCTGTTTAATGTTTGTTGGAGGTGCATGACTCTAACTAACAAACAGAGCAAAAACTATGTCACATATGCAGATATTGGCAACAAGGAATGTGAAAGATTTAGAATAAAGTAAATGACTCCAGATATGTTCAAATGGTTAATTTTTGTTCAAGGTTTAGCAGCTAAAAAAGATGCTGAAATATGAGCAAAAATTGTCATGAAATTGTCCAAACTTGCTTTTGTGTGAAAACCGCAATTTTTAGTTTGTGAACTTTTTGCCTTATTACTTTTAATTTTCCTTACATATATTGTTTGCTTGCTTTATACTATTTTTTGCCCTGTTCTTTTCTTTTTTATTGCAAATGTTGTCAATTCTATTTGTTGGGCAGTTCTGTCCTTAATTTACATTTAACCATTGTGATACAACGAAGAAGAAGTGTCTCTTTTGACAGGGCAATGTACTCGCCCCTGGAACTCTCTCACACAGTTTATTTTCTTGGCCGACACCATAACACTAGTGGCAGTTCGCCTGTCAAACAATCAATCCCCAACTTCTGAGCTCGTCTTTTATAAATCACAAAGCACACCGGACGTACATGATCTATATGCTTAAATACCTTAGTTCCAGCATGTACTCGCTTTCTCTCAAATTGAAGTCCTGCATGCCAGAGTAAGACAAACTCTCATCGTTGAGAATAAGGTAAGTCTTGGTCACCATTTAACTCTGGTTCTGGTTCTCTATGTCTGCCGCAACCATGGCCACTCACTCTACACTCACTTTTTATTATATAATCCATGTGAGTAGATTGCCCTCATTCCACCACCCATGTCTAGGGATATTTTGTCCAGTATTTACATTAGTCGGACTATTGTCCTCATATTTGTCGCCATATTTGTCACAACGTTTCGGCCATTGTACGCTCCGGCCTTCTTCAGGTGGTTGGAATTTTGAACCGAACCCTTTATTTCGATCACTGGGGTAGACTGTTCTAGTTCCACGAGCCATGTTTGATGGATGTCAGTTATCAGTTATCTCCTTCTAATTTTCCCTCTGAAAGTTCTCCACTGCCTGAACCGGGTATTGAACTCACACTCTTTGGGTCTGTCACTAGCATTAGCAGGAGATAACTGATAACTGACATCCATCAAACATGGCTCGTGGAACTAGAACAGTCTACCCCAGTGATCGAAATAAAGGGTTCGGTTCGAAATTCCAACCACCTGAAGAAGGCCGGAGCGTACAACGGCTGAAATGTTGTGACAATAATGTTGCCGTACGTTTCGTTAACTTTCCTGGACGACCAGAGCTTTTTTTGGACAAATGGAATGACACGTCTTCCAGGGATGAACTATCGTACCAACTGAACTCAATGACACATTTAACTGACTAGATATCTTCCTATAACCAAGTCCATTTGTATAAAGGTCAACAATACATTTATGGAGGTCTTGATCAATTATTTTACTTTTCCCCATTTTGTCAATGTTTAAAGGACGGTTGACAGAAAAAGAATGATACAATACTTTTAATCATTCCTAAAAGTAATCATAAAATTAACCTGGAATGTTCAAAAAAAAAAAAAAAAAAAAACATTCTAATTTGGAACAATCTAGTAAAAAAACATTTTGATGAAAAAAAAAGGCTGTTGTAAATAGAAAAAAAAATTCCTTTGTAAACTTGTTACTAAATATCTCATTTTTTTTGTGGGAGACTTTTTAAAAGTTTAAAAAAAAAAATCTGATTGACTGAATACCTAAATAACATTTTTTGTAATGTGCTGTAAACTTTTGCATGTCACTATATATATATATATATATATATATGAGTAAGTATGTTTATTCAAGACAAAAATAAAACAAGTTATGTGTATTAAATATTTTAATAAGTTTTTCTTGGTGGTTGATTAGTTTACGCTGGAGGTCAAAGAGGAACTGTCCACTATTCATGTTATTTCCTGTTTAGGTTCTGAACATGAACTGTAAACTCTTTTTTTAATATTTTTATTTTATCCTATACAGGGTGCGATGGGTAAATTGTCACCATTTTATACTTTGCGCATGCTCATTGTTTTTGATTTTGTCGACTGCACAGTACGGTAGGGTCAGTTGGGCACCATCTGTTAGAAAATGAGCACCATGATAGAATTCATTCTGCCAGAAATTTGGAAACAGCATGCTGTACAGCTTGGCATTCACATTGGAAGATCCAATACGAACATTTCAGTGTGTTTGGGTGTCAATCTGGGGATTGGATGAGTCTAATGTGATTACAAAAGTATAAAATTATCCACATTGTACAACCGATATTTTTTTAATAAATTCACCTAAAGCAAAATGATAATGTCTGTAAAACACAAGCGGTTACTGGGAATTAAAGAAAATGAGAAGACTTTAGGAAAGAACTGAAAACCCAACGATCATAAACAAGGAAATGAAGGAATACATGCGGTGGATATTGCTGCCACATCTGGTCTGATGCTTCTGCTATGTGTTTAGAGATTCTAGATAAAATACAAAAAATATGCAATCTTATTGGTCCTCTCCTGGAACCTCAACTTTACTCACTTTCCCACCACCATAACAGAGCTTCCCTGTGCTTTTTCTACAAATATTTTCATGGTAATTGTTCTGATGAGCTTTCCTTAGTACATAAACATTACTAATTTAAGCACAATACTAAATTGGTGGCAAGGACTCATCATTTTACAGCTGTAATGTCTAGATGTAACCATAAGTTCTATGCTAACAGTTTCTTCTCCTGCACTTTTCACTTCTGGCTTCTTGATTTTCAGCCAACTTTCATTTTCAAAAATTTAACTGCAATGTCAATTGTTATCTTCTGTTTTTTAATTCTCATTCTCTTATTGTTCTCTCTCCTTAATAATTTGGTTTTCTTTTTCTCATATTCTCTGACAAAATGTAATCCCTTACATTTTAGTGGTAAAGTTATTTTTAAAAAAGAGAATAGTTTTTTAACATAGGACAGATAATCAGATAATGCCACACCAAAATCTGAAGACACATTGGATGAGCAAAAGATGCCTTTCAAAAGCTAAGTACTAGGAAATAGAAAAAATTAAAGCAACAGAAACAAAGAAACTATTACTAAACTGTTACATAGGTACCGCCACTAACTTGGTATATGTCAGGTTTAAAATGAATTTTTAAAAAGGAAAAAGCTTTCTTGAAGCTTTCATTTTAGCCTTAATTTAAAGCTAAAGGATTAAATTAACTGTTTCCAGTAAGCAAAATACTTTGGTGTATTTCAAACAGAAATTATATTGACCGGAATTGATTATTTTTCAGTAAAATCGATCATAACAGCAATTTTTGACATATTTGTAAACAAAAGTTAATTCTCGGTTTTAAAAATGTTGCGTGAAGGAGCACTTGGCTGCATTTGGTTTGACCTGCAAGGATCCGGAGCAGTTATGGGACAGCACACGTGTACTGGGTTTGCATGTCAAGCAAGATAACAACATGCTTAAGTGGAAATGGCATTCCATCAGTTCCTGAGGTCCTGATGCGACGTAACGTCTTCTTATGGTGTGGAAAACAGGTGGGTCACATTCCTGTGTGTGGGTGGCTTCGTGTTGCTGCATCATTTGTTAAACGCAGGACAGTATCGATCACATCTGGTTGGGACGACGAAGTGACAGATGCTCCCCTTAAGAACATGATTGAGGACATAGCGGAAAGAATACACCAGAATGACCCTGCACACGGTAGGTGGTGCACAAGCGGACACGCTTATGAGGTATGGGTCGATGCAAGTTCTCTCGCCACAAGGGTTTTGTTGGAGGTTGATGGAAGCGTTGTAGAAGATGCATGTTGGCTGCGGCCTGCGAAGGACGCCCAACATATCAATTTGTCAGAATTGGATGCTCTTCTGAAAGGCGTCAATTTAGCACTACTTAATCTGCGACAAACATTTCCTTTGCTTTCAGAATGCTTACACTTGTGTAAATGTCTGAACAGGGATTGGGAGGGATAGTGAAAAGACATGCCTTACTAAGAGCTACAAAGAATAGGAAGTTGTGGAGAGCTATGATTTTTGACATATTGAAGGGACATGGCACATAGAAGACAAACATGATCCTATTCTATCTTTTATATTTAAAAACAAAAAAACATCTGTTTCAATATTTGAAAACGGAATTTTGTGATTTTAAATGAAATTGATTGTACCATATGGATGATTTTGTGCTTCCCTGTATATAAAGCAAACAAGTCTTTTGTGACTTCAGATAAATGTAAATGGGTTTTTGTTTATTTCAGTCCAGGCTTACTCAGAGAAAGCAACAAAGGAATGTTGAATTCTAAGAAAGCAAACAGGTTAAGTTGCTTTGGAGGAACTTTACTTAAAACCCTATGCTCGGGAAGAATGTTGTTCAAGCCAGTTTATTTATATATACACCATATATTCTTGTGCATAATACGAGAAATTCTGAATGAAAATTAAAGGCAAAAAAAATGTGTGTGTGTGTGGGGGGATTGTATTATAAACAAGTACTTTTTACAGCAATTTTTATTCATAAGCTCTTACTTGAAACTAGAAGAGTGCAAATACACTTTTCTAGTTTCAAATAAGAGCTTAGGAATACAAATTGGAAGATAACTGAGACATCCAGAAGAACAATCTACTCTGGTGAACCTTTGGGTCAAGTCACTGGATCCAACCAACGCTTTTATCCACTGGGCCATGAGTCCTTGAAGACATCAGTATATGATTTTTTTGGACTTATAAAATTAATATCTCAGTAAATATTTTTTATCAGAGCTCATATTGCAATTTTTGTTGTTATTATTGCTTTTCTCTAACACTCTGTATTACTAGAACACATATTGTATTCATTTCTATGCTTGACCAGCTTAGGAGATTTTTGTGGCCTAGCATATGTGCTGATTCCTTAAATTTTCATATTTTCCAGTGATGTTCTGTTTTTCCCCCTCATCCCACAGAGGGTGGTGATCTCCCTTTTCTCCTCCATATGTGGTCAGCTATGCCTGATTTTTTTTTATTTCCCTTCATGTTATGGCTTTATGATGTCTTTAGTCTTACCTTAAGGGAGGCAGCCTGTTTCTCTTTTATATTTCTTACCAGAGCTGCACAGGATAGCATACACACAGTCCTTAGTCATGTTCTCTTCCAAGGGGGGGGATCTTACTCAGAAGAGGTGTCTGTCAAGTGTTGAACCACTTTTGAAGGTCATCCCGATGTTATATGGACCACAGATGGTTTGTATTTTTTCTGATAATCTCTTCACTTAGTTTAGGCAGACTGAAGCTGTTTTCTGAGTGTTGCTATGCTCTTGTACCCTTCTATCTCGGTTTGTCAAAGCTGCTGACATGTACCCAGAGTAGTTGTTAGTTGTAGGGTACTGCTTATACTGACCATTTCTTGTTCATATTTCTCTGGGTCACCACTTATAACTTTTGCTCAATGTTGTAAACAGCAGACGATTCCTTTCTTTACACTGTATGGGTGGTGGGAGTTGAAGTTGAAGTATTGTCCAGTGAATGTTGGCTTGCGGTATATGGATGTGTAGAACCCATGCTCTGTTCAAGATATTATGCACATCCAGGAATGCAAGTTTGTTGTTATTTTCTCTCTCCATTGTGAACCGTATCGATGATCTTATTGAGTTCACATGGTCTAATAGTAGCTGGACCTCTTCCTGGTGTGGCCAGAGTATGAAGGTGCCATCTACATGTCAGCTATAGGGATGGCTTTAGTGGTGTGGATTCTAATGCCATTTCTTCAAAGTATTACATGTATATGTTTACCATTGCTGGTGATAATGGTGTGCCCATTGCTAAGCCTTCATCCTGTCGATATATGTCTGATCCCATTCCAGAGTGTGTACAGAAAGTCAGCATCTCCATCAGGTTTTCTATTGGTATACTGGTTTATTCTCCTAGGGATGTATCTGAGGTCAGTCTAACTCCCAATAGTGCCTCCTCCATGGGTACCTTGGTGAACAAACTCACTATGTCCAGGCTCACCATCTGGTTGGATTGGATGGGGGTATCTTTGATTACTTCTATGAAGTGGGTGGAGTTTCAGACATATGAAGGTGACTTTCCTATTAATGGGTCAATTATATCTACAAAGAAGTGACTCAGGGAGTGGCACACAGAGCCATGACAGCTAACAATTGGCCTGAGTAGAATACTGTGGGGATTGCATAATTGATAAAATAAAAAAATGAAAAACAAAACGCTATAAGATAAAAAAAAAATTAAAAAAAGAAGAATCTCCCAGGATGCTCCCTGACAGGAAGAACAAATGGTGCATATGCAAAAAAAAGAGGGACTTCCTGGTGCCAAAGACAAACAAGAAGAATCATTCTCTTTTCCCCTGAACTTTTAACAGGTAAACATGGGTCTTTTACTCGGGAAGACATTTCCCTTCAACAGACCGTTGCTACTCTAATAAAGTTCCTAAATCCATTTCCAGTATCTCTGCATCCTTCTTCCCTTTGTACCTTTTATTTCAGGAACAGCAAGAATTCAACACGGATTTGGAGTTTGAACAGAATCACCATCTTTTAAAACACCAAAATACTGTCTTTGTGAATTTTGGGAAGACCATATATGTGAGGTAGCTTGGTGTAACACTGCACCAACTTCCTGTATGTCTTAGGTGGGAAGTGGTCCTTGTTCTTGATTAGGATTTGTGACAATTTTCATTATGTTTTTATTGTTGGATTTTTTTTTACTTTACTGTAGCTACCATTTCTAATGAGGTCTTCCAGTTTTTCTGTATATTCCAATCACCTGAAGAAGGCCAAAGTTTACAATAGCTGAAATGTTATGAATATGGCAACAAAGATGACAGTTTGAACATTGTTAATAGTGTAAATAATTACAATACCTCATCTCAGAAATATAGAGAGATATTGCAAATTCATTGTTTGTGTGACTTCCTTTATAATCTGTGATGATGTCCTATATCATGGCAGAGTATACATGAGACAGGTAAGTTGAATATTGAGAGCAAATATTTACAGGGGGTGGGGGAATGCTAAAGTGTTAAAGGCAGAAAAAGGGTGGGTTCGTATTATACATTTTCAGAAATTTTTACTCAGCTTAAAAATCCTCTTATTCGAAACAGCAAGATTGCAAATCTACCCAAAACAAAGGAAGCAGGTATTAATAACAACTGTTTACAAAAAGTATTTGAAATGTCAGCAATATTTGTTTCTTTCTTCATTGTTAATATGGAGACATGGTGAAGTAATAGATAGCAGCTCAGATTAAGTTATTAAAGAGTTGAGTTCAAATTCCAGTCAGATCCATTACATTCACTTACATGCTAATACCTTTGGGAAAGGTATAAATCCTCTTCTTCTCCCCCCAGCTATGGGTAAATAGCACAACAGACTGGGTTCTATAACCTTGGATGGCAACCAGTCTAGGAGAAGGAAAACTCTGAATTCAAACCAGCCTGGAGATGGTTGGGCTCCATCAGACTATGTTGTCCAAGAAACACCACTTCTACTGCGGCTATGGTATGTGTAGTGCCCCTACGACCCTAACAGAATTTGTGATCATTCTGAATGAAAGACAATATTTTTTATTTTCATAGTTTATTAATATATAGAAATATAACAATAAATGTTCCTTTTTAAATATTCATTAATAGATCCTGTTTTTGTTTTGTTATATAATAAACAAAATAGTAATCTATTCAAAACAGGAACAAAGACAACAAACCATATATATACCATAATAGTGAACTCCAATTATCAAGAAATCTACTGTATTTTCTTGCGCATAATACAAAAAATTTTGAACAAAAATTAAAGGTGAAAAAGGTGGGGGAGTATTACAAACAAGTTTTCAAAAATTTTTATTCAGCTTAAAAAAAACTCTCTTATTTGAAACACAAAGATTACAAATACACACAGCACAAAAGATAATAAAACACAAAGAAGTCAGGTGTTAATAATAATAATTATTGTTTACAAAAGGTATTTGATATTTCGGCCATATTTGTCCTTTGGCAATCAGAGTAATTGAAAATATTTTGTCCCCATTATGCTCACAAGATAAAGTTTGTCTATATTTTGATTTTCTTGTTTTTATAAAATTTTCTCTCTTCATTCTTCATGAAAGACAATTTTTTAAAAATTTTCATAGTTTATTAATATATATAAATATAAATTCATATCAATCAGAAAGGTATGATAGATTAATTAACATCTTGAAATGTATTACCAGGTGTCATAAGCATAAACTTCATTTGATTTGGACTCTTTTATAATCATCCACCTTTTTGCTGTACTACATTTCTATATATATATATATATATATATATATATATATATATATCAGTTATTGGGATACTCGCTTAGGTGATTATGTATCTTTTGATACATGACTGACGAGGCAGATTTTTTTCCCGCAGTAGGTTGCCATTTCTTTCTGTGGTAGACCAGTTGCCATCCAAGGCTATAGAACCCGATCTGTCCTGCTATTTACCCATAGCTGGGGGAAGAAGAGGAGGATTCATACCTTTCCCAAGAGTATTAGCACGTAAGTGCATGTAATGGATTTGAATGGAATTTGAACTTGGCTCTCCGATTCCTCAATCTGAGCCGCTATCCATTACTCCACCCTTTTACTTGTATTCTATGTATCCACATTTGCTCTTAGTCCCATCATGGACTACTCGGTTTATTAAAGCCTTCGCCATGGTACTTCTTTAGTTCTGTTTCTTATTACAATTTAATAAACAGAGTAAATTGAAGGATGGACAAACTTTTGAAACCTTAGAGATTAAACGTATCTTCTAACTCACACTGTGTGACTAAAATCTTTAATTACTGGTATCAGCCCTTCACTTCATTCCTACGAAAAATGACAGATGATACTGTACATGATGAACAAAAATTGGATATCTTAATTAATATCATTTCCTTGGATAACTATGACCATATTGCCAAATATGCTACTATCGAATCTGCCTCAGAAACCCACAAACAAAATCGTCACCAGACATGTTCTAGCAATGAGGGAACAAAGAGATGACGAAGATATTGATGATTATGTTCAGGAGTTACAACTGCTAGCTAAAGAATACAGTTTCAAAACAGTTAACGCTGCCCAAAATCAAGATGACTGTGTTAGAGATGTGTTCATTACTGGCTTGCACTTTAATTCCACTCGACAGTGTCTTTTAGGGAACAAAACCCTTGATCTACACATGGGGGTTAATCAAGCCAGAGCTCTATATCTAGCACAGAAAAACTCTGAATCATTCACATCCACTCTCATCAACTGTGGGAGCCATAGCATCACATAACAAAGATTCATTTGTCGGCGGTGTGTGTGTCTCAACAAGTGCTAAATGTTATTTTTGTGGTGGATCATGACACAGTCATTAAGTATGCCTGGCCAGAGAGACCATGTGTCACAAATGCAGAAAAAAAGGGGCATTTTTCCAAAGTATGTCGTTCGGTTGGTACTTTGGCCACCTCACTTACTCAGTCTTATACATTGGTGAATATTATGCTAGCTAGTTTATTAAATCAGGCTATGGTGTACATATTGATTGGCAAAAATGAGGCTACTTCTCTAATAGACACTGGTAGCTCTGGATTCTTTATTTCTCTCAACTATGCAAAATGACACCAGATAAAAATAAAACCTGCAGTCAAGAATGTGTCCATAGCTTCATCGTCCCCTAACACTTCAATAAAAGAGCAGTGCACCATCAATTTAAATTTATTAAGTGAGTTATTTGCATGTTATACTTTGTGTCCTTCCCCATCTTTGTAATGATGTAATTCTCGGGCAAGACTTCATGAACCAACATTCTAGTGTATCTTTTGCATTTGGTGGTCCTAAAAAAAGCCTATTTTGAATTCAACTGCTTGGAGCTTACCAGCTCAATGGTAGATATACCTTCATTATTTTCAAATCTTGATCCTAACTACAAACCTATTTCTATGAAATCTAGGCGATTTGGAATTACTGATAAACACTTTATTAAAACTGAGGTTAATAAAATTCTAAAAGATGGAATAATTAAGGAAAGCACATCTCCTTGGCAAGCTCAAATTTTAATTGTTGATAACGAATGGCATAAAAAGAGATTAGTTGTGGATAATAATAGAACTATTAATAGAATCACTCGACTTGGCACTTACCCTCACCACAAATGGACAATCTGGTTTCAGAAATTTCTTAGTATAAAACTTATTCTTCTTTGGATTTGAAGCGCGTATATTACCAAGTATCCATTCGAAGAGAAGACAAACAGCATTCGAAGCTAATGGCAAATTATACCAGTTTTGTCATATTCCATTTGAGATCACTAATGGAGTATCTTGCTTCCAATACATAAAAGACATTATTACAAGGAATAACTTGCATGGAACATATGCTTATGTAGATAACATAGTTGTGGCTGGCAGAACTCAGGGTAGCACAATAGAAAATTTCTCAAAATTTCTTGAGGTGACCAAGCTACATAATCTTACTCTCAATGAAAAAGGTCCTCCCTATCAACCACTTCTATTAATTTTCTTCGCTACACCATATCTCATGGGATACTTAAACCTGATGCTGACCAACTATGCTCACTTAAAGAATTACCTATCGCAAAAGATAAAGCTGCTCTTTGCAGGGTCTTTGATTTTTCTTATTATTCCCAATGTATATCAAAGTTTTGGGATAAGATCAAACTTTTAATTATGGCTGACTTGTTACCTTTAAATCACAAGTCCGTGGAAGCATTCCAAAAGCTTAAAGAAGAAATCGAAAGTGCTTTACTTCACATTATTGAAGAAAACATTCCCCTAGTAGTAGAGATGGATGCTTCCGATACAGCAATTGCAAAAAAGAGATTTGTGTTTAGATAAACATTCAAATTCTCTCATATTACACTGCAACAATGTAGGATATAACTTTAATTTCATCAATGCCAGCCTTATCAAAAAAGGACATAACCTTTTAAAGAGAAAATATTATGAGAATATATTTACAGCAATATTACCAACTAATAACACACGTTTGGAGAACTACATTAAATCACCATTTTTCTACAGATCAATTATTCATGAACCTAACTTATCTATTCCAAATACATAAAAATCAATATATATACAAAATTACACACAAGATATACTTTAATGAAAAATTGTTCAAAATTGATAGATTGGCAGATATGAACAGACCAAAATAGACAGAGTGGCAGCTATGAACAGACCGAAATAGATAGATTGGCAGATATGAACAGACTGAAATAGATAGATTGGCAGATATGAACAGACCAAAATAGATAGATTGGCAGATATGAACAGACTGAAATAGATAGATTGGCAGATATGAACAGACTGAAATAGATTGGCAGATATAAACTGATTGAAATAGATAGATAACACTGCAAGATAGATAGATAAGGCGCAAGGTCGTTCCATATTTTGTACTGGATACCAGATTACTAGATTTAAATAAAACTAAGAAATTCATGTACATCACTTATGCTATTAAAATCTAAGATATACATTAGTAGCCCCTGTTAGCCTAGCTTATTTTAAATGTTGCTCCCAAAAACCACAAGTTGCAAAATTCAAGATTTATTAGTGTTAGACTTTTGAAAGTAGCCCAAACTGTCAACCCTGCCAATGATAGTATTTAGTGTTCAATTCCTGGTAAAAGTCAGCCCTCTTCTATTTGAATATTAAGAATCTTCTTTCCTAAACCTTTTGTCATACGAAATCAAACTTAACAAATATCAACTACAGTTTCCTTTTCAACTCTCAAGTGCAGTTTTGTAACAATCCTGTTTTTTTTTCATATCAGTCTTCACTAAAATAAGAGTTACCCCCCTTAGATATGTGTCGTCATTTCATAATTTCAGCCAGACAGATAGAGATTAAAATTAGAGAGAGGAGTCTTTTCCGGCAGGTAAATGTCAACTGTCAAGGAATTTAGTGTCATTAACATTCCAAGAATTGTTTGGATAAGCGTATAAGTTAGGTCAGTGTGTATTTCTTTGTTGAGCAAGAAAAAAAAAAGAACAGGTTTGGATTTGGGTTGGCTGATTTTGTGACTTGTCAACTTGTTGGGTTATTTAATATCAGAAATCAGTCTATTACTTTCTTTTTTATTATATATTTCTTCTATTTATTTTTTTTTTTACTAATGTTCACTTAATACAAGGCTCAAGAGCCACTCAGGGTAGAGGGCTACCGTGTGGTGTTGTATTAGCGTAAAAAAGGGTAAGAAGTGAATTTCTTGGGAGCTATGCAGGAAAGATAATGGCTAACTCTTGACTTGAAGAGGTCAAGATTTAATTAATGAATAAAATTTCAAAGTTCAGTTGGAAACATTAGAAGTATAGTGTGGAAGCAGACTTTAGAAGGAACTGGAAACCCAATCCTAAACAGAGAACAAAGGATAAACCTCTACTTTTGTTCAAAAGACTGGGGAGGAGAGCGTGAACCGGACAAATAGGCGAATCTATCTACTCCTGTATTAATCTTGAAGCAATGCTAGTTTAATTTAAGATATGTAAAGAGTGGAGATTATAAACAACCCCTGACAAGAATATAAGGTTGTCCATATTCAGTTTGTGTGAATATTTATTTGAGTATCAATCATTATGCTATAAGACTTTACAATACATTTATTTGGTTCATTGATTGATTCATTTTCTACGGTTTGTCAATCCCTTGCAGTTTGTTTAAAGCCAGAAATATTTTTACATTATAAGAAGTTTTTTTTGGGAGATAATAATGATTTAGTGATACAAGTCTTACTAATTAACCCATAGCTATGGGGAGAAGAGGTGGATTCATACCTTTACCAAGGTTATTTGTGCATAAGTGAATATAACGAACAGGAATTGGAACTGGGTTCTCCGATTAACAATTCCAAGCCATTATCCATTACACCACCTGTACATCCAGGCTTACAACACTTGGTATTCACAAGCGGTCATCCTTCTAGGTACCAAGCCCAAGCCCAACGTTGTTAACTTCAGTGATCGTATTGGAACCAGTGTTTCAGTGTGATGAGACTGTAAGGCATTTATTGCATTCAGGTATAGGTAAATATCGGTTGTTTATATTTGAGTCTATAATTTTAAGGAAAATCTATGACAAAGTGGAAAAAGTTTCTGTGTGACGTGTTCCATTCTTTAGGACTTCATGAAACTAAGTGATGTTTACGCCGATGCGACTACACATATGCATGAAGGAGAGGGGGGAATCAAAAACGAATGGAAAGCAACTGTATATATAAAATGCAATTGCCTGTGTCAAACAAGATATTGTATAAAACTGGCATATTGATAATTACAAGGAAACATTCAGCATTCATTGACCAAGCAGCCACAGCTACTCAAATCATGCTTTTCTTCACTCCCTGGGATCAAAGTGTAGTATCCGTTCTCTCCATCTCGAATGACAATATTAGCCGTTTCTTTATAAGGAAATATTCAGCATTCATCGACTAAGCAGCAACTGTTACTCAAATCACACTTTTCTTCACTCCCTGGTCATCGAGCTGGGATCAAAATGTAGTATCTGTTCTCTCCATCTCGAATGGCAATATTAGCTGTTTCTTTATAAGGAAATATTCAGCATTCATCGACTAAGCAGCAACTGTTACTCAAATCACACTTTTCTTCACTCCCTGGTCATCGAGCTGGGATCAAAATGTAGTATCTGTTCTCTCCATCTCGAATGGCAATATTAGCTGTTTCTTTATAAGGAAATATTCAGCATTCATTGACTGAGCAGCCAGTGCGACTCAAGTTATGCTTTACTGGTCATCAAGCTAGGATCAAAGTGTAGTATCTGTTCTCCTCATCTCTAATAGCAATATTAGTTGTTTCCTCATAAAACATTCAGCATTCATTGACCAAGCAGCCAGTACTGTTGCCAAGCGAAATTTATAAAAACATTCTATTAAAACAATTTTTCAGAAAAATAGGTTTCTCAAGTCCACTGTTATTGCTCTTAACTCTTCGATTACCCCTCCTCTGATTTCCTTGATTCCTAGCTACCTTCCTCTCCTTAGAAAGGACTCTAAAGTCCACATGCATGGCCTGGAAGTTTATATCTGCGGTTATCTCCTGCTGACTAGGGAACTCTCTTGAATCTCTAGACCATTCATATGCGTCTCTGTCTCTCTCTACTTAATTCAGTTATCTCTCCTTCCGTTCCCATTTCTTTCAAGACTTGCATGCTAGATCATATTTCTGATAATATAGACAAGGCCATCTTCCTACACCCATTTGCGGACATATTCATGTTTGGTGACTTTAATGCCCACCATACCAGGTGGCTTAAACACACTGTCACTGACCTCGCTGGCATCCAAACCCTTAACTTTTCAATCACTCAATCTCTCACACAACTGGTTGACTTCCCTGTGTTTTCCCAGTAATCCTGACAGAAACGCTTCTCTTCTCAATCTCTTTTTTACCTCTACCCCTAACTCTTGTCATACTTTGCAGTTCTGCCCTCTTGGCAAATCTGAACACGCGGTAATGTCTGTAAACAACAACTTCAACTCCCCCACCAGCCAATAACCTCCTACCAACAGAATATCCTTCTGTTATCAACAAGCACATAAGGACTTGTTCTAGGATTTCATTCGTTGTGTCCCATGGAAAGAAGTTTTTAATCGTCCTGTTCAAAAATGCACGTCTGAGGTCTCCTCCAGGATGAAAGCCGGCATTGATGCTTTCATTCCTGCAAGGAAGTACCAAGTTAAGTTTCACTTATAGCCTACATGAATCACTTCTTCCATTTGTAACAGAGTGACACATCTGATTGCAACAGGTGTCTCTTTGTCTCTGCTCGTAACAAATGCAAGCGTGTTCTCAATAAAGCAAATTTACGTTTTGCTGATAGCATCTCGCAAGTTCAGTTCCAGAGATTATTGGCGGCCCTGCAAGAGTGTTCTGAACAGCAGCAAATCCTCAATCCCTCCTCTATTCAATCAATTTGAAGTCCTGATGTCTACTGTAGATAAGGTGGAATGCTTTGCTTGAAAATTCTCTTCGAACTCAACTCCTCTGGAGTAATCACACCCGATTCCCCACCTAGAACTGAGTGATATGCACATAACCCCGTCATTGATCCCGGACATCATTTCTAAGGCAAGTGGAGGTGACAGGATACCGACTGTGGCCTAGCATATGTGCTGATTCCTTAAGTTTACGAATTTTAAGGAATCAGCACATATGCTAGGCCACAAAAATCTCCTGAGTCAGCCAAGCATAGAAATAAATACAATATGGGAACCAGTAATAAGGAGTGCCAGAGAACAGCAATGATAACAAAAAAGTTGCAATATGAGATCTGGTAAAAACATGAAATGATAACAGCAAAATTGCAATATGAGTACTGGTAAAAAATGGTTGCTGAAAAATTAGGTTTATAATACTCAGAAATTCATACCCAGATGTCCTCAAGGACACATGGTACAGTGGATAAAGGCATTGGTTAGATCCAGTGACAGACCCAAAGAGTGTGAGTTCAATACCCGGTTCAGGCAGTGGAGAACTTTCAGAGGGAAAATTAGCAGGAGATAACTGATAACTGACATCCATCAAACATGGCTCGTGGAACTAGAACAGTCTACCCCAGTGATCGAAATAAAGGGTTCGGTTCGAAACGTTGTGACAAAAATGGCGACAAAGATGAGGACAATAGTCCGACTAATGTAAATACTGTACATAATACCTCATCTCAGACTCTGGAGAACCTGATCCCTCTATCTCCCTATTAGTCTCCTACCACTTTTCAACAAGGTATCCTAAACTTTAATCTATGCTGAAGTGATTAAGCAACTTACCTCTCTGACAAACAATATGGATTCCATTTTGCCAGGTTTACTGCTGATGTGCTTATCAACATCACTGAATATGTATATCAAGCTCTTGATAATAATAGCGAAGCTTGTGCCGTGGCTGTAGATATCTCAAAGGCATTTGACAGGGTTTGGCATGCTCCTCTTCTACGTAAGCTTCAGGGCTACAGTATTACAGAATGTTTGATTTAATCCCTTCATTCCTATGAAATCATGAAGTGAAGGTTGTCCTGAACAGGCTTGCTTCCAGATCCTTTCACACGAATACACATATCCGCCAAAGCTCTATACTGTGTCCTACACCGTTTCTGATCTTCATCAATGATCCTCCTGATGTCATCAGTTCCCAAGTAGGCATTTCTACAGATGACACTGCCATTTACTCTTGTCTTAATAGCAAATCCGTCAGAGCTGACAAAGTTAACCTGGCCACTGCTCTTGAAAAGGACCTCCAATCAGTGATTAACTGGGGCAGGAAATGAATTGTAAATTTTAATGCCTCTAAAATAGAACTGCTCTCATTTAACCACCATAGAGAAACTTCCCTGCTCACCATCAACATCTTTTTGGTCTCACGTTTTCAACTGACTTGAAGTAGAGCAACTACATTGAATCAACAGCTGCATCTACTGCATGGAAAATTGGTTCATCGTGTCATGCCAGAAGGTTTTTCTCATCAGAGTCCATCTTGCACATTTACAAATCTACCATTCGTCCATGCATTGGATACTGTTGCCATATTTGGTCTGGTGTCCCTGCTGTTCATCTCGAGGTTCTTGACAAAATCCAAATTGATCCTAATTTGGCATCTTGACTCCAGTCACTTTCTCACAGACATTATGTGGCTTCCCTCTATCTTTTCTACAAATATTTTCATGGAAACTGCTCTGATGAGCTTTTTTCCCCTGGTACCTTAACTAAATGAATTTAAGCATGCTACTAAATTGGCATCTAAGTCCCACCCTTTTACTGTTGAAATAGTAAAATATAACTGCCACTTCTACTCCAATAGTTTCTTTTCCCATACTTCTTGACAGTGGAACTCCCTTCCCCTTACTTGCTTCCCTGATAACTACAATCTTCAAAAATTTAAATACATCAACCGCCATCTTCTGTTGACTTGAACCCCGTTCATCTTTTATCCCCCTTTACCCAGTCTTTTCTCTCACTTTCACTCTCTGTAACACCCTGCATACTAGTGGCACTCCCACCTTGTTTAAAGTAAAATGATTAAGGAAAAGTAACGTAGAAAAGGAACATCTTGATTATGTCATTATTTTCTCTTAAAGTTATATAAGCCATCCATTTTAGCTGTTGAAGTTAAATAAGAATGAAGGCTATAAGTAGACAGGAGACCTGTAGACAAGAACAAAAACTATTCAGATTGTGTAACAACTTGAGTATCAACCACTATGATATAATACTTTATAAAATTTATTTGGTTCAGGAATATGTAAATATTGTTTTTATATTATTGTCTGTAAGCATTTAATCATTAGGTAGGCATATTTTTTGGCAGTGGAGTGGAATCTTACTTCTCTGCAGGTGATGCAGTCAATGTATTCTATACCTGCTGAGAGAGCAAAGAAAATGAATGGAAAGCAACCCCATATATAAAATGCAATTGCTTGTGACAAAATACTGTATAGGACAGGCATAATGGCTTGTTCCAGTTTGTATATTGTATACCAACTTTCGCTGTTTTGTTTCAATGCTTTCATCAGTACAAGACAAAAAGAAAAAAAAGGGAGGTATATACAGAGAAGAAAAAAAACAACAGTATATATAGGCAATGTTTAATCTTAATTTTTTTCTTTTCCTCTTATCTCTTACTAGCAGCATGGCCCGGCGTTGCCCGTTCTTGATTAAAAAATCGTACGACTCATATAGCAATCGCTATCACTTGACTTAAAATATTTTTGCCCTTCCTTGCCTTTAAAGGAGTGCCCTTTGCCGTGCTGATGTTGCTACATGCCTTACTTCTTGCCTATCTCACACTGCAAATTTTTTCTAAGCTCTATACTAAACATTAAATCTGTTATGAAAAAAGAACTAAACAAAATGAACACAAAATGATCGGCTTTAAAAAAGGACTCGTAACTGGAAAAACCGAATGAAAAAAGAATGTTAACAACAAATACTTTTTCACACCCAACCCAGTTCTTCAGAATCAACGTTGAGTTTAAGCAAGCGAATGAGCCAATTGGAGTAAAGTGCCATGCAGATTTAAATTTTTCCCACTTGTGACGAATGCAGCTTACAATTTTTTTTGCATGCTAGTTAACATTTGTGTCAGTCAACTGTTGGCTCTCACGCAGGCCAATAGAATCTTCCTGCCTATTTGTGGCAGCCAGCTATAGGCTCTCACTCTGGCCAGTAGAAAATGGCCACAAACTATATGAAAACTACCGTAGAAGCATGAAAAAATCGATTATTTCCACTATCGATGGGAGTTGGGAAATGCAAAGTTGGTCTTGGACTTTCCACTAACTTGGAGCATGTGCATGTAAATTTTGGTGCAAATCTGTCGAAAATTGTGGCCTTGCATTCGTTACACAGACACACACACACACACACACACATATCCTGCCTTTTATAGATAGAGATTTACTGTTAATGTATCACCCAGCATTAGTCATTTTTTGGCCTTTTCTTCATTGACAAACAAAATACTTTAAACACTAGGAAGAAAACAAAAACAAATTCCCATTGTTATAGCATTGTTGCCTGGCTGTGCTGGCCTATTCTGGGGAAATAAAATATCATTTACTGGGAAAAAAATGACTAAAGATGCTGGCAGCAATTTCACATTTTAGTTTCAATTAGTTATTCTGCAGGACAGACTAAGCTAAATGACAACCCCATACATACATAGATTTTTTTTTTTTTGAAGCAGGTCCAGGATTAATCTCACACAGAGCAAGGTGGATCCTGTCTGACAAAGGATTTGTCATAATGATATGAGATAAGGTTTCACAAGGTCAGGTGCTCTTCCTCACATTCAACTCAGACACTCACGGTAGTCCAAGTTTACAGAGTGTTTTTATCAAGACACCATCTCTAGGAAGGTTGCCATCCAAGCCTCCTAGCCATATATACACACACACACACACATACACATGCATACATAAACAGGACTCTTCCATCATTTTCGATGTATGAGGGTCAAGTAGCTCAGTTCTTAGAACCAACAGCCAAACTACCTGCACATGTCATTTGATTATAGTGGTGAAGGCTTGTCCACACTATTTGGGACAGTCAAATACTGAGAACTGGTGCACATTATGCCACAAGGTCCCCAAACAACCCTTAGCAGGTTTTGAATTCAGAGTTCTCCTTCTCCAAGAGTTTGCCACTCAAGACTATAGGACTCAATCCTGCTATTTTACCCATAGCTGGTGGGGAGAAGAAATGGATTCATACCTTTCTCAAGGGTGTTAGCACATAACTGAATGTAATGAATCCAACTGGAATTCAAACTCAGCTCTCAGATTCCTAAATCCAAGCCACTATCCATTACTCCACTGCACACACACACGCACATTGGCCATTCACTTCAATAAGAAGCAGTGTCTTGAATATGTAGATATATGTCGACAGCAGGCAATATAAGTTTCATAAAGACCTAAGTACATCAACAGCAGCAGAAGTATACATTTTGTTTGCAACATGCTGACATGTGTTGAAATATTCACAGTATTTAGTATTGTTGAAGTTATCACTAACATTTTTTATTGAAATTTACAAACTCTACGTTACATGCAATTTTGCAAACCAATCAATGAAATTTGAATAAACTGATTTACTTGGACAAATACTTTGCAGTTTAATAATTTCTTTAATTTAATAGGACTTCATGGTAAACAATATTTTTAAGAAAATTTCTTTTTTCCCTTTTTAACAATGAAAAATAAATTCTTAGGATTTCTTACTTATGAGCATGCAATATACAACAGGCTATGCATAAATATTTCTTTCTAGAGCAAATTCCAACTTTTTGAAGCATTTGGCCTTGTGATTTGTTTATAGATATCACAAATGCAGGGCAAACTGGATACTTGCATGTATAAAAACTTTTAAAAATATGCAAAAAACAATATTGCATTTTTATTAAATAAGTATTTGTTATTTTAATCATTAAAATGTGTTTAAAATACTGGGATTATTTTGTATATTAAATAATGAAACAAAAAAAAATGAATGAACATTTATTGCACTAAGATAGGCAGATAGGCACTCTAGTAAAACCAAAAATACTTTGTACCTCCTTAGCTGTTTGCACTTCTCCCCAAAATTTGGTTTTGATCGGTCAATGTATGGCTATTTTAGAGAGTGTGATGGACAGACTAACAGAAGTCACAGAAATTTATACATAGATAAACAACAAATTTTCTAATTTGTATAAGTTTCAGTGTTCAATCTGCATGTTATGCATTGAATGCCAGAAATAAAACAGTCTGGAATTAAAGCAAGCATTATTGATTGAATAGGGTTATTATAGGTATGAGGCAAATCTTTGATGTTGCTGTGGAGAGCTATGACAGAGTAGGGGTTTGTGAGATGGTATTTATATAATTAAAAAGCTAACAAAATACAATAATTAAGAAAAAAAGACATAGGATTATATTGAGATAATGGAATGTTAATACTATGAAACTGTACAAGCCAAAATCCAGAAAAGATATAATGAAAATTCAGACCATGAAGATTGCACCCAAGCATGAAACAGACTGTTGCTGCTCAGTGTTGATCTCAATGTCCACTTTTATAATGTATATATTGCCGATACCCCCTGATGAGTGGATGGACAGGTCTGTCTATGAAACTCTGAAGTCAGGATGCTGAAGGTAGCATCAATCAGCTTAGTGACAAACCTTTTACTTGTATTAATTATATATATATATATATATATATAAAATACTAATAATTATATATATAATTAATACTAATAATTATATATATATATATAATTAATCAATTATTAATTACACTATAATTAATGCTAATAATTACATATATATATATATAATTAATGCTAATAATTACATATATATATATATATATAATGCTAATAATTACATATATATATATATATATAATGCTAATAATTACATATATATATATATATATAATGCTAATAATTACATATATATATATATATATATATATATATATATATATATATAATTAATGCTAATAATTACATATATATATATATATATATATATATATATATATATATATAATTAATGCTAATAATTACATATATATATATATAATGCTAATAATTACATATATATATATATATATATATATATATATATATATATATATATATAATTAATGCTAATAATTACATATATATATATATATATATATAATGCTAATAATTACACACACATATATATATATATATATATATATATATATATATATATATATAGAGAGAGAGAGAGAGAGAGAGAGAGAGAATTAATACAAGTAAAAGGTTTGTCACTTTGCTGATTGATGTTACCTTCAGAATCCTGTCTCCAGATTTTTGTAGATGGACCCTCTGGGAATTACTCCATCCGCTCATCAGGGAGTATCAGCAATTAACTGCTTATACTTCTAGATTTTTCTTTTTTTATATGCACTTTTCATTAGTGCAAGTTTTTGGGGGGTTATTTTTCGTAGTGCATGTAGAATATTGTGATTATTTGTCCTTTTCGTAGGGTTTTTTTCCCCCCTTTACACTCCCTCCCTAACCTGTTCTCTCTTTTTCCTCTTTTCTTTCAATTGTTGACATTTAACTTCTGGTTTCCTAGACAGATGCTGTCACTGTTAATTTTTGAGAGTTTTATACATATATATATATATATATATATATAGATATATAAATGTAATTCACATACAGCCCTGTTTTGCTGTATCACAGCTCATCAGTGCAGCTAGACATCCGATTGTTTCAAGCCGGGATCAAAATCTGACCAATTTGGCAGCAGTCGGAATTTTCTACCCCTGAGCACACAGCAAAAGGAAAGGGAAAGTCTACTGTATAATCTTTTATGAATGTAAACAAATGCCAGACAGCCATAGTGCTTAATTCATTTTAAATGAATTTAATATAGGATGGGAGAAAACATAGAATAACAAGACCTCGTAGAAAGCTTATCAAATACAAACTTATCCAAAAGCAAAGCATATAACTTAGAAAGTTTAACTAGAAACTTTATGGTCCTTCTTTGAAGAATTTGTATTTTCTTAATCTGTAATACTTAAAGGATTTCAATGAATACAGAAACAGATAAGAATCCAGTCTATTATTATATCTCTATGCCAAAATTTATCCCATATACAAATTTAAAGACTGGCATTTCTTTTATCCTAATTTCAGTTGCTTTTTAATGCAGCTACTCAAATAATCTCTATATATCTATAAGTATTAGAATGGGTTGAAGAAAAAAAAAAAACACTGAGTTTTGAATCTATTTCCCTTTTTTGTCCCTATTTCCAAACCCTGGTATTTTTAAAGTTTAATTTCTGCTCGAAATATTAAAAGACTACTGTTACCTTTCAACACATCTATTGCATTTTAAAATCGGAACAAAAATAAGACTCTTTAGAAAGTATACCTAATTCAAAGTTAAAACACGTGTTTTCAAATCATGCACCCAGGTTTTTATTTAATAAAAACTTTATAAAATAAAAAGTTATAAAAAGTAAGTTTTTATAAAAAAAACAAAAAACAAGGAAAAGCTTTTTAGAAAGTATAGCTTATTAAAATTTATGGTCATGGTGGAGTCAAACATTTTTCAGTTTTCAAATCATACAATCAGGTTTTTATAAAAGTGTTCTAGAATCTGTCAAATTTCAATAAATCCATTGCAAATATGCAATCAGAAAAAAAAGCAACCAAATCAATTTAATTGAACATTTGAGGATGGATCAGGTAAGTCCATAATCTGATGCAACTGAATTCTGTTCTGAAATTTTGGCTGCATGAAATTCATCACTAATGGAGAAGTACTCCAGTTTCTTTCCGTGTCAATATGCTTATGTTGAAAGATAAATATTTGTTTGAAATGAATGCTTTTTTGCTCCCTAAACTTTATCACTGTATGTGACGTCATTTGCTGTACAAAATGTTTATCTTGCCACTGAAGGTGACTCTAATCCCTGAACAATAGTATGTTTGAATTTCATAGTTGTGTTGTCATATCCTGCTATGGCAACAGTAAACAACTTTGAGTGAAATTAACAATAAGGATACTGCAATTGAGAGGTCTTGAAAAAGAATGCAGTGGAAAGGGAAGTAATATTAAGAATGCAGAGTGCTAAAGGTTAATTAGGCTCTGAACTTATCAATGGATCTACATATGCAAAGTCTTGCAACAAGACCACAATTTTGAATTTTTAACAGAAAAGTTTCAAAATGGAGACAAAAGGGCCTCAAAATTTATCTCTTTGCATATTGCTTTGTTGCCAAAATTTCACAACATTTTTGATGATTTTTGATAAAATAGATATCATCTATAAGAAGAGATGCAAAACATAATCCTATCAAATAGTGTGTTTTTTGTTATTGTCATCACAGAAGAATTGATATCATCAAGCAGAAGCAATTCATTCAGGCCAATTCCCCAATCATTTTCATTGTTGCTTTGTAACATACTGTCCTCATCTATTCTCCAGGTTTCTTCAAGTGTTATTCACCAAGTAATCTTCAGTAGTCTTCATTATTTACATGCGGACAATTATCCTCATCTTTTTTGTTGTTATCACAACATTTTGACTATTGTTCCCTCTGTTTTGGCCATTCTGCTTCTCCAGGTGTAGGTCAATCCAGGTAACTTTCAGGGAATTTTGAACAGAACCCTTTATTTAATCTATGGGAATAGATTGTTCTCATTCTACTGTCCGTGTCTAGAGATCAGTCAGTTATGTGCCATGTGTGATACACTGGTAGGCGATCATGTATCGAAAGATACATGACTATCAAGGCAGATTTTTTCCTGCAGTAGTTTGCTATTTCTTTCTGCGGTAGATCAGTTGCCATCCAAGGCTACAAAACCCAGTCTGTTCTGCTATTTATCCATAGCTGGGTGGGGAGAAGAAGAGGATTCATACTTTTCCCAAGGGTATTAGCACGTAAGTGAATGTAATGGATTCGAATGGAATTCAATTTCAGTTCTCCGATTCCTCAATCCAAGCCACTATCCATTACTCTACCATGCCTCCAGAGATATCTAGTCTAATTCTTATTACTGCTCAGTACTGCTCGGTTAATACTAACCCCATTTTTACTGAGTCCAAGTACACACTGCCTGGCCCAGAGATTGAACACACAATTACTATATTACCAAATTCATGAAGTAATGCTCTAATCCACTGAGGGAGAATTCTGTGTGGAGAAAATGAAAATAGTATCTTAAACCTAAACTGCTTGCTGATAGGTACTGCTACTACTTGACTGCACTGCTGACTGAAGTTTTCTTTTTGTTACAGCTGCTGCTGATGTTGTTGCTTCAGTAAGCACATTTATTCACTAGGTTATGTTTATCCAGCTAATGATTTTTAGAACATAAAATCTTATCTTTCCTCTTGTAATTAGTTCATTGATATTTATGCTTGGCCTACCAATTAGGGAACTTGAAAAACATTCAGACAAATAACCGAGTAAAGTCAGTTGTACAGTAGAAAAACAATAAACATGGTTACCAAATACACAAAAATATTACCCACCAAGAAAATAGCTGCACTGGAAAAGACTGTACTTACTTTGATTTTAGAAGTATATAAAAAAAAGGATACATCCAATTCAGACTGAAAAAAAAAAAAAATTACTTTGAAGTCATTTATTAAGGGTTTCATTAATTAAGAATTAAAAAAAATTGTTTTGTGACATTAAGATTACAAATATCAATATTATATTTACATATATAACAATTTTTTTCATGCAAGTTAATGTTTTTACAAGTTTATAACATCACAGTCGAGTTTGTTACGTTCACTTATGCACTAATACCCTTGGGAAAGGTATGAAGCCATCACTTCTCCCCAGCTATGGGTTAAATAACAGGACAGACTGGATCCTATAGCCTTGGTTGGCAACTGTTCTACCAAAAAAATTAATGGAAGCCTACTGCAAAAATTCTTCTGTCAAGTCAATCATAAATGGAAAAGAGGCATGATCTTACAATTGATTGACTGATTCATTCATTTTCTACAGTTTATCAACCCTTTGCAAGTTATTTAAAGCCAGAAAATATTCTTACATTGTAAAAACCTTTTTTTGCTGATAATAGTGATTTATATAAGCCTTACTAATTAACTCATAGCTAGGGAGAGAAGAGGTGGATTCAGACCTTTCCCCAAGGATATTTGCATATAAATGAATACAATGAAAACAACAGGAATTGAACTCGGTTGTCCAATGAACAATTCCAAACTATTACCCATTACATTAACTGCACATGCAAGCTTACAGCACCTGGTATTCCAAAGCGGTCACCCATCTAGGTACTAACCAGACTTAACTTTGGTGGTCGTATGGGAACCAGTGTTTCAATGTGATGTGGCTGTAAGCTCAGAGTCTTTTAGAGGAACTTCAGGTACTAAAAGGATGTCTCAACATACAGGCCTTCATTCATCCACTATTGCATTCTTTTTATTTAGTTTGCTAAGGCAATAAAATATGTTGTTAATTGCATTCATTCCTACTCTCTAGTTTAAGGAAACCATAATGTGGCAATTATCTTCTCAATTAATATTCGGTAACAAAACAAACAGCAAGGGTTATTAAATTTTCTTTATGTGCCGTGTCCCTTCAGGACACAGGCGATCATGGCTCTCCACGATTTCCTGTCATCCGTAGCTCTTAATAAATTTTGTCTTTTTGTTATTTCTCCTAAACCTTGTTCCGCCATCCATTTACTCAAGCTAACTAAATATGTGTTGTTTTCCTCTGTCTCTCTTGCCTTCAATCTGTCCTGTGAGTATCAGATTTTCTAATCTATCTTCTATCATGTGCCCTACAAATTTCAATGGTCTCTTCCTGATGTTAGTATAAGTTTCCTTTTTTTTCCGTTTTCTCTAAGGTTTTTGTCCTTGCTCACATGTTTAGTCCATGGTATCCTCAGCATCTTTCTGCATAACCTCATTTCTGTTATTTTTTTTTTTTTAAGCTTATCAGGCTGGAAGCCACTAGCACGCAAGGGGTTCAAGTCTATTCTTCATCTTTGGGGAAATTGTCCAGCATTCACTGCCATACAGGAGGACATAACACCTAACAGTTCAGTACTTTTTCTTTGTTTCAAACAAATTTTTTTTGTCTCTTAATACTCTGCCTAAAGTTCTTGAATTCAGTTTCAAGCCGTGATTAGGCTTGTACACATTTATGTAACAGGTCAGTTTATAAACAGCTAAATTATGGTTCAAACTTGTTTGAAACTGAATCTAGCGCCGGTTAACAAGTGTTGCCAGGCTGCCGTATGCTGTACTGTTTATGTAATCCAAGGTAGGATTTATTAAACAAATATGTCAAACCTTCCATCCAATTATTTATATTTGGTTTCTTTTGTGCGACAGAAAATTGGTAAACAGAACAAAATCTCTCATATACTAAGATAAAAATGGAAGATATGTGCTCACTTACCACTTTGCTAAAATAGACATTCAGGGTTTCCAACAAATTGTGCATCAGTTCTAAGACAGCCAATTCATTCTAGTAGAAAAGAGATAAGAAGAAACAAATAATTGACAGAATTAAATTTCCTAACAATGTACATATACAGCTGGTGGTCTTCAATTCAAATACATACATGACTTATGAAGTGGCAAATGAACTTAAGGCCTTTAGAACTTTGATCTGAGATTCTAAATGTATGACTTGCAGTGGCAAATGAACTCAAGGTTTTTAGACTTTTAATCTGAGATCCTAACTGATCTGCCATTAATTTACAAATCTGTATAAGGTAAGGATGATATTTTATCTCCATTTCAAAGCCTCAAGTTCTACAAAAAAAAAGAGTCTGTCCTTTTTAAGATTTTATAATAAACATGTAATCAAAAGACTGAAGATGACCAGAAACTCTTCAAACTTCAAGAAACAACTGGGCACAGAAGTTAACTTTTGTGCAGGAAATGGAGTGAACATTTCTCCTTATTGCAGACGGGAGGCACAGTGGAGTAATGGATAGTGGCTCAGATTGAGGAATCAGAGAGCAGAGTTCAAATTCCAGTCGAATCCATTACATTCACTTACATGCTAATACCCTTGGGAAAAGTATGATTCCTCTTTTTCTTCCCCCAGCTATGGGTAAATAGCAGGACAGAGCGGGTTCTATAGCCTTGGATGGCAACTGGTCTACTGCAGTAAGAAATGGAAACCTACTGCGGGAAAAAATCTGCCTCGTCAGTCATATATCGAAAGATATATGATCGCCTAAGTGTGTATCATGCATGGCACATAACTGACCAACTGAACTTGCTCAATCCTGGAGATTCCAACCCTGCAGCGGCAGCACCTTCCTCATTATAGTATGAGAGAAAGGGTTGGTGCAATATGACAGTGTGGCAGTGTTCACTGGGACTGGGAAAAATAATTTTTGTCCTTGGCTCATATGCATATGTATGGTGACCTTGTTAAAATGACCTTGTGTCACATCCTGACTTAGTGGGGTGGGGAGGCCAGGTAAATATATCAAGCATTATCAATATTGGTTTACCTAAGGTTACTCAGCTTGGCAAATTCCAAGAGCTGATGATTGGAAGTAAAGAAGGCAAAGTAGCCACATCTTCACTCACACAAAGGTATCCCATTACAGAAAACACCTATCACATTGGCTGATTACCAGGTGGACATTCATTGAACCATTACCAATGTTAAATTCCCTCACCCCCTTAAAAAAAATGCAATTAAAGCTAGGGAAGAGGATAATCTAAAGTTTACTTTTTGTTTTATCAAACATGGCCCAGTGGATAAAAGCATTGGTTGAGTAATCCAAAAAGTGACTTGACCTAAAGAGTTTGTGAGTTCAATATCTGGCCACACCAGAGGAAACAAAAACTTGGACAATCAGGGAATTAACTGATACTGAGATATCCAAAAAAGGCATGGCATGTAGAATTAGAACAATCTACCACCTGTGGACTAAATAAAGGGTTTGGTTTGAAATTCCAACATATATCACCTGAAGAAGGTCAGAGAATACAACAGCTGAAGCATCATGAATATGGCAATAAGGATGAGGACAACAATCCAAACAATGTAAATAATGTAAATAGTTACAATAACTTATCTCAGAAATATAGACATAAAAATATATACAATATATTTACAGGATGTTAAGCATTGTTCACTATCATACTTGTATTTCAGTCTGCCTTATTGGGCTCTCAGATGAGACAGGAAATATATAAATAGATACACATTGATAATTATTATATGGTTTGATAGTAAATATTAAATATAAAATAAAATTAAATATTGTTATACTCTGCTACAAATTAGATCTCTTTCTGATTCACTTTACATCAAAACCTGTTGGAGAGATGTGAACGCTAAGAAAGCAAAAATAAAAATAAAAAAGTTGCTTTCTGTGCAGGGGCTCCAAACATCACATCTGGCTCACAAAACAAATCCCACTCCTGACACCAGTTATGATAAAAGTGCATACGGTTGAACAATAAGGTACCACCCATGAGGTGGAAAGAAAAGAACTGTTAAGATAAAATTCTTTGTATTGCCAATATACAGGATCAAGGTGGAATGTCTCTTTGTGGGCAAGGGAAGCAACTTGGACGATGAGGAGAGTTAATAGGTCCTGGAGTTGAATCATGAATCAGGTTGGTTGACCAAAGTCAGTCATGGCGAACAGGCAAGTTGCCAATGTCATGACCACTGGCCTCGGTTAACCAACCTGACTCGTGCATCAAGTTCATGCCCTACTGTCTTCTTTTCTTTCTACCTCACTGGTGGTACCTTGTTATTTCATTTGTTCTCTCATGCAATGATACGTACATTTATAACAATATTAATATGAAATATAATTATAAGATAAAATTAAATATTAATATAAAAATTAATTTTTATTACTGCAAACATTATTATAGTTCATACTTCATATTTGAAATAGATGCTAAATTTTTATTTATTAAACAGCATTTATTACATCTTTTGGCCTGCATATTTGAGAAATCTTGATGTAATTACACAATTTATATCTTGATATTCATTTCTGGAAAGCTTGAGTTCACTTATCATCAAATCTTAAATATATGTAATTTCTAAAGAATGAGTTTATTTTTAATCTGACACTTTCATTACTTCAAATCTTATAGTGGATACTTCGTATCTGAAATAGATGCAAAATTTTTATTTATTAAACCATGTGTATTACATCTATTGGCATTTGAGAAATCTGAGTAAAGGACATGCATTCACTGACAGGGATTGAACCGGTATCCTCTTCTGTAGGGGAAACCACCATTTAATCTGGTATGCTTTATCACTCAGCTATGAAGAATGTCACAGCAAGCAATATTCTATTTCCCCTTTTTAAGGAAAGTCTGTCCTCTTCGCCCAGATTATTTTCTCAAAAGCTTCATATCTGCTCAGTTTTGTATCCGAAACATAAACAAAGCAATTTCTAAAGAATTAAGGGATTTATTTTTAATCCAACATTTTTGTTACTTCAAACGTTATTAAAGTTAATTAATTTTTATTTATTAAACAGTGTGTATCACATCTATCACATGCAGAGAAAAATAACCAATGTTATATATATATATATATTTGATTAATTTTCAGGATTTTGAGTAGACATGCAAACTCAGCTTTATATTATAAATTATGCAGAAAACAAGATTAATCAGGGTTGTCAGAAAAAAAAATATTCAAAATAACAAATGCTTAGTGTTATGGTAATTTACCCATGCATGCATAGACTCTCCCAGCTATAAATAGGAGCAGGTATTGCCTTTTGGGAGAAGGAAGTTTCCAGCAGTCAGCTCTGACAGTCAGACCAAACATTCTTGCTGTAACACTCGTTTGTATATGTTTGTATTACTGTTTCTGTTAATATTTTTTTTTTTTTTTTTAAGCTTATCACCCCAAGCAAGGCTGGAAGCCACTAGCACGCAAGGGGCTACAGAAGGTTTGGAGGAAGAGCAGTAGGAGTGGTAAAGGAGAGGATGTGGAGAAAGATAGTGGATCGATCAAGGCAAGGGGGTTACAGAAGATTTGGAGCGAGAGCAGATAGGAATGAAAGGTGAAAGGATGTGGAGAAGGGAAGTGGATAGATCAAGGCAACTGGAGATGTCGATTGACGTTACACTTAAATAGTTGGAGATTGTTTTTGTCAGGGAAACAGGAATAAGGAAGGGAGTTCCACAGGCGAGATGTGCGAGACATGAAGCTATTGGAGTAGAAGAGACGTCTACATCTAACAGTTTCAACGGTGAAGGGGTGGGAACGGGATGCCAGCCTCGTAGGACGTTTAAATTCATGAGGCCTAGGAACCAGCGAAAGCAGCTCATTGGAGCAATATTTGTTTAACTCGTGTCTTTATTTCTGGCCCTAACAAGGCCATAACACTTAGCTTACCATAAATATCTATCATCATCCAATAATTATTTAGTATTTACATCACCAATTACTCTGTCTTTCCAGGCCAATTTATTCTTTTCCAAGTAAGCTTATATACTTGGAACTTCTTCAGATGTAAGCTAAATTCAAAGGACTTGTATAGTATTACATATACATATATATACTTGTATAGTATTACATATACATATATATTTCTAAAGAAACAATGGATTTATTTTTAATCCGACATTTTTATTATTTTAAACATGGTTATAGTGGATACTTCATCTTTGAAATAGATGTCCCATTTATATTTATTAAACAATGTCTATTACATCTATTGGTCTGTGTATTCGAGAAATCTTAGTAAAGAAAATGCATTCCATGGCAGGGATTGAACCGGTATCCTCTTTTGTAGGGGAAACCACCATTTGTTCCAGTATGCTTTATCACTCAGCCATGAAGAATGTCACAGCAAGCAATGTGCTATTTTCCCTTTTTAAGGAAAGCCCGTCCTCTTCACTCAGATTATTTTCTCAAAAGCTTCGTATCTGCTCAGTTTTGTATCCGAAACATAAATAAAGCAATTCAAGAATTAAGGGATTTAATTTTAATCCAACATTTTTGTTACTTCAAACATTATTACAGTAGATACTTCATATTTGAAATAGATGCACAATTTTTATTTATTAAACTGTATTAAACTCCTCCCTCGTCTTATGAACAAGAGTAGAGCTTTAACCCTTGTTTCTCGTTTAGGATCTGGTTCCTTCTAAAGTCTACTCCAACTCTATACTTCTAACATCTCTGTTTGA
Organism: Acanthosepion esculentum; assembly: GCA_964036315.1. Classification (NCBI taxonomy): domain Eukaryota; kingdom Metazoa; phylum Mollusca; class Cephalopoda; order Sepiida; family Sepiidae; genus Acanthosepion; species Acanthosepion esculentum. Next base: position 38,390,237 of record OZ038517.1, on the reverse strand, counting down.
ACTCTGAAATTTTATTTGTGAATTACTTTTTTTTTTTCCTTCAATAGAATTAGATAGGCTCACTTATCATTCAGTTCACACTCCTTCCCAGTTTTTTAAACAGGAGTATAAATTTATCCTTTATTTCCTGCTTAAGATCAGGTTTCTGGTGACTTTTCCATTTCCTTTCACTCTCAGTAGCACCTTGTGTGTTAGTGGCATTCTTGCCTTGCTTGGGGTGAATTGATTAAAAAAAAAAAAATGACCAGTCTATTTAAGTACTGCCAAATTGCCAACAGTTAAAAAGGTTTTTTAGGGTGGGAAGAGAAAAGAATGGCATAATACAAACCTCATCATTTGTAATTCCTGAGACAAAGTAGAGATTGACATATTTGCGATAGACAATGGTGAAATCACGGTATTCCCAAAATGTGCACTGAAAAAAATCAAACAAAAGTCTTTATCACACATTTATTTATATATATATATATATATATATATATATATATATATATAAAAGGCTCAAACACTAATATTCCATGGTTATAATTTATTACATTAGAATCGTAATCACAATCCAAATCATCAGACCTACAAATTCAAAAAGAACATATTATATTCTTACTCTGTTCTGGACATTGAGTTCTACCTGGATTCTATCCTTTTGGAATTATATATATATATATATATATATATATATATATATATATATATATATATATATACCACTAATATTATAAATATCAATATCTATCTATATATATATATACACGACTAATATTATAAATATAAATATCTATCTATATATATATATATATATATATACCACTAATATTATAAATATCAATATCTATCTATCTATATATACCACTAATATTATAAATATCAATATCTATCTATCTATATATATATATATATATATATACCACTAATATTATAAATATCAATATCTATCTATATATATATATATATACCACTAATATTATAAATATCAATATCTATATATATATATATATATACCACTAATATTATAAATATCAATATCTATATATATATATATATATATACCACTAATATTATAAATATCAATATCTATATATATATACACCACTAATATTATAAATATCAATATCTATATATATATACACCACTAATATTATAAATATCAATATCTATATATATATATATATATATATATATATATATATACCACTAATATTATAAATATCAATATCTATATATATACACCACTAATATTATAAATATCAATATCTATATATATATACACCACTAATATTATAAATATCAATATCTATATATATATACACCACTAATATTATAAATATCAATATCTATATATATACCACTAATATTATAAATATCAATATCCATATATATATACACCACTAATATTATAAATATCAATATCTATATATATACCACTAATATTATAAATATCAATATCCATATATATATATATATACCACTAATATTATAAATATCAATACCTATCTATATCTATATCACTAATATTATAAATATCAATATCTATATATATATCACTAATATTATAAATATCAATATCTATATATATATATATATATATATACCACTAATATTATAAATATCAATATCTATATATATATATATATATATATATATATATACCACTAATATTATAAATATCAATATCTATATATATATATATATATATATATACCACTAATATTATAAATATCAATATCTATATATATATATATATATATATATATATATACCACTAATATTATAAATATCAATATCTATCTATATATATATATATATACCACTAATATTATAAATATCAATATCTATCTATCTATATATATATATATATACCACTAATATTATAAATATCAATATCTATCTATATATATATATATATATATACCACTAATATTATAAATATCAATATCTATCTATATATATATATATATATATACCACTAATATTATAAATATCAATATCTATCTATATATATATATATATATACCACTAATATTATAAATATCAATATCTATCTATATATATATATATATATACCACTAATATTATAAATATCAATATCTATCTATATATATATATATATATATACCACTAATATTATAAATATCAATATCTATCTATATATATATATATACCACTAATATTATAAATATCAATATCTATCAATATATATATATATATATATATATATATACCACTAATATTATAAATATCAATATCTATCTATATATATATATATATATACCACTAATATTATAAATATCAATATCTATCTATATATATATATATATATACCACTAATATTATAAATATCAATATCTATATATATATATATATATATACCACTAATATTATAAATATCAATATCTATATATATATATATATATATACCACTAATATTATAAATATCAATATCTATATATATATATATATATATATACCACTAATATTATAAATATCAATATCTATATATATATATATATATATATACCACTAATATTATAAATATCAATATCTATATATATATATATATATATATATATATATATATATATATATATATATATACCACTAATATTATAAATATCAATATCTATATATATATATATATATATGTATACCACTAATATTATAAATATCAATATCTATATATATATATATATATATATATACCACTAATATTATAAATATCAATATCTTTCTATATATATACCACTAATATTATAAATATCAATATCTACCTATATATATACCACTAATATTATAAATATCAATATATATCTATATATATACCACTAATATTATAAATATCAATATCTATCTATATATATACCACTAATATTATAAATATCAATATCTATCTATATATATACCACTAATATTATAAATATCAATATCTATATATACCACTAATATTATAAATATCAATATCTATATATACCACTAATATTATAAATATCAATATCTATATATATATATACCACTAATATTATAAATATCAATATCTATATATATATATACCACTAATATTATAAATATCAATATCTATATATATATATACCACTAATATTATAAATATCAATATCTATATATATATATATCACTAATATTATAAATATCAATATCTATATATATATATATCACTAATATTATAAATATCAATATCTATATATATATATATATATCACTAATATTATAAATATCAATATCTATATATATATATATCACTAATATTATAAATATCAATATCTATATATATATATATATATATATATCACTAATATTATAAATATCAATATCTATATCTATATATATATATATCACTAATATTATAAATATCAATATCTATCTCTCTCTCTCTCTCTCTATATATATATATATATATACC
>OZ038517.1:38279325-38381825 GCA_964036315.1 Acanthosepion esculentum | reverse complement strand
AGCCATACTGTCAAAAAAAGAGCGGGGGGCAATATATAAATATAATGTATAATCCCTTACTTACTAAGGAGATATTCTGTTGTTATCATCATATGAGGCTTGCTCATTTATTAGCATAGCATTACCATAACAACGGATTATCTCATTAATAAGAAAGGAAAATCAAGCTGTGTGACAGATAAATATGTAAATTCACACTGGAATAACAGAACACCAGCACTTTTATGTTGTATAATCTTGTCTCAAAGATTTTTAATAGTTTGATCCATGCCAGATGCATCCTGCTTGTGGCCATCTGCCAAAATTAAGCTAACCTCAGCTTAGTAAATAAACTGTCATCCAACCTTGATTTATTTTTGGTTGAATATTCTGGCTCATTTTCAAGATGCTGTTTTGACCGACATTTATAGACTTCAGATTTTTGTGTCGTGCCCAAAACATCAAAATTTGCAGCAGGGAACTGGAAAGATTCCAGAATGTTGCCATCATATTTGTCATCATAGTCATAGTTTCACAGTGACAATCTTTCAGTAGACAAGTGCACCATCAATTTTATGGTAACTGGTGGTTCAGCACATCTTTTAATTCAGACTAAATTATAAGCAAGCATTTGAATTTGTGGCATTGTGTGTGTTTAATGTAAGTTACTATCAGTTGATAATGCTGTAGAGAGATGCATGATTTATGGGTCAGAATATATTATTGAATCGTTATGACATTAACTTTGTTGGTCTGGTAAGATGGATAATCCAACAGAGGTCTGGAGTCAAGGGTGCCAAGTATAATAAGATAATCCCTATTTAATGGAGTTATGGAGTGCAGCTCAGATTGAGGAACCACAGAGAAGAGTATGAATTCCAATCAAGTTCATTACATGCATTAATACTCTTGGGATAGGTCTGAATTCATCTCTTCTTCCCCAAACAGCTATGGGCAAATAGCAAGACAGCCTGGGTTCTATAGCACTGGGTGGCAACCAGTCTAGGAGAAGGAAATCTCTGAATTCAAAACTATGTATCACTGGTGAAGCACATACTATTCAGATAAAAAAAAGTGACAATTTGTAACATCAGTTTTCTGGTAACTGATGGTTTAGCATGTCTTTTAATCCAGACTAAATTACAAGCAAGTATTTGAATTTAATGCAGTTTTCAGATTAATTCACCAGGCATCTACAGGTGGTGTGTGTGTGTTTTTAATAATTTAATGTAAAACACTAACCTCCAGGAGAGTAATTTATTGCAACTTCTCAGACTAAGGTTTTCAGCTGACATGAAGTGGAAAGAAGATATTGAATCAATTGCTAAGTCTGCAGCTAAGAAAGTTGGTTCAGTATATCATGCCAGACAATTTTTCTTGCCAAAATCTATCTTACATATTTATAAGTCTACCATCCATCCTTGCTTTGAATATTGCTGCCACATCTGGTCTGGTCCTCCTATTTAGAGATTCTTGATAAAATCCAAAGAAAAATCTGCAATGTTATTGGGGCTGACATGGCATCTCAATTCAGTCCATTTCCCATTACTGTAACGTAGCTTCCCTGTATCATTTCTATAAATACTTTCATGTCAACTTTGATCTTCAAGAATTTAAATGCAATGTCAATTGTTATCTTTTGTTTTCTTAATTCTTGTTCTTTTATTGTCCTCTCTCCTTAATAGTAGTTTCTTTCATATTCTCTAATACTCAGTTATCCTTTGAATCCTAGTGGCTTTATTACCTTGCTTGGAGTGAAATGATTAAAAAAAAAAAAAAAAAAAAAAAATGTTGATAATGCTGTAGAAGTACAAGAGATGCATAATTCAAGGTGTATTATTGAATCGTTAGGACATGACCTTCAATCCAGCAAAGGTACCAGAAAAAAATGGTGGTGTACCTGTAAGTTAAAAGTAAATGTAGAAGTACAATAAAAACCCTACTTATTAATATTTCATGCCAGCTCTTTTCAAGGTTGACAATGGTTGTGACCACTTTGTACATTCATTACTGCCTACAAGGAGAGCAATTTAGGAACATGTTGTAATGTACAGCAAGAGCATGTTGAGGGTGGAGAAAACACTTAACTGATTGCTCTCCCAGCAACTACAGGAGTAATAGGCAGAAAGGAAAAAGAGATGGTAGGTAACAAAAATAACACTGTCTTGGAAACCACAGTAACTTTAAGAACAAAATACCCACGGTAATATCTTCACAAGACACCATGTCTTGCCAACTACTGATTTTCCCATTGCTTTTATTGGCATGAGGCATCTTTCAAAGACCTGGATCTTGACCAGTTGTAGAGAGGCCTATATTTAGACATGCCAAGGTGTCCTACTGCTAATGGGGAAAACCTAAGATGTAACTGGTGTTGATAAACATGTTCGCATGCAATCCAGGTGCTCTTCTAATTTTGTACTGATGCATGTTTGCCACAGAGCATTAATATAAACAGCAGTTATAAGACTGGATATGCAGGTAGTGTAATGCTTACCAACTTAAAAAGAGAAGTCAATGAGCTGAGTTCAAATGCTTTGTTACAGGACCCAAAGAGTGTGAGTTCAATACCCGGTTAAGGCAGTGGAGAACTTTCAGAGGGAAATTAACAGGAGATAACTGATAACTGACATCCATTAAACATGGCACATGGAACTAGAACAGTCTACCCCAGTGAGTGAAATAAAGGGTTCAGTTCGACATTCCAATTGCCTGAAGAAGGCCGGAGCATACAACGACCGAAACGTTGTGATAAACATGGCAACAAAGATGAGGACAATAGTCTAAATAATGTAAATAATGAGTTTGTTACATTCACTTTCGCACAAATCCTCTTGGGAATGGTATTGAAGTAACAGACAAAGTTTAATAAATAAAATAAAATAAAAATATTTCTTAAATCTTCTGAAAAGTATCACCTTATCATCTTAACACCTCATTAGTATTAACACTGGCATTCTTGAGAACAGGTTGTTTCTGAAATTCAGATAAGCAAAACAAAACTTCAAAGATTCTGTACCAAAGCAAAGAACAATCCTACCCATATTTACCAACAACTTACTGACCTCAATATAAACCCTGGAAAAGAGGATTTGAGATCAGTTCTCTCTCACCTTTCACTAGAAAGAAGGATATACTGACCTACTCCAGTCTAACCACCAAAGAACTAATAAGGATGACTGCCTGCTACAAAGGAGGAGGAGACTCTCTCTCTTTTCCGATGTGCTGTGAACTACAAACTATATAAGGATACAAGTTTGAATTTGTTTACAAAAAAAAAAAAATATATCTTCCAAAACAATGTTCACTCAGTGTTCATTCATTTTGAATATAAAAACCAACTTTCTGTGCCAACCTCCACAGTATGAATCCATTTCTTTTCCTCCCATTTATGGATTAAATATTTGAGCAAACTGGGTTCTATTGCCACCATTCTAGAAGGAAAATTGAATTCAAAACCAGCCTGAAGAGAACTGAACTTTGTCAGGCTATCAACACTGCTGCAATGAATGCAGTATGTGTGGAGAACTGTACTAAATAAAAGAAACCACATCACTTGAGGAATTTTCAACAGCAGCAGCAATTAAAATGGATATAAATACAAGTGTTACTAACAGAATAAGACTCCTTTATAATCCAATATTTGAATAGTCAGTGTGCCATACGTGATACACGCTTATGTGATCATGTATTTTTTGATACATGACTGACAAGGTAGATTTTTTTCCCCACAGTAGGTTGCCGTTTCTTTCTGCGGTAGACCAGTTGCCATTCAAGGCTATAGAATTCCGTCTGTCCTGATATTTACCCATAGCTGGCGGGAGAAGAAGAGGATTCATACCTTTCCCAAGGGTATTAGCACGTAAGTGAATGCAATGGATTTGACTGGAATTCAAATATTTGAATACTGATCTCAAATTCAAAACAAAAATATAGGTAATTTCTATCTGAATTTCTGAAATAAGGAGTTATCATTATTTACATTATTTTCATTCAGACTAATATCCTCATCTTTGTTGTTACCAATTATTATATAAGAAGTTATGCAAATTCTATCTGAATTCCCTGTTCCCGTTGAATCCAAGTCTGACATTGACATACAATTACTATACAATCAAATTCTGAGACTTTGTGATAGTAACAACAAAGATTGGAACATTATTCCAACTGTAAATAATGTAAGTAAAATTATAGGTAATTATAAAAATCTTACAGATATTGAGAAAATGGCAACTCCTAACCCATTCAAATTACTTGTAAACACAAAATTTTTAAAAAATGCAAATAATAAAAATAAAAAATGAATGAGAGGAAGCTCCTGCTTCCTCCTCCTTTCTGTGATTCCATTATGGAGAAAAGGGCCACAGCTTCAACATGCTAGATCTTTCTACTGTGGTTTTGAATTTCTAAAGATATACAACTTGACTATATTGAGAAATATGAAAATGTTGGTGTATCGTGGCAAACACCAAAATCTGCCATTTTGAATTCGGCACAACTCAGTAAAACCCTTCTAATTCAGACCACAGTCAAACAGTACACAACAAAATTTTGTAAATATCTTGTCATAAGGCAGACAAATTTGTTGTCAAAGTTAAAAAAGAATTAAAGACAAGCTTTTTGAGAAATTAAAAATCAATGATTAATTATCTTATTTGACCTTTAAACAAAAAAAATATATGACCTTTTAGATATAACCAAATCATTTAAAATGGTATATAATTTATCTTTGTAGGCGAAAAAACAACTGAGATATTGATATTTAAATTTTGTGACAATTTTCCAAAATTCACCTTTTTGGCAAAGGTCAAAGTGTCATATCTTGGGAACCCTTTGACCTAGAGATGCAAAATAGGTACTATTCAATTTGTATTATGAAGCTCTATAAGTGTACCAAATATGAAAAAAATATGTTTTGGTGATGGTCAGACCCTTGTTGATTTGACACAGAATGACTTGTAGCAATTATTTTGTTTAAGTTTTTGTTTTTTTTACAGGGCAAAGTTACCAGCTCCATACCCAACCAGTTTTGAATTTAGAGTTGGCCTTCTCCTAGACTGGTTGTCAACCAAGGCTAGAAATCTGAGTCTACTCTGCTATTTAACCTATAGTCAAGGAGAGAGAGAGAGAGAAAAGCTGAATTCATACTTTTCCCAAGGGTATTTGCATGAAAGTGAGTGCAACAAACTCAGTTGGCATTTGAACTCAACGCACCAATTTCACTTTCCCTATGCTACACCTGTGTCCTACTTCAAACAAAAATAAAGTTTATGAAACACAGCTTACCTGTTTCCCACTGCTTGACAAACATCTTCGGATGATATCTCTTTCAATAGCGGATTTGTCTTCATGATTATAATGTTCAAAGTAATGGGTCAGCCGGAGTCGTCCAGCCTTATTAACAATCAATAGAAACTTAATCATCTTCAGGGATCTGAAAAAAAAATTAATAAGAACTATTTCATCAATGTCCAAATATTATCATCATCATCATCATCAATTCCATGATCAGTAGGTTTACTGTAGCAGGTCTTGGGCAAGCCCATCCCTCTTCAGTTCACTACTACTACTACTACAATAATAATAGTAATAATAATTATCATTGTTATAATAGTAATAATAACATTAGTAATAAAAAAAATGACTATGTACGAAGTGAAGCTTAATTGGCCAAAAGTAAGAGTGCTTTAAGAAGAACCTTGCCTACCAAAAACTGATGAAAAGATAAGCTACCTCCAATAAAAATAATATTATGGAAGGCTGAAATGGTCAAACTTTTAAGGCTACAATAAATATATATATATATATATATATATATATATATATATATATATATATATATATACAGTGAAACCCGGATATAAGAGAGATTTTCTCTGGTCCCAAATTAGAGCCATACTTACCTAAACAAAATAGACCAAATCCGGATATATAAGAGAAACTCGGATATAAGAGACTTCTTCTCCGGTCCCGACAACTCTCTTATATCCGGGTTACACTGTATTTAAGTTGTTACAATGTTTGAATTTCCTTAGGTTAGCATTGCTCTAACCGAAAGTTTGGCTTTTCAATTAAAACATAAAATAAATAATAAAGTATATGTATACTTTCCTCAATTTCTTCTTTAAATAATTTTATAATATTTTAGACTTAATACCGGTTAAATTAAAAATTGGTAATTTTTATTTTTTATTTTATTGTAGAATTTAAAATTAATCAGTTAGAATGATTTCTGTTTTCGTCTAACATTGACATGAAGGCATGAATAATTATAACCAAGATTCGTTGTCAAGTTTTTTGAATTCTCATATACTTGTATTTTGATTGGTCATTGTAGCTTATGTAACAGCATTTTCCCTATTGAGGGGTGTTTGGTCGATTTGAACCTTTATTCTACATTCAACACCATCACTTGAGAAAACACCAGAAGTGTTGAGAAAAACTGGCTATTTTTGTAGTGATGTTATAACATGTTTATGTTATAATTTTTGAATAAGTAATATTTGCTCTACTTTGTATTGAGCACTCTTAAGAATAGTGTTTTTGGTTATTGGAATTTTATTGTCTACACCAATCCTGTGTGTGTGTGTGTATATATATATATATATATAGTGTAACCCGGATATAAGAGACTTCTCCAGTCCCGACAACTCTCTTATATCCGGGTTACACTGTATATATATATATATATATATATATATATATATATATAGCTAACCTTCAGGGTATTTTGAACAGAATGACTATGTATGAAGTGAAGATTAATTAGCAAAAGTAAGTGGAGTGCTTTAAGAAGAGTTTGTATCCCAAAGAACTGATGAAGAGATCAACTATTTCCAATAAAAATAATATTATGGAAGGTTGAAATAGTCAAACTTTTAAGGTTACAAAATATATATATATGGGTAACCTACAAGGAATTTTGAACTGAAGCCTCTAATCTACACGGGTAGATTGTTCTTGTTCCACTACCTATGTCTAAGGATATCTTGTCTAGTTTTTATTTTAGTACTGCTCGGTTATTGCCCACCCTATTTCCACTGAATCCAAGTATATACTGCACAACTCAAGGATTGAACTCACAATTACTATTTCACCAAATTCACAAACCAATGCTGTAATCTAAAGTGGATTAAAGCCGCCTCATCCCAGAAATTCAGACAGAAAAAAGATTATTTTGTCTGAAACTGATTAATAGAATATGTTCTAAAAATGGATTCACTATAATTAGAATCTATTTGTTTGTTTTTATTAAATATTAATTTATATGGATTTTTTAAAGTTTTTCTTCAAATTTTTTGTTTTTCTTAACTTTAGTAGAATTTTGTTGTTCAGTGATTTTAACTTCAAACTTTTACACTGTAACAAAACAAACAATAAGTTGGGTTTCAAGTTCCTTATAAAGTCTGCTTCAGCTCTATACTCCTGACACTTGTTCTTTCCTATGCTAATAGGAGTCCACATAGTAACCTGCTACTTTGAGTGGCTCTTGAGCCTTTTATTGGTTGAATATTGGTGAGAGAGACGAAAAAACAACCTACTGTAATGGCTGGTATGTCAGGTTTGGCAGAATGTGATTCAAGTCTGTGTAGGTTCATGCAGTAGAAAGAGATCTAATGAGGACAAAAACTTAGAATTAAAAAAAAAATTTTGTTTTTAGGAGTCCAAACTGGATCACAGGGTGATTTTTTGGGTTATCAAAAAGAAACCTTATTTCAAGCTTCTCATTGGTTAGAAATTTGGACTGAATTAATTTAACATTTTTCTTAACTGAAAATGTGTATTGAACCCTATGCAAAGGGACTAAATTTTATCACTTTGATTTCTGTCTGACGTTTTTACATCCAGCTGCTGCTTCAGCCACACTGCCCATTCTATGTTATGTAAGTTTTGGGAAAATGAAATAAAACAGATAAATAAAATAATAATAATGAATAATAGAAAAGAAAAGTTTCTCTTTTTTTTTATTATTCATTATTTATTTTATTATTATATTTTATTTTATTTATTTATTTTATTTATTATATATAATACTATTATTTTATTTATTTAAAAATACATTTTCCCATGATGCTTAGAGTAAAGGAACTAGAAATATGATTACTCCACTTGGTTTTGAAAAATGTTGCTAGGTGGCACTGTTGAATCTATAAAAAGGCAAATATTTTCCGCCTCACCCTCTTTCCCCAATATGAACCATGTGGTAATTATGTTCACACTGGGAATGTTAGTTTCCCCAGTCCACTGATGACTGAACTCTCTTCCCACTTTTCAACGCATGTCACATGTTTCTTCCAAAACCTGAACCTTCGAAGTAAATCAAGCATTCTCTTTGGTTGTTGCAACTATGAAAAATCGACCAAAACCATAGCCAGTAAATTTTGTCCATTCTCCAATGCAATGGTCATCATAAGATACCCAGAGATGAAATATAACATTGCACGATTAGCTAGTGTCTTTAGACAGCAAAACCGTCCATGCTACAGTGAAAACAAACACACCTACCTTCACCACATTGTCAAGCAGTGGCGACTACATTTGGACATCATATGTATACATGTATATTTACATTCTCCCAGACGGCCTCTATCTCAAGTGTGCACCAGTACTTCTACACTTGAACTCTTGAAACTTCAACTTTCACATCCTTCTGTATTATAATATTGTGTTACATAAACATTTATTCTCTATTTATCAACACTCTGTGCATTGTTCTTAATCATTACACAAGGCCAATATACACCCAAACCAAATATACTGATATATGGTTGGAAGATGTCATAAGATAAACAACTCATCCATAACTGATAACCTCCTAATCACCATGAGACCATGCTTGAACCTGAACCCATGACAAAACCCCAGCCTCTTATCCCAAAAGTGGACAAAATCCCAATCTAATAAAAAGAAATAAATTTATCATTGAAAATTCAAGGAACTTTTAATTCAAATTTTAATGTCAAATTGAAACATTAATTAATAGTAATAACCAACATATACAATTGACATAAACATATAAGAAATATCTATTTCTGTTGGACACTTCACAAATTTATGGGTCCACTAGGTTTGCAACAGAGATTCATAGTAAATCAACTCAACCCACGAAAAAAACGTTTTCTAACTAACTATTCGATATATTTCATAATTATCGCCAAAATGTAAACGAACTATGGATAGTGTATCCGAATATTATGCCAAATTAAGGACTTAAATAAAGCTTCTTGCTCATATAAGTCAAAGTGTATTGGTCCAATACAGTATTGGATTGTCTCAATTTAACATTTAAAAGTTCATTGAATTTTCAATGTTAAATTTGTTTCTTTTTGTTTTTATATATGATTTTTTTTTTTTTTTTAATTTATGAGAAGGATTTTGCTCACTTTTGGAATAAGAGGCTGGAATTTTGTTGACTGGGTTTTTGGTCCTTGGACCAACCCAGGGCCATCATGTGATGAGATCTTTGCTGGAGGTACTGCTGTTGCTGCTTCAGTAGTCACTGTATTAACTAATCTTTACCTTGAATATAAATATGCTTTGCTAGGGTAAATTTGAGCATATTTAGTACCAGCGTACTCTATTTATTAGTCTAAATACAGCATCATTTATTTGGGTAACTGAAAAAAAATTGCTGCCCAGTGTAATTGAACTTGAGAGCTCACTAAAACAATCTTTCTTGTTAAATATGTACAAATAGCGATTTACTAAACGTAGCTTAGATGTGGCACAAGGATGAAAGTGTGGTGCACTCAGTGAAGATCGAATTCAAAACATAAATAATTCCTGCAATTATTTCCCCCCCTCCAAGTAACTTGGTAACTGCTGCCAATTAGTCACCATCAGAAATTAATCTTTTGTAAAATTATTTTTTTTTTGCAAAATATAATAATTATTAACTTACTAATCAACTAAGCTTTTCAGAGGATATGAAAAATAAATAAATCTTTGGTTAAGAGCGTGAGGTCTTTTAGCCCTGCCTGTGGAAACACTCAAAAACGCAGTATCAAAAATAAAATCCTATGCGAAAAGAAAGCGTAAAAACTAAAAAGTAGAGTAGTCTCAGTTAAAAACAGCTGTAAATTAATGGCATTAAAACCATATTGTTTAGATATGCATAATTCTAAATAATTAAAAATTAAATAAAATAGAGTGTATATTTTTAAAAACTTTAAGTTCTTAGTAATAAAAAAGAATTTTAAAAAATTTCGGTTTTATTTCGTTTTTCACCTTGTTAGTATTTTTTTATAAAACCGAATTATCATCAATTATGCTTTTTTGAAATTTTAGAAGTATTTGATTTCTAACTTATTCACGCTCTCTAATTTTTATTGTATGGTTTTCGATATTAAAAAATTTGAATTTGCAAATAAAAAAAAAGGACAAAAAATTTCAGAAGCTATTTTGAATAAAAAACAGACATCTGTTTCCAGTTCCACTATTTATTTTTACCGTATCTCGTATTGTAAATTCTAATTCATCACAAGAGTTTATTTTCAAAATATATTTTTTTAGTTTGTTTTTTTTTCTTCTCTCAATTCAAAGAAAAACGAACATAAATTTTTAATTTAGTGCTGGATCTCTTGTGGAAACTAATCTAGCAGGGTAAAAATTTTCGTATTCGAATAGAAACACTTCCGACAGCATGATCACGTGGTCTGATACGCCCTTCATGTTTTTTTTTTATTTAAAAAAAAAAAAAAACTATATTTATTAAAGATTTAAAAAAAAAGAAATGTCACAAGAAAAAAAACTTAGATAATTTTTATTTTACGAAAATTCTCCCTTTTTTATTATTGTTTTTTTTTTCACCTGAGCAGGTAGCTAATATTTGTTTCAAGAAAAAAAAAAGTTTTTCCAAAAGGCCAAACGGTAAAATATCACTAAAATAAATAATGGTAGTCACAAACCTGAATTCACAGCAGAAAATTCTGAAAGAAATCCTGTAAAAATTGCTGTGGCTTTCCTTTTAAGAACGAAATGAAATCAAAGGGAGAAAAACAAAATGGCGAACGTTCCTGCAATAATCTATGGAAGATCCTACGTGCTAATTTATATTGATATACGTATTCACGATTTAAGGTTTTTTTGTTTTTTTTAGTGATAAGTATTTAAATCTAGTTGCAGCATTAGACATGATATAGTGTAACAAACTTATCTGCATCCCATTTTGGAGATTTTAACCTGAAGTAACCGATAAGAACCAAATTGTCATCCTATCGTATTAGACACGAAAAGCAACGAGAAGTAAAAGAGTTAAATAATAATAATGCTTCCGAGTTCATAAAACTGGGACCTAAACACGTTAGTGAAAATTTTTCAACTACAGTTTAAAATCTAATTATTTTTTCCCAAAGTGTCATTTTCTGACAAAAAATAAAACTGGAACCCTCTGCTTTAAATTCGTATTTGAATACGTAGTTAAAAAAAAAAACAGTAGACTACACAAGTCAATCAAGCACGAAGTCGCACTTTGTATGCGAAAGAAACAAGATTAGCAGTGGTATATTTAAAAAAGGGGGGGGGATTTAATTTTAATTCATTTTCCTTTCTTATATTATGTATGAACTGTAGTTCAAACAATATTCGTATAATAAGCAATTTTTTGTTTTATATTATCAACAAGTACGACCAAATGAAATTTAAATAGGTGGTCATTCTTATCTCCCTTACCTTTTGCGTCTTTGCTTTTTCTACTTGTAATCCTGCCGTAGAGTAGAGGTTTAGTAAGCAAGCAAGCCAAGAAGACACATTATTTAAGCCTGGGAATGTAAAAAACTGAATAAACACTCGAAAATTTGAGAAAGGATAAAAATAAACACGTTTCTTTTCTCTCTCTCTCTCTCTCTATATATATATATATATGTATATTTTTTTTGCGGGGGGTGGAATTGCTTGAGATATGAAACTGACAGCATCCAGTGTTGATTCCTATGTTCATGGTGTCAATATATATATATATATATTTTATGTAAAATAAATAGAATAAAATACGTATTTTAATTGACCTCCTGATTTTTAATGCATATATATATATATAGAGAGAGAGAGACATAAAAAGAGAGACAGTTTGGGCATATGGGTATATTTTGACGGCACATCTTCATTCATACATGTTTCATTGAATAATATAGACATATTGTGTCTACTTAAAAACACTTGCAATTTTAAAAATCACTATGACAATGGGATGAAGATTTTATCGCGGTTACAATAAGTTTATTTTTGTAATTTACGCCTGAAGATGATCTTAGAAAAGGTCAAAAGTAGTTGGATTAAAAAAAACTACAGCACCTTCCTTGAAGAATTTCATCTTAACACCAAGAAACTGATTAGACAATTGGAAAGGATCAGTATAAAAATAAGTAGACAAAATATGTCTATATTATTCAATGAAGACAACTGACAAGGCACTATAATGAGGCTTTTTATTAAAAAATTTTTTGTTTTCATACAAGTGATTTAGTTTCTGGACATAGAGTGTGTAAAAATTGATCAAATTATCTGTAGATCCAAGTGCTTTTGGTTAATTTATTAGCCATTCCTTTATTTTTATTTTTTCCTTTTTCCTCTTTTCTTTCAAATGTACCCTTTTTGACTTTCGGTTTTCTAGACATATACTGTAGTGTAATTGTTACTTTCTGAGTATTCTAATATTTTCTTGAGTGAGGAAAACTATTTCGATTTTACCCCTTCACCCATCTCTATCCTTTGCCTTATTCTCCAACGACTGAATATTAAAGCAGACTTTCTTAAGGGGTCCTTCAGGCAGATTTTAAAATGTTTTGGGGGCTTACAAGCTGGTCACCTGACATCTCTAAGTTAACCATACATAACGTGTTTAGGCATCCAACAATTCTCAAGGCAAACAACATGTCTACACCAACAGAAGTGGTATTGGATGATTGTTATACCGTACCTATGGACTATAATGGGTATGTTCCAATCTGTATAAATACGGCAGAATATACTGAATGTGGTAGTCATTTGTCTTCCACTTGCAGTTCATCTTGATTCACTTCTAGCAGTTGATTACTTATACATGCCACAGCTAAATATTGTATGTTGTTTCTGTTATAAATATCATCATCCCATTTCCATTTTACTGTGGGAATCAATTTGATTCACTTCGAGCTCACCACTAGTAGGGGATTACTTACCACATGCCACTGGTGAATCCTGTATGTTGTTCCTGTTATAAATATACTAGTCCCAATTCCATTTGACTGTGGGATTCACCTTGATTCATTCTAGCTCAACACTAGCATTTGATTACTTACTACATGCCATTGGCGAATCTTGTATGTTGTTCCTGTTGAAAATATTATCGTTCCATTTCCATTTCACTGTGGGATTCACCATGATTCACTTCTAGCTCACCACTAGCAGTTGATTACTTACCACATGCCACTGGCGAATCTTTTATGTGGTTCTTGTTATAAATATAATCGTCCCATTTCCATTTTACTTTTGGGTTTAACTTGATTCACTTCTAGCTCACTACTAGTAGTTGATTACTTGCCACTGGCGAATCTTTTATGCTGTTTCCGTTATAAATATAATAGTTCCATTTCCATTTTATTGTGGGATTCACCCTGATTCACTAGCTCACCACTATCAGTTATATTCCTTAACACATGCCACTGGGGAATCTTGTATGTTGTTCCTGTTATAAATATTATCGTTCAATTTCCATTTCACTGAGGGATTCAACTTGATTCACTTCTAGCACACCTGTAGCAGTTGATTACTTACCACATGCCACTGGCGAATATTGTATGTTGTTCATGACATAAATATTATCGTCCCATTTCCACTTCCCTGTGGGATTCGCCTTGATGAAGTTCTAGCGCACCACCAGCATTTGATTACTTTCCACATGGCACCTGCGAATCTTGTATGTTGTTCCTGTTATAAATATTATCGTCCCATTTCATTTCTCTGTGGGATTGACCTTGATTCACTTCCAGCTCACCACTAGTAGTGGATTACTTACCACATGCCACTGGCGAATCTCGTATGTTGTTCCTGTTATAAATATAATCGTCCCATTTCCATTTTATTGTGGAATTCACCTTGATTCACTTCTAGCTCATCACTAGTAGTTGATTACTTACCACATGCCACTGGCGTATCTTTTATGTTGTTTCCGTTATAAATATAATAGTCCCATTTCCATTTTATTGTGGGATTCACCTCGATTCACTTCTAGCTCACCACTAGTAGTTGATTACTTACCATATGCCACTGGCGAATCTTGTCTGTTTTTCCTGTTATACATATTATCGTCCTATTTACATTTCAAATTTTGGATTAACCTTGATTCACTTCAAGCACACCACCAGCATTTGATTACTTACCACATGCCACTGGCGAATCTTTTATGTTGTTCCTGTTATAAATATAATAGTCCCATTTCCATTTTATTGTGGGATTCACTTTGATTAACTTCTAGCTCACCACGAGTAGTTGATTACTTACCACATGCCACTGGCGATTCTCGTATGTTTTTCCTGTTATAAATATTATCGTCCCATTTCCATTTCACTGTGGGATTCACCTTGATTCACTTCTAGCTCACAACTAGCATTTGATTACTTACTACATGCCACTGGCGAATCTTTTATTTTGTTCCTGTTATAAATATTATCATCTCATTTCCATTTCACTGTTGGGATTTCCTTGATTCACTTCTAGCTCACCACTAGTAGTTGATTACTTACCACGTGCCACTGGCGAATCTCGTATGTCGTTCCTGTTATTAATATTATCGTCCCATTTCCAACCTTCATTTTGGTTATTTTCATTCATTAAACTTTTCCTAGGTTAAAACAATGATAACAGAGTCAATGCTAGGGAGCCCTTTCCCTTGTAGCACCATAGTGCCTGGAGTATAAGTTTGGCATGAGATTTTCATAATTGTGCAGAGACACTTTTGGTGAATCGTTCCAGATATTTGATGTGCTTTCTCTAAGTTTTCCAGGTCTCACATCCATATAAGAGTGTTGCGGACTCGATAGCGTTGCAGAGCTGGCCTACAAAAAGATGGCATTGTGCCAGACACTACACACGACTACCGAATCCACTAACAAAGTAAAAAAAAGAATAACATAGGACGTGCTCTTTACTCTACAAACGTGAGGTTACCAATTTTATTTTATTTTTTGTTTAACAAGTAATTTGTCTCGACAGTGGAGACCTTCAGTAAAAGTTACTGGAAATTTTGCAGTTGATAAAAAAAGGCCGTGACAAGTAGTCACTAAAGGTAAGTCAGGTTCCGCGCCAAAACGAAATTCAAAATGGCTAAGACGGGAAAAGGTTTCTCCAGGAAGAAAGTTCAGAACAGTCAATTTATAAGGAATATTATGCATACACAACAAAGAAAATACTCACTGCGAGATTTTTGTAATGTGTGTGTAATGTTATATTTTTAAGGTACTGGTTCGTAATGGTTAGAGTTCAAAGATATGAGACGTTCTCGTTCAGGTGTTGTTGACGGTTTCAAAGTTCCCTGGTCATGGACGAAAGGCAGGCTCGAATAACATGTTCGCATCGGGACGAAAAATACGTCATCGAAAAAGGTAATGTGATGACAGTGTCGTAAGCGCTAAGATTACACGCGACGAGCCATGAGAGACTAAGCAATATTTGCTGGTAAGATATCCCTGTCTGATATATGGTTGCCAGACGAGGGATAAATGTGTCAACGAACCAGTTCAGTGACCGGGCAGCGACTGCCTTCGAAAAACCAGTTTGTCCATGACGTCAGAGAAAAAACGCGGGCGAAAACATCAGCAGCGGCCGCCCTCCTCACTTTCGACAACGAACAACCGTTTACTGATATTACTAGCCGAAAGTGAAAGGAAGGGGTGAAAACTCGCGCGCGCGTCAAATGTAGGTGGAAATACGTGCTATTCCACATAGCCCTCTCCCTGGATTAAATGTCGGTAGACATTTAACGAAAAATAGTGGAACGTCTCGAACCGCTTAGGGAAGGTATCCTTCCGACCGGAACGGGTAAATCTGGGAAGAGAAGGAACAGGAGAAGTAGGTCTCGGGATGTTGGACTTGACATCGCAGTATAGGACCTTGTTGCTAAAAGGAGCTGAACATTTCTGAAGTTCCAAAGAAGTGTCGGATAACACATGCTTCAGAGTTATGTCCGCCTCCTCTTCGTCGGCGATCAAGTCCTGACTGAGCGCATCGGCGTGCACGACGAACATCTCAGTTCGAGATAGGGTATCGGCGACAGTGTTATCCGAACCCTTAATGTACCTGATGTCAGTGGTTATGAGTGTGACAAGTGTTGTTAAGATTATAGCGTGTGTGTGGGCATGTGCGCAGCACAATGTGAGTATGTCGACGTAATGTATGTGTGAACGTGCTGTCAGTGACGTTGTGTTGAATAAAATGCCCAAGTGTGTTGAGAAGAATCGCCGAATTGTTGAAGAGACTAAGAAGAATCGCCGAATTGGTTGAGAAGAATCGCCGAATTGGTTGAGAAGCTAGCTTAATTCTCTGAAGATCTGCAAAATTCCGTGAGTCGAATTTGCGCAGGCGATCTGTTGAATGTCGAATATCTGCAAAATTCAGTGAGTCGAATTTGCGCAGGCGATCTGTTGGATGTCATGGCGAGGTTGAAAAATAAAATTCGCTTATTCGTGATTAAGTAAATCTTTACAGCAAATTTTATGTGAAAGATGCGTTGAAAATGTGGTTTGAAACAGTGAGTCGTTCGAAGAATGATTTCGAAACAGTGGATCGTTCGAAATAATGCTAAGGCATGGTAAGCAAGCAGTGGCGTAAGATGTCGCCACGTGGTGTAGAATTAATTGTTTGCGCGCGCTTTTGAGTTTCAGGATTGAACAGGATGCGATTGCAATGACCAGTTGCAAGTAACGAGAAAATGTGGAATTTGCAATATTATAGCGACGAATAACGTGTATGTAAATTCTTCACAGTGATGTCGCATCGTATGTAATGGAACAGTGAGTCGTCCAGAGAAAAGTGTGCGTTCATCCAGTGAAACTTGGGTTTGCTTCCATGTGCTGTGCGGTAGAAAATACCGTAGAAAGCTGTTTGAAAATTCAGGCTTGTTGTCACTTGTCCTCGATATTTCGAAATAATTAATTTTCGTCACATTTAGTTTGTGTGTAGGCACGTGGTGATGAACGAGAAATTTTGGTTGAGACGTCGGAGTTATCAATTACGTTGAGACGTCAGGGTTTCCAGATTTTGTGTTTTTCGTAGGAACGTCTTGGTACCCATATTTGCCGCCCCTGAGTTAAACATCGAGTTTAGCACTTCTGTTGTTGCTGGTAGTTTGAACGTCGATGGTACCAAACATGTTGGTTTGAACGTTGATGGTCATCAATTCCGTTGGTGTTAAACGCCAAGGTGTTCAATTATTGGCCGAGATGTGAACGTAGGTATGTATCATTTTTTTAGAACGACGGTAGTTTGTTTTTTAACAGTGTAATTTGTCTGTACATCACGTCGGGTTTTTGCCTGTACATCACGTCGGGTTTTTTGCCTGTACATCACGTCGGATTTTTTTTGCCTGTACATCACGTCGGGGTCACCAGTTTAGTTGCGGACCCGATAGCGTTGCAGAGCTGGCCTACGAAAAGATGGCCTTGTGCCAGACACTACACACGACTACCGAATCCATTAACAAAGTAAAAAAAAGAAAACATAAGACGTGTTCTTTACTGTACAAACGTGGGGTTACCAATTTTATTTTATTTTTTGTTTAACAAGTAATTTGTCTCGACAGTGGAGACCTTCAGTAAAAGTTACTGGAAATTTTGCAGTTAATAAAAACAGACCGTGACAAGTAGTCACTAAAGGTAAGTCAGGTTCCGCGCCAAAACGAAATTCAAAATGGCTAAGGCGGGAAAAGGTTTCTCCAGGAAGAAAGTTCAGAACAGTCAATTTATAAGGAATATTATGCATATACAACAAAGAAAATACTCACTGCGAGATTTTTGTAATGTGTGTGTAATGTTATATTTTTAAGGTACTGGTTCGTAATGGTTAGAGTTCAAAGATATGAGACGTTCTCGTTCAGGTGTTGTTGACGGTTTCAAAGTTCCCTGGTCATGGACGAAAGGCAGGCTCGAATAACATGTTCGCATCGGGACGAAAAATACGTCATCGAAAAAGGTAATGTGATGACAGTGTCGTAAGCGCTAAGATTACACGCGACGAGCCATGAGAGACTAAGCAATATTTGCTGGTAAGATATCCCTGTCTGATATATGGTTGCCAGACGAGGGATAAATGAGTCAACTACCCAGTTAAGTGACCGGGCAGCGACTGCCTTCGAAAAACCAGTTTGTCCATGACGTCAGAGAAAAAACGCGGGCGAAAACATCAGCAGCGGCCGCCCTCCTCACTTTCGGCCACGAACAACCGTTTACTGATATTACTAGCCGAAAGTGAAAGGACGGGGTGAAAACTCGCACGCGCGTCAAATGTAGGTGGAAATACGTGCTATTCCACAAGAGAACTGTTAAGACATAGGCATGATAAATCCCAATTTTTGTGATGATAGAGATGTCCGATTGTGACCAGAGTCTGACTCCAAGCTTGCTATTGACATCATATGCTTTTGCCATTCTTGCACTTATCTCCTCATCAAGGGTGTTACTGTTATCTATTGAGAGTGTACTCCCCAGGTAAACAAAAGTAACAACTACCCCCAATTTCTTGCTGTTGACATAAATTGAAGCAGGTTTTACCTGGTGCAGATTTGTACATTACTACGGTCTTTGTCAAGCTAATTGTCAGGCCAAACTCATCACAAGCTGCAGAGAAACAGTCTAGGAGATTGGATGATGAGATCAGTCATCATCGTAGAGTGAAGGTTGAACAACTTGCCAGTTGTTTGGTATTCCTTATAGACGCCTACTTCACTATCTTTAAACGCCCTTAAAACGACCATTGTAAAGAAGATAAAAAAAATGTAAGTGCAAGTAGATCACCGTTTTTCACCCCATCTTCTGCTGAGATAGTGTCTAACAGCTTCCCACCAACACAGATCCAGGCCTTCAAATTTTTCAGGAACAACCAAACTTCAACAGAATCTTCCCTGCTTTCCTGTTTACTGTATCAAACAGCTTTGTCAGGCTAGTAAATCACTGACACAGGTTCAGTCCTTGTCCTTGAATCTTCTGTAACTGTCACACAGTATTGTATAATAATTACTGATAACAATAATATTAAGGGTTATGCCCCTTGTTGTTTGTATCTGCCTGCAGGGACCGTTCCACAGGAATTTGAATATAGTTTGTTAACCTGTTAATACGTGTTTGTCGATGCTCCTACTATCCAAGCAGAAGCAGGCCCCAAAGTGATTCACTTTCTGAGATGAATGTTACCCTCGTTAACAAAATATAATGTCAGAAGTGGGATTTTAAAATTTTTTTAAATAATACTAACATCTAAAAGAACCTGAAGAATTAAGTTGAATTTCAGTGAAAAAAAAAAAACAGGGAAAAATGTTTAGATTACAACCCTTTGAGAACTTTGACTTTACAATGCTTGAAACTGGTTAGTCTGGTGCCAGAGATTCCAATGTTCCTGAATAGCTTCAAAGCTATGTGAAAAATCAGCAGAAACCCAAGAAACATTGATTTATTGTACGGGAACAGAAACTGAACAAATATATAAGTTACTATCCTTCAAGAAAAAAAGAAGGCGAAAAGAATTTCAACATCATTTTACGCAAATTTGAAGCATATGTCATACTGAAAAAGAACATAATTCACGAGCACGCAAAATTTCAAGAGGAAAGGGAGCCGATAGAGAAGTTTATCAGAGGACTGCATGAACTGGCAGAAAACTGTGATTTCCCCCCAAAAATGACCAGACAGGAGACCACTTAGTTATTGGACTAAGAAGTAGAGACTTAACAGAAAAACTAAAACTGAGGGAAGATCTTACTTTAGAAAAAGTTATCGAGATAGCTTGTAGCTATGAACAGGTGAAACAACAAATGGAAGAAGCATAAGATAAATTGGTTGACATCGTAAAAGAAAACAAAAGACAAAGCTCAAAACAGCCAGGATGGAAAAATTATTCACAAAAACCAGATAATATCCCGACAAAAGGAAAAAATCTGCCATCTATATCTATTATTCTCAAAATGTGTGTGTGTGTGTGTGTGTGTGTGTGTGTGTGTGTGTGTGTGTGATCAGATGTTGTTTCTGCGTTTCCACAGTTTTCATCCAATTTCGATTAATTTTTTTTGTTTGATAGATAATTCTTCAGTTCCAGTTTTGAGTCCAAATTGGCTGGAGAAAATTACAACCTTGAAGGTGAAAAATCGAAAAAACTGATTTTTTTTACACTTTGCACAAAAATCAAAGGCAAAATTTAATTTACTTTTTCATCCTTGAAACTGCTGATCAAAGGACTCAATGGCTGAGGGAAGCACCTCTTCAGTTGCTGCTGCTGCTGCTGCTGCGCGTGAGGCTGAAACTAGATAGAGAACGCAAAAACAGCCCTTTTCAGCCCCCCTTCAAATTGTTAAACCCCCCCATTTAGAGATGTGCTTCACTTGCACCCAATTGTTGTTACTAATACTGATTTTTGGGTGGGATGACTTTAAAACTTAAACTGCTCCAATTGAACAGCAAAAATTCCCAGTAATGAAAGACCTGGTCAAAGGTGGGTTATACAGCTTGTGACTGTGATAAAGCAAATCACTTCACAGTATGTTGCAGGTTGAGAACT
Organism: Acanthosepion esculentum; assembly: GCA_964036315.1. Lineage (NCBI taxonomy): Eukaryota > Metazoa > Mollusca > Cephalopoda > Sepiida > Sepiidae > Acanthosepion > Acanthosepion esculentum. The sequence goes on along the minus strand of OZ038517.1, from coordinate 38,361,110 downwards.
CAGAATATATGAGAAATAAAAAAAAACAGAAAACAGAAACATACTTCCTTGGATTTATATACAAAAAAGAACCCAGAGAAACTTTGAAACCAACCACTTTGCCAGATGGGCCATGGCAGGAGTTGGGAACAGACATCTTAAAATTGGACTGGGAGTTTTACTAGGTGACAGAACTAATTTCAACTCAATGGTAATTTGTAGTTGAAGCCCCACACTCAGTTTATAATAAAAAAAAAATCCCGAATAGTTCCATTTAGGTGTAAATGTATATGCTTAATTAAAAAATAACAAAGAAATTTTGATAAAATCAACCTTTTTGGAGTTATTGACAATAAAAGTTCAGACTCATTTGTGTCACGGTGAGTGAAGTTGAAATTAATTCTGCACCCCGTATTACTTAGTCATAACAGACTATTTCTCCTGTTACTTGGAAATAGTGCAATTAAGTCCGCTAACAAGTAAAACAGTAATTGGAAAATTACAAAATATATTCGCTAGATGGGGAATACCAGACTGAATCATAAGAATTTACTAAACAATACGGATTCATACATACCACAATAATTCCTCATTTCCCACAAAAAATGGAACTGCTGAAAGCACAGTGAAAATTGTGAAAAAATATTACGACAGCATTAATGGCATACCGTAGTATACCTATAACTGCTACGGGAGTTAGCTCAGCAGAACTCTTGATGGGTAGGAAAATTAAAACAATTTTACACCCAGTCACCCAAATAAACTAAAACCCAAATGGCCAAATTTACAGGAAGTAAAAGAGAAGGGTTATACAATGCAAGATGTAAAATAAATTATGATAAAAGACATGGGAGTAAAGATCTGAAACCACCGAAAGTGAGACATAGAATTCGAGAGAAATCAGAGGAAAAGAAAACATTGAAAATCACTGGCACAGTAATAGCAGCAAATAAGCAAAATAGGACATACACAGTAAACATGAACTCTGGTGAATCTGTAGCGGACCGTGGTGTGAAGATGTGAAGAGATATCAGAAGGTTAAACTTTCCTGATGGCGGGTTCAGCTACATGAGAATGTCAGATTTTAATTAAGTCCAAAGAAGACAAAGAAAACAAACAAGACCGATATATATGCGTAAACAAATATGTTGAAACTTGACTAATGCATGGAATAATAATGCAACACAAAATGTACTTAGAGCAAAATGTATTGAAACAAGAAAGTGTACACAATATTTACATATAGTCTTTTGTATATTCCTGGGAAGACCGTTCCTGGAGAATGTGTTGACTGAGTCGCAGTAGGGCAGAGTCTCTGATTGAATCTCCTGATTCGTTCTCTCTCTTCCCGGTACCAACCATATTTATATGGTCGGTACTCCACTATGCAAATTCCACAACAAAATATATATTACTAACTAGTTACACAAAGACATGAACAGTTACATAGAGTTTGTATGGGGAAATTATGTGTGTGTGTTGTAAGTGTTCGTACGTACGTGTATTGTTCTTAGCGCGTTCCCAGACTTTGGGAACGCTGTATCTGTGAGAGGTCACATATTGGTGTAAGTGGGAAAAGAGAGATTTTACCTCGCCTCTGCGCGAGATAGCGGCCCAAGGCCTAAGTCGAAAAAGAGGGAGAGAGAGAGAGGGTCAGCCAGTATTTATAGCCAGGGGCGAGAGACCCCTGTTGAAGGATTAAGGAAACTGAGGAGGAGCTAACTCCGTCAAATTCCTGCCTATTGGGGAAGAAGAACACAATGCTTTCCGAGAAAGAGGAATGGAAAGAAAACTAGATCCAATTCAAAATCAAGAATCAAGGAGATCTAGAAAAGGACGGTTAACACAAAAACCGAAATACTTAAAGGACTTTGTGTGAAAATTAAATAATAATAATAATAAACCCTTGAAAATAAATAATAATAATAATGGTGTTACATCAGTAAGTAAATACTGATAACAATAATAAGAAGGGTTAAGTTTTATGCCCCTTGTTGTTTGTATCTGCTCATAGGAACTGTTCCACGGGAGTTCATTAAACTGTTAATACGTGTTTGCTGTCGCTCTTACTATCCAAGCAGCAGCAGCAGCCCCCAAAGTGATTCACTTTCTGAGATGAATGTTACCCTCATGAACAAAATACATAGTAAAGATCATATCCATTGTCCACCGATTAGGCCAGAATTCGCATTGTGATTCTGGCAGTACATTTGGGGTGATGTGCTCGAGCAGACAATTCAGGAGCACTCTTACAAACACTTTGCCAATTACTGACAGCAAAGAGATTCCATGATAGTTGTCACATAGGTCCTTTCTTGAACAAAAACACAAGAATTGCATCTCTCCAATCCTGTGTTATGGCCAATTACCACAGCACAAAGTTTAAAAAGAAAAGATTTAAAAAACAAAAACAATTTGTCGTCTAAAAGCTGCCCAGGTTTACCACTTCACAGTGGAAGGATTCAGTGCCGGGTCAAATACACAATTTCAGAACAATAAGAAACAGGACCAGCGACAAACGCCAATATACAAATTGACAAGATTTAACTACAACTAGACAATACATAAAAACATTTAGATATGAAAATCCGTGGAAAAATGTGTGCTATACATTTCTGTGTGGAAAGATGCATGTATTGTTTTATGAGGGCAAATGTTGAAACAAAAACTTAGCTTCAGTTTTTCTTCCTGTTATGGTTCAAGGTTAGGACCAAGGAAGAACAACACGAACACAAGAGTAGAAATAACAAAGATATATTACACAAAATATTAATACAAGATGTGCAAGGTGTTAGTATGACTGTCAGTCTGGTTTGGAGTGAACTACTATTGGCTCGACTTGATTCGACTCGTCCCTCTCTCTTGAGAGGCGCAGTATTTATAGTGTCAGGAAGAGTTCACTCTGTCGTTATAGGTAAGGTCCCATAACACTTCCAAAATAAAATAAGGTTTTCTCTGTTCCTTTCTTACTCTCTTTGTCTTATGATTCTCTTTGTTCCTTTTAATTTCAAACCAGTTTATTCACTCCAGTAACGGTGACCTTTGGTTTATTCTTCTTACTTCTTAATGTTGCATTCATTATCTGGTAATTTAGTTTCAGTACTGTAGAAATCATACATTTGGTTATGAAGATTTGATGCAGGGTAAGTCACAGACATATCTCTGCAGAATTTGTGTTTTCGAACCTTGGTTCAATTAAGTATATCACATATGTGTTTCTTAGGTGATGGTCATGTTTTGCCTTTCACCTATGTCTTTAATGTAAGCTGCATAGTGTTAAGTTAAATTGGAGCCCATCTCGTGTGATCTCTCTTGCTTGGCTGTAACAAGTAAAAGAAAAATTGTCTGTGCAAGACTTGTCTACGTTTAATTTTATGTTGGGGTTTCATGTGAGTTGGTGTCGTCATTCCTTCTCTTCAATTCAAAAAGTCAATTCCCATGAGAATTTAATATACATTCTGTTTCCTTCGAGATTCGTTACCCGATTGAATTCTTTCAATGTTTGCCGCTCGATCATTCATATCTGGTCATGTGATTCGTCATTTGTATGAGAATCCATTTTTAGCTTTTGTTTTCATCTGTTGCTGTGGTCGTCAGTCTGACCTAAGTGTCTTTGCATTCAGTAACTTCTATTACATACCAAAAAAGAGAGAGGGAGAGTTCACATATTATATTATTAGAGAGATGGGAAAGAGAAATGAGTCGCTAAGTGTAAGATTTTGTGTGAGTATGGGTGGTGAGTTGCGGAAAGCCGTAGTATGAGGTACCAGCCCTTTCTCTCAAACCTGCTGAAAAACAAAGTGTATCAGACTAACAACATTTTCACCACTCTTTTGCAGCACTTCAGCCTTGATACTATCTTTCCCAGAGGCCTTGCTAGTGTTTATCATTCAAATGGCTATTTAAACTTCTGCAAGGCTTGGAGAGTATCTAGTTCATCAATGGGTGGTGACTGAGGCAGCTCTTCAATAACTGCAAAATCAACCTGAGATTTGCAATTCAGGAGATCACTGAAGTGCTCACGCTAGCGTGCATTTACTTCATCACAACTGTGTAGCAAATTATTCATATCTTTCGAACTCAGTGGAGCGAAAACTGATGCTGGTGGCCCATATACAACTCTTAGTTGATTTTATCATGATTTGAAATCATGTTTGTTTGCAGAAATTTGAATTTGGGCTGCCTTCACCTGCCGCCACGAGTTGTGCTTTGCAGTTCTTAAAATCTATTTCAAGCTGCTTCTCACGGAAGTTTGCTGGACAAGAAAAGTAGCCTGTCCAGCATTTTCTTCTCTTCTAAGAGACCACTTATCAGTTCCTGGTTATCTGAGAACCAGTCTTGGTGCTACCTGCTCACAAAACCAAAGGAGCCAAAAGCTGTATCGTACATAGTCACTTCTGCCAGATCTCTTGCCTGAAGAACTGATTGAAAATGTTCAAGCTTTTCAGCACAAGCCATCTGGGAAATGTCAATTCTTTTTGTAACCTTTAACCCAGACTTCCTCTTTTCCTCTTTATCACCAGTGACATTTTGGCACAGAGAAGACGATGGGCTGTAAAACATTCCACACAATACATACATCTAGCTGATTTGATGTCATGCATGTCCCTGTGTCCGACAACTACATAATCAAGAATGTGCCAATACCCAGAGTGTGGATGCTTCCAGGTCGCTTTATACTTGTCTGGTTGCCTGAGCTATGTATTAGTCTGGGCAAGATTGAACATCTGACAGAGTTAAAGGAGGAGAAAACCGTTGCTGTTACATTTCCCTGTACTATGACCAACGGAACTCCTACCCTAGCATTAAAATCACCTATGAGCACAACCTTATCATCCTTGTTGACGTTTCTCAACATATATCCCTGAAATCAAAGCAAAAACTGTCAATGTCAGACCCAGAGCCAGCAAGAGTTGGAGCATACACACTGATCATAGTCATGAAGCAACCGGAGAGGAGTTGGAAGTACAGTGTCATAAGTCAATCAGAGACACCAAATGGTAATTCTGAGAGGTGAGACACTAGTTTAGATTTTATGGCAAGGCCTACTCCCACTTCACAATAAACGTTTTCTGGACAACCTTTGTAAAAAATTGTATAATCAGAGTCAGGTTCTTGTAAAAAAACAATCACCAGTCAAATGGAAAGAAAATGGAAGAAAATTCTGTTATTTTTTTTTCTGTCGTTTGTTTTTTTTATTAGTTAAGCGGGCTTCACATGTATTTGCCCTGTCAATCAGTGTTTGTGGGTATAATTCATGTGGGTTTGTGTTTCACAATTCAAGTTGGTCTATGCGGGATTCAATTGATTTTGTGTATGTGTCTGATCCTAAGCCAGAGCTTTCCAAATTGGTGTGTTGCAACAAGTAATTACTTGTTTTATTTTTAATTACTAACTAAATTTTTCATTGAATTATTTCTTTTTATATCTACTAGTTCAGAACGTGATGCTTTACTGATGATCAAATTTCAAATCTAAATTGTTCGTCCATTTAAAATACTACATTTATTAGCAATATATGTTTAGTTTAAAAAACAGGAGGCATGAAAATGACTTCAAAGAGCTACACATTTAAGCTTTTACTCTTTTCCAGAGATTGTTGTCAAACATAAAAGAAAATTAGTATTCATTACACAGATGTCCATTTTGTTTTCATTCAGATTGCATGTGTATGTATGTATGTATGTATATACATGTATATTTTAATTCAATGACGATCCAGGAAAATTTTTAAAAAGCTTTAAAAAAATAATATTATTGTGGATTACTCCACTTAGCTTTGACAAAAACACTCATTAGTGTGTGGTATTTAAGTCTATAAAAAGACAAGCATATTCTCTCTTTTTCCTCTTGCTTTCAGATTTAGTTTTGATTGTAGATCAAGAACACTACTCGTGGGGTGCATATGATTCCTTGGCCCACTGTGGACTTTTGAACTCTCTCACACACATATATACACACGTGTCTATGACACACGCAAGCACATTCTTATAGCTAGTTTCAATGTCTTTTCCTTTCGTTTCAGTTGTGTACACATGCAATTACTTTTGTTGATACATGCATATAATTGCTGTTTGTTTTAAATTCATTGTTTTGTGCTTTTTATTTTTGCCAGGACTAACATGAGTCTACCAATATTGTTTATGGGACAAACATTCCAGGAGCTCATAAATATTTACTAAAAAATGCTCACAATTCCACACACTCATATCAATAGTGTAAAATTAAAGTGGTGACTTATTTTTACCCCCACAACATACAACACTGTTTATTAACTTATAGTTTCTGAAAAGTTTGGTAAAATCTTATAATGGTCTTTATGAATATTTTAGAATTGTCTTATAATTATCTAAAATTATCTTTTAATGTTTTGTAGTTGAAAATTTTTCTTTGTCTTGTCTCCAACTTTAAGACTCAGTGTAGGGGTTGTCCAGACTGAGTGAGAGGGAAATTATTCCAATGCCTAATTTCAAACTTAGTCAAACTGTGTGTATATAGCACAAGCAACACAGACAAACATATTACATACCATACATATGCACATGGAAAGACACTCACAGACAGTGTGTGTTAGACGGAAAATCAGCTCTTTTTTTTAATACAGATTTTGAATTTGTCTTGTCTATAAATACTTAAGTCATGTAGAAGAAATCTTATTTTTATTGTGGAATAGGGACATGCTGATGATATAGGTATTCATTGTTGGGATAAGAATAATCTTAAACAAAAAAAGTCAACGTCCTCTACCAAGTGTTCCAAGAAATAGGACTCAAGATAAACCTTCTCAAAACCGAAACTACGATCTTAAATAGGAATGAAAACAGTGATGGTACCTACCTTGAATCCATCATAAAAATTCAAGATGTGGATTTAGTAAATACGAAATACTTCAAATACCTCATTATAGGGATCATTTATAACAAATGTAGTATAAGAGATAATGAAATTGAACAAAGAATAGGTTGTGCAAGGGTTAGTTTTTCCCAACACCTTAAATTGCTACAAAACCAAAGCATTAATGTAAAAACTTGAGTCATATTCTTAAATAGCCTCATCAGACTGAGACTTTCATATGGATATCAAGCATAGTGCCAAACTGGTTCAGAAATATCTAAATTATCAGTTGTATATAACTGCTTTATAAGATCAATTAAACATTGCTTTGAGCAAATGAAACCTGTAGGTCACAGTGAGGACTTTCCTTCTTCAAACCTTATGGACTGGCACTACAGAATCAGAAAAAGAAGTGTACCAAATAACAGAAACCACGTCACTTGAGGACTTTCAACAACTAAAATGTAACTCAAAGAGAAAATAATAACATAATCAAGATTCTGATATTCTGCACTACTTTAAACAAAAGGTTAGGAAGGAAGCCACCATCAATATTGGAAAGAGTGATAACAGCTACTGGACTTGAGAATTCTATTTTCCTAAAAAATTGCTTTAAGAGAAATATTTTATAAATTTCAAATGAGAGTAGCATTGGATGCTCAGTCAATGAATGCCAAATGATTCCTTATTAGGAAAAGGCTAATATTACCTTTAGAGATGAGGAGAATAGATACTACTCTTTGATCCCACCTTGATGACCAGGAAGTGAAGAAAGGCTCAACTTACATAGTACTGGCTGCTTGGTCAATGAATGCCGAATATTTCCTTATAAGGAAAAGGTTAATATTACCATTAGAGATGAGGAAAATAGATACTACTCTTTGATCCCACCTTGATGACCAGGAAGTGAAGAAAGGCTCAACTTACATAGTACTGGCTGCTTGGTCAATGAATGCCAAATGATTCCTTATAAGGAAAAGTTTAATATTACCATTAGAGATTTAAATCTCTAGGGTGGATGTTTTTGTTTCACCCCATGCAAGGCCACTTCAATGCAAGAGGTTACTGAGGGTGAAAGAAAATGAGAAAACTTTAGTGAGTAGAAAGTACAATAAAAGAGCAGGCTGCTTGTCACTGATTTTTTTTCCACAGTTGCACATTCTTGGTGCAGCTGGGTCAAACAGATGTCTACCTATCATGGTCACATACTGACGTCCTATAAGACATCTGCACCTGGTGGCTAGTAAGTAGCCAGGAGGCCAACCTACTGGTGCACCTGGTTTTCTGGAAAGACTCTGATTGCAAAGTCCACTCGATTATCATCTAAGATTAGTTACGCAATACAGGTTGACTCATAATTTGGAGTACTGAAATATGTAATTATTTTCCAAAAACTCTAATATATGTATATAATGTTTAGAATATTATTTTTTTTTTTTTAATCATATCACCCCAAGCAAGGCCGGAGGACACTATCACACAAGGGGATATAATATATAATGTGTATAACACTTGAAAAATGTTAGAGAAAAAAAATTCATTTTTTAAAACATGAAAAATCAAATTTTATTATAAAATAATAAATAAGTATAAATAATAATAAGATTTTATATTTTTTATTGAACTTTTTGGAGGCTTACGGCAATATCACACTGAAACATTGGTTCTCATCCACTCACCAAAGTTAAGCAGTGTCAAGCTTGGTCAGTACCTAGATGGGTGACCATTTTGAAATACCAGGTGCTGTAAGCTTGGACATGTGGGTGGTGTAAAGTGCTTATGGCCATATAATGTTGAAACACCGGTTCCTGTATGATCACCGAAGTTAAGCAACAGTACCTGGATGGGTGACTGCTTGGGAATGCCAGGTGCTGTAAACTAGGATATGCAGATAGGATAATGACAAGGAATGAGAAAATTGGAGAGCTGAGTTTGAACTCTGATCAGGTTTGTTAAATTCACTTACATGCAAATATCCTTGGTAAAGGTCTGAATTCACCCCCATCTCCCACCTAGCTATTGGTTAAATAGTAAGACTTGTATCTGAAAATCATTATTATCTCGAAAAAATTGTTAATACAATATTAAATCGCAAAAATAAAAAGAATTATTCTTACAATCAAAAAAACAGGTTTTGGCTTTAAATAACCTACAAAAGGTTGATAAATCGTAAAAAATAAAATCAATCAAAACATTAACTTTTCAGAAATTATTCATTAATAAAATAAATTATTAATTTCTTTTTTTAATTTTGTAGGAATATTTTTAGGTTTGTCATTGAATTAAAATATGCACGTGCACATACAAATGTACATACACACATATTTTGAATGAAATTGAAATGGGCATCTGTGTCACAAGGGCTAATTTCCCTTTCTATCTGGCAAAAACCCTGGATAGCAGGAAAAAAATATAAACTGGAACATGCGGTACTTTGAAGTCATTTTTATGACATCTGTATTTAAACTGAATATATTTTCTAATGAATGCTGTACAGTAAGTCTCCAGTTTACGACAGTCCTGACCTATGATGATTCATGGTTACAACATAATCTCCATTAATCTTGTTTCAGCTTATGCTACTTAGCCTCGTACATGCAACACAAATGGAGTGGAGGAAGAATATGTGGCATAGCGGAAGAATATCTAGTGCAGCAGAAGAATATGTTGTGTGTTTTTATGTACCTTAAAACATGTACATATGACTATACATATTGAGCTTCCTCGTAAGAGATAAGGACATTTTTTTGTTAAACTCTAAGTTGGAGAATTCCCAATAAAAAAGTAAAACAAACTCATGTTTGTTTTACTTTCTTCCCTAGATCTTCTGCTGCTTCCAAGTATTGCAAGAAAGACAAGATCTTATGCTTCATCATCTCATCTACCGAGAGTCAATGACATCACTGGCAATAAATATACAAGCAGCTTAAAATAATTTAATTTCATTATATGTATTATTTTCATTTCATTTCATTATAAGCATTATATTTATGTCTTCCATCTTTTTAACCCTAATGATGTTAACATATAGAAATGTGTTGTTATGTCCTAGATTATTATACTATTACATTAGCACAAGTGAATAACATAGGTGCTTATTCACAGAAAATTATGGGTACATTTCAACTTACATGGAAAATTGTGTTACAACACATAACAGGAATGGAACTCTGTCCTTAGTCGAAGACTCTCTGTATTTTATGTGGACCAACAATTTTGGTTTTAAAATTTGATCATCTTGCTGTTAGTGAATTGAGAGGTACTGGACTAGTATAGTTAATCCATATATATAAAAGTTAAAATTACTTATCTTCTCACTTTGAAATTTCACAGAGATATCATTCTGCTCATTAGGATAAGATAAATCTATTGAATTTGTTGCAGCCATTGCCTCTAGTTAGACCAAGCATCATCAAACTTTTTAACCAGAGACCCATATTTGTTTCTGTTCCTTCCCTAGCGACCCTCATTTAAAATATCTTTGAACCTTAAAACTCACTTGTAATTGCATGCATGAGTCCCAGTATAAATAGTTATTAATAATTATTGACCGATTTTATCATTGTGATATTTTTGCATTATATCAAGTATTAAAATAATAGTAACTAGGGTCCGCAAATTGGAAGAGAGAGTTATCAATGATAATGTTCTGACTTCAAATCTGCAGTTATCTCCCTTTAACTTTATCTCTGTTTTTTATTTTTAAATGTACGTTTTGTCATATAAAATTTGGTGAGGCACGAGCAAATTTTAATTCTGAAAATGCGGCCCAGAGAACAAAGTTTGGGAATCACTGCTCTACCTTTACAAGAGTTAGATCAAGCCTAAAATGCAGTACTGTTGTCATATTTGGGCAGGAGCTACCCAGTACACACTTTCCAGTCTCAATAGAGTCCAAAAACGTCTTCAAGTCCTTGTAGGCAACAAATTATTTTCCACCCTCCAACTTCTCTCTCACAGGCATGATGTGGCAAAACTTTCACTGCTCTATTGCTACTTCTATGGAAAGTGCTCAGACAAACTACATTCCTTGGTTCTGCCAATTAAAACCTTCATGGCTAGAACCCACCATGCCACTTACATTGTGAAAACTCATTCCCTCCATATTTATTGGGGTGAAACTGATTAAAAAAATACCCAAAATATAAACATAACATAAAAAAAAAAACGTTTATGGTCATACGAAATAATGCCGGATTAAAAAGAAAATTAATTAAAAATTTGCTGTATCGATGTTTTGGTTGCAAAAATTAAGCTAGCAAATAGAGATTTGAAGAAATCCCAACGAAAGATATGCATTCCTTAAATATTTAATTGACCATTGTTTTGTCATGTTGGCTTACCATAGCCAAATTGGTAATGGCATGCATCAGATATAGGAGTGATTTCCCTAATGGAAAAAAGGAGATTCGAATTTTCTTCTCAGTCTAGGCCAGTTGATATTAATGCTTGTATTTACATATCTTCTGCTGCATACAAAGGTAAATCACTAACTCCATAGTCCAATCATGAAAAAAAAAAAAGGAAAAAAATCTACATTAAGCAGAATGATGCTGAAAGTACTATAGATATAGCATGTGAGCAATTAGGAAGTTTTAAGAGAAATATGAACTAAAATGACACTTAAACTTACAATCAGAAATCAAAATCCTACTAAAGAAAAATGTGTCTCCCAAGAGTAATCGAAGCTGTGTCCCCTTTTTCTATCAGCACTCTTATAGCCAAAGCATGTCATTGCTAATCTGACCACGTAAAGCCATGAATCTCAATTTAGGAAGTTTTAAGGGAAATATGAACTAAAATGACACTTAAACTTACAATCAGAAATCAAAATCCTACTAAAGAAAAATGTGTCTCCCAAGAGTAATCGAAGCTGTGTCCCCTTTTTCTATCAGGGAAAGCATTCTTATAGCCGAAGCATGTCATTACTAATCTGACCACGTAAAGCCATGAATCTCAATTTAGGAAGTTTTAAGGGAAATATGAACTACTGTATATACTCACATATCATGCAACTTTTGAAGACCTAGTTTTGAAGCTAATTTGATTACAGTAAATGGATATATATTTTGGTTAATGGTATAGCCAGGGCCAGCAGTACATATGCTAATTTTATATCTTGAGTATTATGCAACCCCCCCCCCCACTTAAAATTAGCTTCAAAAGTCACATGGTATGTGAGTATATACCATAAAAGGACACTTAAAGTTACGAGTAAACAAAATACATGAGTATATACATATTTCATATAGGGAGGTAATTTTACACACTTGTATATGACAAACCCTGTTTTTTATTTTCCTAAACTGAAATTAATATCAATTGGCCTAGATTGAGAAGACTTATTAAAGGAAAATGTGCCTCCCAAGAGAAATTGAACCTCTATCCCCTTTTTCCAACAGAGAAACCACTCTTATAGGGTCCACTTCAGCTATAGAAGCAGTCTTGTTGTGGGCTTTAAAACTTTGATGAGATTTTTATGCTCCTGGTACATTTGCCCCACAAACAATTTTTGATGGACTCATGTGAGTCCAAAGGAAAAATAAGGCATACAATTTGAACCAGGAAATATTAACAAATATATTGATAGGACATTTTACAAAAGGAAAAATGTAATTAAATGTGAAGAGTTCAAAGCAATCTTCAGTGTCTGTAGTTGAAATTTTTTTTTTTTTTTTTTTAAGCGTATCACCCCAAGCAAGGCTGGAGGCCACTATCACGCAAGGGGTTATAGAAGGGTTGGAGGAAGAGCCGATAGGAGTGGTAAAGGAGAGGATGTGGGGAAAGAGAAAGACAGTGGGTCGATCAAGGCAAGGGGGTTACAGAAGATTTGGAGCGAGAGCAGATAGGAATGAAAGGGGAAAGGATGTGGAGAAGGGAAGTGGATAGATCAAGGCAACTGGAGATGTCGATTGACGCTACACTTAAACCGTTGGAGATTGTATGTGTCAGGGAAACAGTAATAGGGAAGGGAGTTCCATAGGCGAGATGTGCGAGACATGAAGCTATTGGAGTAGAAGAGACGTCTGCATCTAACAATTTCAACGGTGTAGGGGTGGGAACGGGATGCCAGTCTCGTAGGACGTTTAAATTCACGAGGCCTAGGGACAAGCGAAAGCAGCTCCTCGGAGCAATTACTGTGAAAGTACTTGTAAAAAAGGCAGAGCGAGGCAACATCGTGTCTGTGAGAGAGCGACTGCAGATGAGATGACAGATCAGGGCCAATACTTACATAATTGTAGGAGTGAAAAGAATACGTCTTTTCACTATGAAAAGTCACTGAGAAAGAGATGGATTCTTTCAAATCTTGTGCCACCTGTAATTATCATCAGGGGGCAGTAATTCAAAATCTCGCCACCTGTGTTTATTGTCAGGAGGCAGTAATTCAAAATCTCAATGCCTGATAGTAAAAAAGAATACAGGTTCGATTTCTGTTGGGAGGCAAATTTTTCTTTTGTATGATTTGATCTTGTCTGTTTCACTGTTTAAGAAGGGTGTAGGGGTGGGAACGGGATGCCAGTCTCGTAGGACGTTTAAATTCACGAGGCCTAGGGACAAGCGAAAGCAGCTCCTCGGAGCAATTACTGTGAAAGTACTTGTAAAAAAGGCAGAGCGAGGCAACATCGTGTCTGTGAGAGAGCGACTGCAGATGAGATGACAGATCAGGGCCAATACTTACATAATTGTAGGAGTGAAAAGAATACGTCTTTTCACTATGAAAAGTCACTGAGAAAGAGATGGATTCTTTCAAATCTTGTGCCACCTGTAATTATCATCAGGGGGCAGTAATTCAAAATCTCGCCACCTGTGTTTATTGTCAGGAGGCAGTAATTCAAAATCTCAATGCCTGATAGTAAAAAAGAATACAGGTTCGATTTCTGTTGGGAGGCAAATTTTTCTTTTGTATGATTTGATCTTGTCTGTTTCACTGTTTAAGAAGGGTGTAGGGGTGGGAACGGGATGCCAGTCTCGTAGGACGTTTAAATTCACGAGGCCTAGGGACAAGCGAAAGCAGCTCCTCGGAGCAATTACTGTGAAAGTACTTGTAAAAAAGGCAGAGCGAGGCAACATCGTGTCTGTGAGAGAGCGACTGCAGATGAGATGACAGATCAGGGCCAATACTTACATAATTGTAGGAGTGAAAAGAATACGTCTTTTCACTATGAAAAGTCACTGAGAAAGAGATGGATTCTTTCAAATCTTGTGCCACCTGTAATTATCATCAGGGGGCAGTAATTCAAAATCTCGCCACCTGTGTTTATTGTCAGGAGGCAGTAATTCAAAATCTCAATGCCTGATAGTAAAAAAGAATACAGGTTCGATTTCTGTTGGGAGGCAAATTTTTCTTTTGTATGATTTGATCTTGTCTGTTTCACTGTTTAAGAAAATTAACAAAAGAAAAAACTGTAATGTCTACTCAAGCATGAAATAAAACAACATTTATAAGGAATGTAGAGTGATACGGATCGAAATATAACAGATAGCTAAATAATCTGAGGTAACAGTAACACTATTGTCAATCATGGAGTTTGTAGGTCATACAGGCCAAAAAGAAAAATGGACACTGGGATATGTTCTTGGTCCATATCAAGTCAATTGCCACAACCTTGCCATTTCTTTCCTTTGTCAAGCTCTTTGCTCATCCGGAACCCCAGTCTGAATGATCTCTCCTGCTATAAATAGCAAGATATTAAACAATAACATTCCTTGCTGTGCAACCAATCACTGCTTTTTCTTTCAACTTGTATGAGTCAACACACAAAAATCCTTCTGCACCTTTTATTCTTTCTTTTCCTTCTTTTGTCTTTGTCCTCACATATACACACACTCTCTCTCTCTTTTTTTCTTCTTTTTTCTTTCCCTCTCTTTGTCTTGTACTGTCTTCTTTCTCTTTTTTCTTTCACATTTTTCTTCCCTTTCATCTTGATTCCCTTTCATTGTCATTCATTCTTGCTATGTCTTTTCTTTAAGCATGCTCTGGCTTGAACTTTCAATAGCTGTAATTTGAAAGAAAAAAAAAAAGAGTTTTTTTTTTACTATGCTTCATATTGCAATATTTAAAATTACATAATTTAAAACTTTTGATAATATAATGGAAATATTTTTTTTTTTACTTTGCCTTATATTATGAGCACCCTGTTTATGTGATTTTGATGATATTATTAGTCATCTTTACAGGGTTGAAAGCAAAAAAAGAAAAAGGAAAATATCTACTTTTTTGAATTTAATAAACAGACTAAAAAAATAATTTTCAGAAAAGCTGCATGTAATGCAAAGTCATGATGAGGAAATAAAAAATGATCATTTTTTTACCCTATTTTATATTGTAAATAAGTTTTAATTAAAAAAAATCACCTGTAATGACTTTTAAGATTAAAAAAGTAAATGTTAAAAAAAGAATAATACAAATTTAATAACAAAAATAGGTAGGAATTCAGAAAATCATTTGAAGACATAAAAATTTGTCTTCAGGAGTACTTATAAAACAGTTGTTATGTAATAAAAAATATATATCTAATTATATATAATAACTAGGTTTTTTACCTCATCATCAGAAAACATATAAGTATTAAATTGCAATATCACAGGTAGGATTAATTAAGCCAGTACATCAAAGCAAACAGAGGATTGTATATTTTGAAAAAAAGCAAATACTAAATATATATATATATATATAAATACAGTGGAAATGATTTTACTGCCGAAATGCATTGGAAATAATTTTACTATAGGAATGCATGGAAAATTACAATAGGATTAGATTAGAATGCATTTGAAATGATTTTACTGCAGGAAGGCAATGGAAATAATTTTACCATAGGAATGTATCGAAACTTACTAGGGGATTGCATTAGAATGTATTGGAAATGATTTTACTGGAGAAAGGCATTGGAAATAATTTTACTATAGGAATGTATTGAAAATTACTATAGGATTACATTAGAATGCATTGGAGATTATTTTAGTGCAGAAAGGCATTGGTAATAATTTTATTATAGGAACGTATTGAAAATTACTATAGGATTACATTAGAATGAATAGGAAATGATTTACTGCAGAAATGCATTGGAAATAATTTTACTATAGGAATGTATTGAAAATTGCTAAATGATTACATTACAATGCACTGGAAATTATTTTTCTTCAGTGGGACATTGGAAATAATTTTACTATTGGAATGTATTGAAAATTACTATGGGATTATATTAAAATGCATTGGAAATGATTTTACTGCAGAAATGCAGTGGAAATAATTTTACTATAGGAATGTATTGAAAATTATTATAGGATTACATTAGAATGCATTGGAAATAATTCACTGCAGTAATGATTTGGAAATGATTTTACTATAGGAATGTATTGAAAATTACTATGGTATTACATTAGAATGAATTGGAAATGATTTACTGCAGAAATGCATTGGAAATAATTTTAATATAGGAATGTATTGAAAATTACTCTAGGATTGCATTTCAATGCGTTGGAAATGATTTTACTGTAGAAATTCATTGGAGAAACCATTGGAAATGATTTTACTGCAGAAAGGCATTGGAAATAATTTTACAATAGCATTGAATTGAAAATTATTATAGGATTACATTAGAATGCATTGCAAAAATTTTACTACAGAAATGCATTGGAAATAATTTTACTATATGAATGTATTGAAAATTACTATAGGATTATATTTTTGAATGCCTTTGTAATGATTTTACTGCAGTGAGGCATTGGAAATAATTTCACAATAGCAATGAATTGAAAATTACTATGGGAATACATTAGAATGTATTGGAAATGATTTTACTGTAGGAGGCATTGGAAATAATTTTACTCTAGGAATCTATGGAAAATTACTATAGGATTGCATTAAAATGTATTGGAAATGATTTTACTGCAGAAATGTATTGGAAATAATTTTATTGTAGGAATGTATTGAAAATTACTATAGGATTACATAAGAATGTATTGGAAATGATTAACATGGGGTTGACTCATCCTTATTCCCGTCATGTTCTATTGATAAGGAGGAAATTCCACCTAGATAGCTTCTTCTCCAAAATTTACTTTGTGGGACAGACTTTTGAAAGTATGCTTCCCTGATTACTACAGGGTTAACCATTTGAAGTCTAGGATCAACCATTATGTATCCTGCATATCCCCATAATATGAACTTCTTACCTACTCAACAACTTCATTCATTAACTCTCTACTTTGAGTGACTTTTGGGTGATGTATCAAAAAAAATAGCCACTGATAATATAGGTAGGATTCAATAAGCAAATATGTTTAATTTTTCATTCATTCATTCTAATGTTTTACTATATTGACTTCTTCTATGCATCAGATTCCTTAAGAATATAAGCAGTCATGTCTCTCCATAACTTCCTTTGTACCTTTAAATAAGGTTCATCTTTTTGCTATCTCTCCTAATCCCTCTTCTGCCAACCATTTACACAAACTAGTTAGGTAGGTTATTCACTGCTTTCCTCTAATCCTCTTGTCTTCCAAATGTCCTGTGAGTATCAGATTCTCCAAACCCTCCTTTCTCATTATGTGCCTAAGAAATTTTAACTGTCTCTTTTTTGATTCAAGTGTCCTTTTTGTTTCCATTTTTCCCTTAAACTTTGTTGTTGCTCACATGTTCAGTTCATGATATTCTCACCATCCTTCTGTAGAACCACATTTCTACTGCCTCAAGTCTATTCTTCATCCATGAAGCACTCACTTCCATATAGGAGGACTGATATTACATAACAATTTAGTGCTCTTTTCTCTGTTTTTAATTAAATTTTCCTCTTTCTTAATATGTTGCTTAGCTTTTGGAAGGCATCTTTTGCTATTTCATTGTGCTTTTGGAGTTTGGTGTCACATTTTCTGTTCTCTGTTAAAAACATTTCTTAGATATTTAAATCTTTGTACTTAACTTGATTTTGATGTCTCCAGTTCATAGTTCGCATCTTGAGCTGTGCCTTTTGCTGACAACCATACATTCTACCTTCTTACAATTGATGCTTAGTCCTGTCTTCTTGCTTTCTTTTACTAACTTCTGTTGGAGTTCTGCTATCAACACTATGTCATCTGCAGATATATTGTTAAGATTGTGGCTGCCAATAATGAATCCTGGTAGGACTTCTAAGTCTCTCAGGATTTCTTCACTGTAAAAGTTGAATAAGTCTGGTGAGATGACACATCCTTGTCTTACGCCCTTTTTTATTTTTGTTTAGCATATATTAAAAACATATATCAAAATTAATTATGCATTATAAATTACTTTTACAATAGAAAATATGTTAAAATGTTTCTTTGATATTTAAATCTTTGTACTTAACTTGATTTTGGTGATTTTACTATAGATTTACAATGGAAATATTTTCACTGTAGGAGTGTATTGCAAATGATTTTATTATAGAAATGCATTGGAAATGATTTTTACTATTAGGAATAGATTGCAGATGATTTTACTATAGAATTGGTCAGAAAATATTTTAATGTAGAACTACATTAGAAATAATTTTACTATGGAGATGTATTGCGAATGATTTTAATATCTGAATGTAGTGAAAATTATTTTGCAAGAGGAATTTTGGGGAAAATGATTTTGCAATAGGGATGCATTTTAAATGATTTCCTATAGAGATGTATTGTAAATTATTTTAATATTTGAATGTTGTGAAAAGGTTTTTACTATATGGATATTGTGGAAAATGGATTTTACAATAGAATTTGATTGGAAATGATTTTACTATAAGGATGTATTGCAAATAATTTCAATATTTGAATGTAGTTAAAATGATTTTACTGTAAGAATTCATTGGAAAATGATTTTACTGTAAGAATTTATAAGAAAATGATTTTACTATAAGAATTTATTGGAAAACTGGAAGAATTTAAGGAAAATGATTTTACTGTAAGAATTTATAAGAAAATGATTTTACTATAAGAATTTATAGGAAAGTGATTTTACTGTAAGAATTCATTAGAAAATGATTTTACTGTAAGAATTCATTGGAAAGTGATTTTACTGAAAGAATTCATTGGAAAATGATTTTACTGTAAGAATTTATTGGAAAACTGGAAGAATTTAAGGAAAATGATTTTACTGTAAGAATTTATTGGAAAACTGGAAGAATTTAAGGAAAATGATTTTACTGTAAGAATTTATAGGAAAATGATTTTACTGTAAGAATTTATTGGAAAACTGTAAGAATTTAAGGAAAATGATTTTACTGTAAGAATTTATTGGAAAATGAATTTACTGTAAGAATTCATTGGAAAATGATTTTACTGTAATAATTTATTGGAAAATGAATTTACTGTAAGAATTCATTGGAAAATGATTTTACTGTAATAATTTATTGGAAAATGAATTTACTGTAAGAATTCATTGGAAAATGATTTTACTGTAATAATTTATTGGAAAATGAATTTACTGTAAGAATTCATTGGAAAATGATTTTACTGTAATAATTTATTGGAAAATGAATTTATTGTAAGAATTCATTAGAAAATGATTTTATTGTAAGAATTCATTTGAAAATGGTTTTACTCTAGGAATGCCTTTTAAATTATTATAATACTGGATGTTTATGCAACCCTGATGTGACAGCTTGCATTTATTAAAGAAATACATCAACATTTTAATTCATTTTTATTATTACATATATATAGTGACACAGCACATTCTGTTTGACAATTATGTGGAACAAAAATAATATTAGTTGAAATTTAGCATCTATTGCATTTGAACCCCATATATAAAAACAAAGCTTCAGCTTTGCTTTACTTATTGTTCATTGATGTAATTTAGCAACAACTCTAAGTAGAAGCTTATGAAGCTTTATTTGACTAATTCAGTTTTAGTGCTGAAAATGTTTATTTTATTATATAGCTATTTTTTATTATATGGTTACAAACAAGAGGGGATATGGGATATGTTTATTTTATTACCACAATTTAGCTTGAATCTTCTACATTGATATAATATTTCTAGAAATCAAGAAAAAATGTTTAACGTATATACTCACGGATAGGTCACCCCAGCTGATAGGTCACACCCCTACTTTATGGCTTAATAATTGATGACTTATTGTTGACTTGCATATAGGTTGCACTATAATCTGGGGAGTTACACAGCCCTTTGTAAATGTAAGAATTATCAGATATCTACCTTAACAATTAAAATTATAAACTTTAAATTTGGCTACCATCTATATCGCTGCACAATGCAAAATAGTGCAAACATTTTAAAGAAAATTTTCTCATAAAGAATATATTTAATTTCTTTAAGTCATATTTTCCAACATATTTTTGACAAAATATATATATTTTGTAGAATGAATCATGCGACTATTTTTCCTTTGTCAATAAACATCTACAGTGCTGTTCGATAAAAGTGACTCACCTTATCCTTTGAATTTAGCTCAACTTTCGTTTCATTGGAGAAGAGAACATTCTTCCAGTCTTCTACGGTGAAATTTTTGTAATAGTGAGCGCATTCAAGTCTCTTGGCTTTATTGGCTTTGCTTATTAGCAGCTTAAACCTTTGTGTACAAGATTTGTAGCCTTGTTCTAACAGCCACCAACAGACTGTTGAAGAGGCAAGACTAACACCTTGCTCTTTGCTTAGACTGGCTGCAATTTCTTGGCTAGTTATAGTCCTATTCTTCGCAACTTCTCTCTTGATTACCCTGCCAGTTCTATCATCAATCTTTTTCTTTCATCCCCTTGTTTCCTTCCTTGGAGCAAGAGTGGCATCATTATGTGCCCTAAGCACTTGAGAGACAGTTGATTGTGAGTTTATAGCAATTTCTGCAATTTCTCTTGTAGACTTGCCTGCTTTTGAGAGGGCAATAATAGATGCCTTAAGTGGTTCTGATGCGTGTTTGTACCCTTTCAACTGGTTAGTGACTTGAGTGGCTATTTCAAGCTGTTTTTATACTGTATGAGGCTTTCTGGAATATCCTGGAATACTCTAGATTTAATTTAAACTGTTCTAGAATTCTCTAGAATATTGTTCTGTGTGTATTGTAAAATAGTTTTCAATATTTTGTCAAAAGCTCTTTAAATTTACCAGTTTAATCATTAGAATGCGATATCTGAGTCATTTTTTTTTGCACAGAGTTTTTTCCTGAATCTCATTTATATCCAAATTTATAATTATCAATAGAATACCTTAGGGTGAGTAAACTTTTTTCCTAGGTGGTTGGGAAGGGGTCTTTATATTAGTAAGATTAAAAATTATTTTAACCCCAAAAACAATAGACAAAAAATATTTTTAGTAAAAAAAATCAGGTGAGTCACTTTTACCAAACAGCACTGTACATGTGGTTCCTTAACTTATGTATGCATGTTCAGGGTTTCTATATCAGTCTAGCACGAGGGCCCTGACCGAACGGTGACTGATGGATCAATGAATATTTTATAATTTTATTTATTTATTGTGATGGATATGTGAATCTAGCATCATGAGGTAAGTTTAAAACATAGTGAGTTCATATATAGTGGTTTTCGAAGCATAGCTCAGATGTGGCACAAGGCCGAAAGTAGTGGGTATCCAGTGAGGATTGAACTCACTACTCAGTTGTAAATGATCTAGCAAGACAAGCTTCCTAACCATTACACCACATCGAGGTGCCTGAAGTGAGTCCATATATATGATAGATAAATTGTTTCTATATGAAGTAAAACCACAGCTTCAGTGTTTTATGGGTATCTTTTCTGGTTTCTCAGAAATCATGATTTAAATTTATATCGAGCAGATAGGTCACATACCGAATATGTTGTGAAATTTTTGTTAAAAAAGTGCAACCTATCTGCAAGTATATATGGTAATGATGATTGCCTAAATTTTACAATTTTTAGCATAAAATTTGTTTTAGTGTATTTTGGTACTTGATGTTGAGCATTGAGAATCAGGAAAAATCTTAATCAGTGGTCAAGAATTAATAGAAGTATTACTGAATCTTCTTCTTTTGTGTGCTATCTCCCTTCAGGATATGGTCAATCATGGCTCTCAACAATTTCCTATCTCTCGTAGCTCTTAGCAACACTTGATCCATTGCTATGTCTCCTACTTCCTGTTCCGCTATGCACTCACACAAGCTGGTCAGATAGTTGACCAGCTACCTTCTCCAGCTCTTTTTACATTCGATATGACCTATAAGAAGCCATAATGGAAGATCAAAAGATACCTTCCAAAAACCAAAAGAAGTATTAAGAAACAGGAGAATTTCATTAGAGACAAAGAAAAGAGTGCTAACCTGCAATGTAATATTAATCCTTCCATATGGCAGTCAATGCTGGGCATTTTCTTCACGGGTGAAGACAAGACATAAAGCAACAGAAACAAAGAAAAGAGTACTAAACCTGCTAGTAATATCAATCCTTCTATATGGCAGTCAATGCTGGGCATTTTCTTCACGGGTGAAGACAAGAGATAAAGCAACAGAAACAAAGAAAAGAGTGCTAACCTGCTATGTAATATCAATCCTTCTATATGGCAGTCAATGCTGGTCATTTTCTTCACAGGTGAAGACAAGAGATAAAGCAACAGAAACAAAGAAAAGAGTGCTAACCTGTTATGTAATATTAATCCCTCTATATGGCAGTCAATGCTGGGCATTTTCTTCATGGGTGAAGACAAGAAAATAGAAACAAAAAGGTCACTTCAAATCAGAAAAAGACATTTGAAACTTTCAGAACCCATAATGAGGCAAGAAAGCTTGAAATACTTGACATTTGCAGGACATATTGAAAGCAAAAGGGATCTAGAGAACAACCTCTTTAATGAATGTCAGAACAGGGGGTGGGAGGGATAGTAAAAAGACAACCATTGTCCAAAAGTACTACAAAGAATTGGAAGTTGTGGAGAGCCATGATTGCACACGTCCTGAAGTCATATAGCACATAGAAGAAGAAAATTTGGTTTCACTTTTGTACCTAAAAAATTCCCTTGTTATCAAAAGCATTTTAAAATAACTTGCTGAATTTTGGAAATCAGGATGATTTCCAGTAACAGTTGTCTGCTGAACTTCTTGTCAACAGATTTGGCTTTTCAACTGCTAATATTTCTTACATTTCTTTTCAATTTATATTCTCATTCTTTAGTTCCACGAGTTCTAATTTTCAAGGCTAAGACCTGCCAATGCCAAGCACATTGTAGCAAACCACCCTCATTCCTACTATATTCTATACTCAAGCAGCTTCTTTCTGCGAACCACTGCTCTGTGGAACTAACTCTCAAGAGGATGTTTTCCCGGTCAGTACAATCTTAACCTGTTCAAATCTAGAGGTAACCATTATCTTCCCCACCTATCTGCATAAACTGTGCTTCTTACTCTGTGCATTATAGACCAACAGGAGATGCCTCTCTTGATGATGATTGCCTCTCTTGAAAGAAGAACTCTCCCTCATTTAGGCACTATAAACAAGCAGTCTAACCGTGTCTCCCCAACGGAGATCAGTAAAGCTTTCTTAAATCTTATCATACATCTGAGTTGTTATTACACTCTGTAACCCTCTACCTCGAGTGGCTCCCAGGCCTTATACAGAGTGAACTTCAATGTAAAAAATTAACTAATTCACTTCTTACCCTACTCTCAGAAGTGATATAAATCTTGAAATTCATTAAAATTCAGATTTATTTACCTTGAACTCCTTGCTAAAATCCAAAGAAGAGTCAGTAATATTATTATATAAATAAATAAATAAAATTTTCCACATAATAATAATAATAATAATAATAATAATAATAATAATAATAAAAAATTCAACTATGTACTATATCAGGCTATGGACATATTGATTAGCTTTCATGCTTAAGATATTAACAGAACCACTATACTATCATTCCAACACACAGGCAAAACCAGGTCCAGCCTATCTATCAATACAGTTGGTCTTTTAGAAGACAAAAGACAAAAAGAAAATAAAGCCATATTGACTTACTTGTCTAAGTAAATCCGTACCTTTTTAGGAGCAAATTTGTTATGATTTATTTCTGTATAATTTAATTTATAATATCTATAAGTCTACCATTCACTCATGCTTAGAATATTGCTGTCACATATGGTCCAGTGCCCCTGGTACTTACATTGAGCTCCTTGATAAAATCCAAAGAATAATCAGTAATATTATTAGTCCTGATCTGGCAGCTCAGCTTCAGTCATTTTCCCACCGCCATAAGGTTGCCTTTCTGGGTCTTTTCTATAAATACTTTTATGGTAATTATTTGGATGGGGTCTTTGGTATGGTACCTAGACTTTTTTAATTTAAGATCTAATTTTGTACTAGGCTGGCGTTGAGATCTCATCTATTTACAGTTGAGCTGGCTAGATGTAACAATAAATTCTATGCTAACAGTTTATTCTCTTGCACTTCTCACTTGTGGAACTCCCTTCCGACTCCATGCCAACTTAATCTGCAAAAATTTAAATACAATGTCAATTGCTATCTACTGTAACCTCCTTATTACTCTTTCCTCTTCCTGCTCATTATTAATGTTTCTGTTCCTAATTCTTTCACAACCTGTAATCCCTTGTGCCTTAGTGACTTTATTGCCTTTCATGGAGTGATACCGATTTAAAAAAAAATATTTTTTATTAATAATAAACATTAAACTTTACATTTTAATCCAGTAGGGTTGCAGTTTAGTGAAATGGTTACCAAATCTTAATTCAGTTAATGGTTTTTACTGAAATGCCAGTGGCAGTTGTGCGCTTGGTGTGGGTCTGCTAAGTTTGGGAAATACGACTTGTTGAGCTGAGACATTTGGAGATTTTGAGTTGGAGGGTAAACTAGAAAAAAAATTTACATAGACATATAACAAATAACAAATTTATTTTCTTTATTTCTTTTTCAGATACCAGAAGGTACATTTTCTTTATTAAGACTCTTGAACGTACAGGCTGGTAGACATAAATTTATACTGTTTAAAAAAACAAGATGTCTACTGAAACACTTGAATCCATGAACTATAACATATAAAGTAATAAGAAGCAATCTACAATCTTATCTTCTTCAAGTCCAGAGTCAATCATTATCTATCCTCTTTATCCTACTTAGTTCTTACTCCTCTTTTTCGCATTCGTACCACACGCCTAATTCAGTAACCCTCTACTTTGAATACCTCTAAAAATTATAAAAAAATAAATAAATAATTGTGAACTTGGCAAACTTGGACCTTCAAAAAAATGAAAAGTTGAAAGGATGGTTTTTGCCCTCAACAACACTATGAAAGTGAAAAATAGGTTTTAATGCCAGAAATACTTTGTAAAAAAATTATTATCAGCAATAAATTTTTGAAGAAAAATTATTACCAGCAATACATTTTTGAAAAAAAAATATTACCAGCAATACATATTTGAAAAAAAATATTACCAGCAATAAAAATCTTGTCAGCATTAAATGACCCATTGAGGTTGATATGCCGTAAAACAAACCAAACCAATATATACTGAGATAGATAGATAGATAAAAAATATTACCAGCAATAAAAATCTTGTCGGCATTAAGTGACCCATTGATATGCTGTAAAACAAACCAAACCAAACCTAACCAATATATACTGAGACAGACAGATAGATAGATAGATAAATAAATAGATAGATAGATAGATAAAAAATATTACCTGCAATAAAAATCTTGTTGGCATTAAATGACCCATTGATATGCCGTAAAACAAACCAAACCAAACCAAACCTAATCAATATATACTGATACAGATAGATAGATAGATAGATAAATAAATAGATAGATAGATAGATAGATAGATAGATAGATAGATAGATAAAAAATATTACCAGCAATAAAAACTTGTCGGCATTAAATGACCCATTGATATGCCGTAAAACAAACCAAACCAAACCTAACCAATATATACTGAGATAGATAGATAGGTAGATAGATAGATAGATAAAAAAAATATTACCAGCAATAAAAATCTTGTTGGAATTAAATGACCCATTGAGGTGTTGATATGCCGTAAAACAAGCTAAATCAAACCTTATACTTTATCTACATTCTTCTTTTCCTTTCATATATTAGTGGATGAATTGAATTAGAATAGTAATAAAACCTAAACATATGAAAGTAAATTTATACATTTTTGGTTCTTGAGAATTGACAACAAGAGTAATAAACACAATTTATTAGATTGTTTATTTACACTATTTATTGTATTGTTTATTGGAATGGTTGGCAAAATATTGGTTAATTGCCAACTGATTCGTGTGTTAATAAAATAAGCTCAGCCCATTTCCCCTCTCGCTTGTAATTATCCATTAAAATAAATATAACTTTTTTCAGTACTAAAGCAGAATGAAGTCGAATAAAACTACCCTAAACTTCTACTTGGTGTCGTTACTATATTACAATTATTATTACTACTTTCATTTCTTATGATTATTGTTACTTTTTAGATGAAGTATTTTCACTATTATTATTTTATTACCTTACCCAATGTCCTCATAAATATGAACAATTGGTTTGGTTTGTTTTATGGCATATCAACACCTCAATGGGTTATTTAATGCCGACAACATTTTTAGGATAGATTCGTATGAATAGAATATGTATTATTTGGTTTAGATTGGTTTGGTTTATTTTGTTTTACGGCATATCAACCTCAATGGGTTATTTAATGCCGACAACATTTTTAGGATAGATTCGTATGAATAGAATATGTATTCTTTGGTTTAGATTGGTTTGGTTTATTTTGTTTTACGGCATATCAACCTCAATGGGTTATTTAATACCGACAACATTTTTAGGATAGATTCGTATGAATAGAATATGTATTCTTTGGTTTAGATTGGTTTGGTTTATTTTGTTTTATGGCATATCAACCTCAATGGGTTATTTAATGCCGACAACATTTTTAGGATAGATTCGTATGAATAGAATATGTATTCTTTGATTTAGATTGGTTTAGTTTATTTTGTTTTACGGCATATCAACCTCAATGGGTTATTTAATGCCGACAAAATTTCCTTTTTTTTCAAAAATGTATAGCTGGTAATATTTTTTTTTTTTAAATGTATAGTTTAGTTTGTTTTGTTTTGTGGCATATTAACCTCAATGGGTTATTTAATGCTAACAAGATTTTTATTTCTGGTGATATTTTCTTTTTTCAAATATTTATTGCTGATACTAATTTTTTTAAAAGTATTTCTCGTATTAAAATCTATTTTTACACTTTCATAGTGTTTTGAGTCAGGTTGTGGGGTCAACTATTTGCCTATAGCTGGGACCCTAACAGGTGCTACCACCCTGGGTCAGGGTGGACCTGGGAACACCAGCAATTAAGAGGTAGTTCCACGCTCATCAACACCTCCTGATCAGAAGCCTTGCTGTTGGACGTAGTTTATAGTCTTACCCAGGACGCAGATGCAGTTTATCGTCATGCCCAGGACGCATGGACAATTGGAACAAAATTAGTAATTAAAAGGTTTTATGCAAAAAGTTTTAATAAATCAAATTGAGTCTCAACTTGAAAGTTATGGAGCCAAAGTGGTTCAAGATTCATCTTTTCAAAATATCTTGACATGTTGGATATGATTTGAAATCTCATTAGAAGACCGTTGTTTTATTACTAGTTTTATTCCATCCAATTATTGTTGGTTTTTATCCCAACACTCAAGGTCAATGCAGTCTTCATTATTATTAGTATTTTATTACTAGTTTTATTCCATCTTATTATTCTTGCTTTTAATTACAACATTCTGGGTCAATACACTCATCGTGTTATTTTTGACTAGTTTTCTTATTATTATTGATGCTTTTTAGCCCAACCCTCTGGCCAGATCTACTCTTCATTATTACTATTATTTTATTACTATTATATAAATATTTTATTACTATTATATAAATTTTATTATTATTTTATTCCATCTTATTATCGTTGTTTTTTATCCTAACATCCAGAAAGAATATGAGAAAAAATGAAAATATTATTAAGGAGAAAGAACAATAAAAGAACAGGAATTAAGAAGACAAACGATAACAAGTGACATTGCATTTAAATTTTTGAAAATCGAAGCAAGTGGCCAGAAGAATGTTTCACATGTGAGAAGTGTGAGAAAAGAAAATGTTAGCATAGAACTTATGGTTACATCTAGCCATTCCAACTGTAAAATGATGAGACCTAGTCACCAATCTAGTTCTGGACTTGAATTAATAAAGTATCAAAGAGGAAAGTTCATCAGAACAATTACCATGAAAATATCTATAGAAAAGGCAAAAGGAACCTACGTTATAGTGGTAAGAAAGTGACTGAAACTGAGATGCCAGGTCAGGACTGATAACATTGCAGATTCTTCTTTGGATTTTAGCAAGAATATCTAAATAGATAGCAGAAGCCTCAGATTAGATGTGGCAGTAATATTCAATATAATCTATTAAATGAAAATTTTTAATTACTCTTTACCTAACTGGATCAAATTATATTAAGTTATATGTTTGCTTGCTTATTAAGTAATATGCTTGCTTTCCCAATGACTTAGGTAGGCAGCAGTCAGCTGGCTCTCAAGAGAACCAGTCATATTATTGGTTTCAAAGTTTTCATGGGACTGCATGTCCTAGCTAACATCCTAACTCAAATCTTTGTGGTATTTGAGAAATTTGCCAGGACATCCATTTGTCAAAGATTACCACCAAAGCCTACTACAAAACCACCTAGGTTGAGGCAAGATTTATTTTCACTATAAAAATGCATTTCCACACCTTGACGGTGCTTGATTCCAGTTTGGGGGTTAACCATTTGCCCATAGCTATGACCCTAACAGGTGCTACCACCCTGGGTCAGGGTAGACTGGGGAACAACAACAATTAAGAATTAGTTCCACGCTCCTCAAAACCTCCAATTATATATGGTGGAATGTCAACTTGTGTTTGAGTATGACCACTTTTTACATCAATTTAGTTTTCACTAACCACTCCTTGATATTCAGGTCATTGAAAGAAGTATGTGAATGATTAGGTTGGGATTGATATTGACCTCAGTGTGTGTGTATATATATATATATATATATATATATATATATATATATATATATATATATGACGAGGAAATGGAACTAATGTCTTTGGTTTAATAACAAAATTAAATTCAGGGGCTTTAGCTTCCATTTCTGAAACATGGTTATCACTGTGTAGCGAAAAAACATATTTTATATCAATTAATTTATAATATTAATGCTCTGTAAATTTACATTGAGCACTATTGTGTAAAAATAAAAATATCTATAAGAACACCGGATTTTATATCTTACTGTTCTTTCTTTTTATTTATATATATATATATATATATATATATATATATATATATATATATATATATATTTTACACAACAAAATCCAAAATTACCTCATATGGGGGATGGTATAGATCTGTTTCAACCAACAAGAAGTATGTCAGTCTTATTCAACCCTAGTGTATAGACTGTGTTCATGTCAGAATTAGAAATTTAAAATTTAACTTTGACAGCAGTTGAAATTTTAAATTTCTAATTCTGACACGGACACAGTCTATACAAAGGGGTTAAATAAAACTGATATACTTCTTGTTGGCTCAAAGAGATCTATAAATATGAGGTAATTTTTGATTTTGTTGCGTAATTTATATGGTGTGTTATAATAAATACATTGAGCTTTTTTTGTGGATTAGTTTTAATATTTGATATTACTAGAAGTTTGTCAGTCTTATTCAACCCTAGTGTATAGACTGTGTTCATGTCAGAATTCAAAATATATATAATATAAATGTAATAAATTATAATGTAATATAATGTAATAAATTATAACCATGGAATATTTGTGTTTGAGCCTTTTATATATATATATATATATATATATATATATATATATATATATATATATATGAAGAAATATAGTCTTAAGAGGTGCTGAATATGAAGAAATATAGTTTTAAGATGTGCTATATTTATGGGATAAAGTGCTCAATATCAGAGACAGAGCATGTGTAAATATAAAAGTGAACATAGAAGTCAACACTTAGAGGTGAGAGTCTGTTTCATGCTGGCCTGACGATTGCATCTAGCATGAAACAGACTGTCGCCTCTAAGTGTTGACTTCTATGTTCACTTTTATATATATATATATATGTATGTATGTATGTATGTATGTACGTATGTATGTACGTATGTATGTATATCTGTAAATTTCATTAAAACAACTGACAAGGTATTGTCATAGCTCAATTAGGTCTCATTTAAATACACATGGAGGCCTACCAAACTCTATCCATAACATACTCACTGATAATACAAATATAACAGCATCATTCCCATGTACAAAAATGTTAAAAATAATGGAAGCATTATTAATAAAAAAGAAAAGGCTAACACGCAATAATATAAACTATGAACACAGCCATAATGTGCTGACCATGTTTGGAATATAAAACATTCCTATAACTCTAGATACATACATAAAACTATCCATATATTCAGTTAAATTATAAAATAAAATTCATCCTTGATAATGGCTAAAAGTATAAAAGTATTGGGTGAGTAAAAGTGTTTATGTTTTTGTTTTTTTTAGAACAATATGCCTGTACAAGACCCAAAAGACACTAGAGAATAGATTGATTGACTTATCCGTTTAATGGCATATCAACTCTTTGTGGGTCATTTAATGCCAAAATTTAATTTTCTTGGGAGCTTTGTAGTAATAAAAATATGATATATGTTATTCTGCTTTCACAATTGAATACATGGTAGATGATACTCAACCTTTGTGCATATACATGTTTGTGTGAACATAATTACTAGATTAATTACTAATTACTATATGTGTGTTTTATGTTGTAGTTTTGTTGAAGTTATATTTTGGAATACAGTTTGATTTAAGAAATTGTAGGATATTATATGGATTAATGCTATGAAAGAGTTATTTGTTGGTTGTTTGGTAGTATTTTAAAAGGATTTGGGTGAAGTCGCTACAGTTTGTTAGTTTCCACATATTGTTGGTAATTTTACTATACATATGTATTGTTGGTAAATTTTTATATAAAAATCTATTGCTGCTATTTTTACTATAAAAATGTATTTTTATACTTTCACAGTGTTTTGTTTTTGTTTGGAGGTTCACTATTTGACCATAGCTGGGACTCTAACAGGTACTACCATCCCAGGTCAGAGTGGGAACAAAAGCAACTAAGAGGTGGGTCCACACTCCTCAAAACCTCCAATTTCCCAATCACAGGCCTTGCTGCCGAATGTAGTACTTGAGATAGAAGATTACAGAGTAGGATGTAAGAGGTACAGTTTATGAAGATAATCGTTAACCCTAGACTTGAACTAGTTAAGATTGTAGTGATCAGGGAAGCATCCTCTTGGGAGTTGCTTTTTTATTGATTGATTGATTTGTATTTTTTATGGCTTATCAACCTTTTGCAGGTTATTTAAAGCCAGAAAATATTTTTAGATTGTATGAATTTTGGGGAGATAATAAAGATTTGCTGATACAAGTCCTACTAATTAACCCATAGCTGGGAGTTGATGAGATGGATTCATACATTTTTCCAAGAGTATTTGTATATAAGTGAATATAACAAACCCAACTGGAATTGGAACTTGGCTCTCCAAGTTCCAATTCCAAGACATTATCCATTACACCATCTCAACATTCAAGCTTACAACACCTGCTATTCCCAAACAGTCACCCATCTAGATATTGACAAAGCTTGATGTTGCTTAACTTTTGTTATTGTACAAGAACCAGGGAATGTAGCATGGCCATCAGCCACAATTCCTTAATGTTTCCTTAAGTAAATTTTGAACACCGTGTGTTTATGTATAATAATAATAATAATGTCTGGTCGTCTTTGAGTATACTCATCTAATAGAGTTGCAGAGACTGCACAGGCACATTCATATTTTTTCAACACTCACAGGACCAACTTCTGGTTTATACTGCAACTGTGCTGAGTTTAGGTCAACCTGTTGTGTGTTTTTTTCCTGTGCTTATCAACAGTGCCACTTGCCAGTATTATCTCACCTCCTTGACAAATCAACATGTTGAGAGTCAAATCCTGGTCACATGGTCAGAACACTAACATTCTAACTATTTTGCAACCATTAGTGTTGTAGGGGCACCACATGTACTGTAAGTGTAGTAGCAGTGGTGTTTCCTGAGCAAGAGATCAACCCTCTCCAGGTTGGTTTGAATACAGTCTTTCTTCTCTTAGACTATTTGCCAACAAAGGCTATGAGACCTATTCTGTCTTGCTATTTACCCATAACTAGGGAGAGAAAAGATAGACTTTTATCTTTCCCAAGAGTATTAGCATGACTGGAATTCAGACTCGACTCTCCAATTCCCCAATCTGAGCTACTATCTATTACTCCATTGTGCTTCCTCAAACCTAACCAGTTGGCCACACATATATATATGAAGAAAGACAAAAGGAAAACTTATCTTAGCTGATGTGTTTCATCCTCTGATGGACTTTATCAAGGCCAGTGAAAGGATTTTATTTTGTAACAAGTATTTATATACAAGAGCAAAAATGTTATTGGTTTTACAAAATTTTTAAGTTTAAGAATGCTCATAGATATTCAGGTTTGCTGAAAAGCCAGGCAAGTTTGATATAATATATATAGTTTTCAATGATTAAGTTTGCTTTCATTTGTTCTTTAATAATAGTATTAGCAGCAGCAGTCACAGCTTGTCGGTGTTATTTGTTACCTCCCTTTGGTATGTTTTTCTACATCATAAAGTCAGTTTATGAACCAGTAACAAACTTTTACCAAATGCCAACAATGTTAAAATGGTTGGAAACCCCCCTCTTAGATATCAATCAAATTTTACTAAATTCAACCAACAAGCTCTGTCTGTTTATTTTTTTCATTATATTTTCCCAATTTTCAAATATGTTGATTCACATTCAAATCAAATTTGTGGAGAAACCAGAAAATTGTGAGCATATCTGAACCCTATATATATAATGAGAAAATTGTCTGCCATATGAGAGTTTTTTAATATTGGAAATCTTCATTTGACATTGTGTTTTGTTATTTTAGTTCATCCATACTTCAAATGTCCAGTGAGAAACTTAAAATTTAAGTGAGCTTTCAATACTATTGAGTAATTTTCTATATCTTTTTGCATTAATGCGGGATTCCCTCCCCTCCCCTCCCCTGGAGATCTATCCTTAGACATACACTTTTCCTAATTTTCATCAACAACCTCCCCAATGTCAGTTCTTCATTCATTTTCTATAGTGATCACACAACTATTTACTGTTGTCTGAATGGAAAGTTTGATATGGTCAAATTGGCTGCTGATCTCAAAAAGGACCTACAATCCATTGTTAAATGGGGCAAGAAATGGCTTGTTAATTTTAATACTTCAAAAACAAAACTGCTCTCTTTTAATCATCTGAGAGAAGCTTTTTCACCTTCCATTAGTATGGGTGATGCTAACTTCCAGGTGAGTGACTCCTTGTGATTTCTCAAGCTAACATTTTTCACTGACATGAAGTGGAAAGATTATATTGAATCAGTTACTAGGTTCACTGCTAGGAAAGTTAGTTCACTGTGTCGTGCTAGATAATTTTTCTCACCAGAATCTGTCTTGTACATTGATAAGTCTACCATTTGTTCATGCATTGAATATTGCTGTCACATCTGATCTGGAGCTTCTGCTATATATTTAGAGATTCTTGATAAAATCCAAAGAGGAATCTGCAATATTATTGGTCCTGCTCTAGCATCTTGGCTTCAGCCGCATTTCCACCACCATAACGTAGCTTCTCCATGCTGTTTTTATGAATACTTTCATGGTAATTGTTCTAATGAGCTTTCCTCTTTGGTACCTAGACTTTATGAATTTAAACATACTACTAGATTGGTGACAAGGTTTTTACAGTTGAAATCGCTAGACTTAACTGTAAGTCCTATGCTGACAATTTCTTCTATCACATTTCTTGCTTATGGAATACGCTTCCAACTTCTTGCTTTTAAGTCAAATTTGGTATTCAAAAAACTTAAATGCAATATCAATCATTCTCTTCTTTCTTCTTAATTCCTGTTCTTTTATTGTTGTCTCTCTTTAATAGTTGTTTTCTTTTTCTCATATTCTTTCTGGTGTTTTAGTGGCTTTATTGCCTTGCTTGGAGGGGGGGTGATTAAAAAAATGTGATGAAAAAAAAAATGAAGGGTGACTGAACATGTAATTTAAAATAAGCTGACAAGTTACCAACACCTTGTATTTTTTATTGTAATTTAATTTTATTGTAATTTAATATTGTAAATTCCAGTTCAGTAATTATTTTAATTTTTGTTGAATTCTATATTTCCATAAAGGCTATTTTATTTGTGGATTATTTTTAATCACATGAGATTCAAATTTTCCCTGTTGGCAGACATAAATCATGGTGCAATCAAAGTTAATTTTGGTGGATGAAAATCAACAACAAAAACTCTCTAAATCCTGCTTTCAGTGAAGTGAGGTCAGTGTAAATGGTCAGTGTAAATGGTATGAAAAATGAATTTTGTATGCCAAATTCAAATTCTGGTTGCACTAATGCACCTGGAAAACCAGTCTAAGAGAAGGAAGACTTTGACTTCAGACTAGACTGAAGCGGGATGGACAGTTAGGTTACCTTGCTCAAGACACGCTTCTACTAAAGAGGTGTGGTGCTTATATGACACTAATAACTTATGGGACTTGGACATAATATGAAATCCTCTTTTAAGCATGCAAGGGTAGTTACAAATTTTAATGATTTTTCCTGGCAACTATAATCAAAATTCAAGGAAGATATTTAAATTATTATAATACATTTTTAAAATAATAAATTTTAATATTTGTATAAAATGCCTGTGATCAGTTTTGTGCTTATTTGTGGTCATATATGTAAAATATAATGTAATTTTTGTGGTCATATATGTAAAATATAAAAGTTATTTGGTTAACACTCTAAGGCAGGAGCCAAAATGTACCAATGATATGTTTTCTGCATTACAAAATAAACACTGGTTTGGTTTGGTTTATTTTGTTTTATGGCATATCAACCTCAACCGGCTATTTAAGGCTGGCAAGATTTTTAGGATAGGTTCGTATGAATAGAATATGTATTCTTTGTAAGAAATCAGTTTGTAGATCAGGGTTTGGATTTATTTTGTTTTATGGCATATCAACCCCAATGGGTTATTTAATGCTAACAAGATGCTTAGGATAGGTTTGTATGAATAGAATATGTATTCATTGTAAGAAAGTGGTTTGTAGATGGGGCATAATGTATTGCTGCTAATTTAAAAAAAATGTATTGCTGGTAATATTTTAAAAAAAAAATGTATTACTGGTATTTTTACAATAAAAACCTGTTTTTACACTTTTGTAGTGTTTTGATCCCAGTTTGGAGGTTATCTGTTTACCCATAACTGAGACCCTAACAAGTGTTACCACCTCAGGTCAGAGTGAACCTGAGAACAGCAGCAATTAAGAGGTGGTTCCATGCTTCTTAAAACCTCCTGATCAGAAACCTTGCTGGCAGATGTAGTTTATCATCATACCCAGGATGAAGCAGACACTGGCTTATATATATATATATATATATATATATATATATATATATATATATATATATATATATATATACACACTAAAGAAAAAGCAGTTATGTTGATGTGATCAACAGAAAACTTGCCAGAAGACCTAATGCTTTAGACAAGAAAAAATCCCAAACAAGGAAAGAAAAAAGAAAGAAAGGCCAAAGGACAAACACCTATCTACTCAGTAAAGTGTTGAATGTCCAGATTACCTATACAGAGTAAAAACACTTCATAATGTCAACACTTATCAAAGGACAGCCCGAGTCATTACTCGAGTTTCAAGCTCTCATGATATTCAGACAACTAGAACATGCATTCTATATATATATAAATATGTTGCATCTCCCAAATCCTAAAAGATATTTTTCCATACATAGACACATGTAGCCAGGATTAAAGTATTAGTTAACTTAGATGTTTAGATGCTGTAATGCAAACAGCATGCAGATGTATTTTCAGTAAAATAACAAAACCACCAAATCAAAATTAAGGATCCAATGTTGGCCAGTCAAACAGGATGTTGAGAATCTAAAATCATGTGCAAGCTAAGCCTATCTCTACCAATATAAGCAGAGGAGAATCAGCATTTAATCATTAGAAGTACAGAGACAGAGAAGAAGCAAAGATATCGATGGACCAAGAACAACACCACCCACTACTCCCGGATGAGGAATTTGACATGAGAACTGACACCCTGCTGATAGATAATTGGATTTATTTGTAAGTACGAGCTTCACATACTAAAACCAAATACACTTCCAAAAACTTACACATATGATTTATGATCTGTGTTTGCCATTCGCACAAGGAACTAATTGCTCTGACAGAGACTCATCCTTTTTCTTTTCCACAACACCAGTGTTCCGCCTAAAAATGGTTGTTATTGTTTGTTCCATAAATCTATGTTTGTGTTTATTCATATTTCTATATTTAGGGACGTTGCTACTTTAGAGCTGATGAAACGAACTGTAGTTATCATACCCTCTTTATATATGCGTGTGTGTTTTCCTCTGCCGATCTATAATAAAATTTAATGTATAAATTAGAAACAGTTAAAGATTAACAATAACAATTTAATCAATAAACTGTAATAACAGTTATGTAATAGATAGAAGATTCATTCTTGCTGCAGATTTTATTAGTCACACTAAAAGATTACCAGCAATAACAAATATAAAATTAGAACAAGACTTATGTGATCGATAGAAGATTCGTTCTTATTGTAGGTCTTATTAGGCACTATAAGAGATTAACAACAATAGCTAATAATAAAACAGAACAATTATAACAATATATTGTAATTAAAGCTATGTGACGGATAGAAGATTCGTTTTTCTTACCGTAGATCTTATTAGGCACAAGAGATTAAGAACAATAGCTAATAATAAAACAGAACCATTTTAACAATATATTGTAATTAAAGCTATGTGACGGATAGAAGATTCGTTTTTCTTACCGTAGATCTTATTAGGCACAAGAGATTAAGAACAATAGCTAATAATAAAACAGAACCATTTTAACAATATATTGTAATTAAAGCTATGTGACGGATAGAAGATTCGTTTTTCTTACCGTAGATCTTATTAGGCACAAGAGATTAAGAACAATAGCTAATAATAAAACAGAACAATTATAACAATATACTGTAATAAAAGTTATGTGAATTCATTCTTACCATCAATTTTTTTAAGCACAATAAAATTGTAAAGAAAAACGGAACCTTTAAGTTTGTAATGAAGCTTTATTCAATACAATTTGACCACAGCCATTTATGACATTCAATTCAATTGTTACTTTTATAACAGAGTAGTACAAGGGGGAGATAACTATGGTTATTTTCATCACAAAGAGATTAACAACAATAACTAATCATAAAATAGAACAATTACAACAATATACCATATTAAAACTTATGTGACAGATAGAAGATTCGTTCTTCATATGGCTAAGCTTACAGCCATATCGTGTTGAAACACCAGTTCTCGAAAGATTAACAATGTTAAGCAATGTCAAGCCTGGTCAGTACCTAGATGGGTGACTGCTTCTGAATACCAAGTGCTATAATTTGGATGTTCAGGTGGTGTAATAGATAACAGGTCGGAATTGGAACTCAGCAAGCAGAGTTCTATTTCCAGTCAGGTTCATTATATTAACTTATGCACAAATACCCTTGGAAAAGGTAAGAATCTATCTCTTCTCTCCTCAGTCATGGGTTAATTAGTAGGACTTGTATCACTAAATCAATTATTATCCTCCCCCCAAAAAATTCTTACAATGTAAAAAATATTTTCTGGTTTTAAATAACCTGCAATGGGTTGATAAGACATAAAAATCAAATTAATCGATCATCATAGTTTATTTTCTTTCTTTATTAATTTGAGTACTTTCATGTTTTCACTTAAAGAAAGTATTTATGGCTTCACAGCATATCCAAATTGCCATCATCCTTAGTTCAGTGTTTTGGGACCTTTAATTAAAACTTATGACTTGTTTATTTCTGAAGTATTAGGAGTAGATAGGTTAGCCTATCACCTGGTTCACACTCCTCCCTAGTCTTTTGAACAAGAGTAGAGATTTACTCCTTGTTTCCTATCTGTCTATATTTCAGAGATATTGTAATTATTTACACTATTTACATTGTTTCAGCCATTGTATACTACGGCCTCCTTCAGGTGGATGGAATTTTGAACACTTCATTTCCTCCATCGGGGTAGATTTTTCTAGTTCCATGACACAAGGGCCAGTGGATAAATGAATAAAATTGTTGGTTGAAGTAATCTAGTGACTTGACCCAAAGAGTTGTGAGTTCAATACCTGGTCACAGCATAGGTGAACAAAAACTTGGAGAGTTTAGTTACTGAAGAGAAATAACTGAACCTGAGATATTCAGAAAAGCCATGGCACATGGAACTAGAACAATTGGATGTAATTGTGTAGTGGACCGTGGGGGTGAAGATGTGAAGAGATATCAGAAGGTTAAACTTTCCTGATGGCGGGTCCAGCTACATGAGAATGTCGGACTTTAATTAAATCCAAAGACGACAAAGAAAACAAACAAGACCGATATACATGGGTAAACAAATATATATAACAAAACAAGTTAAACAAAGACATGGACAGTTACATAGTGTATGTGTGGAGAAATTATGTGTGTGTGTTGTGAGTGTTTGTACGTACATGTATTGTTCTTAACGCGTTCCCAGAACTTGGGAAACTCTGTATCTGTAAGAGATCACATATTGGTGTAAGTAGAAAAAGAAAGATTTTACCTTGTCTCCGCGCGAGGTAGCAGCCCAAGGCCTAAGTCGAAAAAGAGAGATTTTACCTCATCTCCACGCGAGGTGGCGGCCCAAGGTCTGAGTCGGAAGAGAGAGAGAGAGAGAGAGAGAGAGAGAGAGAGAGAGAAGGGTCAGCTAGTATTTATAGCCAGGAGAGAGAGACCCCTGTTGAAGGATTAAAGAACTGAGGAGGATCTAACTCCGACAATTGGCATTAGAATCCATACCACTAAAGCCAACTCTATGCCTGCGATACATAGATGACACCTTCAAACTTTGACCATACCAGGAAGAGGTCCAGCTACTACTGGGCCATGTGAACACAATAAAAGCATCAATACAGTTCACAATGAAGAAAGAAAACAACAACAAACTAGCATTCCTGGATGTACTAATATCTTGAACAGAGCATGGGTTCAAGACATCTGTATATTGCAAGCCAACACTCACTGAACAATACCTCAACTCCAGCTACCCATACTGTGTAAAAGAAAGTGACCGTCCACTGCCTTCAACAGCGGTCGGCAACTCATTCGACCCCGCGGGCCAGATCGTGTTATAATGACGGGTCGCGGGCCGGATGAAGGCCATTAATGAAAAATTAAGGAAAATTACATATGCAGACCCCTGTCAACCTAAATATTTAAAACCATAATGAAAATAAACATTGGGAAATCAGAAAAACAAAAGAAAATCTAAAATTAAAAAAAAACTAACAAAAATTACTTTTCCTCAGGGAACGTCAAAATACTTCAAAGTGAAAAAAATCAACCGAAGTGAAATGGATGAAATTATGACGTGTAGGTTTGAAACTGTTATTGAAAATTGTTCCACAAACGAACCACACACACACACATCAAACAAAAACGAAGCACATACCTATAGTGGACCATGCGGGGTGTGAATGTGAAAAGAGAAGATGAGTTATCTCTAGGTTAAGGCTTCCGCTGGCCGGTCCAGCTACATAGGAATGTTGGACTTTAATGGAGTCCAAGGAAACAACAAGACCGATATACATGTATGCGAACAAATATATATTATTAACAAACAGGTTAAAACACGAATTACAAATACATTTAAGACATGAATAAAATGTTACAGTGTCTGTATGGAAAGTTATTGTGTGTGTGTTGAGTTGAATGTCCGTACGGGTGAATTTCGTTTTAGCGTGTTCTCAAAATATGGGAAACGCTGGTTGTGTATAAGAGTTCACATATTGGAAATTTTAAGAGAAAGTTTTATATACCTCGCCTCACGTGCGAGGTTTTGGCCCGCGGCCGAAGTCGAGATAGTTGCTTGCACATGCACGTAAGTAGAGAAAAAAAGAGGAAGAGGCGAAAGGTCAGCCAGTATTTATACTCCCGGGAGAGAGAGACCCCTGTTGACGGGTTAAGGAAATGAGGAGGAGCTAACTGCGACATACCCATACATACGCGTACAGATACGTACACATGCGGTATCATCGACACATTCATGAGGCATGTATGTATAATGCACGTATGTTAACTGTCTTTAGATTTCTGCTACCTCGCATGTCAGTCCCTCCCTGGCCTCTTTCAGTTTAACGTTCCTTTCGCTTCTGTTATCTTTTAATGTAGCCGAGGGTCATAACAAATATGTATCCATTATTTGACATTAAACGTAGGCAACGCAACTTGGTAAAATAAGTCTCATAAAAGATAACTGGCAGATAGTCTAATATAGTTTATAACTGGCAGATAGTCTAATATTTTTAGTGCACTGAGATTATTAAAAATAGAGTCATCGGTAATCAGGCTCGCGGGCAGGTCAAAATGCCTTCGCGGGACGGATCCGTCCCGCGAGCCGTAGGTTGCCGACCCTTGGCCTACAACATTGAGCAAAAATCATGTGGGGGCCCAGAGACATATGAACAAAAGATAGTCAGTATAAGCTGGACAACTATCCTGGGTACATGATAGCAGCTCTGACAAGCTGGGATAGAGGGTGGGCAAGAGGATAACAACACCCAGAAAACAGCCTCGGTCTGCCTACCCTATATGATCTGTAGTTCATATAACATCAGAACACACACTTCTTCTGAGTAAAACCTCCCATAGAGGAGGACATAATTAAGGACTGTGTGTATGCCATCCTGTGCATCTGTGGTAAGAAATATAAAGGAGAAATAGGCTGTCCCCTTAAGATAAGGCTGCAGGAACACTGAGGGGAAATAGAAAAAGCAGGCATGGCTGACCACATACGGAGGGAGAAGGGAGATCACTGCTCCCCCTCCTTTGGGATGAGGTTGAAATAATAGAACATTACTGAAAAGTATGAAAACTGGAGGAATAAGTGTATATGTTGGGCCACAAAAATCTTCTAAGCCAGCCAAGCATAGAAATGAATACAATATGGGAACCAGTAATATGGACTACTAGAGAAAAACAATAATAACAACAAATTGTAATATAAGCTCTAGTAAAAAATGGTTACTGAGACATTAGGTTTATGAGTCCCAAAAATTAATACACTCATGGCCCAGTGGATAAAAGCATTGGTCGAATCTAGTGACTTAACCCAAAGAGTTGTGAGTTCAATACATGGCTACAACAGAGGAGTTGAGTTAAAGGGAGATAATTGATACTGAGATATCTAGAAGAGGCATGACATGTGGAACTAGGACAATCTACCCCGGTGGATGAAATAAAGGGTTTGGTTCAAAATTCCAGTCATTTGAAGAAGGCCGGAGTATACAATGAAATGTCATGAACAGAACAAAGATGTGACAACAGTCTGAACAATGTAAATAATCCTTGTTTCCTGTTTAGGATTAGGTTTCCAGTTCCTTCAAATGTCTACTTCAACTATATATCTAACATCTGTTAGTAAAATTCTGAAAATTTATTATTTATTTACTATTTTTATTCCTCAGATACATTCGCCTATCATCTGGGTCACACTCCTCCTCAGTCTTTTGAATAGGAATAGACGTTTACACATTGTTTCCTATTTAGAATTAGGTTTCTGGTTTCTTCCAAAGTTTTTTTCCTTCTATTTCACTTCCAGTGGCCCCTTTTATCTTGCTTGTATCATCACCTAGCTTGGGGTGGTGACTCTTATTCTGTAACCCTCTACCTTGACCTGCTCTTGGGCCTTGTACAGGGCAAACATCATTGTAAAAAAAGTCACTGAAACTGCAGAAACTAAAATCATGTGACCACTGTATAAGAAAAATTTAATCTTCATTTTCTTCCTTGTCCAGTGTTTTCACTTCATTCTACAGGGACTGATAACTATCTCTTTCCCTCCATACAGGATCAGCCATGCCTGATTTCATTGAATCACCTCTCACTATGGCTTTTCAATGTTCCTCTAGCTTTACTTTTAGAGAATGACTTGTTTCACCTTTATATTCTCTGCCACAATTACACGCAATTCTTGGTCATATTCTTCCCCAAGTGTTGTATGTTTGTTGATGGCCTACACAATAGAAGCAAGTTGTTCCACTATGGTTACAGAATGCTTGTCAACTAATGAGAGTTCTGTTTATATGATGGTCC
This sequence comes from Acanthosepion esculentum, assembly GCA_964036315.1. Taxonomy (NCBI): domain Eukaryota; kingdom Metazoa; phylum Mollusca; class Cephalopoda; order Sepiida; family Sepiidae; genus Acanthosepion; species Acanthosepion esculentum. The sequence goes on along the minus strand of OZ038517.1, from coordinate 38,318,921 downwards.
TTTTTCCCTGTGGATTCAAAACAATGAAAAGCTTTGGTGTTTGTGCAGTGAGATTTCTTTTGACAGGTTGGGTCTGGCATATGTATCACCACTCTTACCCATTAAGTTAATGGGTTGATCTTAAAGTTAAGTAAAATCTTGATAGCTCAGAGTATATTTTTCAGTTTCAGTTTTCAAACATAAGGATATAAGGGGCACTTCAACATGGTGTAATGACTAGCAAGCTTGTCTTGCTGGATGAATTATGACTTAGTAGTGAGTTCAATTCTCAGTGGGTGCCACATCTAAACTAGGCTTAGAAAATCATTTTAGGACATTTTGACATGGAGTAAAAGTTAGCAAGCTTGTCTTGCTAGATCAATAATGACTCCTTAGTGAGTTTGATCCTCATTGGGTGCCCTATACTTTCAGCCTTGTAGCAAGTATTCAACCAGTTGCAATGTAATCATCAGCCAGATTTAGTTTAAGGCTCCAAGTTTATTACAGCAAATTGTTTTACAGGACAATGACCAAGTGAATAAAAGCTTTGGTTTGTGGATTCTATCTCTAGGTTGGGCAGTGTGTACTTGCATCTAGTAAGCAATAACTGACAGTACTAAAAGAACTAAAATAAGAACTAGATATATTCTTAGATATGATCAGTCAAACAGTTTGCCTCAGTAGGTTAAATAAACAGTTCAGAATTCCCTGTAGATTACCAAGATCAATATAGAACTGATGAAGGCTGGAAGGCACAAAGGTCGAAACATAGTGATAACAAAGATTAGGACAGTGGTACAAATAAAAATAATGTAAGTAATGATAACTCCTCATCCCAGAAATTCAGTGATAACAACAACAAAGATGAGGACAGTAGTCGGAATGTAAATAGTGTAAATAATGATAACTCCTCAACCCAGAAATTCAGTGATAACAACAACAAAGATGAGGACAATAGTCTGAATGTAAATAGTGTAAATAATGATAACTCCTCATCCCAGAAATTCAGTGATAACAACAACAAAGATGAGGACAATTGTCTGAATGTAAATAGTGTAAATAATGATAACTCCTCAACCCAGAAATTCAGTGATAACAACAACAAAGATGAGGACAGTAGTCGGAATGTAAATAGTGTAAATAATGATAACTCCTCATCCCAGAAATTCAGTGATAACAACAACAATGATGAGGACAATAGTCTGATTGTAAATAGTGTAAATAATGATAACTCCTCATCCCAGAAATTCAGTGATAACAACAACAAAGATGAGGACAATAGTCGGAATGTAAATAGTGTAAATAATGATAACTCCTCAACCCAGAAATTCAGGGATAACAACAACAAAGATGAGGACAATTGTCTGAATGTAAATAGTGTAAATAATGATAACTCCTCAACCCAGAAATTCAGTGATAACAACAACAAAGATGAGGACAATAGTCTGAATGTAAATAGTGTAAATAATGATAACTCCTCATCCCAGAAATTCAGTGATAACAACAACAAAGATGAGGACAATTGTCTGAATGTAAATAGTGTAAATAATGATAACTCCTCAACCCAGAAATACAGTAATAACAACAACAAAGATGAGGACAGTAGTCGGAATGTAAATAGTGTAAATAATGATAACTCCTCATCCCAGAAATTCAGTGATAACAACAACAATGATGAGGACAATAGTCTGATTGTAAATAGTGTAAATAATGATAACTCCTCATCCCAGAAATTCAGTGATAACAACAACAAAGATGAGGACAATAGTCGGAATGTAAATAGTGTAAATAATGATAAGTCCTCAACCCAGAAATTCAGTGATAACAACAACAAAGATGAGGACAGTAGTCGGAATGTAAATAGTGTAAATAATGATAACTCCTCATCCCAGAAATTCAGTGATAACAACAACAAAGATGAGGACAGTAGTCGGAATGTAAATAGTGTAAATAATGATAACTCCTCATCCCAGAAATTCAGTGATAACAACAACAATGATGAGGACAATAGTCTGATTGTAAATAGTGTAAATAATGATAACTCCTCATCCCAGAAATTCAGTGATAACAACAACAAAGATGAGGACAATAGTCGGAATGTAAATAGTGTAAATAATGATAACTCCTCATCCCAGAAATTCAGTGATAACAACAACAAAGATGAGGACAGTAGTCGGAATGTAAATAGTGTAAATAATGATAACTCCTCATCCCAGAAATTCAGTGATAACAACAACAATGATGAGGACAATAGTCTGATTGTAAATAGTGTAAATAATGATAACTCCTCATCCCAGAAATTCAGTGATAACAACAACAAAGATGAGGACAATAGTCGGAATGTAAATAGTGTAAATAATGATAACTCCTCATCCCAGAAATTCAGTGATAACAACAACAAAGATGAGGACAGTAGTCGGAATGTAAATAGTGTAAATAATGATAACTCCTCATCCCAGAAATTCAGTGATAACAACAACAATGATGAGGACAATAGTCTGATTGTAAATAGTGTAAATAATGATAACTCCTCAACCCAGAAATTCAGTGATAACAACAACAAAGATGAGGACAGTAGTCGGAATGTAAATAGTGTAAATAATGATAACTCCTCATCCCAGAAATTCAGTGATAACAACAACAAAGATGAGGACAGTAGTTGGAATGTAAATAGTGTAAATAATGATAACTCCTCATCCCAGAAATTCAGTGATAACAACAACAAAGATGAGGACAGTAGTCGGAATGTAAATAGTGTAAATAATGATAACTCCTCATCCCAGAAATTCAGTGATAACAACAACAAAGATGAGGACAATAGTCTGAATGTAAATAGTGTAAATAATGATAACTCCTCATCCCAGAAATTCAGTGATAACAACAACAAAGATGAGGACAATTGTCTGAATGTAAATAGTGTAAATAATGATAACTCCTCAACCCAGAAATTCAGTGATAACAACAACAAAGATGAGGACAGTAGTCGGAATGTAAATAGTGTAAATAATGATAACTCCTCATCCCAGAAATTCAGTGATAACAACAACAAAAGTGAGGACAATAGTCTGAATGTAAATAGTGTAGAAATCCCAGAAATCCAGAAAAAAATGATTTTATTTCTTTGAATGCAAAACTGTACAGAACAAAAGTATCAAAGTTGGAGGAAGGTTGGTTCACTGTGTCATGCTAGACCATATTTCTCACCAGAACCTATATTACATATTTATAAGTCTACCATTCATCCATGCTTAGAATATTGCTGCCACAGAGGGTCTGGCGTTCATGCTATATATTTTGATATCCTTGATGAAATTCAAAGAATTTGCAATGTTATTGGTCCTGACCTGGCATTGTAAATTCAGTCACTTGTCCACCACTGTAATGTAGCTTCCCTATGCCTTTTCTATAAATACTTTCATGGTACCTGGATTTAAGTGCATTACTTGATTGGAAACAAGATCTCATCTTTTTACTGTCAAAATACATTTATGTATTTTATATATACATATATTTATATATTTACATATTTATGTATTCATATATTTAATATTTATATATATATTTTATATATATTTTATATACATCTCATCCTTCTACTGCCAAAATAGCTAAATGTAACCATAAGTTCTGTGCTAATAGTTTCTTTTTTCACACTCTTCTAACTTGTGGAACTCTCTTCCAGCTTTTTGCTTTCCAGTCAAGTTTGATTTTCAAAAATTTAAATGCAATGTCAATCATTATCTTCTGTTTTCTTAATTCCTGTTCTTTTATTGTTCTTACTCCTTGATAATGTTTTTCTAATATTCTTTTACACCCAGTAAGCCCCGTGCATCTTAGTGGCTTTATTGTGTTGTTTGGGGGTGAAATGGTTAAAAAAAAAATTAAATAAAATGGTAGATTCAAAGATGAAACCAGAATTGTAGAATCAAAGATGGAACCAGAATAGTAGAATCAAATTTGGAACTAGAATGGTGGAATAAAAAATGGAACCAGAATGGTAGAATCAAAGATGGAATTAAAAGGGTAACATTAAATTGAAATCAATAGTTTGAAGGCTACATTCAAGTTTCTTTTGCGTAGACAAGCTGATACCTGTTAAAATAACCCAAAATAGAGTTGTGTACAGATGAAATAAAATTTCTGTCATCAAACATTTTAGCTTTGTTAAATGCAAAGATCAATTTGACATGGGGGCAATAGCTAATAAAACCTCTAGCAGACAATTATAGAAGGAGTTTGATCCTCACTGGGTGCTCCATACTTTTCAACTTTGGTTCAGCTTACTTTGTTATATACATATTTCTTTAGTTAAGAAATTGTTTGTGTGTTGGGTGATTTCAGTGAAGATTGAACTCACTTAGTTTTGAGAAATAGCCTGTAAAACAACCACATCATATGAGGTGTTCTTTCTCTCTCTTTCTTTCTCTCTCTCTTTCTTTCTCTCTCTCTCTCTCTCTCTCTCTCTCTCTCTCTTCTATCTATCTATCTATCTATCTATATATATATATATATATATATATATATATATATGGTTGGATTGATGTGAATTTGTGACCCTGGGTTTCACATTTTTGCAAAGCGTGTTACCCAGGGTCACAAACTCACATCAATCCAACCAAATATGTTAGCTCTATCTCTGATATTGAGTGCTTTCTAATAAGTACCGCACATATAATATATAAATAATAATATATATATTACACACACACACACACACACATATATATATATATATATATATATATTTATGTTTATATTTATACACACACACACACTCCCCCCATATATATATATATATATATATATATATATATATATATATATATATATATATATATATATATATATATATATCTTTAAGGCAAATATTAAAAACAACAGACTTTTTTGTGTCAATTAATTTTAATGATTGACTTTTCAAAATTATGAATTATCTTTCTCAGACAAGGAGGAAACTCAAGCAGAAATTGTCTGAAGTTTATTTTGAAAGAAAAATACAAGAAATATGCTCCAAGCTTTTGATTTTTTAAGTCATCATCAGGGTAGATAGAGACAAGTTGAAAGCTTGAATTAAATAAGTGTTTGAGTCTAACAATGCAAAAGTTATATTTTTCTTTATTTTCATTGGCCTTAAGATTTTGGCTAGCACTGTATACATAAATTCAAATGATCATAATTTGACAAATATTTACAGTTAGAACAAAGTCAGAATTTTCTTTGATGAGGACTTATCATTATTTTCATTACTTGTCTTTGGAATATTGTCTTCATCTTTGTTGTTGTATTAAAACATTTTGGCCATTGTTCGCTCAGGCATTCATCAGGTTTATATTGATTTGGGTAATCTACAGGAGATTCTGAAGAGAACTATTTATTTAATCTACTGGGGAGGACTGTTCTTATTCCACTGCTCATGTCTAAGAATATCTTGTTTACTTCTTATTTTTAGTACTGATCAGTTATTGTTGGCTTGTTTCCACTAAGTCCAAGTACACACTGCCTGGCCCAGAAATTGAAATCACAATTACTATGTTACCAAAGCTTGAATACACTAGGCTATATAGTTCCATAATTGAGCAGAATATCGTTATGGGACAATAGCCTATACAGTTCCATAATTGGGCAGAATATCATCATGGGACAATAGCCTATACAGTTCCATAATTGAGCAGAATATCATTACAGGACAATACCCTATACAGTTCCATAGCTGGGCAGAATATCATCACAGGACAATAGCCTATCTAGTTCCATAATTGGGCAGAATATCATCATGGAACAATAGCCTATACAGTTCCATATTTGAGCAGAATCATTCCATAATTGGCTATTACATTCAGTTATGTGTAAATGCCCTTGGGAAAGGTATGAATCCATGTCTTCTATGGGTAATAGCAGGGCAGACTGGGTCATATATCAATGGGTAGCAACCAGTTTTGAACAACCGTGGTGTGTACAGCGACACCCTTAATGACATGGTTAATCAAGGAATGAGATGGCCCTGGAATTGGAGTAGGCACTGGAACTGTAGCCCATCTTTAATTCACCATAGCACAACATGTCAACATCTCCAATCAATTAGGACCAGAAGCCATGAGAGCCATGAAAAGGGGTGAAAAGGAGTGAAAAGGCTCTGGAACTGAATTTGGATCTATTCTAATTTCTGTTGAGCTTTTAATCCTGGTGTCATTGTTTTTATTTTATTGAGTGAAAGAGCAGAAATCCAACAAAATGATACTGGAGTGCAAATATACAAAGACAAATATACCTATCATGACTGGTCAACTGATAAAGGTAAACCACGTACATGCACCACAGTCAAATTTGTATGGTATGGTGACAGATGTTTATAAAATCAGCACATAACCCCTGCAGATAGAGGGCCTCTTAAAAATGCCTTCAGATCTGGAAAATCAGTCTGCTTAGACAGTCTCCAATTGAAAGTTTTTCTTGATGTGGCTCACAAGTTGAATTGGCTGCCTCATCCTTCAAATTAAAAAAAAATCTTGACACTTCTCCTTAATACTCCTTGATTACAGCTGTACAGTGTGTCAGCCACTGATGGACATGTCTAATTTGTTATGGTCAGGTAAGTGATAAGCAAATCTATGGTACTAAACAGCATATTTACCGTAGCCCATCTTAATACCCGAAGACTAAACGTGTACATGTTAACACATCCAATTGATTAGGTTCAGAAGCCATGAGAGCCATATCTGGTGCAGCATCAGAGTATTTATGTAACTGTAAGTTCTATGATGACTGTTTCTTCTATCACATTTCTTACTTGTGGAACTCTCTTCTGGCTTCTTGCTTTCTCATCAACTTTGATCTTCAAAAATTTTAAATGCAATGTCAATTGTTATCTTTTGTCGTCTTAATTCTCCATCTGTTTATATTCCTGAGATGAGGTATTGTAACTATTTACACTATTTTCGTTGTTCAGACTGTGTTCCTCATCTTCATTGTCATATTAATGACAGAGATAGAGAACATTATTGGAAAATACGAAAACTTAAGGAATCAGCACATATGCTAGTCCACAAAGATCTCCTACACCAGCCAAGCAGAGAAATGAATACAATATGGGAACCAGTAATACAGAGTATAGCAAAAAGCAATAATAACAAAAAAATTGTAATATCTAGGTTTATAAGTCCCCAAAATGAATTCACTGAAGGACACATGCCCCAGTGGACAAAAGTGTTGGTTGACGTAATCCAGTAACTTGATCCAAAGACTTGTGAGTTTAATACCTGGCCACAGCAGTGAACAGGCACTTGGAGAGTTGAGTTACTAAAGGGAAATAACTGAAATTGAGATATCCAGAAAAGGTATGGCATGTGGAACTAGAACAATTTACCCCAGTGATGAAATAAAGAGTTTGGTTAAAAATTCCAATGTATATCACCTGAAAAAGGCCAGAGTGTACAACGGCTGAAACATTGTGAATATGACAATAAAGATGAGGACAATAGGCCAAATAATGTAAAGTTCTTAAATCTTGTTCTTTTATTGTCCTTTCTCTTTAATTGTATATTTTTCTCATATTATCTAATAGTCAGTAACCCCTTGCATTTTACTGGCTTTATAGTGTGAAATAATTAAAAAAAGTTATTATTATTTTCATTGGTACAGGAAAAGGAATTATCCTCACAAAGTACTGACAATATTCGTTTATTTTCTGGAGGCTCTTCTTTATCTGTGGGGAAACTATCTAACAACCACTTCCATATTGAAGGATTGGTATTACATAATAGTTCAGCACTCTTTACTTTGTTTCTACCCTTTCTCTTATAATCATTCCTTCAAAATGAAAAAAAAAGTTTCTTTCTTGCTTATTGAGAACTAGCTTGAAAGCTGCTCTATCAAGCAGCATTTAAGCTAGCTCCTGTGGAGGGCTCTTGATTAGGCCTTCATCGCAATAGGCCGGGAGGAGTAGATGCAATAGGCAACAATAAACAATAGGAGAACTCAAAATTGATTGCTGCATTTAAATATTGCATTAATATTTAGGCTTACTTTTAAAAGTTCAATAATAATTCTTTTCCGCCACTTAATTTAAAGACAATTTGATATATGTAGGTTCTTAACATCCATACAAACAATTATTTTTATTTCATGGGTGACTTTCACTGTATTTCGCAATTAATTTTGATTATTTCCATAATTTGTCACAAAAAATCATGTACAAAAATCACTAAAAACAATTGCATTAATGAAAACTTGGGAATCCAAAATGTCATTATTGTGGGTCGAGATCTGACCTGGAATATTTTTAATTTGCTTATGAAGTCAGCCTGATTCCAAAATGGTATGATGTGTTGGGCTACGGCTTCTAGGAGTAAAGTCAAAAAAGTGTGACACAGTGACACACTGACATTCACATTTATTATAGTGATTTTCCAAGCATAGTTTAGATGTGGCACAAGGCTGAAAGTATTTTATCTTCATTCTATCTTCATCTTTCTTACTCTTTTTTTTTTACTCTTTCCTTTTCATTCTATCCTCATTTTTCTTACCCTTTTTTCTTTTACTCTCTCTTTGTCTTCATTCTATCCTCATCTTTCTTAAACTTTCTTTTTTTATTCTTTCCTCTTCATTCTATCCTCACCTTTCTTACCCTTTCTTCTTTTACTCTGCCTTTCTCTTCATTCTATCCTCATCTTTCTTACACAAAACACTTTTTATCTAATTTTCTGGAATTAAAGAAGTCATCACCATCAGCTCAAAAGGTTCCTTAAATTTTCGGATCAATCTGGACAAGCCATCCGCATGTTCCAATTTTTTTAATGGTAAATACTCCATCTTAAAATCATAGTTTAGTAAAATTGTTCTCCAACACTACAACCTGTTGCCAGTATGTGTCAGAATACCTTCTTTAGAACCAAAAATAGTCAGTAATGTGTGATGATGTCTTTGCAGAATAAATTTTCTACCGTGTATCATTTTGTTGTATCCTTTAAGAGGTTACAAACAGACAAAGGTGGTACTCAAGTGAAGGAACAGCAACATGTGCGTATTAGAAATAAAGAGAGGTTTATTGTAAAAGAGAATACACTACTGAAAGACGGGAATCAGGTAGCTGGCTAGTAATACCCAAAGCAAGGCCCTAGGTATAACCTGTGCTCACTATATATAGTTACTTATAGGGCACCCTGAGGTGGTGTAATGGTTAGCAAGCTTGTCTCGCTAGAACAATTATGACTGAGTAGTGAGTTCGATTCTCGCTCGGTGCTCCATACTTTCGGCCTTGTGCCACACCTAAGCTACGCTTGGAAAATCACTATATAGTTACTGATATAATCAGTCCACATAGGCGATAGGGAGTGTGGGACATTCCATTGCAACACATTTTGTGAAATATTTTCACTGCAAAAATAATAACTAATGCTTTTTTTTCAATATGATTATAATTTTTTTCATCTGACGTTAGTGTTCCTTGAGCATGGGCAACTGCTTTTATTTTACCATCTTTGAATTTATGACAGATAATTGCTCCAATACCATAATCACTATCATTTGATGCTACAATTATTTATAAATCAGAATTGAAATGAATTAATGATAATTAATGTTAATATATTCAAAATGTTAATATATGTTAATATATGTTAATATATGTCAAAAATCCCTTGAAGACATAAAGTCTTCAAGAGATTTTTGACATTCATTGGACCAATTTGACACTGCACCTTTTTTTAATAATTTTTTTAAGGGTGATATCAATTTATGCATGTTTGGCACATAAAGATTGTAATAGCTTGTGAGCCCTAGAAATGATTATTAAGTAACAACATTTGTTGGGATAAGCATATTTTTAATTGCACTCCTCCTTGATGGGTCTAGTCTACACTTATTTGTATCAATTATTTGACTCAAGTATTTTATATTGTTCCTGAAAAACTGGCATTTCTCCACATGAGTTTGAACCCATAATTCTCTATGCTCTGAAATACTTGCTGTATGTGTTCTGAACGTATGCTATTTAGTTTCAATTTTTATGAATACGTCATACAAATATGCAATGGCAAAATGTAAGCCAGCTAACATCATATCCACTGCATGCTGGAAAATGCTAGGTACCACTTTGACCCTAAATGATAGCCAATTGAAACTGTATAGACCTTTGTGTATCTGTCTATATTTCAGAGATGAGGTATTATGTACACTATTTACATTATTCGAACTATTGTCTTCATCTTTGTTGCCATATTTATTACAACGTTTCAGCCATTGTATGCTCTGACCTTCTTCAGGTGGTTGGCATGTCAAACTGAACCCTTTATTTCGCTCACTGGGGTAGACTGTTCTAGTTCCATGTGCCATGTCTAATGGATGTTAGTTATCAGTTATCTCCTGTTAATTCCCCTCTCCAAGTTCTCCACCACCATAATCAGGTCCTCTGGAGCGTTCACCAATGTACTTGACTTTGTAGCATTTCCATCTTGGATCCACCTCCAGTTCTTCAGTATGTTTTCTTTTTCTGGAACTTGTCCTTGTAGGTTCCATGACTTTTTGTGGTGATGGCACATTGAAAACATCATATAGCATTTATATTGGTTCTTCCAGTGTTTCAGGTATTTCATCGATGAACCTTTTTTCAGCTGATTATAGTGCCTTTTATGTTCAAATCTTTTCCTTTTTACCATGTAAATCAACTTCCTGATTCTTGATGATATTACGCTGTCTTCACACATTTCTTTGCCATCCTTATATGCTCTAAAGAACACTTTATTGCTGACCTTGAAACTTTTGGTGTTGTTTTTGTTATCCGTTTGTGTTTTTCAACTTGGTAATAATTTGTCAAACATTGATTTTACTTTTCTAGCAAACATTAATTCTGCCAGCAATATGTCTGATGGTATACTGGGGTTTGGTGTGACATGGTAAACTCTCAAAAAGTTTTGAAGTGCTTCCTCATTTACTTTATCAAGACTTGCTTTCTTCAATGCTCTTTTGGACATTCCCACACACCATTCTGCTTGTCCATTCTACTTTGGGTGATACAGTGGGGCATATGTTCAATAGAGAACATCTTACAAAAATCTTTGAATTCTTTACCTGTGAATTACATTCCATAATCAGAGACTATGGCATCTGGTATGCCATATCTTGCAAACAGTTCATGCAAGAAATTCACTGTTACTGAAGATGTTGGATCTTTGCATTTATAAATTTTTGGCCATTTAGTGAAACTATCAACCACAACAAGATAATGTGATCTATTCATAGGACCTGCAAAATCTATATGCAGTCCTGACCACGGTGTGTCTGTCTTTGGTCAAGGTTCTATCATTGTGATAGGTAGTTTTGCTGTCAGAGCACAACCTCTGAAAGCTTTCACTATTTTTTCAATACCTTCCTCCATTCTGGCCCAATATACTCAACTTCTCATCAGAGATTTCATTCTTGTATGATGTCTGCTATGAAAATCCTTTAATATTCGCTTCTGTAATACACTCAGTGTTACAACCCTTTGACCAAACACCATTGCATAGTGAGTAAATGTTTAAGTCTGGATTTCACTATTTGTTATGTTCTTTCAATTGCTTTATTATTTTCACAATAAAGATGTCATTTTCCACTTTTTCTTTTATTTCTTCCATGATAACTGGTAACTCTTGCACTACATTGTACAAAATGTTTTTTATTTCCATTTTTATTTTTAGTGCTGTAATGACTGTGTTCTTAAATGGTTCCAAATTTTTTAGGTATTAATCTTGATAATCCATCCACATGTCCTAATTTTTTAGATGGTTGGTACTCTATTGTAAAATCATAGTTTAATTAGATGGTAATTCAGTGTTGCTGTCTATTACCTGTATACGTAGGTATTCCTTTCTTTGAACCATATATTGTTAATAGAGGACTGTGGTCTGTTTGCAACCTAAAATTTTTTCCATGAATAAATTTATGAAATTTCTTCACAGCAAGTATGATTGCTAGAGATTCTTTTTCTATCTGGCTGAAATTTTTTCTGCTGGTAGGAGCGAGTGTGAGGCATGAGTGAAGGCTTTCATTTTACTGCCATCGTATTTGTGTAAAATCACTGCTCCAATACTATACTCACTAGCATTTGATGCCACTACAATTTCTGCTTTTGGATTGTAGTGTGCTAATGATAAATCTGATGTAATCTTTTTTTATTTCATCAAATGCCTCTTGACAGTTATCATTCCAGTTCCTCTTTACTCCTTTTTTAAGTAGATAATTCAGTGGAGCTCTCAAATTATGCATATTATGTACATATATTTGATAGTAATTAGCAAGTCCTAGAAAAGCTTGTAACATAGTCATATTTGTTGGTGGAGGTATATTTTTAATTGTACTTGCTCTTGACAGATATGGTTGACAACCATTTTCATCAATAATTTGACTAAGATATTTTCCTTCACTGAGCTTGAATCCATACTCTTAGTTTTTCCAAAATTGTTTTTACATGCCCAACATGTTGTTCTTTAGATACATTTTTGATAAAAATGTCATCCAGACATGCTACTGTGAAATTGCAATCTGCAAGCATGGTATCCATAGCTTATTGAAAAGTAGCTGGTGCCGCCTTTATACCAAAAGGAAGTCGTTTAAACTTGTATAATCCTCTATGCATATTTATGGTCATTAATTCTGAACATTCATTTTCAATCTGAATTTGTAAATACACTTCAGAGAGATCCAGCTTTGAAAATATTCTTCTGCCATTTATCTTTGAAAATATTTCCTCTGGACTTAGTAATAGGTAGTTATGTGTTTCTAAACAACTGCTTAATCCTGTCAAGAAATCTGTGCAAACATGAATTTTATTATTTTTTTCTTTAAATACACTGCAGTCCATCTTGAATGGTTAATTTCTTCTATTACACCAATTCTTTCAAGTCTGTCCAACTCTTTGTTGATATGTTCCAGTGCTGCGAAGTGTATGCTCTGTTTCAGCTTAAATACCGGCGTTGAACCTTTTTTACTTGAAAATTCACCTTGAATTTTGAATACTGATTCAGTTCATTTGACAGAACATTTGGAAAATATTTTTAATTCTTCCTTAAGATTTTTGCTCTGACTTTTTAAATTGGTTTCTTGTCCACTTATGCTATTACAATAAACATTTATCAACAAATCCCAAAATTCAAATATTTCCATCCAGTCAGTACCAAATAAATTTGTAGCATTTTTTTAATACATAAGCTTTGGTTTTTACATGTTTATTACAGAATGAGACATTACAAGTCATTTCTCCGAAAAAAATAATTTCTCACCAGCAACTGAAATCGCAACTTTGGAAGTTTGTTTTAATAAAGGCTTTCCAATTTCTTTCCATATGGTTTCACTGATTATTGAAATATCACTACCAGTGTCCACACTCACATTATTTATTTTCGCATTCACAAATTTGCTTTTGTTTTCTGTGACCATTTTTTCCATTGCAATACTGTGTATGAATTTATTACTGTGAGGAGAATTTTTTCTTGGTTTGGTTTTGCAGTGTGACTTTATATGTCCTCATTTATCACATTTGTAACATTCTGTATTTTTAAATGGACAGTCATTTCCAAGATGTAATTTGACACATCTGAAACAAAGATTTATTATCCTTTTTGTACATATATCCTTTGCTTGTACCAATGCACATTCTGTTTTTTTAATTTCTTCAGCATCGTGTTTCAGACTTAGAATTGTCTGGCAATCATCCACTATTCTTGCAGTTTAACATTACTGTTTTGTTCAATTTTCATGAAAACTTTTGCTCATATTTTAGCATCTTTTTTACCTGTTTATCATTGAACAAAAATTAATGCTTTGAACATATCTGGAGTCATTCCCTTTATTCTAAACTTTTCATATTCTTTGTTGATGATACCACTATATGTAACAAAATCTTTGTCCTCTTTTTTTGGTTAGATTCATGCACCTCCAATGAGCATTAAACAGAGGGCTCTGTTTGCTTAAGATTTTCATCATTGTACTATGTCTTCAAACCCAATTTCACCTGTTTTTTTGGTAACATTTATCATACTATATCAAAGCTATGTTCCTCAACAACAATCTTGTATTTCTCTTATCTTCCCATATCTATGAAAATATGCAGAAAAAGTCAGTCCCTTATCAGGATTGTATACAAATGCTGATATGGTGTTTTGGCAGCATCTGGTGTAAACGATGAGAGAAAAATATTTCATTTTCTTCAGGATTATAGCCAACAACTCCTATTGTTGTTTTTGTAGTTCTAGCAACTGTTGATTTTGTTGTTGTTGCTGTTTCTGTTGTTGTTGAATTTCAACTATCAAAGCCAAAATTTGCTCCATATTTGCAAGAATATGTTTTTTCCGACACACAAGAAAAAAATTTTTTTTTCTTCTACATAACAAGAAAAAAAATTTTTTTTAAACAAACATGGTTAAAATTCTTTTTGATACCTGTATCCTTGTTCCTGATGCAGCAAATATATTTTTTCCATACTCAGTATGAGTTTCCAAAATCCTTGTAACAACAGTTACAACTCATATGAGTTCATGAATCCTCATCACCATTATAACTTGTAAGAGTTCCAAATCCTTGTCACAACTGTTATAAATTCCATGAGTTTTGAATCACTCATCGCCACTTTTATTATAATAGACTTCATAATGCTTATAAGTAATGCTTCGGCTACTTGCTGTAACATCTGTATTAATTAGTCAAAAAACTGACTCCAATCGGCTTCTTTTTCTTACTTCTGACCTGGAGCTTTTTATTTATAGTTATGGACTAGTTCATATAATCATTGATAATGTACTATTTACTCCACAACACCATAAATTGTTTTTGAAAATTTCCTTCTACCTCCTGTAATATGACAAAAATGTAACCCATTCTTCAGGGTTATATAAAGATTCATCAATGGTGTTTGTGACTGCATCAGGTGTGAATGAAACTGTAGTACAAGTTTCATTTGATTTCTGTAACATGGCTTCAAACACCCTTGTCTGATGTTCTAATAATTGTAATGTTCTTTGTTCTTGTTTTTTTGTTCCAATGCAAGTTTTTGCTGTTGTTCCAGTAACTGTTTTAACACAATTTTTAAGTCCTCCATATTGTGTGTTTCTCAAATCCTTGACTGATGTCAATTCAGAAATCCTTACAATGTCAGAATTATTAATTTTTCTAAATGTGTGTTTGAATCCTTATCGCCACTATTATAATGGTCAAAAAAGATTAGTGAAGAAACTGTTAATCACATAGATTAATAACTGTAATGGTGAATACTGTAGTTAGTGGAGTAATGCATGTGACACACTTTACAACACATTTTGTGACTCCTTTTGTATGAGCTAACGTTCTACTCATAGTGAATGGAATTTCTTCTATTACTCTTCCTTTTCATTCTATCTATCATCTTTCTTACACCCTCTTTCTTTTACACTGTCTTTATCTTCATTCTA
The DNA here is from genome assembly GCA_964036315.1 of Acanthosepion esculentum. Lineage (NCBI taxonomy): Eukaryota > Metazoa > Mollusca > Cephalopoda > Sepiida > Sepiidae > Acanthosepion > Acanthosepion esculentum. The sequence goes on along the minus strand of OZ038517.1, from coordinate 38,303,526 downwards.
TTCACATATGTCTTAGCCTTTCATTTTTAATCTTTCCACATGATTCTATCCTCGTCTTTCTCACATTTTCATCTTTTATTCTTCCGTCTTCATCTTTTTTTAGACTTTCTTCTTTGACTGTCTTTTTCTTCATTCTATCTTCGTCTTTCTCACACTTTCTTTTTACTGTCTTCCTCTTCATTCTATCCACATCTGTCTTACCCTTTCTTCTTTCACTGTTTTTCCTCTTCATTGTATCCCCATATTTCTTACCCTTTGTTCTTTTACCCTATCTTTCTCATCATTCTATCTTCATCTTTCTCACACTTTCTTCTTTTACTCTTTCCTCTTCGTTCTATCCACATTTGTCTTACCCTTTCTTCTTTCACTGTCTTTTCTCTTCTTATTATCCTCACTTCTCAAACTTTAGTCTTCATCTTCATATTATCTGCATCTTTCATCTTTGACACTGTCTTACTCTTCATTGTATCCTCATCTTTCTCACATTTTTTTCTTTTACTCTTTCCTCTTCATTCTATCCACATTTATCTTAACTTTTCTCTCTTCACTGTTTTTCCTTATCATTCTTTCCTCATTACCCTTTCTTTTTTTTATACACTGTTTCACTTCATTCTATCTTCATCTTTCTCACACTTTCTTCTTTTACTCTGTCTTCCTTTTCATACTATCTTCATCTTTCATCTTTGACACTGTCTTACTCTTCATTCTATCTTCATTTACATCATACTCCCTTCTTTTACTCTTTCCTCTTCATTATATCCACATTTGTCTTACCCTTTCTTCTTTCACTGTCTTTCCTCTTCATTGTATCCCCATCTTCTTCTTGTAATCTTTCTCTTCATTCATTCCTCATCTTTCTTACCCTTTCTTTTTTTCCCTGACATTCTCTTCATTCTATCCACATTTGTCTTACCCTTTCTTCTTTGATCCTGTCTTCCTCTTCATTCTACCCTCATCTTTCTCACACTTTCTTCTTTTACGCTGTTTCCTCTTTCTACTATCTTCATCTTTTGTCTTTGTCTCTCCCTTCATTCTATCCTTATCTTCCTTACCCCATCTTCTTAGAACCTTTCTTTCTCTCCATTTTATCCACATCTTATCTTTTCTTCTTTTACTCTTTTCTCTTCACTCTATCCACATCTTTCTTACACATTCTTTTTTTACTCTGTCTTACTCATCATGTTATCTTCATCTTTCATCTTTGACACTCTCTATTCCCTTCATTCTGTCCTCATCTTTCTTACCCTTTCTTCTTTTACCCTGTCTTTCTATTCACATCTTACTTACACTTTCTCCTTTTACTCTGTCTTCCTCTTCTTACTGTCTTCATCTTTCATCTTTGACTCTGTCATTATCTTCATTCTATCCTCATCTCTCTTACACCTTCTTTTTTAGTCTTTCTACTTCACTTTATTCACATCTTCTGTACACTTTCTTCTTCCACTAAGTCTTTCTTCATTCTATCCTCATCTTTCTTACCCTTTCTTCTTTTACTCTCTCTTCTTCATTCTTTCCATATTTTTTTAGCCATTCTTCTTTTACTCTTTCTATTCACTCTGTTATCACTTCTCTTAGCTTTTCTTTTTTTACTTTTACTTTATCTCTCTCTTTATCTGTTCTCCTCCTTCTTTTACTCTATAAATTTTCACGCTTGTAATTATTTATAACATAGCCTCTTCTTCACTCCATCAAAATATTCTAATATTCCTCTGATAACTGATATCCTTAAAAATATTAATTCTACCCTCTTTTTATTTTTAGCAACTTCTTTCCAGGTTCATTTCTTCATTATTCTGAAAAACATTTTCTATTACCATCTATGGTCAGAAACCTGTCAAAATGCACAAGTGTCTGGTTCCTGGTGACCTGTCTGCTAGGCAGCACCTCCCCTAAAGTAATAAGGTAGTGTCAAGGTTTTGTGACAAAAACTGATGGAACTAAGAAACCCACATGTTTGTATATTTTACTTTAAAAACGACGTATTTCTCTTGATGAGGGACACAAATGAATCTTTAAATTCATAAACAAACCATTTCATCTCTCTTATTTTTTTACTTTTCACTTCTTTTGAAATATTTTTTTGTCTTTTCCTCGTCTGTTTTTAATTCTCATAATCTCTTCTCAATCTTCCTAATTTTCCTCTTCTGGTTCACTTTAAATAAAATCTTCATCCTAAAAATCCCTTCTTCCTAAAAATAAACCTTCGTCCCTAAACCATCTCCCCTTCTACAACCCCAAATCTTTTCCTTCTCCTCACACTTTTACTCCCTGATCATCCGGCTTCACCTCTCTCTTCTACATTCCCTAACTACTCCTCCTTATAGAATCCTATTTCTTCTCCTCTGCCTACTATTCTATCCTTCCCTATTGTGTTTTACATAAAATTGTTACCCTGCTCTCATTTATCTCTTTTCCTGCTTAATATTCCTCTTTCTTAAGCCTTTTCGTGTCTATTTATGCCCTTATTATTCTCTTTCATTTCTAAACCTTCTCCTCTTCCTCGTTCTGTTACCCCTCTCTATTCGAAACCATTCCGTCTTTTTAACTTCCTCCTTCACCACCACTCACTTTGTAACCTCCTCCTCTGCTACATTCCCAAATACTTCCTCCTCCTACGTCAAATTCTCTCTCCTCCTCCTCTCACCCTCTATAATCGTCTATCAGCCCTGCGCTATCAACAGCAGCAGCAGGAAGAAGGAAGGTAGGAGGCCACTTGTAATGGCGGCCGTTGCAACATGATAGAAGACGGTCCTGGATCACAACAACACGGAGGTGGTGGTGCCCAGCTAGTAGTAGGAGCTAGTCCAGCAGTTGTCTCCTCCGTCGGTAGTGCTGCCGGACTTGGGACAGGAATGGTTACCAAACAACAACCGGACGAGTCTGGCCAGAGGCCGCAGTATTCGATGCCCGGAATTTTACACTTCTTACAAACGGAATGGGCACGTTTTGAAATGGAGCGATCGCAATGGGAGGTGGAGAGGGCAGAACTTCAAGTAAGATTACGTTACTCAACTCCTACTACCAGCAACATTTATTAGTATTTTTGTTATTTATTATTATTAGCAGCGGCAGTCTTGTTCGTACTTGTATTTTGTATTATTTCAATGTATTCCTTCTTTCACAGCCATTTCCGCTCTTGTCGCAAAAATATAGTCAAGTCACAAGTGGAACTGTTTAAAATAAACCTTTTTGATAATATTAATTCCCCCAGATGTTATCTATGTGTTGATATGTTTGTAGTTCCTCAAGTTGTGCCTCTAAAAATGTACATCTGGGGGATACATCTCCTGTTCAGCCTTTTCTTTTTTAATGTCTACTTGCCTATTGCTATTATTGAGGTAGGGTAGTCTTACTCTTATGAAACCAGGATTGCTTTTTCCTTTCCTTGTTGAAATACCCAACATATTTGTTGGCTTGTTGTAGGTAGATAAATATTAAATATATTATTTTACAATGCATAAAAATACTAGATCTTCTATCAACACTAAAAGAAACAGTTGTTTCTTGTCGATGTCTTTCTTTCCGTGTTATTTTGATTAATAAAACCCGATTTTTAATTATTAATCAAACATTTCACCAGCATCTCACCTTTACACGAAAAAATAAAGATCTTTAAAGAGTACCTTTTTTTTTTTTTTTTTTTTTTTTTTTTTCCCCCTTCAACACTGATTTTTATACTCATTATTCAATAATGATTATTCCTATAACTGTTATTTTGCCTTTTATCTTAAGATTACTATATACTCAAATTCATTGCTATTTTTTTAAAGATCAACTCTTAGAAATCGTACTTCTGTTTTTGGTTTGGGTAGGTACCTTTTTTAGACCTTGTAAAACCGAACTTAATGCTATTTTCTGTTGAGAATTTGTATTTAAATGTCGATGTCAGTTATTAGGTATTTTTTTTTATTACCAGTAATTAGTATTCTAACTAAATGTAAGAACAGAACCCAGCTATTTTTTTTCGTGTGTGTGTAATACTCGCAATCACATCTGTCATTCAATTCTCAGATTCTGTGGCATGACCAATTTTTCTCTAAATAAATCTCTCTACTCGGACTGCATCCAGTTTTAAATTATTACAAAATTAAAATAAATAAATCCTTAATATTTTATTCATTCAATCTCTATATTTTTATGATTATTTCCATTATGAAGTAAGCCTTTTAAATTGGATTTATTTTTAGAGAAATAAGTAAAAAAAAAAAAAAAAAAAAAAAAAAAATACTGTCTGTCACTACAATACATACATATTAAAAAAAAAAAAACACTTTCTGAATTTTAACATTTAAATATCGGTGTTATATATATATACAGAACAAAAAATATATATTTTTGTCTTTTAAAACAATTACTAAAATCCAAAGCCCATAATATTTTTGCAAGTCCAGATCATCTGGTGGGTACGGAGGGTCAGGATCAAAAGATTTTTCTTGGTACCTCCTTCACTTTTATTTTACCCCTAAATTTCATAAATAAAAAATTCATTACCCTTACAAATCTCTATCAGTCTGTCATTCTTAATAACAATTCCTAACCATTTATATTTCTTTCTTTAAACCTCGATCTTTGAGGGTACCTTAATCTTCCCTTCCGTTTTATATCCTTTTTTTTTTTTATTCATTCGGAATACTTACTACTACTTTGTATTATTATTAAATTTAACTTCATATTCTCTTAAGATGATTAAATTGAATCTTTGTATATTTGAATTTAATCTTCAATTTGAAAGTTTTAGCATCAATACGGTGAAATAATAATATCAGTTGTTGGTATTTATTTATTTTTAGTGGTTTTTTAATAATGTCTACTGCTACTCTTGCTCTTAATATTGGTCTCTCTAAATAAATCCTGTCTTAAACTTTGACATATCTATGTTTTAATCCGTCTGTAACTGTTTTTGTGTGTATGCCCAAGTTATTAATCTTTCGGTAGAAATAACTTGCCCTATCTATTGTTGGGGGTAAATGTTTTCTCCCCCCCCCCTTTCCTGATCATTAAAATGAGACAGTCTGTTTGAGAAGTCTTAGTGCTACTGAACTACTACTAGCACAAAACCCAGCATCACAAACTAAAAAACCTATTCAAAATTGTTTCGCAATTTATTTATATTTATTTTATACTTTTTGAAAAAATTAAATTCCGCAGAACGTCATGATTCAATTAAATTCGTTTGTCCTGTTTATTGAGTAAATTTTTTTTATACAAATGAAATGAAAAGGGATAGTTTTTTTTCTTTTTTCCAATCGGTGACACATCTGCTATGATGTATTCAACTGTTGTCAGTTTTTATATATATATATATATATATATATATATATATATATATATATATATATATATATATATATATATATATATATATATATATATATATAAATTAATAATAGCCACTATAAATTTACCAAACAAATGGTAATTCTTTTTCATTATAAAAAATGATGTAAACAGAAAACAGTTACTATCTCAATAAAAAAAGCTGAATAATATCTTTCCCCATCTTAAAAATTATGTAGTGTTTTTTTTTTTTTTGTTTTTTTTTACATACAAAGGAAAGTGATATTCTTAAATTGTATTTATTTTAAAATGCTAAATTTAAACAAATTTTATTTTCAATATGTGCATTTAAATCCCTTTTAAAAATGCTTTTTTTTTTGTTTGTTATTACATTTACCTAATCTACCTATAAAAAGAAAAAAATACCAACTTATTTTTATTTAATTTTAAGACATTCTGGCTCTTTCAATCTTAAGTGCCAGATCAAAACAAATTTCTTGGAGGATGACTGGATTATTCCTCAGAACTAAACTTTTCTTTATTTTTATTTTATACAGTGTTTCTTTATTTTTTGCAACCCACCTAGGAATCACATTATTCATTATTATTATAGATCGCGTAAAAACTGCTATTATTTCTTCTTGTCTGTCATTCTTTACCATTTATGGTAATCTATCACGAGAAGACTTAATTCACCTCTATATTTTATCTACCTGTAAATCTCTTCTTATTAAACTTTACCCCAATCTAACCTCCTTTTCGACCCTTATTTTCAAAATGGAAGCCTGACACCTGTATCACTTTGAAAACTAATAAGGATTGATTTTTAAACTTTCCAGGGTTGATTTTCTTGTCTCATGCCCCTCTAATTTATTTATTTTCGTAAATATCTGAAAATGAAGCCTATTTTGTTCAGCATGAGGCTCTGTTATCAACTTTACATCTTTTTTTGTTCAATTTTAATTGACAGTTAAGTTTAAAGGTAAAAAAAAAAAAACACATTCCACAGATCTGCTACTGAAGTCATCTTGTCAATTTGCTTCTTAAAAAGAAAATAAGCAGATATCCTCTTGTCGCACCTTTACGTTCTCTATTTTTTCACCTATCATCCCTCACTGCATTTAAACCCGACCCCAATCCTAACCCCGCCCTTGCGTCATCTCGGTGTGTGTGAGCGTGCGTGCTAACCAGATCTAGCTCATCTTGGCCTTAAAACCCAGTTCTTCTCAGGGTCTCTGTTCTTTAAAGTTATATTCTCCCCTACCAATCAATGTTCATACTTTTTTCTTTTTAAAAAGAATATCTGAAATTATTAACTTTTAAAATGGTTTGCTTTATATTTTCTTCCCACCACCCTCATCGTAATTTCCCGTTGGTGTTATCTGTAATTCCCATAGATGCATTTTGATGCAAAATTGTGTGTGTGTGTAATCTGTACTTCTCTTTTATATTTGCATCCATAGCGGTCATAAACCTGTCTCTTCAAAGCTTAAATTCTTGGGTACAAAGTGTCTCTACCTACATCAGCTTTTCTTTTTATGTCCGAATCTGTTACAATTTTAGGTACCTTGTTTTAGTTACTTCTCAAGATTAAAACTTTCAAAAAACATTTTACTTTTGTTTTCTTTTCTCCTTCATAAATTGTAGTGACGCCTCTTTTCAACTTGGGGTCTCGCCCCACTTTAATTAAAGCCAATTTTACTTTTCTCCTATTAAATAGCCTCCCGCATCTTTTCTCTCCGTAATTCAGGTGTTGAGTGTCTCCTGTTGTCCTACTTCCTTAAAAAATGTCATAACCGTTTTTATTTATTCCATATTCGTTTAGAAATAAAGTACTTTTTATATTTGTTGATCTAAGTAAAATGTATAGCAATTCGATATTTATTGGTTTATTTTGACATAACCAGTTGTAACTCTTGTTAACCATGAAAACTTAATGAACATTGTGTGTGTGGGGGGAACAACAAAAAAACAAAATATCCAATTCAATTTTATAAATTAAAAATTGCAACTAAGTGATCACAATGGAATTTTTTTCTATTATTCGTCATTTTTTTTAGCATACCTCTTTCTAGACAATTTAATAAAATCGGGGACGTTTTAACTAATGTTCAAATAGTCGAATTGGTCCCCCACTATTACTCATTTGCTTGGACTTGGGGTCGCTTTTAGTTTTATGTAGTTTCTGACATTTTATGAACTTATTACGCACGGAAGATGACTTTAAAGGGGGAGATCTGTTTTGGTAGGTTTTTTTTTTTTTTTTTTTTTTTTTTGAAGTGGCAACAGTACTTATTCTCTGTGTACGACCTTCTCATATGGTAACTTAACATATTTTTTAGAGTGGAGTTCGTTTTATGTCAGTTTAAGTAATTAGGTACCATCGTACTCGAGAAGGCTTTCCTAAAGTGAAAGTTTTGATAGATTTGACAATTAAACTTAAAAGAGAAGCCCTCTCCATGTCACAGCTTCTACATGCTTCTTCTCTAATTGAATAAAACTTTTTTTGTCATTAAGTTTCATTCGTTATTTCTAAAATTGTTAATTATTCATCAATTTAAAAATCAACTCTGAAATTTGTTGCCATGTTTTGTGCCGATTTTTTCATATATTCATAAATTAAAAAAAAAATAAGCTCTCACTAAAAAGGGGTCAGTACGTGAAACTTTTTTTAAATTTTTATTGTTACATGGAAAAATGATTCCTATCTGTTCCGATGATGTTGATTGAAGTATTTTTTATTTTTGTACGCATTCTTTCAATTTGGATAACTGAAAAAAAAATTAATCCTTCATCATGCTTGAGCTTGATGATATAAAAAATAAAGTCGGGGATCACTCTATTTAGTAGGTAAATGCCAGAACTGAGCCCCCTTTTTTTTCGTTTTTTTTTTTTTTTTTTTTTTTTTCTTGCTTGCAAAATCTATCATATACTGTTTTTTGGTGCTTTTTACTTTATTTCACTCTATCATTCTCATCAGTCGACCGCATGGGAGTGCAAAATTTAATATTTTTTCATTTTGTGGGGAGAGAGAGAGAGAGGGGTATTTTTAATTTTATTTGTAAGCATTTCTGTTTTTAAATAGGATAATTAATTTTAAAACTATCAATTATTCATTTATTTAAAATATTTTAGGCCACACACACTCTCTCTCTCTCTGATCTCTAAAAAAAAAGCACATTTAATCTGTGAAGTCCTCTTTCTTGAGTGTTGAAAAAAAAAGTAAAATAGTTACTCATATGACGTAAAATAGAAAACAATTTCAGGTATTTTTGGCTTCAGTATGATTTATGATAAATTAATCATGTGACACACTTTTTGTCAATCAGTCTCTGCATTATGACTGACGACCACTAATTTTTTTTCCCTCGTTAAAATTTATAAATTTTAATATTCATATTCTTTCTGTGTAGATTAGAAATTTTTTTTTTTTTTACTAAATTTTTTTGAGACATTTTCTCCGCGAGGGTATGTCAAAAAAAGGTTAATTTAATGTGGGGGAGAGCCTCCTCAAAGACTCGCTGATCTTTAAAATAATAATCAGGTAAATAAATGATCATGCGGTTTAACTTCTAAGTCTGGTACAAGACCACGCCCAGTTGTGGTTACCTATAAACAAACATTTTTCTCAAGAGTTGAGGAGACTCATTGTATTATTTTTTAGAAACTTTTATTTCCACGTAAAAAAAAAAAAAAAAAAAAAAAAAAAAAAAAGCTTCCGTTGTTTGTAAAATAAAGTAATTTTTAAAAAAATTGTCGGAAGACTGAAAAATTGTATTAGTCTGAAATTAAAATAACTAAATTATTTTCTCTTATTTCATAAAGTAATTTTTAAAATCTTGGAATTTATTAAAAATATATGCTTTAAGAATTAGATACTAAGCCAAAAAGTTGCTAATTACATCTATCGTGTGCTTCAGGTGAAAAAAAATCCTGTTTTGTCTGTAGTCATCATGTATCTTTTTTTGCTTGAATGTTTGGGTGTGTGTCTGGATAAATTATTAGCGCTTTTTACTTGGGCTCACATTGCGAATCATATTTCTGTCGCGATATCGTGTTTTTAGCCCTTTTTTTATTTATTTTTTAATGTTTTTATGCTCCTACTAACTAAAATCTATCACTGACGTTTGATCACACTGACTGTTGTGATCGTAGAATTTCGTTTCTTGTAGATTTAATAATTCAAACATTGCATAAGGCCTCAAGTTTGGGGTACTCGGTTAAATTAATTATTAAATAAATTATTAACCGTTATTGAACCCAGTTGAACTGGAAAATCAACTTGTTAAAGGATTTACAATAGATGTGCTTTTTTGCTTGACTCATTGAAAAAAAATTAAAATGAATTAAAAGTAAAACTTGACGTAAAAAAAGCATCAAACAAACATTTAAATAAATTAATTACAAAATTAGTGTTTTTTTTTTATTTTATTTTTTTTAAATTTAAAAAAAAATGATTATTATATAATCGATAAAAATAAAATGTTACATTTGAAAATTTATTATCATAAAAAACTGAAACTGATAAACTTAAAGTAAACTAAAAACACAATGTTCCTTGACTTTAAGGATGAATGTTCCACAATCCACATTTACAAATCGTGTAATTTTATTTTATTATTTTTATTTTTTTTAGCTCTATCATAAATAATTCAACTTCATGGTTTTTCTTTTTTGTTGTAGTTGCTGGGTCATTTTCGTGTTAGAGTATTTTTTTAATTTTTTACTCATTGCTGTGTCTTTTTTTTTTTTTTTTTTTTTTTTTTTGATAAATTTTATGTAAGAGAGGGGACTGTAAAAGTGACGATTCAACACGGTTACCTTCTTTTTAAGGTACAGACTGCTGCAAAAATGTTGCCCCCTTCTTCCTTCAGCGGTGGGGACATCGGAATGAATGGCTGTTGTCAGCTGTGTAGTGGTAGACAAATTCATTACTCTAGCAGACCGAGTTGATTACGCATTTTACAACAATAAACTGGATAGTTTGATAAGGGTTTTTTCCTCCTGAAAAAATCGTATGTTAAAACAAATTATAATAATTGTTAATGCTTAAAAATTTTCAAAAATCTTATTCGCATCGTGCGTATCTCTCTTATCGTATGTACAAATATGGTTCCAAAATCAGGGGTCAATTTGTAAGAAGTCAACAAATTGAAACTAATCCCTCACTTTGTGACCATTTCTCTACATGTTGCCATGCGCAAATTCAAAATGGCGGACAATAATGAATGTTATATTTCATAACTACAATTTATTTTTTAAGGGGGATTTTTGTTTTTTTTTTTCTTTTTTTTCCCAGTTTTTGTGAAATACACGTCAGTTGGCAGTTTCATGCAAAAATGGCCTGTTAGATTAAATCAGTTTTTTAGTAAGTGGAGCATCTTAAACGTCGTCATATTGAACGATAAAAATTTTTAAATGAAGGATAGTTTGAGTTGTGAATGGCATTTTTTTTTCTCTTAACTTTATCTTGCAATCGCTTTAATAATAATAGCGCATTAAAATAAAATAAATAAAATCCATGAGATTGTTGCTAGAAGATCTGATCCCTTTTTGGGGTGATTATATATATTTTTTTTTATTTTATTTTTTTTTTAAATAAATCTTTATGGTAACTTTTTTCACCCAATTTCTTCAAATTTAGTCAAATTCAAAAACAGAAATTTCTTAATTTTATTTTTAGCCTGTAATGAATATCTTATTTTTTTAATTCCTCTCTTAAGGTGAGGACATTAGATTAACAGAAAATAATAAAAACTAAACATTTAAAAGTAATATTTTTCTCTCACAGTCTAAAAATAATACTAAAATAATTTTTACACACTTTATCAAAACTGTCTAAATGGTCTATAAAATATGGGTTGTCTTGATAATGAATTTTTTAAATTTAAGTTTTAAAATAAGACTAGCTATAATCTTGTCATTAAGTTTAGTTTTATCAATGTCTTTACAATTATTTTTGTTGGTAATTGAAATATTTTTTTAAACCAATTCCTAGTTAAAATGCATTTTGAGGTCATTAAATTTTAACTAATATTTCATTGTAGGATTTCATTTTAATACAATATCACATGGAGTATTTATTGCATAAGGGGTTTCTGAAAACATCTTGGCTTGACCAAAAAGTGCTTCAAAAACCATTTTCTTCTCCAAGAGCTTTTCAGCATCCACTCTTGTTAATCTAGACAAATGTATTCTTCCTTTGATGCTACAAATATTTAATAACTTTATTCTACATTTGTTTAACCATTTTAATTCTAAATGGATTAGAAAATTTTTATTCATAAAAAAAAAGAAAGTTAGCTATATAAGGCTGTGGCATGATTTACTCCTGAAAAAAAAAAATTGTATAAAAACATGATTTAGATTTTAAAGCGTTGGTTCCCATAGATTTAGAGAAATGTTTTACCAAAATCTCATGAAGCCATTAAAGATCATGATAATTAAAAGTACCAAAGCCTTATGACAAAGGTTGAGCAATAAGCAAACTGCTATGCAATATCAATCTACTTATCTGGCAGTGAATGCTGAGCAATTTCCTCACAGATGAAAAGAAGACTTGAGGCAACCTATGGTTCTACAGAAGGATGCTGAGAATACAATTGACAGAACATTTAAGCAAAGAGGAAGTTTTATGGAAACAAAAGGGCCACTTATATTTCAAACCAGAAAATTGGCAGTTGAAATTTCTGGGACATACGAGGAAAGAAGGCTTGAAGAATTTGACACTCACAGGAGATAGGGAAACTGTGATAACCTACCTAACAATCTTGTAAAGGGTTGGCAGAACAGAAAGTGGAAGAGATAGTAAAAACAAAACAAAAAAAAGTCACTAAGAGCAAGCTTCAAGGGATAAGAACAATAATTGTTAATGTCCTGAAGGTATCTGGCAGATAGAATAATGCAGGATTCTTCTTCAGCATATGATATAAGTGCACATTTCTATTGAAGTGTGTGATCTAAAGTTTAAAAATAACTAAAACACTCCATTAAAAAAACAAGATACATATGACTAGAAAGCATTTACGACTGGGTAGTACTAGTATAAAAATTTTATGATGGGTTGCTATAAATATGACCTGACCTCATTTATGATGCATTGGTGGTATTAAGATAAAAATTTGGGAATCTAATTGAACTGAGAATGTTTAGTTAGTACATTGAAATAAGGCTTCTGACTAGATTTAGTATATAAACGAAATCCAATCAGTTCATTTAGATTTTTCTTGTAATTCTTAATGGTATTGAAATGGGGATTTTTTGCGTGTATGTATGCGCACACACACACACACACACACACACACACACATATATATATACACACACACGTTTCATTGAAGGTGACTGACAAGGTACTGCAATTAAACTTTTTATTCCGTTTTTTTTCTTGTGTTAGTCTTAGCGTTTTCTTTTCTGGTCATAAAGTATGTAAAAACTGTCTGAATGTTCTATATATGAGTGCTTTTGCCTATTCTATTAGCCATTATCAAGGATGTGTTTTTTAACTGAATATGTACCGCTATGTGTCTATCAAGAAGATTTGTGTTACACCTCTCTGACCATAGCACAAGTAGGGCCCATTTAAACACACACGGAAACCTTCTAAACACTGTTCACAACTCATAAAATGTACAACATCCGCATGTTGTTGTTGTGTTATGTGTGTTTTCTTTTATTTATTTTTATTTTTAAGCTAAAAATAATGGAAGCATGAACAAAAAGCTAATGCTCAATGGTATCAACTAGCTGTATTTGGAAAAAAAAACAACAAAAAAAACATTCTCATCACTATAGATAAACATATATATATATATATATATATAAAAAAGCTACATACTGGGTTTAAAAATAAAAAAAATATCCTTGATAATGTCCAGTAAAATAGCTGGCATTGCTGAGATATATAGAACATTGGGGCAGTTTTTACACAATTTATGTCCAGAAGAGAAGACAATTATACAAACAAGAAAAATTTGAATAAAAAAGCTTAATCACAATACATTGTCGGTTGGCTTTTAATTTTTATTTTTATATGTAAAATATAAGAATTACTTCTTTATTTCTTCTTTTATTTCTTATAAATATTAATATAGTGCATTTTCTCTGGTCGCCACACACTGAAGTGAGACCTATAATAAAACCACTATGTGAAACAATTTTGTCCATAGGGCTTTTACTTCTTGGTCAAATCTGGCTATCAACCTGAATCCACTGAAACTTGCAGCATATGTTGATGAATGATTTCAGTAATATAATATTGACCAAATTCATTATGTGCTTTTGTTTTTAAAAATAAAAAAAACAAAACAAACTCACTTTGCTGAAAGGACTTTCATTTAACCTATTTTTATTGAATATTTAACATTCTACAGAGCTTATTGATACAAGTTTGAAGTAAAATGAAGTTTGGTGTTAGTCGATAAGAGTACAGTGAATTATCAATATATGCACAGGTTCCAAAATAAACAAGGAGTATATCAATAGTACTTATTTCATATTAATACACTGTATATCTTCTGTCTGTGTGTAGCTGATGGCCACATCGCTTTGAAACTGGTTCCCATATGATTACTAAATTTGAGCAATGCTGAGCCTCGTCAGTACCTAGATGGGTGATTGCCTTTGTGTTCATCATATTCACTTATCTGCAAATATCCTCGGGGAAACTTACAAGTCCACCTCTTCTTCACTCTCCAACTATGGGTTAATTAGTAAGATTGTATCACTAAATCATTATCTCCAAAAATATAGTTTTACAATCTAAAAATATTTTCTGGTTTTAAATAACCTGCAAATGTTTTACAAGTTGTAGAAAACAAATCAATCAGCCGGCCTATTGGCTGAGTGGTGAGAACGTTCACTTTCTGACCATAAGATCAGGTTCTGAATCTCAACATGGTTGATTTGTCAGGAAGGTGATGAGTAGATGCTTTTGTAGACGGGCATCATTGTATACGAGTGACTAGCCATTATCATCCTTAGCATTTACACAGACCTTTACATATACAGTGTAACCCGGATATAAGAGAAACTTTCTCTGGTCCCAAATTAGAGCCATACTTATCCCAACTGATGAAAACTTTAAAATTCCCTACACAGATCTTAGAAGACACATCAATACATACACAAGGGAAAAATGGCAAACTTACTGGAACGGATTTCCCCAAAACAAACTATACGAAATCATGCCAAAAATTAAAAAACAGGAACATAATACAAGGCTAAACAGAAAAGAAGTTACACTTGCAAGAATAATAGGCCATACATTTTTAACCCACTCATATCTCCTGAAAGGAGAAGATCAACCTTTCTGTATACCATGTCAAACCCCATTCACAATTAAACACATTCTAACAGACTGCATTGATTTCACAGAAACAAGAAAAAATCTCTACAAAGAAAATAATATTAAAGATATATTTGAAAAAAAACAGCCCCCAAATCATTTTTTCGTATTTCAAGAAAATCAGCCTCTATCAGAAAACTTAAAAGAAAGTTATACGTTTAAAAGGAAAAAAAAAGAAAAGAAACAGAAATGGTTTTTCTAACAAAACAATATTAAAAAAAAAAAAAAAAAAAAAAAGCCATCGGCATTAAATGACCCTTTGAGGTTGATATGCCGTAAAACAAAACAAACAAACCTAAACAAAATACAGTGTAACCCGGATATAAGAGTTGTCGGGACCGAAGAAGAAGTCTCTTATATCCGGGTTTGGTCTATTATATATACATTAACACAGGCTCTAATTTGGGACCAGATAAAATCTCTCTTATATCCGGGTTACACTGTAGACCAAACCCGGATATAAGATAAACCCAGATATAAGAGACTTCTTCTCCGGTCCCGACAACTCTCTTATATCCGGGTTACACTGTATATATTTGCATACATGCAAATATATATGTAAGAAATGTGGAATTTTATTGAATATGTTTTTAATATGCACTTTTTTATTTTATTTATTCAAAGCTTATGAGTTGTTTTCTGTCATTTTGTGTACTTTGCGCATAACACAGAATGTGAAAAGTATTTTTTTTTTTTTTTTTTTTTTTTTTGCTAAAAGAAAAATTTCACTATACACAATATTCTGATGCATGACTTGCTTATGCATCATCACAGCACTTGTCAGTACCTATGTACTTTATAGCTTTAAGCATTATCATAGAAATCCTGGATAATATTTTTTTTTCTTATTTGAGTGAAATCTGGTTTTTTATCATAAACTTCGGTATGCATGACAGATCTTTAGTATATAGGCAAACATTAGTATTGTACAGAGTGTGGCAGAAATACCTTCCACATTTTAAACGTTGAGAAAAAGACCAATGTCACTGCTATAAAAAAAAAAAATTATTTCCCTGTTGTTTGAACAAAAAGCTTCAGTTTTTATTCATTTGGTTTTAAGAATGACCTCTATTCGCCATACACTGTTCTATTAAAGTTTTCCATCACCCAGAGGCTTGGAGTCTTACGGATGGGTTTCTTTTAACTGCTGAACCTGTGGCCCTGAAATCTTCAACCCATAGCAGTATCGATTTTTCTACCTGGACAGCATCATTTTAACATAACATGAAATGAGCACAAATCTCCAGTTCTTAAAACATTTCAACAGAAAACATGGTGAGCACTGGTCCCAGCCATGATAACTGGAGATTGGGAATGGTAAGACATTAGCTAGATGAAGACACCATTGTAATTTGCCTGGATTCATAGGTGACAGTTTAAAATGTGGGTGATATTTCTGTCATACTCTGTATATAAGCCTGAATTGGGAGTTGTCTCTTAGGTTAATTCTGAATCCATTCTGGAAATATGATTTAGCATATATATTGAATTTTATTTGTTAGATATTTACTCTAACCTTATTAATCTTTGTCTTGATGGTATGAACTGATGTGAAAATGACTGATATGGGGAAAAGAACATTCCTTAATTTATTTCTTTTTCAAGAATATTTAATCAGAAAACAAAGTTTATATATATATATATATATATATATATATATATATATATATTGCTCTTCAATGATCTATTTAATTACTAACCAGAACTTAATGAATTTTGCTAATTTCATTTTCAGATGTTCAATATATACATAAATATATTTCATACATGTTTATAAGATTAAATTTCCAATGATGATTTATTGCTTGAGTATTATATGCTAAAAAAAGAATTTGATATACTTTTATTAGTCAATTTAAAAAAATAGTTTTGAGAAATTGGTTTAAAATACAAAAGTAATCTCAACATGCCTATCAAATGACTAATAGAAGCAATATAGTAAAAAGAGGTTAAATTGTCTTGTGTGTGTGTGTGTGTGTGATATATATATATATATATATATATTGTTGGCACCTACTTGCATTTGAGCCTCAAGATCATCAAATTCTTTCCCGTGGTGGCAGAGCTGGCTGTGAATCGGTTTGATGAGGCCATTTAAGTCAATTCAACTTTGTGGCCAACTCTGTGTGACAGAGAAGCCTATACACTTGGCTCAAAGGAGATTGAGACAGGTGAACCTAGTTGCATCAGGCTATTGCAGACTTGGTCTGTCAAGGTCCACCTTGGTTATTCCAGCCTGACTGGCACTACCCTCTTCAGTGGCTGGTTGTTCCTCTCTTTGTGTGTGTGTTATATGAACGCGCACACTATTCAACTACTTGTATATATGTGCATATAATGTATTTGTAAGTTTTGGAAGCTACTGGATAATTAGAGGTGTTACAACAATGGCCATAAAATAGTGGTGTTAGAATATTAATAAAATACATTTCTTTAAGGCATTCATAAGCAAATAAGCTGTGTTAAAAAGAAAACACACACACACACGTGTGTGTATATGTAATAGGATTGAAAGCGATAAAATTAGTGACTGAAAATTAATGACTATTTTCCTAGAGTGAATCTATATATTGCTCCTATGTAACAGTTGACTGTATTTATTTATTTTATGATTTTAATTTTTTATTTAATATTTAGGACATGAGGAGTTGAACAGTTCATTTCCCCAAATCTGACCAAACATTACCCTTTACTTTTCCTATTTTTAGTTTGAAAAGCAATATTCTTAGGAATTAATTACTGCGTGTTAAAACAAAAACTCTCACTTTTCAAGATGGTTATTATGAGCCATGACTTTGAAGTATTGGAAATAATGAATCGTCAGTAAAATTATCTGTGCCTGCTGTAGTTGTACACATTGTCTTAGTTATAAGGCAATATTGGAAAGTTCCTGAACTAGACTGAAAGAAATAAAATAGTAAAATGTCATTGCTCCAGGAAATAAGTAATTTCATGTGTTAACTTTGGTCACCATCTCTCTTTGCAACAGTCTCCTTGGGTGCATACAGTTCCAGTTGAGTTATTGATCTCACAGCAATGTTTTGCATTTTTAATGGGAATCTTCTCTCGGACTAATTCCGATACTGTGAGAACTGATGGATTATTTGGTGATTGTCCAAAATTTTTCCCACATTTTCTGGTGGACACCATGAACATATTTTGAAGCAGAACTTGGCTGACCTTGAAATATGGGTGCACCCCTCTCCCCATGCAAAAACCCGTGTTTAATCTGTAAAATATCAAGTTATTTAAGTCTTTCAATGATCTCTCTAGCAGAACTGCATACAAAATTTGATACCGGTCAGTGGCTTGAATCTCAGAAGTGGAAAATGTGTCAAAGATGTTTTGACATGTTATGAAACCTTGTGCAATGATTGAACATGGGTAGACACCATTGGCAAATTGATTCAGTTTGCTATGTGTACATTTACTCTGTAGATGCTATAATTGTGTAGTGTATAACTAGCTCATGTATTGCACACATATTATGATATTCAGTTTATGATTATTAATTTTAACACCTCAAAAACAAAACTGCTCTCTTTTAATCATCTGAGAGAAACCCTTTTTACTTCCCATCAGCATGGCTGATGCTAACCTCCGGGAGAGTGACTCATTGCACTTTCTCTGACAAACGTTTTCAGCTGATATTAAGTGGAAAGAGTATATTGAATCAATCGCTAAGTCTGCAGCTAAGAAAGTTGGTTCATTATATCGTGCTAGAAATTTTTCTTGCCAGAATCTATCTGGCATATTTATAAGTCTACCATTCATCTTTGCTTTGAATATTGCTGCTGTGTCTGGTCTGGTGTTCCTCTTTCGTTATTCTTGATAAATCCAAAGAAAAATCTGCAATGTCATTGGTCCTGACTTGGCATCTCAACCTTAGTCCCTTTCCCCCCACCATAAAGTGGTTTCTGTTTACCTTTTCTATAAATAAATTCATGGTAATTGTTTTGATGAACTTTCCGCTGTGGTAGCTAGACTTTATGAATTTAAGTGCAGTACTAGATTGGCAGCAAGATCTCATCAATTTACAGTTGAAATGACTCTATGTAACTGTAAGTTCTATGCTAACAGCTTTTTCTATTGCACTTCTTGCTTGTGGAACTCTTCCTGCTTCCTAGTCAACTATGATCTTCAAAAATTTAAATGCAATGTCAATCTTTTTACTGTCCTCTTTCCCTAATAGTAGTTTTTCTCATTCTTTAACACTCAATAACCTTTTGCATCCTAGTGGCTTTATTGCCTTTCTTAGGGTGAAATGTTTGAAAAAAAAAATATAGGTAATATAACTAGTGTACAGTGAATGATCAATATATGCACAGGTTCCAAAATAATAAAGGCATTTATGAATAGTTCTTAATTTTCATGTTTATACTGTTAATATTCCTTGACATTAAGACCTGTATTCTTGCATGCATGGGAATAGGTAGATAGCAAATACCAATCTGTGATAGATCATTACACTCTTTGTACAGTTATTGACACTGTACAGGAAGAGGTGTAATTGAGCTAACTGAACGAGTTTAGTATTGTCCCATACATGTTCAATGTGGTGACAGGTCTGGTAATCATCCTGGCCCAGGGAACTCTAGCATTTTGAAGAGCATGGGCTTCCTGTAGGTAGTATTCTGCTGGAAAAGTAAAACTGGTTCTGGATGTACATGGGTTTTGTCTAACATTCTCTTACAAACACCAAAGGTGAGTGAGAGTGGTAACATTACATCCCACATCGCGATATGATTTTGCCAGTGTTTTGTGAATGAATACACTCTGGAGTGATTTTATTATTATTATTATTATTAAACAGAGGGCATCTAGCAGATAAGCATACTTGGAAACAAGTTGCCAGCCATTATATATAAACAGTCTTGGCAGAAGTTTGAACTTGGTTTGCTGATTCAGTTCTCCTTGCCATTGACCATTTTTGTAAGCAATTATCAACACCTGCCTAACTTGTTTTATTATCCATTCTGCTGACTGTATGTGCAATCTTGCTGTTTCAAATAAAAGCTGAGTAAAAAAAAATCTCTTTGCCTTTTAATTTTCATTCAAAATCTTTCGTATTATGCACAAAAATATGGTAGACATTCTTTTCAACTGCAGTCGTTATTGAGTTGGTAGAGACTTTTGTTCAAACTATTTACATCATTTACTTTTCTATGAAACCAAGTAGCTCTCCTTTTCACATTTATGCATGAAATAATTAGGTTATTTGTGTATGATACAACTCAGTGTTTCTGAAGCTAAATCGGAATAAATTGCATCCTTGAGTATATGACCTCATTGTATAGCCATCTCCACATAAATTGTTCATGAAAAGTTGTACCATGTTATCCACTAAAATCTCAATGATGTACATATATTTCACTAAAATATTTAATTTTTCATGATGTCAAAGAATAGAAGTGAAACAGATGTTTAGCAGTTGTATGCTTCTTCTAATCTGTTTAAAAAAAATTTTCAGGAAAAGGTGCTAACTCTACAACCCAATAACACGTTTTAAGGTGTTAATCTATCACACTTTATTGGTTTATGACTTTATTATATTTCTATATATTATATAAACTATTTATGGTTTAAAAATGACAATTGGAAAAAATGCTTAGTTTTTACTGACGCATTTCATCTGACTTTATCAAGGCAAGCAATGAAAGTGAAATGTTTTGTAGCCATAATTACATCAAATCCAAAACTTAAAAATTGACGCTCATTTGTAAAACTTTTTTCTGGATATTGGTATTGATAACTTCCTTTTTAATAAGATTTTTTGTGTGTTCTTTTTTTTTTTTTTTTGTTTTTGTTTTGTTTTGTTTTCCATGTCGACATTACAGTTAAATTTTCCTAGAAATAATTCTGAAAATAAATTTGTCCTTATTTTCAGAATTATTTCTGGGAAATTTAACTATAAACTATTTTATATTCATTTTTGAAAAATAAAAAAAATTGTTTAAGCAATTGTTATCAGCACCTGCAAACTTTGTGTTTTTATTATCTATTGTGCTGAATGTATTTGCAATCTTGTTTCAAATGTTTTTATTTTTTTTTAAAGATTAGTAAACATTTCTGAAAACATGTACTTGTGTATAATACAACCTCACCTTTTTTTTTTTTTTTTTTTTTTTTTTGGGGCCTTTGAATTTTTATTCAAAATGTCTCTTATATAAGAAAATATGGTCAGTGACAATAGTTAATTGTATAGATTATTCCTTGGTTACTTATGCAGAAAATTACCTGAGTAGGTCTTTTTATTCATATTTTTTCTTTTTTTTTTTTTTTTTTATGATCAGGTGAGCGAGTTATTTTTTTTACCTTCTTTTCTTAAGCATTCAGTGTATAAATATTGTCTTCCTCCTTGTTTTACATGTTTATTTCTTTCTCTATATTGAATAAGTTATGCTGCTAGTTAGTAAATGTATAGACAAGTTTAAGATTAGGAGTGTCAGACCTAACTTTGACAAAGATCATCTGTCCTTGTCCCAAATCAACAAGCACAGTGTGTTGTATAGTATTGGAATACTTAATGTCACCGAGAGAGAGAGAACCCCCCCCCCCCCCAAAAAAAAAACATTTGGCCAGGTTAACAATAACCTTAACTGGTGCATATTAGTGACATCAGATAAAAAAACTGACTGGCAAAGTTGTTGCATTGAACTCTATGTAGGTAATTAATGAGTGAGTGAGCTTGTTTGAATGCTTTTGTTTAACTATGGATGCACATATATTGAAGAAATCAAATAAACCAAATAATAATTTCAGGCTCTCTAGTTTATCTTTGTTTCTAAATTTGTTCCAATCCCCATGAGTGATCATACTCTTCAGGAAGCTCCTTGCCTTGAATGCCTATTGGGATTAAAGCTGACTCTGGACCTCACATGGAACTTGTCCACTTGTTTCATTTTTCCCATGTTGCTGGGAAAGTAGTTGGTTCCTTGTATTTCTCCAGAAAATACCGGAGTCCTACTGCTATGCTCTCTCTGCAAGAATCAGATCAGGCCAAGAAGGAAGTATTGCTCCCATATCCTCACTGTCCAGCCTTGAGTTAAAGAGTGGTTACATGAACTTGTGGGTGATGAATTTACTTTTAACCTTGCAGCTCCTTTACCTACACATGAAATGTTGGTAGCCTCTTACTACTGTCACTATTACCAAATGTTCTAATAAGATGCATTCCTTGGTTCCACCAGCTTGTACCCTCACAAAGAAACACCATTCTACGTACATAGTGTCATATCATCCTCATTCCTTTTGCGTTTCTTTGGTGAGAAGAAAGTTCCACTTGGACAGCTTCTTCAGAACTCTCTTGTCTCTCTCTTTGGAACTGAAACTTTGAGAGGATGCTTTCTCAATTACTACAATCTTAACCTCTTCAAGTTGAGTGTTCAACCAACATTTATTCCTCATAATGTGTACCTCTTCCTCCTTATCTGCAAGAATCTCATTCAATAACCCTCTACTTTGGATGGTTCTTGGGCCTTGTAGCAGGTGAACAATAGTTAAAATTCTTTCTCCAATTTATCTTCCTTTTTAATTGTGAGTCGATTGTTTGGCATGGTAGAAATATCACCTTTACTGAGCACTGAGGAAGCCGCTTTCATTTTCTCCAGATGAATTGACAAATCCGGTTGAACACATTTGCATTTATTAACAAATGAATCTTAATAGTTGGCCATAGAGAGAGGCATACAGTTTTTTAATCTGGTAACATGGCAACCTACATGTAGCATCAATATGCCTCCAAATCAACAATTTTGTGTTTTGTTTTCTCCCACATCTCTGAAGATGTACATGTACACAGGTCTTGAGAGATGTAAAAATCTGATACTATGACAACCAGTTCTAAACTCATGAATGCTTTGACAGTCCATTCTTAACTCTGATATGTCTAAAGTTTGCAGGGAAAATAGTTCCAATGATGACTTTGACAATGTTTACGTTAGGCGAAGTGCTCGAGACAAGAACCTTCAACAAATGCAGTTATCTTTGCAATCTCTTCTGTATCCTTCACCAATTTTTTATTCCACTTGATTTCCACGGAAATGACAAACGCCAGACATTTGACTAAAAATGTCCCGACTTTATAGCTTGGACATCGTCTTACCACAATGACATAGAGGGGGTGGTAACTTGTCCAAGGAGGTCACAAGTCAAATTTAAATTTGAGTTACTTTAAAACAAGTAAAATTTAGAAATACGTTCAACCTAAATAAAAAAGGGAAGCATTGCTGATCAACAGCACTTGATATGGCATTATGTTCGAGACAAGTCTTGGCACTTTAAACATTATTTATAGTGGATACCCATATTTAAGTAGACGTTCCGTTTATTTATTAAGCAGTATATTATTACTGACCTGAATATTCAAGAAATCTTAAAGAAAATATGTTCCCTTTAGATAAGTCATGCAAGCAGTTACTAATGATTTAGTTCCATACTAGTTATATTACATCCATTGCCATGTTTTAGAATTTGGCTTTGTCCAACAAATAGTTAGCACACAAATGATAACGTGTAGGTCAGCTTGATACAGTGATATGTAGAATATGTGGATCATGTGTTTTGTCCTTTCAGGATGAGTGTGACCATGGCTCTCCACAACTTCCTGTCCCTTGTTGCTTTAAGCAATGTATGACACTTTACCTTTCATCCTTGTTCCTGCTCTGCTATTCATTAATTACTTAGTCAGCCCCCCGTCTCTCCTTCATTTTATAAAAAAGAAAAAAAGTTTTAACTAATTCATTACATTAGAAGAATAAAGACATGAAACTTAGTACGTGCTCTTTTTATTTATTTTTTAATTTAGCTAATACCCCTCCCCCAATTTAAAAATGCAATTAACCATCGTCAGTCTATGCAACTATTTTTAATACAAGGTGTGTCCCAAGGATGTATACATCCATTTCATTTATTTATTTATTTATTTTTTTAAAACTCTAGAACTGGTTGTATGACCTTAGTGTAACTTAGCAACTAGTCAGATGGTATCTTAGTGCATTATACATACAGATCCATTGACATAAGTGTTACTTTGTTGGCTTGTGTACTGTGACCACAGCATTTATAATTGCTGAGTGAGGAGATAATGGTTATGTTTGTTACTATATAGTAACTTAGAAGAAAATAAACCTGACTTTAAACCAAAGCAACCGAGATGATACACACTTACCTCAACTTCACTTTCTGCATTTAATCTAGAAATATAAAAATGAATAGATTTTATTGATTCCAAACTAAACTTTAAATATTCAGTTTTTTGTACATTGAAAATAAAGATTCAGTGGGCAAGAACTATTACAAGCATTATTGCATTTATTTATATATATATATATATATATATATATATATATATATATATATATATATATATTAGCTTGCTTTAATTGGCCAAAGTTACATAACTTGTTCTCCATAGTTTACCTTTTCTTACACAGGCTTCTAGAATATTTTGTTCTTGAATTCAAAATTTGAATACTTACAGAATTTCTTTTCTCCACATCTGTTTATAAATGCAAGTTACCAAATAAAATTTTCACACTTGATAAAGTTCCTCAAGGAATGAAACACGTTAGCATAAG
>OZ038517.1:38249325-38276825 GCA_964036315.1 Acanthosepion esculentum | reverse complement strand
ATATATATATATTAGTGGAATGAGAGAGCTAAAAATATTTGTTCTACTGTGACTGTCACCCTTGAACTCAAGAGCGACCCTAAAATCAATGTAGTTGCTTTGAGAAGTTGTCCTCAGAAAATGAGAGCAAGTTGATTAGCTATTGTAAGAGGGAACCTCCTTTTGTGAAGAAGTAGGCTTATAAAATTTTTGCCTACTCTGATTAAGGCCTCCCAACTTTGTTGGCAGCCATTTATGTCAACAGTATAATTGCAGTTTGTAGCCTAAATATATCCCCCTCCCCAGACCCCCCAAAACTAATGTGCTATGTCCGGAATTTGTGACAAATTATAGTACCTAGAGGAAGTGGATGGAGGTGAATTTTTCTCTCTTTATTTAGTTACTTTTTAGTTTTATCTTTGTGACTTCATTTTGCCAGAGCAGTGGAGTGTATATAAATTCATTTAAAATGACCTATTATTTTTATTTATTTTTTTCTTGTGAGTTTTTTTTTTTTTTTTTCTTGGTTTCCTTCCCTTACAATTTCTTCTATAGATGTGTATTTAGAGTATTTAATCTAAATAAATAAACTGCAAATTATGTCTGTCCATCTGACTCTGGCCACACTTGCTCTACATATGCATATTGTAACTTTTTGGGATCTGGATAATCCCAGGTTTGAAAATCTGCCCTTCATCTGTTACTTGAACATTCATCATTGGAATTTATGCCTGGATGATGAGGGAACAGTTACAAATTCAAATTTGAAGATAACTGAAAAAATTTACTGATTTTAAGTTTTTGATTTATATTTAGTTCAAAGTAACACAAACGTTAAATTAAAATTTTTTTTTTAATCTTTTTAAATTCAGTTTAAAATCTCTCTAAAAAAAAATTGAATTCAGGAAATCAATTTTATTTTTTCAAAATGCCAAGGAATCAGAGTTAGTGAGAGGTTTTGTGATGTGTGGTTTTGAAATTCTGCATAGTTTGTGATTTGAAGAACTTGATTTTCAGTCCGAATTGGAATTTTGGGCCCAATTGGTCTTTTGGCTGAAATTAGACTTATAACCTGAATCGCAGTTAAAGTGAGTTTTTTTTTTGGGTGGGGGCTGACTCGTCAGTCATGTATTGAAAGATACATGATCACCTAAGTGTGTATCACACATGGCACATGACTGACTGAATGAGAAAGTAAATTCAAAATCTTGTTGCTACCTAGCTTTCAAATACAGGGTGTGACAGAAATACCTTCCACATGGTGGTAAGACGTTAGTAGCAATGGTGTCTTTATCTATCTTACCATTATGTGGTAGGTATTTCTGCTGCACATTATAACCCAATTTAGCAACCCTGGT
This sequence comes from Acanthosepion esculentum, assembly GCA_964036315.1. Classification (NCBI taxonomy): domain Eukaryota; kingdom Metazoa; phylum Mollusca; class Cephalopoda; order Sepiida; family Sepiidae; genus Acanthosepion; species Acanthosepion esculentum. The sequence goes on along the minus strand of OZ038517.1, from coordinate 38,275,488 downwards.
TTTGATTCTATCCTTATCTTGAATCCCCTCCCCATTATATTTATAGTATTATTCAATTATTTGATCTCTTCTGAAAGATTTCAAGTGCAAGTGGTCAGGTTCTCATCCACTTTGCCTTTGAAAGCATCACAATCAGTAATTGAGGTTCATGGTCTCCCAGGCTCTATTTCCAAGGACAAGTCACTGCTCTTAAAATGCTTAAGCCAGTTTTTGGCAGTACAGTCTGATTGTTTAATTTTTCTCCAATTGCTGAATCCTGTGATATGCTTTAGTGGCCTTGTGGTAATATTGTCTCAGAAATACAAGAATTTCACTGTCTGCCATTAAAATATATGAAACAAAAGGTACAGCTGAATAGTTGTGGTGGTGGTGGTGATCATCATCATCAACAACATACAGTATTCATACAGTTTTTAAATGTACTTGAAGTTTGGGAGTATATAATGAAAAAAAAACACTATTGATGCATCCTGGTAATTTAGAATTTATAGTACCTTACTGAATAAAGCAAAATTATTTTATTTTTTTCATATTTGTGTTCTTGCTTTCTTATGCCTAATAAGTCTGGGGGATGGGTGTCAACTATAATCCCCCACCTCCCAAAATATATCCACTCATTATGAGCCCTGCAATTTAGTTCTTATAATTCATGCCGACCCACTAAACTCTTGTGTTAAAACAGAGGTGCAGTAGTAACTTATTTGCTCCCCCTCCTGCTGCGCACAAAGAATTTGCAAATAAAATTTGCTACCTCCCCAATCTCCATTTTCATGCACATGATGGTATAGGAGTATTATTACCTGTAAATGTTTTCATTGCAATGTCCCTCTACTTAAGTGAATACTATTTAAGGCCCTTCTACTAAGGTATAAGGATGAGGAAAATATTTCTAGTGAAACTTCTGGCTGTATGTGTGAGGGGGGGGTCCCCACTTCAAAAAGGAGCTAACATGGGAGATTGTCTGTCACCATGGTTTCCTGTCAGCAGTTTGTCTGCTGGTAAAGTTGATGTCAGAGGAAGTGAAGGTCTTCCTAAAAGGTTCTACTAATTGGGTAACTGCCACTGGTCAGTGAGAAGAGTGCTACAGGAGAGCTTAAATGACATAGATTTAAGCATAATTTATGATATGAACTACAAAATAGTTAAATGTACATCCCAAAAATTGTTTTAAGGAAAAAAAAAAAAAAAAAAAAAAAACAGCTGGTATAGCTCTCAAGCTTATGAACACACACACACACACACACACACACACACACATATATATATATATATATATATATATATATATATATATATATAATGAGAGACTATTCTCTTCATCTTTATCACATTTCATTTGTCTTCACCCTTTCATTAGGTGCTTGGCAATGAATACACGAGGGTTGAAATGTGATAATAGCAACAAAGATAAGGACAATGTAAATAACTCCTTGGTCCCAGAAACACAGGTGTATGTATGGACATTGAGGTTAACACCCAGTGGGGACACTCTGTTTCATGCTTAGATGCCATGTGCCTGAAGATTACATTTAAGTACAAAACAGACTGCCAATGGGTGTTGACCTCAATTTCCACTTTCTTTCTTACTCAATCCCTGTTATTGAAAATTTTAATCCATAAGCATAGCTAGCATACTTTAAAACTATTTTTTATCTCACACACACACACACACACACACATATATATATATATATATATATTGCTGACCCACTTACATCAGTTGACACTATTTGAATTAAAGATGCCAAAATTCAGATATGGATATTATCCTGATGAATTATGCACTGTGCACCGTTTTATATGCAAACAACTTTAGTATGGGTATTTAGTGAGATTTGTGGCTATTTTCCTAACCATTGGGAGCCTGTGTAAGGGATGTGAGTTCTTATCTTGTTGAAAGCTTATTTATTTCCAATCATTGCTGCTAACTTTAAGATTGTAGGACAGTTTGATAATTGCCATTAAAAAACCCCAAAAAAACCCAAAAACAAATGAAAGATTAGCTCAAAATTAGTACGGGGATCCTCAACTTACAACCATGTGTCATAACATTATTTTTTTTAATTTTTCCATGTAAGTCAGAACATACTCGCAATTTTCCGTGAAGAAGCACTTGCATCACTCACATGTGCTAATGTAATAGTAAATAATCTAGGACATAACATGTTTCTATGACATATATTAACATAATTAGGCCTAAAAAAAAAAAACAACACATGAAGTATATAAATGTAATACATATGAAATGAGTTTGTTTTTAGCTGCTTGTATATTTATTGCCAGTGATGTTATTGGTCCTTGGTAGATGAGATAATAAAGCGTAAGATCTTGTCTCTTTTGTAGTACTTGAAAGCAGCTGCAACTCTGGAGAAGAAAGGAAAACAAACTCTTGTTTTTCCTTATTATTGGGAATTTGCCAGCTTATAGTTTAACAAACTAAACTTATCTCTTACATATTCTACATATTCTTCTGATGTGCCATTTGTGTAATGCAAATTGCATAAGTCAAAACGATTAATGGAGGTACTGTTGTTAGGTTATTAGACCCAATAGCAGGATAGACTGGGTCCTATAACTTTGGTTGGCAACTGGTCTCTGAGAAGGACAACTCTGAATTCAAAAAGCACATGTAACCCTGGCAAAAACATACTATGCAGCTAATGAAAAGCTCATGGAATTTAAAATTACTCTATTATCCCATGTGTGTAGGTAGTCAACTTGTGGGCTGGGAGATGAAAATGGGCAATGCCTAAATTTTGTTCACCTCTCTAGATAATGGGATAATCTCTTCTCTCTCCTGTGAAGAATATGCATCTTGTGGGTTTATGCTGTTATTAGATGCTTTAATCTGAATATAGACTGGGTCCATTGTTAAAGAACTAGAGAACCAGAATTAAAATGGTTCATTATGTAAGTTTTTATACTAGCAAGTCTACCCAACATTATTTTCATTTAGTTTCTTATTGAGAATAGTTCGGAGTGTTTTGATTTTTACAAAGGTGAAAGTATTTTTTTACTTTGGGAGATTTTAATTGAAAAGCAAAGGTTATTTTTATTTTATTTTTAATTATTTTTTTTTCCTCTCTGAGAGTTGACAGCAAAAATATTAAAGTTAATGAAAGTAGTTAAAATAATGCTGGTGTCAATGGGAAAAACATTTTGACACACTTTTGTGTGTCTTTTTTTTTATGGAGATTAAAGGTTAACAAAGATTAAACATGAATTTTCCATATTTCTTAATCTGGATTGGTAGTTGCCCCACTTCTAATTCGTCTTAGCAAGGTAACACCTTAAAAAAAAAAAGTCAGTACTGTTATCTCTGGCAAAGACCTGAAATATTTATATAAAGTTGAATTATTTATTTATAGAGTAACATTTTTATGGCGGGTAGCTTTCTTTTGGTTGCCATTTGGCAAATCGTTTATAAAAATATTCTAGGGAAATTTGATATTATTGGTTAGCCTAAAATGCTTATTCTGGCATTAGAAGCGTTTAGTTTTAACTGATTTCATTCAGTTAGATAACTTTTCATTGTATTGTGGTTCCTGTCAGTCTGCATTTTAAAAGAAAGTGATATTTTTATTTTTAAGCTTTGACAGTGGAAGAGAATGAGATTTTGGGCTCAGTTATATCTTTTATTTATGAGGTATAGTAACATTGACTCTAATTTGTGCAGTTTATGGAGAAGTTAGTGTTAATGATCAAACCTGTCAAAAATGGTTTGCAAAGGTTTCTATTTCTCACTGAACAATGTCCTATGGTCAGGCAGATCAGTTGCGGCTGACAGTGATCCAATCCATACTCTACTTCAACCATAAACATTGTATGACAAAAGAGATTGCCAGCATAAAATTTTTTTTATATATATATATATATATATTCAAAATACCCAACTTGAAAATTGAAATTATTTACAGTAATCTTGGTGTCAATGTCCATGATTTGAAATTCAATCAAAAGATTGAGAAGGCCAATGCATGCAACAGTCTCATCTTTGATTTCAGGTAGATGTTCTCGTCTTTCCAAATAGTTCTTAGTCTTACAACAGCTGCCATTTTGCTGCTCTTGAAATTATTTCTATAGTTTATGTTCCTTTACAAAAATCAATATAAACATTCATGATGATATTCCTTTACAAAAATCAAATTTATAACTTTGATCTTATTTCTGTTGCTTTTTATGACAACTGGACGTTTCTTCTGTGATTGTCTTTTATTTTATTTTTTTTTTTAATAGTTATCTTTGTCTGTTCATGTGTCTTATTGTTAAATTTTATTCATTATTATCTTTATATTTTTCTCTTTTTGTACTAGATCCTTCTGCAATAATTTCTAGGATGAGGAGTTATAATTATTTATATGTGGCCTATTGTCTTCAGCTTTGTTGTTTTTATCACATTTTGGTTGTTGTTCTATCAAACATTAATCAGGAAGCCATAATCACCCCTGTCCTGAACCCCTTTATTTAATCTATGGGGGGGGGTCTGTTCTCATTCCACTGCCCATATCGAAGGATATCTTGATGTTTCTAGACAAATAGTAAATAAAGGGTTCAGTTTGGAATTCCTTGTAGATTACCCGGGTTGTCCTTCATCTGGTGAAGGCCAAAGGACACAATGGTGGAAACATTGATAATGACAACAAAGATAGTCTGCATGTAAATAGCCTTTTGCAATAGTTTAGTGATTTTTTTTTTTTTTTTTTTTTTCTCTTTCTTCTTTCTAATAATACTCTATAATTATACTTAAATTTCTTAGATGAAATATTGTAAATGATGAATTTTTTGACGAGGATTTCTTGCATATTATTTCTTTTACTAAAGGTTTTCTAATCTGTACTGTTTACTCACAATTGTAGAATGTCTGTTTGAGAGTTATGTATAAAGAGGAGAAAACAGAAAATATACAGAAATGCTAATCAAAAATTTATAATGCTTCATTTAAGAAATAGTATAACCTTACATAATGATTACATATAATGATAAAATAATAATGACCTAATATTAAAGATTCCTTTGCAATTTTGATAATGTTTATGATCAGTCAAGTTAAGCAACATCAAGCCTGGTTAGTACCTAGATGGGTGACCACTTGGGAATACTAGGTGCTGTAAGCTTGGATGAGCAGGTGGTGCAATGGATAATGGCCTGGAATTGTTAATTGGAGAGTAGAGTTCCAATTCTCATTGTATTCACTTATGTGCAAATACCCTTGGTAAAAGTGTGAATCCACCTCTTCTCCCTCCCAGCTATAGGTTAATTAGTAAGACGTGTATCATTAAATCCTTATTCCCCCTCCATAATGAAAGAAAGACAAATTCTTACAATCTAAAAATATTTTCTGGCTTTAAATAACCTGCAAATGGTTGATAAGCTGTAGAAAACTGAATCAAACTCATTTATGCTAATGAGTTTTGAAAATCATTATCTATTTTTAAAGATCCCATCCTTGGAATGTAACTATAGTTTGTTGGTAATTTAAGTGTATTTGAAATAGTCTTTGGTATCTGTTCCATATCTGAAGAACATTCTAAGCTTTTGCTATGTGAATATGAACCATCTCTATATGATTTTGATATTTCTGAGATATGTTCTTTATGTTGTAACCTAGGGAAGGTTACTGAATAGAATAATCACATGAAGGTTGGTAATGAACGATAATACTTAGGACAAGAACACACAAGTTTTGCCAGTAGTAGTCACCTGCTAGAAGTGAGTCTAGTGAATTCCACAATGAATCTCCAATGTACAGTATTTACTATTATACAATGTGAATGGGGACATACCCATTATTATCCATAGGTATGCTACAACACTTATTAAATTTGGTTTGTATTTGCAATGTCTTAGTTTTATTAATTTCTTTCAAAATGATCGGTAGGCTGACTGGTTCGATATTTGTTTATGGATCCAATTTAATCAGAACATTAATAAGTGTGATTAACTATTGGTCTACTTCTATATTGCTAGTACAAAATGATACAATCATATCACTTAGCAATGTACTGATTAAACTTGATCCATGAACAGTTATTGATCCAGTCAGCTTACCATTCATAATATTAGGTAAATTAAAAGAATTTAACAGTAAAAAAAAATACTTTTTTATATGACACTCTGTTATTCTTTATAGTATAATCCTCAGAAAGTAGGGATGTAGAATGTAATTTACCTGTTAGAAGTATTAGAATAAGACTTCTCTTCCAAGGATGAACAAGTTCACTGTTTCTTGCATATATCAGCTTGTCACCCCACCCTTACAAAACAAAAATATGAAGTAATTAAGGAAAAAAGCTTTAATTTAAAAAAAATTTTTAAATTTAATAATGGTTCTCTGATTGGTGTCATGAGACTGCTTTGTCTGTTACTCTCAATGTTTTCATGTTACAATATAGATTTGGGCACATCCGAATAATAAACATGGATTGTCTTAAAATAAAGCTAGTAATTTTTATCATCTGAGATACTAATACAAATGTGATCATCTTGTTAGGGGTATTAGAAAATAATGTTTTCCTTTTTTGCAAACAATATTTTTGTTTTTGTAAGGCAATAATTCCACAAAGACATCATGGCTTACTGGAATGAAAGAATGAGAAGACTTTAGTGAAGAGAAAGGACAATAATAAAAAAAAGGGGGGGTCAGAAAGACAAGATGGCAATTGACGTTTTTAAAAAAATTAAGATCATAGGTGACAAGGAAGGAAGAAACTGGAAAAGAGTTCCACAGGTAAGAAGTGCAAGAAAAACTTAGTTACATCCCTCTATTTCAGCAGTAAAATGAGACCAAGTTGCCAATCTGATTCATACAATTGAGGTAACCCAACTGTCCCTACTGTGCAATCGACAAAATCAAAAACAATGCACTTGCACAAAATGAAAAAAAATGTGTGTATGTAATATATAATCCTTCCACCCAAAGCATAGCAATAAAGCCACTAAGATGCAAGGGATTACTGATTGAAATAATGAGAAAAAACAGAACAATAAGAGCAGGAATTAAGATGACAGAATATAATGATTGACATTGCATTTAAATTTTTGAAAATCAAACTTGACTGGAAAGCCAGAAGAGTGTTTCCTGAGCAAAATGTTTGAGAGAAGAAACTGTTAACATAGAACTTGGTTACATCTAGCCATTTCAATTGTAAAATGATGATACCTTGTCACAAATCTAGTATTGTTCTCAAATTCATAAAGTCTTGGTACCATGGAGGAAAATTCATGAGAACAATTACCATGAAAGTATTTATAGAAAAGGCACAGGGAAGCTACATTATTGTGATGAGAAAGTGATTGAAGCAGAGATCTCGGGTCAGGACCAATAACATTGCTGATACTACTTTTGGTTTTTATTAAGAACCTTTTTACTTTTTAAAATTTTATCAAGATATTTCAAAAGAATATTGTGTTCTCACTTTTACAGTGTGTGTGGTAGGGTCATGATGGTCTTGAGTATTATAGATTTTCTACAGTAAATAAATTGTGTGTGTGTATATATATATATATATATACACACACACACACACACAGTGTAACCCGGATATAAGAGTTGTCGGGACCGGAGAAGAAGTCTCTTATATCCGGGTTTGGTCTATTAACACAGGCTCTAATTTGGGACCAGAGAAAATCTCTCTTATATCCGGGTTTCTCATATCCGGGTTACACTTATATATATATATATATATATATATATATATATTGAACACATTTCATGTATGAGTGACTAGCTCACTTGCCATTTATGGTAGCATCTTTTCTTATAAACATGACAGCATTAACACCCGAGTAAATTTCTTGTTTTATTTTTCTTGGCAGTGAGTGATATACCTGTCACTTAATTTGCCAAACAGCTAACTCTAAATGGACAGTATTTCTTGAACAGCATCAAGGTTAGATTCATTGAGAGAAGGCATTGCATGTTTGCTTAATGTAAACAAAAACTGATCTGGATTCTTAAAAGGAATTAATCATACTTGTTTCAGTTTATTTGAGGTGATGCCAAAGTTGGCAGAGTTAGCAAACCACAGTACTTATTAACTCTTGGGTACCAACTAAAAGAAATATCTTTTTATTTATAAAAGGAGGTGGAAAAATCGGATAATGTAATAGATGGAGAGTTGCGGTTGGGGAAACAATTAAAAATAAGTTTTTAAAACTATAACAAGATCCAAAAGAAAACTAAAAATAAATGTCTGTCTTTGAAATCAAAAGGCTTTAAATCAAAAATCTTTCCATTAAGTTTTAATGTTAAAATATAAATAAATGTCCACCAATGTCCTCACATATATATCTTTAAAATGAGTTAATGAAATTGAAATTATTTCTCTGAAAAAAAGTTTGCTGTGGTTTCTCACTTTAGTACATTTAACAAAACAAAATTTTCTTGTAATCTATTCAGTAGGGTGATGAATAGTCAAATAAACAAAGGTGAAGCCTTGTAAGATTCTTTTTGTTGTTTAAAGAAGAAAAAAAAATTCTGTGTGAGGGAGTGTTGCCATCAGATAATAGTAATACTACATTGTACTGAAAAAGTATGACTATATTAGAGGACTTCTGCATATACTAATATCTTTCTGCTTTGTTTTATTAACACACACACACACACACACACACACACACACACACACACACACACACACACATATGATTAATACAAATATAAAATGAGTCACTTAGTTGATTGATGTCATATTTAGCAGCTCTATTCTGGAGTTTTGTAGACAAACCCTTTTTGTAACTGTTCAGACCACTGATCAGGAGGTTTTGAGGAGAGTGGAACCACCTCTTAATTGCTGGTGTTCCTAGGTCCACCCTGACCTGGGGTGGTAGCACCTGTTAGGGTCCCAGCTATAGGTAAATAGTTAAGTATTACCAGCAATACTTTTTTGAAAAATAATTATTACCAGCAATACAATTTTGAAGGAAAAAAATATTACCAGAAACAGATTATTGACAAAACATTACCAGCAATAAAAAAAAATTTGTTGGCATTAAATAACCCATTGAGGTTGATATGCCGTAAAACAAAATAAACCAAACCAAACCAAACAAACCATATTAGATAATTACATCTAACCTTGTTTGATTATATGCTTTTACTTTGTATTGAAATATAAAAAGTGTTACATAAATATTTTTCTACTTTGCTGGCCCTGGATGTCAAACATAATCTAGCACAATTTAAAAATAATAAAAAAATTGTTTTCTCTACTGTAGAGAGAAAAGACAATTTGGTAATTTCTGTTTAAATTCCTGGGATGAGTTATCATTATTAACATTAATCCTCTTATGTTTTGGCCATTATGCCTTCCAGCCTCCTCCAGATCTGGTTAACCTTCAGGGAATTTTGAACAGAACCCTTTATTTAATCTTGTTCCACTTTCCATATGTAGAGATTTTTATTCTTTTGTATATACTATTTATTTACTGTCTAGTCATGTCCACTAAATCTGGGTGTGTACTGCCTGACCAACAGAGATGAAGACATTATCCTGATTGTAAGTAATGTAAATAAATGACCGTTAAGGATAAAAGAAAACTGATTCTCAAATACTTTCTATGGCTGATCTGTGTGTAAATTTCTTTTATCAATTGAAGTATTTCATTTCCTTTTAGATCCAAACTCTTGACACAGCTCATTATAATAAAAGAACAAAAATCGAATCTGTTCCGGTCTGCGATAGTAACAAAGAATTTTTTTTTTTTTCTTTTTTCTTTAATAATAGGTGACAATTGCTTTTCTCATAAATCAGTCGAGTAAAAGGATAATGCAAGTGTGTCTTGCTTGTTTCTTACTTCTCTTCCATTGTTTTATTTAAAGCAATATCAATAGTTACTGCAAGACAACCAAACTAAATTTCTACCTTGTGGCACTGAACAATTTATGTGCTTGCTTTGTTGCACGTCGATAATATCCAAGCAACCAGTGAACATGTTAGTTTCTGATTTAATTCGATCGTACTTGCAGAGATGTCAAAGTAATTACAATATAGTAATGAAGTTTATAAAGTTCTTTGTCATGGAGGAAGACATGAATTTCAGATTAGAGCAATATTTTTTTTTTTTTTTTCTCTTTGTCTCTGATTATTTTTTGTCTTTGAAAACCCCATGGTTGAAGTCCCAGCTATTATGAATGTGCTTGCAGAGAAAACTGTTTTGTTGGGTTTGTGTAGATAAAAACAAATTTAAAATCAAATAGAACTTTTAATTTTCAGTCAAGGAGAAAAGTGTTGATAAATATAAACTAACATAAAAAATGATCATGAATAATTATATATTTGTCCCAAAAGGTTTTATTTTACTTGCATAATAATAAAAAGAAGAAAAAAAATTATTTACACATCCTTTCTGCCGAAGATGAAATGTGCTACACAAAAATTTATTTTCTTTTTAATTTTTCTTATATGATTTCAGCTATCGCCTACCCCCCCCCCCCATTCTTGGTGCTTAATAAAATTACCTTAGTGTGGGATAGAGCCAGTCAGATTTAGGCCTTGGTAATGTGGTAGATGGTTGTGTTATGCCAATTTTTTAAGTTGGGGAAGACCTGCCTTGAAAATTGGTGTTAAATTTTTATTTATTTATTTATTTTTTTTTTCAAGTGCAGACCTTTTTAACATCAGTATAACTCTTTCTACTACATGCTAGGACTCTTTACCATTATTCTTGTCCTGTTAGCAAAGAATTTTTCAGGGAATGTGTTTGTTCTTTGACTGCTTTTATGAGCCTGCAGATCATTTGCATGAAGGAGAACAAAAATGATTCATTCAGCAACCAGCTCTTTAAAACGTTTTTGATGTGTAGTGTTTCTCCCCACCATTTCAAATACATTCACTCTACCCTTCTGTCTAATTATCATTTTTCTCCAGTGGGGGAGGGCAGGGACACCTCTCCTTGTCCTGGATGATTCTTGTCTGTTGGAAGAGGTGAAGGGAAGGGATTTGCTGACATTTGTGCTTTCATTTGCAAGCAGCATGAGCTGATTATTTTAAATCCTTATTTTCAGAGTTTGGTCTTTTTATATTTTCCACTGAACAAATCACCAATATGCTTTGCATGCGGTTAACTGCTCAATATTCATGGTTTTGATTGATACAGAAAATGTAGCCAAACTTTTACTCCATTTTATGGTCTGAATTTTTTCTTTTTAAAATATATATAATAGTTTTACTAGCTGAAGCAGTTATACTATTCTGATTTTATGTGTGACACCCCCCTGGTAATGGTAATATTAGCTGTTTCCTTATAAAAAAAAAAAACATTTGACATTCATTGACCAAGCTGCCAGTGCTTGTTTTAGTTGAAATTTATAAAAAATATTTCTATTGAAACAATTTATCAGGAAAATAAATTTAAGTCCAGTCACTGTTATCATTCTTTCCAGTATTGATATGGGCTTCCTTCCTTGACTTTTGTTTTGAAATAGTATTCATTGTCATCTTGTCATTATTTTCTCTTTGAATGACCTGTGATATCCATTTTAATTGTTACTGCAGTTGGAAGTCTTCAACTGATGAGGTTTCTGTTATTTGGTACAGTTCCATTTGATTCTGTAGCCCCAGTCCACAAGGCTTGAAGACTTACATTCCTCACTCACAGGAAGCCATTTTTAATTATTGATCTGAGAAAATGGTCGTATATAGCTGACAGTTTAGATATTTCTGAACAAGTCTGGCACCATGTATGGAATCCATATTAAAATCTCGATCTGATGCAACTATTTAAGACTTTAGGTTTTTGTTTTGTAGCCACTTGCAGTGTCTGTCAAAATGAGTCCTGGCACAGCCTACACTTTGTTAATCTATGAATATCCACTCTCCCATTTTGGCAGACAGTGGGCATTAACAGTGGGTTATAAGTAGAAACTAATAATACTGAATTTTTATTTTAAATTTTATAATATTTATACTGGATTTATAGCGAGCATTAATGGGTTAAACTAACCCCCTCTTGTTTTATATACTGCAGCTTCCTTAATTAAAATATTCTTTTATCCAGCTAATTGAGTTGAAAATGTTCATATACAAGTATGTAAATTTTGAATACATGATGTCTAATACAATCCACTTGGATTATCACTGGTTTTATGACAGTTGTGATGTACCAAGTAAATATCTATTTGCTTACTTATAAAATTACAAGTAGAATATGAAATACCAATAAATGATAGTAATGTCAACTTGACCTTCTGAGAGATAGCAATAATCTGATTTATAGGATGTACAAAGGAGTGCTGAAAAGTTCTTAATCAAGAAGGGATTCTAAAAATGTGTTCAGATTTTGGAAAGTGGGTTGGTTCAACAATTTTTCAGCACCAATAATGAGGGGAAAAATAGTTTTGATGTTATTTCATGTGTTAAGCATTTCTGGCATAATGTTGCTGCTTGTCATCTAATCTCAATTCTTTGTTCATTTTGATTTTTGAATGTGTTCTTCATTAGTCTTTTTGTTATTTTCTTGCTCTGTAAACAGTTAAAGATACTAAGTTCATTTTTGACTCCTTATTATTACTAACCAAATCCCTGTCCTATGAACATTTCTCTTAATAATTTAAAAAACAGCAGACTGTTTTTATTGATGGAACTAGATTTTCGGCGATTACCTTACATGCCATTTTTCAGATGTATACTATCAAACGATGGAAACCAAGTTATTGTAGTTGCCATTGCTTTTCTGCTTTTTCAAGGGTTGTGGAGGTAAAAACATTTTAAGCTCCAGCCCCAGAGGGCCTTCCCTCACCAGGCAGTACCTTACCTTACCTTCAGGAGTGGGCTGAATTTATTGGAAGTGCTGAGGGGGCTTTGGAAATTTTTCCATGGTATTGTCCACTCTAAACTGTGACCGTGTCACATTCGGTAATGGCATGTGTGTGCTGAAAAATACCATTGCCTTTTGCCTAAGATCTAAGTGTAGTATCTGTTCTAATCAGCTTGATCTGATTTTCTCTCTCCCAATGTCTAACTTTCATTCTTTTTTCTCTTTCATTTTCTCACTGAAACCAAGTAGTGTTTTTTTCCCTTCACATGGTCAAAACGTAATAGCCCATTATTTAGGTGTTGGCAGGCCATAACAGTCGTGCAAACTAACAAAGGGACAATTATAATAGGATTATTATTACTGGTAATGATTCAAATGAAATCTATTCTAATTGTGGTCACTTATGTTTTGTAATTCAATTAACTTAAATCAACTTTCTGAATGTTGCAATTTTCAAGTAGGTGATAAACACCGGATGTCAGCATTAATTCTATTTAAACATTGAAATTATTTGATTCATCAGATATCTCCCAAATGTTTTAAGATTTCCCAACACATTAAATCTGGAGATTGTGGTTATGTGAGTGGGGCGTGAAAACTTAGTTCTTACTGTGAATACTAAGAGACTACTGTAAAACTCACGGTTTTCATGAAAAAAAAAAAATTCATATGACTGCAATATTTATGCTTTGAATATTTCTACCACATCTGGTCTGGTGCTCCAATATATTTAGAGATTCTGCAATGTTATTTGTCCCGACCTGGCATCTTGGCTTCAATCATTTTCTCATTGCTGTAGCATAGCTTTCCTGTGCCTTTTCTATAAATACTTTCATGGTATGTGTTCTAGTGAAATTTCCTCTATGGCCCCTAAACTCAATGAATTTAAGTGCAAGGTCTCATCATTTTACAGTTGAAATGGCTAGTTGTAACCATAAATTCTATGTTAAGTTTCTTGTGTCACACTTCTAGCTTGTGGAATTCTCTTCCAACTTCTTGCTTTCCAGTCAACTTTAAATCTTCAAATATTTAAATGCAATGTTAATTGTTTTTTCTCTCTTAATTCCAGTACTTTTATTGTTCTCTCTCATTAGTGTGTTTTTCTCTCATATTCTCTAACACTCTGTAACCCCTTGTATCTTAGTGGTTTTATTGCCTTGCTTGGGGTGAAATGATAAAAAAAAGTAATCCAGTAGATGTTGTTAGTCTCAAATTGTAGCCATGCACATGTGTACACACCATGTTTATTTAGAAAACCTTTTCTGCTAGTTTTTTTTCTTTTTTCCATTTTTATAAAAATCATTGTCCCTTATGTTTTTCTGTTTATAGAATGGCTGTAATTATTATCAAAGTTCTGAATAATGTTCTTTGTGTTCCAAATTGTTTCATACTTACTCCTGTGTTCTTGACAATGTTTCATTCTTCCACCCTTTGTCAGGTGTATAATCTGTAAGGTAAAAACTCTTTCCAGCAGAAAAAAAAGTCCTTCAATATTTAACCTGAATGATAAATTTTAACAATTTAGTAAAGGTGTTTGAGAAGTAAACCTTCCCCATCTAATTTGAATTACCTGACTGGATTCTTTGTACATTTTTTTTTATTTTTTAATTGGTACTTTTCACTTATTGTTAGCCTTATTTATGCCAGAGTCTAAGTTTGTGCTACTCTGGCCAGGGATTGGACTCACAGTGATCACCAAATTCATGATCATGTTGGGTCTTAAATTTGGCTGAATAGAAAGGGGTGTTTTGTGAATTTCATGTCATTTTAATTGAGCTATGGATTGTACAATGGACAAAAGCTGAATAAAAGATCAGTAAAAGATCAAATGTTGTTAAAAGCCCAGAACAGTTTGTCAGAACAAAATATTCTGTGTTAAAAACTCTTTAAGTTTGACAATGTGTTCCTTGGGTTATTTTATACCTCAGGTTTGGTTTTTGTTTTTTTTTTTTTTTTTTTTTTTTTTTGATTAATCAAAACATCAATAGCAAAATTATAAAAGCTGTTCTAAGAACTAATTTTTTTTTTTTTTTTTTTTTTTTTTTTTTTTTTTTAATTTGTACATCAAGGGAAAATATGAAATTGTAAAAATTTCTTAATCATCAAGAAAGGCAATGTTAAAAGAAAATCAAAAAAATAATTTTAAAAACTGAAAAAAGCAGTCATTGCTTTGTTTAACAGAACTCAATGTCTGTCTGACAGCAGTATAATACAAATGAGGGAAACAAACCTGTGCATTGGCATCTGAGTTTCTTCCTTGCCCTTTTTTTTTTTTTTTTTTTTTTTTTAAAGTGTCTGTCATTTTTAAGTGTTTTCCAAGCATTTCATTTTATTTCTTAAATGTGAAATGTTAAAAAAATTATCTCCTTCCTTCTGCACCTGATAGTGCACGAGTTGTTATTATTAAATACTCACTCTCTCAAGTCACATTCACCCCAACCTTTTCATTATGGGGACCACAGCCTCAGCACACAGGGTGTTGTTGCTCTGGTTTTCATAGCAAGGTTTTCAAGGGATGGAGTTGCTAACTTCATGCTCAATCTGGTTTACTACTTAACCCATAGCTGGTGGGGAAAAGATGAATCCCTTATTCTCCCAAGGGTATTTGTGTGACTGAACACAGAATTTGAAATCTGCAAACCATTTTCTCCTGTGCTTCTAACCACGTGGTTCTCAGATGGTCATATGTGCGGCGGAAGAGGATAGCAACACAGGCAGAATGATTGAAAGACCATCAAAGATTTAGAAACAGTTTTAAAAAATTCATATATTATGGATTACTTTTATTGCATGTATGTGTTCCAGTATAAATAGTTACAATTTTGATTTTATCATGGTGATATTTTTGCATTATATCAACTATTAAGAATATAGTAACTAGGGTATGCAAATTGGAGGAGAGAGTTATCAATGATAATGTTCTGACTTTAAATCTGAGGTTATCTCCCTTTAACCCTCTGTCTGTTTTTTAATTTTAAATGTAATTTTTGTCACCTAAAATTTGCTGAGGTGCAGGCAAATTTTCATTCCAAAAATGCGGCCCAGAGGAAAAAAAATTTGTTTGGGAACCACTGTTTTAACCATTACACTATCCTTACATCATGTTATTAAATAAGTGTGATAATAATCTGGAAATGAAGGAATTCATCAACAGCTTTTATCTGCTGTGATGTTTTTACTAAGGTATGAATTTATATGATGGCTCAGTTATGCAACAAATTTTTCGTATTCAAATCTTGATAGAATGACAAAAATTGTAAGCTGGTTCAAGCTGTTTCTAATATCTATGTGAGGGTGAGACATATTTGTAATTTTATGCCTGTTTGGTCATCTATATTATAGAATTGGGGAAGTGGTATATTCAGCTATGATTACCTACCACCTGTAAAATGTCTGAAAATATCTAAGAATTGGCAACAAACCAACTTCTCTACCATCTGACTCATGTAACCTTACATACCATTTTGCAAATGTTTTCTTCATGGTTTTATACTATTCAGATTTTTAATTGTCAAGTTGTTTCTGTAATGTATTCATATAAAAAAAATTCTTCAATGCTATCTATATATAATCAAGTGTGTGTGTGTGTGTGTATATATATATATATATATATATATATATATATATAATACTACTAATGATAACTCATATAGTGTGTATCAGTTTTATGTAATCTGAAGCAGTAAACTTTTCCTGCTTTTCTTTGTTTTGTTTTTTCCCTAAGATTGAGTTGTCTTTGAGCAGCTGTCATTTTCTTTTGCATATCACTTTCGAAGAATGGAAATCTTTTCAAAATATTCTCTATACACATCTTATTTTCTGTAGTTGCCATTGTTGTTTTAATGGTATTTGTAAACATCTGCCTCCAGCAAAACATGATATTTTAGGAAGTGATAAAAGTATTCAAAACAAAAATCCTTGAGCAATTAATTTATAACTGCAAAGGTGATTTTTTGTTTTGTTAATTGAATTTCTGTTGCAGCTTTGAAAGCTTATAGGTCAATTTCCTTGAAGCCAAAATTATTTCCTTATATTTACCAATTAAAAGCGCTGTACAGCCAGTATTTTCTCAAGATACAAGCTCATGATGTTATCAAGTATGGATCAGGAACTATTTTTTTCAGTTGAGACAAATTTTAATTTTTCAGCAATTTGCTGTTAATTTTTTAATTTTTGTGACTTAACGTGTTAGATAAGTGGAAAGTGGAGTTGCTGATCTAAATTGAAATCTGGCTGGGATAATTTGTTCACTTTGCACAAATACCTTTTGGAGCAAGACTTGAATCCATCTCTTCCCTTTAAGCTGTGGGTTAATTAAACTGGACGTAACAACCAGACTAAGAAAAGAGCTATTCTGAATGGAAAATTAAAGAGACTACTACACTTTCACAAGTCAGCAATGCAGAGTTTACAGATATTAAAAGTGAAGAAAGCTGAGAAGAACCATCATTGCTTATCTTCTGAAGGAACATGGCATTTTGGAGGAACTGCAAGTTCAAGAGTCAAAATTGTTGAGAGTCCCAAATTACATAGAAATAAATAGTAACAAATTTGCTCCTTAAAAAGGTATGGATTTAATGAGACAGGAAAGTCAGTATGGCTGAATCTTTTTGCTATTTGTGTATATAATATATATATACTAGAGTATCTGATTTTTGTGTGTGTGTGTGTGTGTATATATATATATGCACACACACACACTATAGTATTTGATTTTTTTATATATATATATATATATATATATATATATATATATATAAAAAAATATTATGAGGAAGTGTTGGGAAGTTCTTGGTTTGATCCACTTTAAAAAATTTGACCTGATATTGTTTTTTATTTTTTCCCCACCTCTGAAAATTTGTTGATTTATAAAATACATTCAAGCTCAAAATTCAGTTTAAGCAAATTTTTCAAAATTGAAACCGTTAAATCTGCATAACTTCTATAATTAACTGTTGAATGATAAGATTTTTCATCACTAATCTTCTGTTATAGATTCATAATGTTTTTAACCATAAGTTCTTTTAACGCTGTTAATATCTTGTAAAGCAGATGACAGCAGAAACCAGAAATTAACCAATCTTTTCACCGAGACAAGTTTTTTTTTTTTTTTTTTTTTTACTTCTCTCTTGTCCGGTATCTTGACTTAGACCCACTCCAGCTAAATTTTTGAATGTGTGTTTGCAATAGAAGTTGACATTTGCTTAAGAAAAATGGTAATTCATAATATTAGTGACTTAGTCTGCACCGTTATCCCACAGTAGATACTCTACCCAACCTATTTGATTTATAGAATAATGTTGGAAATCTTAACTTCTCCCACTATCTTATAATAGTCGATACATTTGCATACACATCCTGGACACTAAATATGACTTACTATGTAGCAGTGGTATTTTTTAAAATTCCATTTTTATTTTGTGTGTGTGTATGTTTTGAGTTCACCCCAAACGAGGCAGTAAAGCTACTAAGGCACAAGGGGTTACTGGTTGTGGAAGAACTAGAAGATGGAAACATTACTAAGGAGTGAGAACAAAAGAGTAATTGGGAAGGCGGTAGTTAGCCATTGACATTCCATTTAAATTTTTGAAGATTAAAGTTGTCTGGAAAGCATGGAATTGAAAGTTTCACAAGCAAGTTCTAATACTGTACTTAAATTCATTAAGTCTAGGTACCATAGTGAGGAACTCCTCCAAACAATTACCATGAAAGTATTTATAAAAAAAGGCACAGGTAGGCAACTTTATAGCAGTGGGAAAGTGGTTGAAAGTGAAATCCTTATCAAAACTAAGAGGGTGTAAAAAAAAAAAATCTCTGCCACCGATATCCCTTTGAAACTATCTTGTGCTTACTGTATATAGATAAGCAATTCTACCAAAGGAAATTTTATAAGATAGGAAAGAAGTAGTTCATTAAATAGCAGGCAAGCTTTTTCTAAGTTTCAGATTTTCTCACTAACGTCTCTATTAGTTAGCTTAATACCAACTTAGAATATTGATAAAATAAATACATGTGAAGTAGCCTAATGAATAACTACAGATATGCTCAGATAGTTAAAAAAAAGTTTATCATAGTGACAAAGAGGAAAACAAAATTGAAACCTTTTCTGTATCCAGTTTCACTTCCTTGGATCTTTGGAAGAATTCTGATTCATGCACCAACATGATTGCCAAAATGGGAGTGAACACTGGCAGCGTATATATATTACCTTGGGCCATATTTCAACAGTTTCAGAGTTAAAATTACTTTGGAATAAATGTACAACTGACTTGAGACTTGGAAATTGCTTTTTACTTTCTAAACACTTTGTATTAACTGTTGATATATCCTGTAGGATTTATGAAATATCAACTCTCATTTTCTGTATGGTTAAGATTCAGGGAAACTGTTCCGTCCACCTGACATAATTTCACTTACAAAATATGTTGTGTGTTTTTTTTTTTTTTTTTTTTTTTTTTAAATGTAGGGTGTAGTGAACAAAATTTATACCTATCACATTGACAACATTTATTGGAGTCAGCTGAAAAGTTCATTGGTTCATACTCTGATGGAATGTGACCAAATGAGGATTATTTTTCAACATAGTCTCCCTTATGGTTCACATGCTTCTTCCATTGGTGGTGTTTGAATTTAGACAGTCTCACGATTTCGGAACTGTTCTAACTTTGTCTTTTACTTATATATAAACTTTACTACTAGTTAATACTAATATATATATATATATATATATATATATATATAAAATTATATATATTTTTTTTTTTTTTTATTTTTTTTTTTTATCAATCCTTTTTCATACTTTTATAGTGTTATAATACCTGATCAGTAGTCAACCTCTTCCTACTTTACTGTACACTTTATTTATCCTGTAACCAACATATTCAAATAGGTAAAATCCTATTTACCAATCCCTCTGCACCTTTCTTTTTAGATGATCAGTTCTGGACAGTTGGTTTTTTTTTCCTGTCACTTCATAGTAATCTTGTTGAAATGAATGTTATAAGTAGCAGACATGTTTAACTCCACACACTTAAAAAAAAAATCTATATCAGGTAGATTTTGCTGCTCTGCAGCACAAAATTCAGTCAAATTAATACAATTTTTGCCCATATCTTGTCTCCTTTTTTTTTCTCTTTCTAATTCTGACACCCTAATTTCAAATAACACCAACAATATGTAAGACATATTTTATTTATCTTTTAGTGTACATTCCTAAATATTAAAAGTACCTAAATCTTCAAAATATAAGAAAATTGTTCTTTGGAAGATATTTAAAATGTATTCGATTCTGGGAACAAAAAGATGTTTCCATGTATGATCTTCCTTAGTGAAAATTGCCAATGGCTTAAAATGCTGACAATCTCACCTTCAGTGAAAAGTTACAAAATTCATGAAATATTGTATTTAATCATTATTTTTGTATGTGCTTATGCATGAGAATGTGTGAGTGAACAAGTGAAAATGATAGGAAACAAACATTTTAATAAATGTTATTTTGCTCATGGAATTGTGACATTCAGAAAGTCAATCAGGCTGCAGTTTGCCCATGACTGATCAAGACACAATGGATGACAGAAATTTAGAGTGAAGTGTCTTTACATCTACTGATGGTTGTTTATATTTTTTATTCCTCCCCTATACATATGATTTCATCAGTAAATAAAATTTACTCTCAAGTCCTTTTGAAGGATGAAACATGTTACATAGGATTTTTTTCCTTGTTTATCATTCAAATTCTTATTTTATTATATATAAGATGTAAGTGCTGGTGTTAATAAAATATTGCTCGATGTAATATAGCATTAATCCCTGTTTATTTTAAATATAAAATATAAATCTCATGTATTTTAAATACAACATATTGTTTTTTTTGTTTTTTTTCTCAATTTAAAAAAAAAAAATTGAATGAAAACCAATAATCCTAGTATCATATATGGACATCACCAGCATTACGTTAACCAGATATTTTAATTAAAATTTAAATTATGCACCTGAAGATTGCGTTGTGCATGAAACTCGGTTGTGCTATTGGTGAGGAATATATATATATATATATATATATATTTATTTATTTTTATTTTATTTTTTTTTTTTTGCAAGGATGTCTACTCAAACATGTGTACCAACTATGTTTGAAGTAATAAAAAAATGTGTTTAATAAAAAATACTTTACTTCAAGAGCATCAAAGAACAACTTAAGTAAAAAAAAAAAAAAAAAAAGAATTTCTTGAACCCCCTCATGTGATCATTGTCATTAATCTGTGATTTTCAGATAAGGCCTAATCAGAAATTTTGTAAAAGTTCCTTACAATCATTCAATGCCGTTTAATATTCATTGGTTTTCTGTTCCCTAAAACTTAAATCAAGCTTGTAAAATATATTCTTCAGTTAAAGATAAATCTTGTGTGGGTAGGCAGGATGAAAGTTTCAGGATGAGCCAAATATAGACTAATTTACAGCTACCAATACTTTAATCATGCTATCCTCTTAGATGTATCTCTCCCACGTATACTTACACACACCTTGTACATTGAGTACTGGTTTTAATAAAATAGTGCTCGATGTAATATAACAGAGCTATTAAGTATATATTAATAAATATATAGTATCCCTCACTGGTAGCACAATGCAATCTTCAGATATATAAAATATGCAATTGTATAATACATTGGAGAATCCCAAGATTCTTGATATGAGGTAAATGACTTGGTTAAGCATTTTAAAATTTAATAAAAGCATACAAACTTAATTGCTTCAGATTTTAAGATTCTCTCCCCTACTCTTTTTTTTTTTTTTTTTTTTTATTATTATTATTAAAAAAATATCCAGAGATTAGCACCAATTTCATGGTTGTTAAAAAACAATTTTTCAACATTAAAAAACAAAAAAAAACAAAATGTTGGGAAATTGGTTTTTAACTGCCAAATTCTGAAAAGCAATCTTCCTCACATATCTTATACATGGTTTTTCAAGTATGAAATTGAAGAGATAAAATTTATACTAACGGTAAAGGTACTAAGATTTGGTATAAATTTCCTTATGGGCAATTCTTAAATTTATTGCAATTTATTTTTTTGTTTTTGTTTTAAGTGCAAGATTTTTTGATTTTAAAGATTGAAAAATTAATAAAAACAGGTTTTAAATGATTTTTAATTCAGTATTTTTTTTTTTTTTATTGACAGAACAAAATACTGAAATATCATTTTTAAGTTAATATCTAAAAACTATGCAGTTTTAGAGTATGTAGTGGCATAGTAGTTACTTGCATGTAAAACAATCTTACATTCACATTAATACACTTGTGAAAGTCATGAATCCAATTCTTCCTTCAGCTATGGGTAACTAGCAGGGCAGTTGGAGTCCTTTAATGCCATAAAGCAGTTCAGCTAAGAAAATGTTATTCTCATAGGAAAAAAATGCCTATTGCGTGGTAGTCACTCAACTCTGTTTATAAATGTGGAGTTGTAAGCTTTCTTTGCCAATTAAAACCTGTTAGAAAAATAATGGAAAAATTTTTAGTGAATAAATCCTTTACAATAAGAAATATTGGTTGTTGCATATATATATATATATATATAAAGCACTGGTGTGTAAAACCTTTGGGCCACCTTAATAAATTAATTACTTTTGTTAATTTTTCCACAAAATTGAGCATGATTAGCATTATGATTTTCTTGGTATGTTTTCTAATCTTTGTGGGCCAGAAAATAAATTACTGTGTTTTTGTTAATAGATCATCTTGAGCAGAGTGATGCTGAAAAAAGACCTTGCAAAAATACTACACTCTCAGCAGAAATTTTAGCCATAACTTCTGCATATTATGATTTATATCATCTTGGATTTTTCATTGGCTCAACAGTTTTGCATGTTTGTTTTTTTTAGCTTCAAAAACATGACTTATTTTGCAATTGTCAAGGTCCATAGAAAAATACTGATGAAAGTATACTGCTAAACGATCTTAACATCTTAATAAAATAAAGGTGTATAATCCTGTGTGTAGTTGTAGTTGACCCAACACTTTTGTTTGTTTATCTTTTATCAAAGATACACTAGCATGCAAAAGTTCTTTTAAAGTTTTATTTATTTGTTTTATATTTCGGGCCATTTTCCAGACTTCTATTGAAAATTTGAATTGTAAATTGTCTGATGGCTGTGCACTTTGAAATTTTATAAGGCAATGTTTTTTTGTCTGTTCGTGTCCCTCCCCCCATATCCATGACAAAGAACTTTCCTTGTTTTTTTTAACTGGACTTGCATAAAGGAAAAATTGCTGCCCAAATGCAAACAATATATGTATACCTAGTATAATGAATGGAGTGAATTAAAAGCATGTTAAGTGGTAGCTTTTAAACCCGATTCCTATATATTAAATGCATACTGTTATATGCAATACCATTATCAATTCAGCCACAAAGCACACTGAGAACTTGGGTGAAATTTTTAATTCTGCATACCTGGAGCTACAATTATTCAGCTTCTTTTCCTTTTATAAGATTATTGCTGGAAATATGCAAATTAGATCCCTGTCTCTCTCTCTGTCCCTGTCTCTCTCTCTCTGTGTGTGTGAGAATGTGTTGAAAGCTTCTCTCATACTTATTTCCCAAAAATCATTATTTCAATTAATACTCATTTTGGGAATTGGATCGGGCCAAGGATTCTTCAGCTCTTCCCTCCTTGTATATTTGGGGGGGGGGGTAACCTTAGCATATGCTGATAAAGAGAATTAAATTCTTTGTCCATAAGCTCATGTCTGCAAGTCAGCCCACATGTGACAGAAATAAACTTTTAAATCTGTTACTAAATAAAAAATGGAGCCAGAAAGCTTTTCTGTTTTGGATCAGATTTTTTTTTTGTGTTTGGCCTATCCTAAATTTTCATGTGCGTGCATGCAGCTTTAAATGAATCTTATTACAGGATTCTATAATGACCCTGAAGATAGTAGCTTATTTTCAGAGTAGGGGTTCTTGTTTAACAAGATCCAAGTACTTTTATTGTAAAATTAGGCAATGGTTGGTGTACACCATGAGTACACATAAACATCAAGACACATGATTATCATGAGTAACCTTCTCTTTACCAGGGAAGAATTTAAAAAAAAAAAAAAAAAATCCTATTTATCAAATTTATTAGCCAAGGTAAGTCCAGCTTGATTAATTTGGTTGCAAAGTGAAAGAAAGAATAGATATGGGAGTGGGGTTTATACAAGTAGAATTATTTGACTAATCAAATTCAAAAAGCAGTAACATAATTCTGTATAATACCTACCCTTATCTTTAAGCTACAAAATGTAAAATAAAATAAAAAAAAATAAAAAAAAAAAAAATCTTGTGGATAATACATATTTTGTAGAATTTGTAGCAGCCCAATTTAACCATTTATTGCTATTTATGTAACTTCATTTACTGTACAAAGAGTTTCACCTGCCATTGAAGGTGACTTTAATCCATGAACAATAGTGTTTGAATTTCATAGTTATATTGTCATGTCATATGGCAACAGTAGACAACTTTGAGTGAAATGAACAAGGATAAAGCAAATGAGAGACCTTGGAGAAGAATGCAGTTGTTGGGGAAGTAATATCAATAATAAAGAGTGCTAAAGATTAACATCTGTTCAACTTTTTTTTTTATCTAGGTTGTATCAACTAAAAATAAGAATTTATATAGTTTATCTTTTGAAATAGAAAACTTGTACAGGTTTTAGAACAACTGAACAGACACATTTATACAAAAAGGCAACCAGCTTGTGGGAAAAAAAAGCCCAATTTTATTAATTATAAACAAAACAATATTCCAGGAACTGGTGGTTATTTCTTTATAGTGGTTGGTGGGAGTGAAAAAAAAAAAGTGGACATTACTACTATGTCCCTCTGTGGTATATAAAAAAGAACCAAAATAAACTTCTATCATGGCAAAAGTCATGTGTGGGCAGCGTAATGGATAGTGGCTCTGAATGAGAAATCAGAGAGCAGTTTGAATTCCGGTGGAGTTAGTTACATACACTTATATGCCAATACCCTTATATGCCAATACCCTTGGGTAAGGTATGAATCCATCTCTTATCCCCTCCAGTTATGGGTAGGTAGCAGGACTGATTCCTATAGCCTTGGGTGGCAGCCAGTCCAGAATTTAAAACCTAAGTATTGGTTAAATAGTCTCACCAACCTGCAATTGGCCAAGTGTGGTGAGTACAGCTACACCCCTGGTCAAGCAGGGAGCGGTTTCTCCAACAGGTGAGAGGTGCCTTGGTTTTGGATTTGGATATATTATTATTATTATTATTATTTTTATTTTAATTTTTTTTAATTTTTTTTTTTTTTTTTAATTTTTTTTTTTTTTTTTTAAACCATTTTGCAAATCTGAGGAGCATCATTGTGACCTTAATTTAGGAAGTGACTATTAGTTTGGGAACCACTGGTCAATAAGTAGGAATCTGACCTTTTGTAGGCGCTAACACTAACATCTAAACTTTTATGGTTTTATCCACACATCATTTTCTGTCTGAATGTATTTATCAAAACTGATCTGCTTATATTTTCAAGTATCAACTCTTATTACGATTAAAAACTTTGAGTGGGTAGTAAAATATTTGTGCAGGACTCTTGTATTCAGGGTAATTACAGAATCTGTTATGATAGGGTTTCTATTTTAGTTCACAGAAGGGGGTGCTAAAAACTTTCTTGATTAAACATTAAAAAAAAAAAATGCATGATCATTTGGTCAGAATTTTCTTAGAGCTGAGAACTTTTCAACACCCCTCTATGCAATCTCCACACTCTGTTTAAATCTATTTTAAACAATTCCAGTGTCCATACACTGCAATATAAAGAAAATCAAACATTACCTCTAGTCCTCTTTAAATTAATCTTGTCTGAAGTGATTTGCTGAATTTTAAGCTATCATCAGACAAAATTAAATGAAAGGCTTGTCAGTCACTTTCTCCCCTAAGTGACATGGCTTCCCGCTTTTTTCTTTTATACAAATATTTTCCTGGCAATTGTTCTGGTAGTCTTCCCTCCTTGGTGCCTCAACTGCATGAATTTAAGCATACAACTAGATTGGTAACAAGGTCTCACTGTTGAACTAGCTAGATGCAACTGTATGTTCTATTCTAATAGTTCCTTTTCTCACACTTCTCACCTCTGGAACTCCCTTTTGATTTCTTGCTTCCCTGTCACCTATAAAGTTAAAAAAATTTAAATGCAACACCAATTGCCACCTTCTGTTTTCCTGAAATCTGTTGTTTTATTGTCCTTTTTCCTGCCTAACCTCTTCTCATTCTCTTTCACTCTCAGTAACCCCTTGTGTCTTAGTGTCATTAATGCCTTTGGGGTGAAATGATAAAAAAAAAAAACGGTAATTCATTGGCTGATCAGTTTTAGACAGAAAAACTTTGTCATATACTAAT
>OZ038517.1:38231825-38244325 GCA_964036315.1 Acanthosepion esculentum | reverse complement strand
AAGATATAGTGGCATGTCTTGCCCATATTATTTTCAGGTTGATATTACAGGCTTCAGAATTACAGGAAAAAAAAAAAAGCAAAACTAAAAGTATTTATTCAAACAATGTTTTCTATTCTGATATCTCTTTATACATGCTCATTATGGAGGTTACTTGCTGTTTCCCTCTGTCCTTCTTGCCCTCAATGTCTCATGGATGTTAAATTCTCCAAGCCCTCTTTCCTCATTATGTGTCTTAAAATTTTTTTTACTTTTTATTCTAAATTTTCTTGTTCACATGCTTTGTCCA
This sequence comes from Acanthosepion esculentum, assembly GCA_964036315.1. Taxonomy (NCBI): domain Eukaryota; kingdom Metazoa; phylum Mollusca; class Cephalopoda; order Sepiida; family Sepiidae; genus Acanthosepion; species Acanthosepion esculentum. Next base: position 38,244,036 of record OZ038517.1, on the reverse strand, counting down.
TGGTATTCTCAGTGTTCTTCTGTAGAATCACATCTTTGTTACTTCAAGTCTCTTTATCTATATCCCACATTCACTGCCATGTAGGAGGATTGATATTAGTTACATAGAAAATTAGCCGCCTTTTCTTTTGTTTCTCATGAATTTTTTCTATTAATACTTGAAGCTTTTGGAAGATATTTCCATATTCCAATATGTCTTTGGATTTCTGTGTCCTATTTGCCTATAGAGTTCAAGTTCTTTACTTTCTTAATTTTTGGCCTTTCCAATATGAATCGTGCATCTTTGGCTATTCCTTTTGCTGACAACAGTATATTCCATCTTCTTCACTACCTTGTCTTGGAATTCCTTTAGTTTTCTTTGTTTGAATTAAATTCCATTTTTTATTTTATTTTTTCAAACTTTGGACCATGTATTTTATATACTGTATATACTTGTGTATCATGCGACCTTCTGAAGACATAATTTTTAAGTTAATTTGACTACAGTAAATGGATATATAGTTTGGTCAGTGGTGTAACCAGAGCCAGTAGTACATATGTTAATTTTATATCTCGTGTATGATGTGACCACCTTAAAATTAGCTTCAAAAGTTGCATAATACATGAGTATATATAGTAATCTAATTTCACAAATTATGCAGCACTTATTTTGATTAACTGTTACTTAGGACATTTACTTATGTAACTGTAAAAATAGTTTCAGTTGATAATATAAGTAACAAAGGATTATAAAAAAAAGGCACTGTTGATTATTTATAGCATAATTTGTTTATATAATAATGCGCTATGGTTTGTGTCATGTGACAATAATTGTAAGTAAAATGATGCACTAAAATAAGTAACCCAGTAATCGTTTTAAGTATCTGAATATATATATATATTTTTTCCTCCCTCTTCCCAATATACATAGATGGCAAGAAATCCTTTTGATTTTAACCAGTATTCTATCAGCTGATATTTTTTCTGCCATTTTGTCTGGAAATCTTTAGTTGGGTTATTTTTAGTTCTATTTACAGCTGTAAACATTGCATGGGAAGAAACACAAGATTCTAAAATCTAAGTTTTAATTTCACTCAAGTTCTTTCACATAAGATTTTAAAATATCTGGATTAACAATTGTCTTGATTGAACTCTATGGACACTTATTATTGCAGGCTGGGGTAGGACAGTTGGAAAAAAGATTTTCAATTTTGGTCTGTAATTATCTGATAGCCTAAAATAATTTATGTAAGTGGTTAATGCTTTCTTCCAGAATTTTTTTTTTTTTTTTTAAATCATCTTAAAATTCCTAAAATGTATCAAAATGTTTGAATCTTAAACAGGGAAGGAATAATGCTTAGAATTGATTGCAACCTTTATGTAACTTCTGTAACTAGAAATAAAACTGTATTGACCTGGGTAGTAAGTATCGGTTTACTTATCAAAAAGACACAGCTGAAATTTCTGGGACACATAAGGAAAGATGTCCTGGAGAATTTAACACTCACAGGACATTGAAGGTAAGAGAAGTAGAGAAAATAGCATATCACCTGCTTATGTACTTATTGGAGGTGGATGACAGGAAAAATTGGGTTAGAGGTTACTGAGAGTAGGAGGTGGAGGGGTTGTGGAGAATTGGGATTGCTCAGGCCATAGCACAGGAAAGTGACCTGTGGCTTAAAAATCACACACACACACACACACACACACAAATAAAATTTGTCACTTAGCTGATATATGTTGTATTCAGCACCTCAACTCCAGAGTTTCTTAAACATTTTCATAATTGTTTGGTCCACTCCTCAGGTTTCAGTAATTTACTGGATTTTTTGAATTTTGTTGTTATTTTTATGCTAATTTTGGTACTACTATTACTGAGGTTAGGTTGATATTTTTTTCCTTGTATGTTTCTGCACATGTGTGTTAAATATTATGTTTGTTTATTTTGCTGAAATAGATATAAGGGATTTTATCTTCGTCATGTATAGGAAAACATTTTTCTAAAGATGAATAGTGCATTTTTTCCTCTTTGAAGAGTAAGAATTGAAATTTGAACTTATTTTTCTGAGCCAAATTTGAAGAAATAAAGTATACATGTTGAAATCTCAAATTTATGCAAGAATTTGAACATAAAAATTATAGCCCATAGCAAAGACAAAGCTTGAAGGTTGACAAATAAGATGAAATGTCTGAAGTTGGTCATTGTTTATTACAAGTGAGATTTGTGGAACATTTAGTGAAAAGCCAAACCACTGTCAATAGCTTGCCAAATCACTACATTAATCAATGTAGTGCTTATTGGATATTAATTTTTAGACAATCTTTAAGTTTTTTTTGATTGATGCAGCTATTTAAATACCTCCACTTCTTGGCAATATTTATTTTACAAAGCAATGATTAGAATTTTAAAACATATGAAAGTCAATTTATAAATTTTCTTTGTTCTTTAGAATTAACAAAAAAATCTTTGTTAGTGTTTATTTACATTATTGTTTATTGGAATGGTTGGCAAAACAGTGGCTAATTGCCAATTGATTCAAATAAAATGGTAAATAAGGATTTCATTATAGTTGGTTCATATATTTTAAAAATTTAGTAAATGTTTATAAATTTATGAAAAAAAAATTTCATAAATTGGTAAATGATAAATATGGCATATTAGTTGTATTAGTTTTTGGAATGTTTATTTACAAGAATTTTATATTTACAACAATCTAATAAATAAATAGTAATTAATATTTTTTGTTGTAAATTCTCAAGAACAAAGAAAATGTATAAATTTTCAGATGTTTAGGTTTTATTACAATTCAGATCATCTATTTTTTTTTTTTAAACAATAGATATTGCTGAGGTAGTGAAGGTAGTTAAAATAGTAGTGTCAAAGGAAAAACATCCTTTTGATACAGTTTTTTATGAGGAAGGTTAAAGATTTCCAATATTTTATTTTTAAAAAAATGTAACGATTTTGTAAGTATATCTAATTCACTATATGGATATATTTCAAGTAATTGGTATAGATATAATTTTATCTTTTATTAATACTTGACAATTTCTTCTTGATAATTTATAAGCACAGAATGCATGTTTGTCATCAAGAACCGCCAATGATGTGAACTATGAATTGGAGATACCAAAACCAAATACAAAAACTTTTAATCTCTGGGGAAAATGCAAGATTGTGCCAATGAAACCTGAAGGTGCATTGGAATAGATACTTTTCAAAAAATAAGCAAAGTATAAAGAAACAAAAAAGTGCTGATAAATTCTTCTCCAAGCCAGTGAATGCTGGGCACTCTCTTCATAGATGAAGACATGAGGCAACAAATGTGGTTTTACAAAAGGATGCTGAGAATACCATGGACTGAACATGTAACAAAGAAGTTTGAAGGAAAATGAAGGACACTTAAAATTAAAAAAAAAAAAAAAAAAAAAAAAAAATTTGAAATTTCTAGTATACACAATAAGAAAAGAGGATTTGGAGAATTTGACACTCACAGGACATTGAGGGCAAGAGTGACAGGAGAAATGGTGAGTAACCGATCTAAAAAGCTTGTGTAAATGGATGACAACAGGGAGTGGGAGGGATAGGGACAAGACAGCTCTTATTAAGAACTAAAATAAGAACTTGTGGAGAACTATGATGTCCCACATTCTGAATGGACATGAGACAAAAGAATTTACAAGCATATAAGCTGTAACAATAGTTATTTGCATGCTGACTATTGTCATCTTTATCACAATGTTTCTGCCATTGTGCTCTTTGGCCTTCATCAGATGTATACCAATCCAGGTAACCTACAGGGAATTTTGAACTGAATACTTTATTTAATCTCTGAGGGTAGATTATTTTTGATTCCCAATCTTTCTTCCCTTGTGATTTTTTATTTTTTTTTTTTTATTTTTTTATTTTTTATTCAGGTAACTTGGGCTTTTCTAGTGCTTGTCTCGCTTTTCATTTGAGCTTATCTGCTTAGCCTAGAGGATCTTCAAGGCAACCTCCACAACTGGAGCATGCCTGATGATTAAGGGGAAGTTGAGGCCAGAGTTTAGCATGAAATCCTCGGGCACTCAGCTGCCCATTTCTGATATTGACTGCTGCTCTTACTGACCCATGTTGGTACTTGTTACTCTGTTTTTCCATCTGTGCTAGTTTCCCTTGATAACAACAACAACGATGATAAGGATAATGTAAATAACTCCTAGAATTTTAGACAGAAATAAAGAGTTGATATAAAATAAGTTTGAGGAAACATTTTCTGTTTTTATTTTTTATATTGTTTAATTGATACTTTGTGTTGTGTAACCAATGCAGTTATCCGTGTGCCAAATATCCATTATATATTATGGATTACTATCTTCATTATATAACTCCATGGATTACACAATACAAAGTATCAATTAGACTATATATATATATATATATATATAATATATATATATATATAATATATATATATAATATATATATATATATATAATATATATATATATATATATTAAAAAAAAAAAAAAATGAAATGTTTTTTTTTTGTTCTCCCCCCCCCCCCCCTCAAACTCATATATTATGGATTACTATCTTGGACTTTCTCTCCTAACAAATCAAAAGATTAGAAGTCCAACATGTTTATCAAATGAACTATGATTTGTTCACACTTACTTTGTACATCTGTCTATTAATATGCTTGTACCTATGTATGTTGCAAATATTGAGAGAGAAACAGAGGGATGTAGAGACATGAAGAGTGTGACAGGGATTAGAGAGGGGTCATCTTAGATAAAAGCAGTTGTTTGTAGTGAGGGGTTAAATCATATTTTGTGACCCTCAATCTGTTGAGGACATTTCAGTATTTTTCAGAAAGACTGTCACTTTTCTTATAACTATCTGGGAAGCTGGTCATGGAAGGAAAAATGTAGCATTAAAAATTATTAGTAAATCCTTGTAATTTACTTGGGTCCTCTTGGTTTACAAAATAGTAATATAATGTGCAGGTTGTGTGATGAAGATCGGCACAAAGTTGAATCTGCAAGCAGAGCTCAAAAACTAGGCTAGTCTATTGTGTTCATTTCTTATGCTAATGCCCTTGGGGAATGGTAGGAATTGGTCTTTTCCCCACCAACTATGGGTTAAATAGTAGGTTAGGTTGATTTCTTTCAACCTTGGATGAAAACTAGAGTAAGTGAGGAAACCTGAATTCCAAACTACTACTACTGTATCTTTCTCATGTGGTCATGGTAATTCACAGATTATAAAAGAAAAGGAATTTGGAGTGTCATGATCACCTATGTCCTGAAGGATCATAGCATATGTTTATTTAAATTTTGCTGTAATTTTTTCATTATATAGTCTCTTACAAAACGCTGTTATTAAATGTCACATAGAAATTTACATAAATATTTTTGATACGTCTGTTTATATATTATCAAAGCATTTTTAATAATCTCCAGAGACACTTTGAGGATTATTTCTGGAAGGTTTGGCACCATTTTTTTTTCCTCCATTTAATAAATATAACCTTATCACTTAATAGTTTTTATGAATAAAAGGATCTATTATCCCTGTTGTCCTCTTGTTGAAACTTTCCATGTTTAATTGCTGACCTCTCAGCATAGATAATTTAATTGTGACTTTAACATCTATTATTTACTGAAAGCAGCAGTAAATAAAATTTCAAAGTTTAGCCGGAGATGTTAGCTATAAAAAATAGTCTAAAAAGTATTCTCCCAAAAGTAGTATAAAGTAAAATGAATTTTACATTCAACTCAGATAAAGGGTGTTCCAATAACTTGGACCGATTTCAAATGTGAATTAAGTTTAAGTGTCTAATGATTTTTTTTCCTTTTTCTTTCACATTTAACAACATAAGTCTTTGGCAATTTCAACCATGGAAAGATTAACAATTGAACAATGTGTTACAGTTATTGAAGCCTATTATGAAACTGGATGTTCAAACAGAATTTGAATGAGACGTTCCCAGGTTGCATCATTTCTTGAAACGGTGAAGTCAATTGGCCACCACTATCGTATGACTTGACGCCTTTAGATTTCTTCTTTTGGGTCATCTCAAAAGTAAGGTCTATGCCAACAAGCCAACAACAATTCAACAGCTGAAGGATGAGATAATAAGGCATATTAGTGAGATTGAGGAGAAATTATGCAGAGATATCATCAAAAATTTTGACCACCGAGTGGAGGTGTGCTGCTGAAGCCTTGGTAGACATTTGGGCGATATTTTTCACACAATTGCCATGACTGAAATAACATGATCTGATAGTGAAATAACTTTTGACCAATAACACTGAATTATTTACTGCTGACTTTGCTCCATCTTAATGAAACACCCTTTATAAGTTAATATCTGATGTTAGATATGTGCTTAAAAATATTAATTACAAAAAAGAAAAAATAATGCTAACTACAATAAACAAGTTGCTGATATAAAATTAAACAGATACACAAGACAGATATATTATAGCGTATGTAAAGTTGATAGTTGTCGAGATAGTGAAACATATGCTGGTGTATCATTACAGATTTACTGATACGGATCAGTCTTTATGATCACTGATGTGTAAAAGAGCTTAGAGCTGTGTTATTTAAACTGCTTTTGTAACTATGAATAGGATCTGCTGAGAAGTTCTCAATTTGACAAAGAAGCCTTTAAAAAAAAAATCTGTTGGGCCATGGATTTTTCTGCATTACTTTTATATAATTTTTTTTTTTTCTTTTTAAATCAATTCACCCCAAGCAAGGTGATAATGTCACTAAGACGCAAATGTTTACTGGGAGTGAAAGAATGAAAAAACTGGAGATCCTTGATAAAATCCAAAGAATTGGTAATGTTATTGGTCCTGACCTGGCATCTCAACTTCAGTCACTTTCTCACTGCTGTAACATAGCTTTCCTATGCCTTTTCTATAAATAATTTCATGGTAAATGTTCTTCTATGGTACCTGGACTCTATGAATTTAAGCACATTACTAGATTGGCAGCAAGATCTCATCATTTTACAGTTGAAATGACGAGATGTAACCATAAGTTCTATACTGACAGTTTTTCCCACTTGTAAAACTCTTTTCCGGCTTCTAGTTTTCCAGTAGGGGGTATTCATTTGTGAACTGTTATGTAATATCAGTCCTTTTGTATGACAGTGAATGCAGGACAGTCTCTTCACAGATGAAGTGAAAACTGGAAACAACAAATATGTCTACAGAAAGAGGCTGAGAATTCCATGGATGGAGCACATAAGCAATGGAGAAGGAAAATAGAAACAAAAATGATACTAAGAGACTGCTGAAATTTCTTGGTCATATAAGGAAGGAAGGCTTAGAGAATTTGACATTCCACTCACAGGACATATCAAGGGCAAGAAGGACACAGGAAAGCAGCAGGCCACCTACCTGACAAGCTTGTGAATGAATTGTGGTGGGGCAGTAGGTTTGGTAAAGGGACAAATGTTGCTAAGAGCTCCAAGTGATAGGTTGTGGAGAGCCATGATATGCATAGAAGACAGTGTATAAATGCACAAAGGTGAAAATTATTTCATACATATATTTAAATATGAACAGGTTTACAAATATGTATCAAGTGTTTGGTTATATTTTAAGTCCACAGCTTAAAGATATAAGCATTTATTTTATACAAATAATCACATTTGTTGCCAATGCACTTCATTTAGAATAATAATGAACAAGATAGATTGAAAAATTTTACAATTTGACTTTCAAATAAAAAAAAAAAAAAATTAACAGGCTACAAATTTATTTACTCAAACACACACACACACACACACACACACATATATATATATATATATATATATATATATATATATATCATTGCTCTCTACAAATTACCTTTCTTCAATTGTGAATTGACATAACTTCTTGGAAAGATAATGAAAGATTTCCTGTTGCCTTCAGATATGTAGGTAGTGTAATAGATAACTCTTCAGTGGGGAGAAGAGGGATTCATTTATTTCCCAAGAGCATTACAGCACAAGTCAATGCTGTAGACAAGAGTAGGATTTGAACTTGTATTGCCAATTCTACTTTTCATGCCAATAACCACTGCACCTACATCAATCCATCCACACACACACACACACATATATATATATATATATATATATATATATATATATATATATGAGAGAGAGAGAAATAAATTTGTGTGCTATTTTATATTTTTGATATTTTTCCCAGCCTCACGCTCATCAAGTTGTCATCTTTCCATCAAGCCTGTTGCATGTAGACATTTTAGTTACTGTCTTTCCTTAAACAAGGAACTGTAAGGATGAAATTGTACAATACGGCTCTTTCTCTCTCTCTCACTTTTGTTCTCTCTTGTACACTACACGGCTTCAATACAAAACTGCTTTGTTATTGGATCTCCCACAATTTTTTTTATTTATTTATTTTTTTTTGTCATTTAACTTTTGTGAAATTGTATCTGTATACTGGTTTAGATCAATTCCTTGTCATGAGCTGTGGTAAAGGATGTGTAGTAGTAGTAGTAGTAGTAACATTGGTTTCAAATCTCGACTTTATGCACTAGAAAGCACTGCTAGGTGTAGTATGTATCTTTGCTCAGTTTTCATGGGTCAGGATTCTATTATTTTCTTCTACTGCTACTAGAACAAATCCTCCAACTGCTAGCAATGGTTCTGTGTTTTGGATCAAGTGGGACAATGGATATTACGCTACTGCGAGTGCTCATGATTATGCATTGCATTATTTAAAATTTTTCTTCACTATTTATTAAAAAACAAAAAAACCTAAATCTACATTATGAAGCTTAAAATTGCTTTTATTAATATCGATCTCGATTAAAACTATTCTTTCTTATTCTGGAATCTAACTTTTAAAACATAACTACAGAATTGCATGTATTGCTATTTCTTGAATTGCTCTTGTTACCATGAAAACTAAGATGAAATTTTATTTCAGTATTCTAAAAGGATTGTGTACAAATCTGATCTCTTTTCACACACACACACACACACACACACACACACACACACATCCCAAGCCAGGCAATAGAACTACTAAGATGCTAGAGGTTTCCCTTCTATGTGTTGTGTCCCTTTAGGACGTGAGCAATCTTGGTTCTCCATGATTTCTTTTCCTTAGTAAATTTTGTCTTTTTGCTAGATCTCCTAAACACTGTTCTGCCAATCATTTATGCAAACCTGTTCTTCTATATGCAATGCCACTTCAGGATGTGGGCGATCATGGCTCTCCACATTTTCCTGTCCTTACACAAGCCTAAAAAAAAAAAAAAAAAAAAAAATAATGGGTGTTTTTTTTTCTTCTTTAAACTTTCTACCTGCAGTAAATTAACTTCCCACTAAGGACATCTCAAAATGTACAATATGCATTGATTGCACATTAATTTTCTTAATCTTTTCACACCAAGCAAGGCAATAAAACCACAAAGACACAAGCGGTTACTGAGTGTAAGAGAACATGAGAAAAAGAAAACATTAAGGAGAACAATAAAAGAATGAGAATTAAGAAGGCAGAAGATAACGATTGACACTGTATTTAAATTTTCAAAGATCAAAATTGACTGGAAAGTAATAAGCCGGAACAGTTCCACAAATAAGTGTGAGAGAAGAAACTGTTAGCATAAAACTTATGGTTACATCTACTCATTTTAACTGTGAAATGATGACTTCACCACCAATCTCATACTGCATTTAAATTTGTAAAGTTTAGGTGCCATAGAAGAAAGTTCACGAGAAGAAATTACCATGATGATATTTGTAGAAATGACACAGGGAAACTACATTATAGTGGTGGGAAATTGACTGAAACTGAGATGTCAGGTCAAAACCAATAACATTGCAGTTTCTTTATATTTTATCAAGAATCTCTAAATATGAAGAAGCAACCCCAGACCAGATGTGGCAGTAATATTCAATGCATGGATAAAGGGTTACTTTTTAATAATTTAAAAAGTTGTCATTAGAAATAATCTTTTTGTTAATTGACTATGAATTCTATTCAGACAGTTATGTTAATATCTTGAGATTTTACAATTGGAAGGTTGGAATATTTTAGAAATTATTTGTAATTATGAAATATATATTTAAATCGGATTTAGATATGAATCTTACAAACCTAAAAAAAATCTGTTTTTTTCTGTTCTTCTCGCTTGATCATCTCTATTACTCTGATTAAATTAGAATTTGACTGTTCTTATTAAGTAGTACTGACTAATCTTGGAGTGGTTGGGTGGGTAGACCTTCCCTGTATTTTTGTTCTCAATGTAATCTTCCCTTGCAGCTATTAGTGATAAATACTACCGAACAGGTAGTAATGGATCATATTGTATACTGTTCGGTTAAACTCTATTGTGTAGTTTTCATCCACATACAATTTTCATTGTTAGTCATTATTTTTATTATTCTTAAAACTATTATGTGTATTGGTATCCGTTTGTATATAAATTTTATCAAACTGTATTTTAATAATGTCATGGTTTAAGAATTTGTTTGTTGGTTATAAGAGGATGCTGAAAAGTTATTGGCCCGGCCAAGAATGGGTTCTTTAGAAATAAAGAAAAATATAGATTTATATCTTTAGAAATGGAGTAGGCTGAAAATTTATCAGCATCCCTTTATTTATTTATTTATATATATATATATATATATAAAAATGGGGTATATGATCCTGGCAATTATTATAAATTAACAATTGGGAAAGGTTTATATATATATATATATATATATATATATATATATATATATATATATATATATATATAAAAATTTACCTGTGGTGTGTGCTTTGTATCTACCCATTGAACTGGGGGCAATAAATATGTAGTTGCAGCTTCATAGCCATCACCATGGCTACTACTGTCACAGATGATTTTATTTTTAATACATTCTGTTATCTTAAAAGCTTTTATTTTTAATTTAAATTTTTACTTGTATTTACAATAAATATTTGGGTTATTGGGTTGGTATTACTACTATTATTATAATTAAATGCTGTTACTTTATATATATATATATATATATATATATATATATATATATATATAAACTAAATATGTTTAACACTTTTCATCATGGTAAAGTATTCTAGTAGATATTTTAATCTTTATTCTCATAAAATATCCCCCCCCCCCTTTTTATTATTATTTTTCTTTCTTTCTATATACAAACGTATTACACAGGAACTTCACTATGACATTATCTTTTTTTTTTTTTTCTCGTCTCTAAATGTCTTCATAGTTTCAATCTAGCATTTACTTCTGACTAATTCTGCTGCTACTATAAGACTCTGAGTTGCTGGTAATGGTTTTGTGTTTTGGATCAACTCAACATATTGTGAGAAGCTGGAGCAATGAATATTTTACCAGCAGTCATACTGCTATTTTTACTCCTATAACTGGCATTGGATATGAATTTCCCTTCTGTGTATCTTTGCAATAGATATCTTCTAGACTTGGAGTTGTTTCTACTTTAGCTACTACTAAATACTACTTGCACTTATATTACTATTATTAAATAATGTATTTTCTTTTTTGTTTGTTTTTCTTTTTTGCTTGATGCACTTAGTTTTAAGTTATGAAACCAAACAATTACAAATAATAAAATTACTATGTTTAAAAAGTAATTTTGAATAATAAAATATCACTTAATGACAGATCTTATATTTTAGTATTTTTAATATATATAATTTTTTATTTTATTTATTTTTTTTATACTGTAAAGGCTTTCTTTCAATTGTGTATAATGGTTCTGTTTTGACTTTACATTGTCATAAAACTAAGTTATTATTACTAATGTTACTGACTCTTTATTTTACTATTAGTTATTAGTTATCAATCTTTGTATATTTCAACTTCATTGATATATTCTTCTAAAGATAGTGTATATCCACATGCAAATATAGCTTTTATTGCTGTTATAAAGACTGTTAAGTAGTATTGATTGTAGCTATGATTATATGTTGCAAGTTTAAAAATGCTCATTTGTACTTGGAAAACCTTTGTCACCCAATTAGTATTAATGACTCATGTTTATTAATGAGTGAAAAAAAAAAATCTGATTCACCAGGGCACAATTACAAATTTTAGACTTATTTGAATTAGCCAAATTTTTTCCATTTATCAATTTAAAAAATTAGAACTTTGAAAAGCCTAATAAAATTGATTCTATTTGGAAAGGCAAGAGGAGGGAGCCTCACATTTTTGTATGCCTCAAGGTTGCTCCTTCCAT
>OZ038517.1:38196825-38226825 GCA_964036315.1 Acanthosepion esculentum | reverse complement strand
AAAACTTCTTGAGCTAGTTATTTTTCTTTTGATCTTGAGCCAGTATTAAGTTCGAGATGATCTGACTATTTTTTATCATTACAATCCAAACACAGCAATAAGTCACTACCAGGCAAAGGGTTCTTTGAGGATAATGTTAAAAGCTGATGATTGCATTGCATTTAAATTCTTGAACATTGTAGTTGACAGGAAAGCCGGAAGACAGTTCAACAAGCTAGATATGTGTGAAACTAAAAAATTAGCATAGAATTTATGGTTACAACTAGCAAGTTTGAAAATTGAGACCTTGCTACCAATCTCGTACTGTGCTTAAATTCATGAAGTTAAGGTACCAAAGCTCATCAGAACAATTACTGTGAAAATATTTATAGAAGCAAAGAGAAGCCATGTTATAGCAGAGAAAAAGTGACTGAAGCTGAGATGTCATGACCGATATTGTTGCCGATTCTTTAGATTTAGTCAAGAATCTAAGATATAAAAAGGAAGCACCAGACCAGATGTCGCCGCCATATTTGATGCACAGATGAATGGTAAACTTATAAATGTACAAGAAAGCTTCTCTCTTATTGTATATAATAAAGATGTCTACAGCCTAATAATGAAAAGGGGCATTGATTTTTTTTTTTTTTTTTTTTTTTTTTTTTTTTTTTTTTACAGCTTACTCTACTTTTTTGTCAATGCACATAATTCAATGGCGAATATTAATCACATAGATTGAACATTATACAGTGAAAATTTCAGATTAAAATTTTGCTAATAATGGTCTAGTCCATCTTTGTCAATGTTAGAAAAGTATTTCTCTTTATATTATTTTTCTGTAGCATTAAAAAATGTATCCTGAAGAATTCACTAATCTGGTCTAGGTTGGGACAATAGCTGTTCCCATCACAGAAGCAGATTTCAACACTGTTTCAACTTTGTAACTGATCTGTTAACTAACATTAGTGTTGGTATATCCTATTGAGACTTAGAATTTTAGCAGTACTTGCCTTTTATTTTGTTACTGCTAAGATTAAAAAGTAAATTACTATAGCATCTGGGTTAAAAAAAAAAAAAAAAAAAAAGTCCTGATAAGCCATTTTGGATTTTAGCCCATAGTACTGACAAATATCACAGAGTTATGACTTGCATCTGCGAGAATATATAAATAACGTCTAAAGTTTGACTAAATTTAATGAATACAATATGCAAAGAATCCTAATGACTTTTGTGGGTTAGATGTTGCAAATAAATTTCTTTTAAATTTGATACTGGTGATGATCCTAATGCCGGATGCAGAAAGAGTAAAGTCGGTTCCAGTAAGGTGCGCTCTACTGGTGTGGAACTGAGAATAAGGACTAGAAGAAAGAAAAAAAAAATATTAACAACAAAACAAAACAAAAAAACAAACAAAATTATCAAAAAACAAAAACAGTATAAGCCCATCATGATAACCAAATGTTGAAACCCTCTGACAATGGATTTAAAGGCTACACCACTGATGCCCTTTGGGGACCATGGTGTAGTAGATATAGGTGTTGATTAATAAAGTGTTACTGTTGCTTTCATGTAGTGGTTGTGTGGTCAATTCTAGGAAGGGAATAAACAAGAAACTGCATCACCGAAACAAAAAATGCAATACTCGATCTATAAAAGCTTGGCAGAACTCTTATAGACATGAAACTGAGTAGACAGGACTGTCCCGGCATTGTCAATGGTTGTGCTAGCATGAAGCCACGAGTCATCGTGGCTGAGGGTTTGAGCATACTGGCCTTGTTCAAACTGTTGATAATGCTAGATGATGTGCTCTCTCCCAGAAACTTTAACTAAGGCCCATTAGCATAGTTGTAGTATAAACCACAGGTAGGCTTTGTGAGTGTTGAACAAATACAAATGTGCTTGAGCAGGCATCTGCAACAGGGATTGGCTAACTGTGCTAGCAGATGGATGTCCTTGGAAATGAGTGGTTGGTCATTACAATGTCAGATTAGAGCCAGATAGGCCAAACAGTTTTATTTGTTACTATTACTAGTTTTACTTTGTCGAAGTTGGTAGCACTACAAGCTGGTACTCTAGGGCAAATATATGAAAAGGCAAATAATTGAAAATATTAGTGCAAAAAAAACACTTATTTTGTCCAGCTCGTGTGTATACTAGTTTCTTAACTCTCTTGAATAGAGCTTGTTATAAGTGAATCATGGTTTGATTTGTTTATATATATATATATATATATATATATATATATATATATATATATATATATATAAGCATGCTCTATAAGGTGTTTCATAACTCTATCCAGGTTAGCATATGTTCCTTATTAAATGTGCATGGAGCATGATGGGATCACACCTGATTCTTTCAGTTAGTCCTTCTACAACTTTTTTTATTATATCAACAGTTGAAAGTGTTGTGAAATAACACAATGAAGTATATTGTTCACTATCTGCATGCTTGTATGCATGTAAGAGTGCCAGTCTTTATGTATGTCCAAAGAGGATATACAGTGTAATAATTTGAGGTGTGAGTAATGTTGATATCTCATTTTGAAACCTGTGCATGTGTTGATCTGTATGTGGGATGGAATCATTTACTGTAACTCATCTATGTTCTATTTACGTATAATTTTAATGAATCAATTGAAACACATATTTAGGTTCTTAGTTTTATTTTCTGTCGGTGTATATCGGCATTTCTCAGCCAATGCGTCCCAAGTTAGCAGAAGAGCAATTTATGAATTATTTTTATATTTAAAAAGTTTTTATTTATAAAAATGCTAGAGACTCCAAGTACATGACTTCCACGTTTCAGTTGAGTCTTTGTCATTTGATATTTTAAACTGGACATTAAATTCCTTAATTATTTAGCAATCTGAATCAATTATAAGTATTACTTGCTCCTTTTATCGCATATGGAATCCCCTCAAAATATAGTCTTTTATATATTAGTTCTATATATTTGAAATTGTAGTCGTCTGGCTCTCAATTTCAGTCAAGATTGTTTTAGGTGTTGCCATAGAATAATATGACTACACAACCAAGTAATTCAACAGTAAGTCAACAGGACTAAAATTTTGCTTGGTGAAAATAGTCACCTACAGAGTGCTAAAGATTAATAAGGAGGGGATAAACCTTTCCACTTTGCTTTCCCCTGGGAATAACATGTAAGGCCTATTATTTAAAAAGTTACAAAGACACATCAGTTTTCACATAAGCATACTTAAATATACAATATAATGTCTAAAAAATAAATGCTTATTTCAGGAGATGACTTTATTATTTTCCTATTTTCAAATTTCATGACTAATTTTTCCTTGTTAAAATTGAAAGTGTGCCCCAGAGTTTGTTATTCTACAAGTGGTTCCTGAAGTGTATATTAAGTGTCAATTGAAGTGAGAAGTGACTTTTCTTTTGAACATTTAAAAATTTTTTTTTTCTCTGTAATTGAAATATTTTCAATTTATCAACTTATTCTTCCAGCTGTTTTCACAGTACAGCTTTTAATGTTGATGAATTGTATTATCTCTCATTGTTTTTAATGTTTCAGTTTTAGAACAATAGCAATGGTGAATGACATAATTTTCAGTCTATTATTAACTTGTTCAATGCCATAAGATATTAATTAACATTTTTGCTACTTGTTAAGCAGCAAACTATATTCATTAGTATCCTCCTTGACTTAGTTTGCACTTACTGTTATTACTAAGCTTGTTCTGTTGTATGCCTTTTTTTTTTTTGTCAGTTAGAATATTGATGAACTGTTCAGTACATAATAGAGAAGACTTTTATTACTTTTCTATTGTGTATGTAATATATATATCTTTAAAATGGGGATCATAATTGATTCCTAAAACAAGGAGGCAAAAACATCATAATAAATAAAATTGAAACCTGAGGTACTTTTCTGTTTGACTCATCTTCAAAAATAAATCACTGGCATTAAGACAAAATAAAACCAAAAAACTGGAGGGGATGGGGGGAAAAATATCAACAAAAAAAAACACCCTTTTTGGTGTTATTTTAAATTCAGTTGTTGAAAAAAAAATTTTCTTTTCAGCAATTTTGTCTTAATGCCAACAATTTATTTCTGAAGATGAGTTTGCCGAAAGGTACCCCTGGTTTCAATTTTATTCTCTGTGATATTTATTCCTAAAACAAAGATACAAAAGTATAATCAGATTATATATTTCGACAAATTTTTGTGGCCACACCAAGATAGGATAAAGCCTGGTGAAATAATAGTGGCTTAGATTGAGGAGTCTGAGCAGAGTTTGAATTCCCATAGTTCATTAGATTCATTTATATGCTAATACCCTCTCCCCCTTGCTATGGGTAAATAGCAGGACAGACTGGGCCCTATAGCCTTGGCTGACTGTCTAGAAGGACAACTCTGAATTCAAAACCTGTGGAGTGTCGTTTGGGGAACTTGTGGCATATTGTGCACCAGTTTTCTGCATTTGGCTCTTCCAAAAAGTGTGGTTGGTTCAGCTCAAGCCTTCACCACTATAATCAAATGATATGTGCAGGTAGTCTGGCTGTTGGTTCTAAGAACTGCTTGACCCTCGTATGTCAAATAACTGGAGAGTCGTGTGTGAGTAAAATCAATACAGACATATTCAATGAAAGTTTTCATACAAAACTTAATTCTTCATTCAAAATAATCAACAGGGTTTTATACAGATTCCAAATCATCCCAAACTCTGCAGCAGAAATCATTTAAAAACAAAACCAGATAGTCATTAATCAATTTTCCTTGCAGGTCAAATTGAACACAGGACAACTAATAAACAATCTCCTGTTTTCTACTCTAACTACAATAACTGTATCAATTAAGACTTTTATTGACATTGTCATGAATTGGGATCAGATAAAGCTGTTAACTTCCAACATGACCAAAACTAAAAAAAAAATTTGGAAGGATAATCTCAAACGGTACTAGAAAGAGCTATTACATTTAGTGGACTTCAGAAGTCTAATTTCCTGAAAAACTGTTTTAAGAAAAAGATTTTATAAATTTCAACCCATAGTCAGGCTGTTGTGTCAATGAATGCCAAAGGCTTCCTTTTGGTAACAGTTAATTTTGTTACTATTACAAAGGTATTTTTAATGTAAGCATTTTCTGTTGGTTATTATTTCCAATTATCTTATTTTGTTTATTTTTATTTCATGGTG
Source organism: Acanthosepion esculentum (assembly GCA_964036315.1). NCBI lineage: Eukaryota > Metazoa > Mollusca > Cephalopoda > Sepiida > Sepiidae > Acanthosepion > Acanthosepion esculentum. Next base: position 38,221,675 of record OZ038517.1, on the reverse strand, counting down.
TGAGTAAAATCTGATATGGTCATATGACTAAATTTGAACTTTGACTGATCGGTCTCCAGGATCAAATCTGTAAGATGTCTTTGTGATATATAAGTTCAAAGTTTAGTGGAGATTGCTGCTTTATTTCCTGTAAAATTATTTGGGCATTTTTGTGAAGAGCAACGCGAAATAAAACTAATTTATAATTAATAATAATGAAAATACTTTGTTTCAGAAATTCTAACAATTCCCTAATGATGAAATGAGAAGTTAGGCATGTAAATAATTGATGTTTTTTTTTTGTTTTTTTTATATCTCCTGGCTATTCTCTGACACTTATCTTGTAAAATCCTCAATATCCAGTTGGTTATGTAAAATGTCTGAATGTGTGACAAATTTAATGTTTTGATTTTTTTTTTTTTTTTTTTTTTTTTTTCTTCTTCATGAGGAGAAATGGATAAGTAATGGATAGTGGCTCTGATTGAGGAATTGGAGAGCCGAGTTCAAATTCCAGTCAGGTTTGTTACAGTCACTTATGTGCAAATGCCCTTGGGAAAGGTATGAATCCATCTCTTCTCCCCACCAGCTATGGGTAAATAGCAGGACAGACTGGGGACCTATAGCTTGTGTAGCAACAGTTGATCTAGGGTAAGGAAAACTCAATTCAAGACCTCCAACTAAGGTTTTAATAACCTAACCAACTTTAAACTGACCAAGTGTGGGGAGTATAGATACACGCCCGAAGACATGGTCAATCAGGGTAGGGTTCCTCCAGTGGAAGTGAGAAGGCCCTGGATTTTTTTTTTTTTTTTTAATTTTTTAATTTTATTAAATAAACTAATTTTCACATTTGGGACTTTGGTCTTTTATTTGTTTAGGTAACTATTATATAAAAGCTTTTTAGGACACATAGGCTACTGCAATTTTGAGTTCAAATTTGTCATGTTTCCAAGTAACCACTTTAAAAAAAAAATTTTTTTGATTATAAATGCTGTTTGAATCTGATACATTTGTAATGTCTAAAATTTATCTTTGTACAGTGCAATTATTACTTTACTAATCAAGGAAGGGCTTAAATACTCTTGAAACCACTCCTAAACATAGTAGGTATTGAAATTGGACTGTTGGTTTGTAATAATTAGATTTGTTTGTATGTACAGAAATCATAAACAAATTTTCATTAGTTGAATATATTATTGTGGATTTTCAGTTGTTTTATCAGTTATTTTATCAGTTATTTTATCAGCTGTATTATCAGTTGTATTATCAGTTGTATTATCAGTTATTTTATCAGTTGTATTATCAGTTCTGTTGTAGTTGGGGCTTATGGCTGCATCATGCTGAAACATTGGTTCCTGTACAATCACTGAAGTTTAGCAATATTGAGCCTGGGCAGTACCCAGATGGGTGACTGCTTGGGAGTACCAGGTGTTGTAAGCTTTGATGTGTGGGTGATGTAATGGATAATGGTTCAGAAATTTTAATCCTGTTGTGTGTGTTATATTCAGTTGCATGCAAATGCCCCTGGTGGGAAAAGTATAAATTTACCTCTTCTTCCAGAACTATGGGTTAATTAATAAGACTTGTATCACTAAAGCCATTTTTAGATTCTCCAAAAAAGATTCTTACAATCTTAGTATTTTTTTGGCTTTAAATAACCTGCGATGGATTGATGAGCCATAGAAAATGAGTCAGTCTGCTGTATTTGGGTATAAAACTGAAAAAAGGTCTCCTTTGGCTGTTCATGTTTGTGAGTAAAATTTTAACAGAAATAATTGTTCATAATTGACAGCTATGTATTAGAATATTAAAAGGACTACCATTTCTTTTCTTTTTTCTTTTTAATTATTCTGAACAATATTCAACTTTTAAGTGGGTAATAGGTTATTTTTCTTAAGGAGAAAAAAAATTAAGTGACAAATTTTTCTCGATGAGGAGTGAAAAAAATAGTAATTTTAATTTTTTTTTTTTCTTTGGCTGGTAGAGGGTGAAAGCATTAAAAGCATTGTGGTTATTTTCTTTTCATTATTTTCTTGTCTCTTTATACTCTCATTATTCCTTTTCTTTTCTCTCTTTCAGCTCTGAGTGTCAAATATAAATATATTATTTTTTGGCAACACACTGATGCATATTGAAATCCTCACCATAATTGTCGAAATTATAAACATTTTTTGTCAAGATTTTCAAACTGTACGTTTCGTTCAATTTCACAAACTAATCCATAAAATTTGAATAAGTTGATTTGTTTGGAAAAATACTTTGACAAAAACCCTACTTTGCTGTTTTGATGCACCCTAGTAATAACCAACTGTACTCTGTACTCCCTTACCTGTTTGCACTTCTCCCTAAAATTTGGTTTTGATCAGTTAATGTATGGTGATTTTAGAGGGTGTGACGGACAGACTGATGGAAGTCACAGAATTTTATATATAGATAGATTAATATAAAGTAATCTTTATCATTTTGTATGTACTGATGAGTTTGGCTTTTTTGAGATTTTCTTTTTTTTTTTTTCCAAGAAAATCTTTGCCTTTCTCCATAATCTGTCTTTTAAAAATTGTCTCATGATGCCAGATTTTAGTGTCAATATATCCTGAAAATTTAAATAATATTAAATTCACAGGATATATTGACGGCAAGAGGAGTAGAAGGAAACACAGTAACCTACTTAATGAGATTGTGTAAATAGTTTGCAGAATGGGGACTGGTACGGAAAGTAAGTGGACAAATGTTGCTCAGAACTCCAAAAGTTAGGAAGTTGTAGAGAGCTATTATCATGCATGTCTTGATTAGGTGGTTGATTTTCTTTAGCAGCTGGTCGATCTGTATGGTTATTTAATGCCAAAATCTAAATATTTTGAACACAATTGTATGCATTCAACAACAGATAACATGTATTGTTGGTCATTTTTACGTGACCATTTTTACACATTCCTAGTGTTTTTGTTTGGGAATTCACTATTTGCCTATATCTGGGACCCTAACAGGTGCTACCACCCTGGGAACAACAGCAATTAATCAAAAACTTCAGTCTCTTGATTAGTGGCTTTGCTGTTGGATGTCATACTCAGGATTACGCATGACCAATACAAGAACATTATTTTATTGTAAAGACATTGACTTAGATGATAAAATTCGATGTGTGTGTGTGTGAGTTCCGACCGATGCCAATTCAGTCGGATTTCGATCCTAGCTAGAGGCAACCGGACGTCTAGCCACACTGATGAGCTGTGAAACAGCAAAACGGTCTGTCTGTGGATGACACACACACATATATATATATATATATATAATTTTGTTACTTTGATATTTAAGCGCCACGTTTATCTCAGGTAAATTTTGTTCGTCTCATCATAGTAGTGAACATAATAGCATGAATTTTAATGTCATTCTGTCTTGTCATTATTCTCGGTTTTTCTCCATTGTTCAGTGTATGTCTGTTTGTCTATAATTATCTTTCTTGAGAGTGCATCTTCAGTCATACTGCTGCTATCCATTGTTAGTATCAATAAACATCTTTTCTGTGGAATAGCTGTTTTTCTTTTGGTCATGCTATTTTTTTTTTATTTTAATATTCAATGGATTAATAAATTTAAGATGGTCAATATGTTGGAATTTTTTCACTGAATCATAAGTGGTTTCCCCTCTTTGCGTCTTTCCTTTTTTTTTTAATTTTTAATTTTTTATTCATGATTCCAGCTGTCTGTTGTTGATCATTTTGTTTTTATTTCTTCCTCCTTCTCATCAACTATTATGTTCCTACTCTGTTACAGATGGTTTTATTGAAACAGTTGTTTTCCTTCTGTCTGTTCTAAAACTATAAAGAAAACAATTTTAGCTTGAACCAAAGGCAAAATAAGATACCAGAAAAAGATAATTTATGAATGTAAAGGCTTTGATATAATGGATAGTGTAATTGTTATCATGTTAAATGAATTTAGTATGCAGAGTTCAATTCCCACTCCATTTGATTTTGTTCTCTTTGTGCTAATGCCCTTAGAAACGTCATGAAGCTATCTATCCTCTTCCAGTTATAGGATAAATAGTAGGGCAGACAGTACTGCTATAGCTGTAGTACATATGGTGGTACCCTTTTAACCCAAATGGATAACAAGATATGTGACATGATTGATACTCCACCTTCATTGTCGTTTTTTAAAAATTCATTTCTTGTTTTTTTTATATGAATTAATTTTGCTATTTCTAAGTAGACAAATGTGGAACAAGAAATCAATAACCTTATATATTGATCAGATAAATTTTGACCTGAAATCTATGTTTCTTTATCTGTGATAGATAAGCATTTAATGAAAAAAAAAATGCTCTTCATTAATCCAGGAATGATATTCATGGGCTTTATTTTTTATAAATTTGGATAAAATACACTGGGTAAATTGTTTTAAGTTTCTATATATTGTCTGAGCTAATGGAGACAAATGTTTGTACAAAGGTCAAGGAAACTGGTATTTTTTTTATATTATTTCTGGGTTGAAGTTGCATGTATACCGTCCCCATTTGTTGTACTAAAGATATATTATTCTTGGTTTAAGCTACCGACTTATATATGCGCGCACGCACGCACACACACACACTCTTTTAATGACTTGTAAAAGTCCATTCTCTTATAATACTTGTCTGAGACAATTCCAATTGATATGGTGATGATTATATTTTCTGTTTTTTTTCTATCACACACACAGTAAAGGCATAAAAGCTGAAAGTGTCATCCCCCCCTCCTCCTGGCAAAGGGGATTACACTCAAGGCTCTTGCAATACAGTTAGATATACTTAGTACTATATTACAAAGTACTTTGCCACACAAAATTTACAGTTAAGTGGCTTTAGATTGTTCACTTGGTAAAAAGCTTTAATTGACCTATGATGAGAAGGTGGCAAAGTGTTTGGTGAGAAGGAAAGATTCTATAAAGAAACTACTTTTGAGGTTCACTCACAAGTGTGAAAAACAAAAAGCTTTTAAATCCCTTGTGGTAGTTGTCATTAATATACAATTTAAACTATAACTGAAGTTACATTTACCTGTCCAATAGTAAAATTTTCCTAACACATTTTATCTCCATCTCTCAAAATTAAACCACAAGAAAAGTATGAAAAAAAAAAAAAAGTTATGAGAAATTTTATTGCTTTGTTCATCATGATTACAAGTCCCATAATTCATTAGGGTAGTAGGAGCACCATATATTCTGGGAAACAACCTCATTCAGTAATGTTCTACCTTGAGTGGCTCTATCTACCCAATTTCACTTCCAAAGGTGTCACATGCTGGGATCGACCCCCTCCAGTCAAATTATTGATCACACTAGATGACACGCTATTTCCCAGAAGCTGTAAGGCTTGCTAGCATAGTTGCAGTATAAACCATAGGTGGGCTCTGTGGGTGTTGAATAAACACAAATGCACCCGAGCAAGTGTCTGCAATAGGGATTGGCTAGCCGCCCTTGTAGACAGGTATATTCGAATATGAGTGACCAGCTAAACATACATATGTACATACATACCTTGAGTGGCTATTAAGCCTTATATCAAACAAACAACCAATAAAGAACAAGAAAACTAATCAAGAATAGTAATTTGTATAAGTGATAAATTTATCATGATCATAAAACCTGTAACCTTATTAGGGTCATAGGGGCACCATATATATTGTCGTAGCAGTGGTGTTTCCTGGGCAAGATAGCCTGAAGGAGCCCAACCCTCTCCAAGCTGGTTTTGAATTCAGTTGTCCTTCTAGATTGGTTGTCAACCAAGCCTTTAGAGCCCAGTCTGTTCTGCTATTTAACCCATAGCTGGAGGGAGAAGAGATGGATTCATACCTTTCCTAAGGGTATTTACATGTAAGTGAAAGTAACAAACTCTACTGGAATTCAAATTTGGCTCTCTTATTTCTCAATCCAAGACACTATTCATTACACCACCAAACATTAGAGTCAGAACATTGCAAAATATAAAAGTAAAATCATATTGTAACCAGAAAAATACTTCCCTGCAGATATTGTTTTCTGTAAAGTTGCGAAAAATTTATGGTTGATTTCTGCTATACAAACATAGATTTGCAAATGGCTGTCAAAATTAAAAAAAAGTTGTGTTATGAAAATATACAAGTAATCTAGTTTAATTCTTAAATTGCAAAGTGGCATCATGCAGTTCTATAGGCTTTCTTGTATATGACATAAATTCTTTCACTATCACACAATCAAATCCCGCATGGACCAACTAGAATTATGATTGGCAAACACATAAGAATTATGTACATGAATGCTGCTTGATGGGACAAATACACGTGAGGTCTGCTTAACCAATGAAAAACAACTCCATAATAAATACCACAATTTCTTTTCCTTCTCTGTATTTCATTTTCTGATGAAGTAGGTCTTCTTAACCCAGTTGTTCCAAAACAGTTTTTTTCTCTAGGCTGCATTTTTGAAATTAAAATTTGCTCATACCTCACCAAATTTTATGTGATAAAAAAAAAAAATATATATATATATATATATATATATATATAAATATATATATGAGAGAGAGAGAGGGGGGGTTAAAGGTAGATAACTGTGGATTTGAAGTTAGAACAAGATCATTGATAACTCTTCTCTCCAATTGGCGAAGCCTGGTTACTATATTCTTAATACTTGATATAATGCAAAAATATCACAATGATAAAATCTGTCAATAATTATTTATAACTATTTATATTGGGACTTATGCATTAAATTACAAGTAATCCATAATAATATTTTAAGTTTTGAAATATTTATTTTTGCCATATGAATTTTTTTGAAACTTTCTAAATCTTTCTTTCAATCATTCTGCCTCACCTGCTATCCCTTTCCACCACACATATGATGTTTTTCATTTGTTTAACCATTACTTCCCAAGTAGTGTGCCACGCCTCATAATAAATACCAGAATTTTCTTTTCTCCATGTTTCATTTTCTGATGAACCTTAAATAAAAGCGCAACATGTTTAAATTTATAATTGTTTCTTATTTGTCCCTTTTCCTATCATTGTTGGATTCTAATCCATATTTGATCCCAATTCATGACCTAATGACAATAACAGTCTCTCTTAATTGGTACAATCATTTTAGCTTTGTGTCGAAAGCACAAGATTGTTTATTAGTTGTCCTGTGTTCAATTTGACCTGCAAAGAAAATAGATTACTGACTAGTTTTATTTTAAATGATTTCTGCTGCAGAGTTTTGGATGAATTAGAATCTGTATAAATCTGTTGGTTCTTTTGTATCAATTTCTGTGTGAAAACTTACCTTTCATTGAATATTTATCTGTATTAGTTTTACTTAATCTAATTTGTATTCAAATAAATGATTCTGGAGGATTATGACCATCTTTTATTATTTCAAGTTTCAATTTGTCTCCATTACTAAGTTTGTTGGAAATGAATTGTTTTTTGAAAACATAATTGATATACTATTTTGTGCTCAATTAACTGCAATGATAAACATTTTGTCTAGATTAGAAATTATTGATCTTTGGTTTATTGATCTCCGGGTTCATAAATTTCTCTTCATAGCTTTCTACTTGTACTATAAGAAAAAAAAAATGTATATATAATTTACTAAATCAATAGGTGGAATTTATTGAGCAAATATATTTACTTTTTATATTCACTCCTGTTTGTTACTTATGATTACATGCATTATGGCTTTGCGAAGGAAGATAATGAACACCGCAAATACTAACAAGCATATTTATGAACTAAGCAGATGTTAAAATGTCTATAGTTAATTTAGCACATCAACAGGACAATGCAATTTATTTTTGTTTTTTTAATCAATACTTGTTCATGTTCTGTTAACAAATTTATGCAAAATATTAACAAATATGTGCTGATATTAGAAAAAGCACATCTTGATCCCTCACAGAAGAATTTGTAATAGCCCAGTGTTGGTTAATTTAATTTTTTTTTTAATTTTATTTATTTATTTATTTTTTTAGCAAGATAGTGAAGGTCATTTATAGGGTTATATAGAAAAGAAAAGTCACCATCATGACATTAGTGTTTAATGGTGGGATTTTATTTTAATTTTTTGCACTAAATTTTCCAAATTTATTGTAAAATTTAAACAATTCTTGATATTTAATCTGTGAATTGAAAAAGAGAAAACAATCTATTCTTGTCAGTTGGGAATAATGCAAGCATTAGAGAATAGATACTATTATATATAAACAAAAATCTAGTTATTTTTATTTAAGCTTTTATTCAGTGGTAAAATATTATTTCATTAGTCTGAGGTGCTGTAGTACAAAACTTTAATCTTTGTGATTCCCTTGGGTACATTAAATGTCGCTCAAGGACGTGCTGAATTTTGGATGTGTAGTTAATGTGATTAATATCAACATCAAAATTGGAATCGGTGTGCAGAATTCAAATTCTGTCTTTGTGCTCCATTTTGCAATAATGTTCTTGGGGGAAAGGCATGAATTAGTCTTCCCCTGATATAGGTTAAGTAGAGTAGACTAGCCTTGGGTGGTAACCAGTTTCTCTGATTCCCAAACTATGGTGAAGACTGGAAAACCACTCAACTCTATTTTCCCCCCAAGAATGAATGACTATTTACAGATAAAGAAAGGGAATCTGTGGAAGGTCATGATTAGCTACATTTTGATAGGACATACCGCCCCCACACCCCCAATTTCATACCAGTGATTTGTGATTAGTTGAACTGCAATGTATGTTTCTGTATTGTTTATTAAATTCTTAACACTTGGTGAAACAAATGATTTTAATATTGAGCTTTAAAATTTAACGACTGTCTACCAAATATTAGATTTTATTTGATACAAGAAAAATGATTGCTATGAATATCCTATTATAATTGTCCTTTTCCCTCCCCCGCTTTGTTAGTTAGCGTAACTGTTATGTCCTGTTAATACCTCAAATAATGGACTATTCTGCGTTTTGATCATGTGGAAAGCTTTGTTTCATTGAGAAAATGAATGAATGAAAGGTGATAATAGAAGTAGGGAGAGAGGTGTGGAGAGGTAGGGAGAGAGGTGTGGAGAGGTAGAGTAGATTCAGCTGATAAGTGATACTATACTTTGATCTCAGCCAAAAGTCCAAGAAGTGATTGTGACAGTGATAATTGCACCATTTTTCAGATGCACAGTATTGAACAATGGAAACAGTAAGGCAAAAAACAGTTAACATAATTCGGACTTTTATTTATTTTTAAATTAAGAGAAATGTTTGCAAGCTGGGGATTTGGCTAGAAAGAAGGAACATAGAAGTATTTATCATACATCAAGACATAAGAAAGAAACAAGGGAAGATGGAAATGTTTAATGGCTGTTTCAATGAAATAAAAGTTGTCAATACAAATTTTTTTCATTTGTACCCACTTCTTAAAATAATAACCAACATTCATATTTGACTCTTATTGCACTATTTCATTAAAGTTAAGCTAAAATACTTTACCAATGTGACATGGAAATTTCTACGGATATTTTATTGTCATAGAACTTACCATGAGCTTATCATTAACGGAAGAATTAAGATTCATCAGGAATTTAAGATAGAAATTAAATTTTCAGGAGTCTTTCTCTTAATTATTAATGCTTCAGTGTTAGTGTGTATATGTGTTTACCTCTATTACAGTAATTCACTTTGTGCTAAAATTTTGTGGATGTGCTTGTGGAGCAATGAGTGGGGTAGCGGCTCGTAATATAGAATGTGGAGAGTGAAGTTTGTTATATTCATTTACAAATACCTTTGGGAAAGGTATGAATCCATCTCTTCTCCACCAGTTATTGGTTAAATAGGACTTCTATCTACCAAATCATTTTATCTCCATACAAATTGTTATTGTAATATTCACTTGCCAAAAAAATAAAAAATTGTTATATTCCCAAAAAATGTTTTTGCTTCATTCTAAAAACTTTATAACATTGAGTATTTCGGTGGCTATGATTAGTGATTCAATGAATTTTCATAATGTTGGGTATTTTGACCCTTTGAGTTTGAACTATAGTATCCACCAAAAGCCTTGCTAACCAATGTTGCACTAAAAATGAAATTACTTCAATGTTGTGTAAAGAAGTCTGTATTGTAATGACACAACTGTAATAATAAACTGTTTTAAAAGTTCAAATTTTACATTATTTACTCTATTGTCTTCCTCTTTGTTGCTATTATGACAATGTTTCAGTTGTAGTGCCCTTCAGTCTTCTTCAGGTGCTTGTTGATTTGAGTAACCTTCAAGGAATTTTGAACTGAACTCTTTATTTATTCTACAAGAGTAGATTGTTCTCATTATGCTATCCATGTCGAGGGATGTCTCGTCTTGTTCTTATTTAGCCTAATAGATTAATGAACTTGTTCTTTTATGCATGAATGCAATCTTCAGAACCCGTTCAAGCATGAAACGGACTGTTGCTGCTTGGTGCCGTCATCGGTGTCCACTTTTATATTTGCATAAGCTCTATCCCTGATGGGGTGTATGTCTGTATATCAATATTTAATTACTATAAATAAGAAAACAGCATGTATATAGTTTTATATATGCATTTTTGTTATATTTTTATGAAAAGAAATGAGGTTTACGGCCATATCACTGAAGTTAAGCAATGCCTACCACTTTTACTCATGAACATAGCATACATTAAAACTATATTATCGTGTGTGTGTGTATATATATATATATATATATATATATATATATATATATATATATATATATATATATAATATATATAATATATATAAAATCCTGAAAACAAAAATATATATATATATATAGGTTACACAAGCCATGAGTTCAAAAAAAAGATTCAACTAACATCAAAGTTCATTTAGGATAAATAAATATAAAAATCAAACATCTTTCTCCAAGTACTTCTAGCACCTACCTAAAAGAATCCAATAAAACACCTACAGTAAAATGGAAGTTAATAAGAAAAGCTAGAATATGTAGGTTATTAAGTGACCCATGTCCATTGTGCATACATGAGAAACTATATATTACTAATTTTATAAAAAATAAAAATTTACTGAATCAGAGAAATGAAATAGCTATTTTGTGCCATCATTGTCAAAAATTTTCCTTAAATAATATTTAAAAATAAAATGAAAATGTGTGACCTGGTAATATACATACTTTATATTTGATGTGAAAAAAATAATTCTATATACTGTAAGTAATTCTATTACATTTATTTGTTTTATAAAAAAATAGTCTATTAAAATTAACGTGAAAATATTTTAAAATTGTTTTTAAATAAAACGAATTCTAACCTAAACATCTTTTTAAAAACGTATGCTAACCTTAACACCTCTCTCAGAGTACTTCAAGCACTTAAAAGAATCTAATAAAACACCTACAGTAAAATGAAATTAATATGAAAAGCTAGAATATGTAGGCCATTAAATGACCCATGTCCTTTGTACATACATGAGAAACTATATATTACTAAGTTTATAAAAATAAAAGTTTACTGAATCAGAGTAATAAATTAGCTATTTTTTGCTGTCATTGTCATAAATTTTACTTAAATAATATTTATATATAAAATTTTTAAAAAATATGACCTGGTAATATACATACTTATACTTGATATGAAAAAAAAACTTTTTACATACTGTAAATAATTCTAATAGATTTACTTGGTTTTAAAACGAAATATAGTTTAATAAAAATTAAAAGTGAAATTTTTTTTAATTTTGTAGTTAAATAAAACGTATTCTAACCTAAACATCGCCCAAAAATCTTTAAATATACAAATAGAAAAAATATTGTAAGAATTTTTTGCCGTTAACAATAAATTAAAAAAAAAAAAAACCTAGATGACATGCATTTAGCGGATGTCAGATTTTGTTGAAAAATACATCCCTACCCATTCCTAAACATAACCCCTTTTTCGAACGTAACTAATAACTGATACAACAAAAGTTAAAGAAAAATGAACACGCTACCACCCCTAGTCTGGATGAGGGGATTTCTCTGTATCCGTGGAAACAGCGAATTATGTATTTTTGCCGTGCCTTTAAAACTCAGTAAATTTAAAAATAAGGTTACTCCAAAATTCGCTTGAGGATGAAATAGAACTAATGTTTTTAATTTAATTACAAAATTAAATTCTAAGCTTTTAGCTTTCATTTTTGAAACATGGTAATTACTGTGTAAAAAAAAAACAAAAAAAAAACAAAAACATTTTAAATCAGTTAATTTATAATATTAATGCTCTGTAAATTTACATTGAGCCCTATTTTGTAAAAATAAAAATATCTATAAGAACACCGGATTATATATCTTACTGTTCTTTCTTTTTATATATAATATATATATATATATATATATATATATATATATATATATATATATATTAATCCAAACACTTATTAAATTTTGGTGTTTTTTAAAATTGGGGAAAAAATAAAATTTTATGTATTACTTACTTTGTTTCTATTTTTAAATTTTTTTAAAAATTTTTTTATACATTCTTCTAAAATATATTCTGCATTAAAATTATTCGATAAAAATTCAGATATATCAATGGATTTTTCTTGCTGATAAATACTTAGTGTTACTAATTTTACCACCATTACCATCTTTTAGTTTATTTTTATTTTTTATTTGATCATTTTTTTTTTTTTTTTTTTTTTTTTAAACGTTTCCTGATACGACTCTAAAGCCACTTCTCTACTTTCCCTGAATTTTCTCGCTGATATGCTCTTCAAAACACTCCTCTTCTGTTCTATAAACTGTACACTTTCATTTGCATGCACCTGTAGCATTACATACACTTGGTGATAAAGTAAAGGAAAAATACCTCTCTTCAATCTTGCAATCCCCATCCTTCCCCTGATGGTAAGTTAGTCAGGAAATGGCATATGAGAAACTTGGGACTTAATCTTGAAGCTGATTACTCTAATCCAGATCAATCTTGTTGGTAGAACCTGATCATTGCCATAACTAACTACTGGCTTGGTAGGCCTTTTGCTTTTTTTCTATGTGACTTACCTTTTTTTTTTTTTTTTTTTTTTTCTCGTTGCATTTCTGTTCCCTTTCCTCTGATCTTTTTTTTTTTTTTTTTCCTTCCTTTCTCGGTTTCTCTATTTGCTCATTTTCTCTAGTTCTTTTTTCAGTCTTTGCTTTTTTTTTTTTTTTTTTAGAAAGGCGGCTTTTATTTTTCTAATTTTTGTTTGCGTTCTTGAAGTTTTTGTATATATTACTGATACCTTTGGTTCACTGTAGGGAGTGCAGGCAAGACCGAATAATCTAGTTTTTCTGTGTACTTGCAAGAGGTAGACTGTTATGCCTCTCTCCCTCTCTCTCTCTCTCTATATATATATATAATATATATATATATATATATATATATATATATATATATATATATGAGCTTCCGTAAGCCAGAAAGATGACAGTGTAGAAATGCACCAAAAGACTTCATTAGATAAAAATATTCACTTTTCTTTAATTTATATGGTAATATTAGCCATTTTCTTACATGGAAACTTTCAGCATTCATTGACCGACCAGTCAGTACTAGTACTACCATTGATTGAAATTTATAAAATCTTTTATGATTTTAAGTGTGTCTAGTAAGATTGATGGCAAAAATCTAATCTTACAGTTGAAATTGCTACATGTAACTGTAAGTTCTATGCTAACAGCTTATTCTCTCGCATTTATCACTTGTGGAAATCTTTTCTGGATTCTTGCTTTCCCAACTTTGATCATCAAAAATGTAAATGCAATGTCAATTGTTATCTATCTTAATTCTTTTATTGTTATCCGTAATTGTTTTCTTTTTTCTCATATTCTTTCACGTTCGATAACCCCTTGTGTCTTAGTGGCTTTATGGCCTTGCTTTGGGGGAAATCACTTAAAAAAAAATATAAGTTCCTCAAGTCTACTGTTATCACTATTTCTGCTATTGATGGTAGTTTCCTAACTTCTTGCTCGAAGTAGTGTGGAAGGTCAACATCATGATTTCCCCCTTTTTTTTTTTTTTCAAATTACATATGCTGTCCATTTTGATGTTGCTGTTGAAAGTCCTCAAATGATGTGGTTTCTGTTATTTGTTACAGTTCTTTGTTTTTGATTCTATAGTGCCTGTCCATGAGGCTTTAAGGACAGTCCTCACTAAGACCTGCAGGCTTCATTTGCACTAGACCATTTTTAATTATTGATCTGAGAAAGTGGTTATATATCAATACTTAATTACTGTAACATAAGAAAAGCGCATGCATATAGTTTTATATATGCATTTTTGTTTATTATATCTTTGTAAAAAGAATGAGGCTTACGGCCATATCACATTGAAACACAAGTTCCATTATGATCAACGAAGTTAAGCAATGTCAAGCTTGGTCAGTGCGAAGGTGGGTGATTGCTTGGGAATACAAGGTGCTGTAAGTTTGAGTGTACATGTGGTGTAATGGATTGTTATTGTTAATCGGAAATCAGAGTTTCAATTCCAGTTGGTTTCATTATATTCTCTTACATGCAAAATTACTTGGGGGCGGGGTGTGAACCATGAATCTGCCTCTTCTCCCCCAACTATGGGATGATTAGTAAAACTTGTATCATTAAATTATTATCCCCCCCCTCCAATTCTTACAGTCTAAAAATATTTTCTGGCTTTAAATAACCTGCAAAGTGTTGATAAGCCGTAGAAAACAAGTCGGTCAATAAAAAGAAATGCAACTGAATCAATATAAGATTATGGCTTCTGAGCTTGAATCGGGAAATATGTGGATTGATACTTGCATTTTTCTTTGAGAATAGTAAAAAGGACAATCTTTTTCACTATATATTTATATGTAGGAAATGTTTACTACTACATGACCTATATTATGATAGGCTAAACTTCTCTGTGTATAAATATTCTCTTTATTTATATTTTTAAATATTTGGAATTTTTTTTCCTTGCCATTATCTTTTTATTGATTTGTAAAAGGAAAAAAAAAAACTAGGAAGGAATGTGATCATCTATTGATATTCTTGTCTCTTGTGTTTCTCTTTCGTTTGATATTCACAAAGATTTTCTGTTAGCTTCTTTTTCATGAGATTGTGATAAATTTATCAAATCTACTGGGATGGTGGGGGTGTCAAAGCGAAAATAGTTTTATGCAAGTTTTCTCTGCTTCTAGTTTATTACAACCTGACCCTATGGCATCTCTTCTGCTTTGTCTTCCTTCAAACCATATATATATATATATATATATATATATATATATATATATATAATGGTTTCTCTAGTCATTTTTGGCATATGCGGGTACAGGAACTCTTTTTAAGACATGAACAGCTAGATTACTTACCCACATGATTTAGTTATAGTGATGAAGGCTTTTGCAGAACCAACCACACTTTTTGGAAGAGCAGAGTACAGAGAGCTGGTGAACTGTGTGCCACAAGATCCTGAAATGACCCTCCTCACCTTTTTAAATTCAGTGTTCTTCTCTTAGACAGGTTACCACCCAAGGTTATAGGACCTATTTAGTCCTGCTATTTACCCATAGCTTTTTTGGTGGGGAAGAGGTGTATTCATACCTTTCTAGAGAGTATTAGCATGTATGTGAATATAACTTGATTGGAATTTGAACTGAAATACCTCAAATTGAGCTACTATCCATTACTCCACTCTAACCACACACAACACAAATATTTTATCTTAAAGGAAAGGATTTTTTTTTTTTTAAGCTTTTTAAATACCCCTCTTGTTATGAAAATAAACTGTAAATATTTTTCTTGAAATTAATTCTTGAACAACTCACATGGAGGTACTTTTCATGATTTATATTTTTAGGGCTTAACAATTACTACAAAACTGAAAAATATTCTTGGCTTACTGACACATCATGTTTAAGCACCGGTTCCTATACAATCAAAGCAATGCTGAGCCAATTCAATACCTCTATGGGTGATAGTTTAGGAATATCAGTTGCTGTAAGCTTGGAATTGCAGGTGGTGTAATGGATAATGGCTCAGCATTGTTAATTGGAGAGCAGTTCTAATTCCTGTTGGGTTTCTTATATTCATTTATGTGCTAATACTCTTGGGAAATGTATGAATTATCCCCCATCTATGGGTTAATTAGTAAGACTTGCATAACTAAAACATTACCTAAAAAAACAAAAACTAAATCTAAAAACATTTACTGGCTTTAAATAACCTGTAAAGTGTTGATATGTTGTAGAAAACAGATCAATAAAAAATATTTATGTGGTGTTAGTGTTCAAATTATTAAGGCTTTGTTTTATTTAATCAAACTGTTCATAGAAATGGAACTATGTTCAGTTACACTTGTAAGAATGAACTGAGAAATTCTCTATATACTAAACCAGTGTTTTGTGTCAGTTTTGACTTCCTGTAAAGGGAGGTCATTCATAACTGGGATTTGAAAATTTTCAACAGTAGCCATATTCTGTTCACAATGCTAATTGCAAGAATTATGTGAGGAATGTAAAGTCTTTCAATTCACATTTCCATTTTGAGTTCGTTTGGAAATTGTATACAAAATAGCAATGAATAAAATGCTTAGAAATAAAACTGGAAAATTTTCTTATTCTTTTGAAATACCGTGTGTATTACTTTGCATTCAAGTCTTCAGACATAAACTTCAAAAGCTTTCATGCTCTCTCATAGTCAACATTCTCAAAACCTAAATATTGCTTGAATGACAAACATTTTTTCATTAATACATGTTTCATTAAATAATATGGACAAGTGTTGTCTATATATTTTATGTAAGTTTTTTTCATATTGTCTGATAAGCTTAATAACATTATCATTAAACAATGAAAGAAAATCACAATATTGATACATATTTTTTTAATCCAATCTAAGCTTTCGGCTTACATAAGCCATTAAATATGTATCAATATTGTGATTTTCTTTCATTGTTTAATGATAATGTTATTAAGCTTATCAGACTATATGAAAAAAACTTACATAAAATATATAGACAACACTTATCTATATTATTTAATGAAACATGTATATATATATATATATATATATATATATATATATATATATATATATATATATATGGGCAGAAAATGTGGCCATGCTTTTGTGACCATTTGATCACTACAATGTTTCTTTTCAGATGTGTGTATCCAAGCTTATTTACCTGTTCTTGTCCATTACAGTTTATTATGGGTCTGTTTCTTTCACTTTGGACTTGTCTAGTCTACTGCCTAATTTACAGTGCCACTAATGTCTTATGTGGGAGGGATATCTACTGCACTTTCTGTGTCACACACACACATATATATATATAGTGTAACCCAGATATAAGAGAGTTGTCGGGACCGGAGAAGAAGTCTCTTATATTCGGGTTTGGTCTATTATATATACATTAACACAGGCTCTAATTTGGGACCAGGGAAAATCTCTCTTATATCCAGGTTACACTGTGTGTGTGTGTATATATATATATGTTTCCTAGCCTTTGTCAATGTGAATGACCCCCCCACCCCCAGTAGTTGCCACATTCTGGTCTGGTGCTTCTGCTATGTATTTAGAGATTGTTGAAAATCCAAAGAATTTGCAATGTTATCAGTCCTGACTTAGCATCATAGCTCCCTTGTACCGTTTCTATAAATATCTTCATGGTAATTGTCCTGATGAGATTTTGACTTTGGTATCTCGACTTTATGAATTTCAGTGCAGTACTAGATTGGCAGCTAAGTCTTATCATTTTACAATTGAAGTTGTTATATTTAACCTTAAATTCTATGCTAACAATTTCTTCAATTCCACTTCTCGCATGTGGAATTCTCTTCCAGCTTCTCGCTTTCCAGTCAACTTTGATCTTCAATTATTTAAATGCGATGTCAGCCATTATTTTCTTAATTCCTGTTTTATTTTTTACACTTTTTAATGTTTTTCATTTACTCATTCTTTTTATTTATGCATTTAAAAGTCAAATATCTTGTTAATAAAAAGCTTTTTCAGGATATGCATAATGGGTACTCGAATTATATAGTCAACAATCACATCAAATTTCAGTTAAACAACAATTTTAATAATAAAAGCTGTAATCATAATATTGACAATAACACTATCAAGATATATTACCCAAATCAAATGCACCATGATTTACAAAAAAGACTAAACAGCAATTAAAAAAAAAAAAAAAAAAAAAAAAAAACATACATAGATAAATAAAACCAGTCGATAAAAATAAATACATTGGATTCATTGTTTACTACTAAAAAAATTAAAAACTAGCAACTTAGTTATTAAAATAATATCCCATTCATTTAACCCCTATATAAGACCAATGTTGTGTGTGAATATACTTACCCAAATTGAGAAAATGTTTCTCTGTAACTAAAAAAAAAACAAAAAGTCTTACATAGGATATATCACAACCACACTCTCACGGAGACTCACCTGCCACATATCAGATCAGTGCCATCAGACAACACTTTAATTAGCAGCATAAGAATCATTGTAACATTAGACAGACAAACAATACCAAAATACTAGTAAAAACAGACTTATGATCCTTGATGCAATACTCATACAACAAAAACAACCCTCCATAAATAAAAACAATTGACTTAGGAGCCTGTATCCTCAACTTGTCTGTAATATGTCACAATACTCACTATTTCTACAAAACTCCCCATTGTCTCTACCCATGCTAATGATAACTTAAGTTGAAAGCTTGGACCATATTACCTGCACTTTTCTTAAATGAACTTCAGAATATTTCTGATGGCATTTCCTCCTTGTTTAAGGACTATTTATAATTTGGAATAGGAAATCATTAAAATTAATAGAAACAAAAATGTCTGTTTTTAATAATATTTGCCTTAATGAACATTTACTACCTGAATAAACAGAATTTTATGTGTGTATGTTTTTTTTTTTTTTTTTTTTTTTTTGTTAAATACTGACATGGTACTGTAATTAATCTTTTTTTCATTTTTCTTGTGTTCGTACAAGTGTTTTCTGTTCTGGACACAGTGTCTAAAAACTGTCCAAATGTTCTCCATTTCTGAGTGCTTTTGGCTATACTTTTAGCCATTATCAAGGATGATATCGAGAAACTAGGAAATTTTTCTCCCTGGAATCGATCCTTCAAATCTACAAATCACCCATTCACCCTTGCATGATATTGCCGCCATATATGGTCTAGAGCCCCTTCTGTTTGCCTCGGGGTTCTTGATAAGACCCAGAGACGGATATGCAATGTAATTGGCCCTGATCTGGCATCTCGTCTGCAGTCGCTCTCTCACAGACGCGCCGTCGCCTCTCTGTCTTTTTTACAAATACTTTCACAGTAATTGCTCCAATGAGCTGCTTTTGCTGGTTCCCAGTCTCCATGAATTCAAGCGCCCTACGAGGCTGGCATCCAACTCTCACCCTTTCACTGTTGAAACTGTTAAATGTGGCCGTCTCTTCTACTCCAATAGCTTCATATCTTGCACCTCTCGGCTGTGGAACTCCCTTCCTTATTTCTGTTTACCTGACAACTATAATCTCCAACTATTCAAATGTAATGTCAAACGACATCTCCAGTTGCCTTGATCTATCCCCTATCCTTCTCCACATCCTTTCCTCTATCACTCCTATCTGCTCTCGCTCCAAATATTCTGTAACCCCTTGCATGCTAGTGGCTTCTTGCCTTGCTTGGGGTGAAATGCTTAAAAAAACAAAAAACCCTGAACAAAAAAATTAACTTATTCATTAGAAAAAAAATTTATAACAGTTAACCGTATCCTCAAAAATAACAACACACCTGAAAAATCAAAACTAGAAAGAACCAACACAAGTTCAAATGTCCTTTAAGAAATTGTGTTCCTGATCAAACGAAAGTCATAAATAATTACATCGATCACACTACTACATGCCTCTCCAGATGACTTGCGCTATACCTACCTATCTGACCACAGCTCCATTAGAACTCCTTTAAACACAGACACAAACCTGAAAGACTCCATCCAAAACACAGTAGAAAATACAAGCATACTGATCTCATCCACATGGAAAATAATGGAAGTCTTAATAATAAAAAAGAAAAAGCCAATACTCAGTAACAACTACTAACACAGCCACAACGTGCTGTGTTTGGAAAATAAAACATTCCTATAACTAGATACATACACACAATCCATACATTCAGTTAAAAAGTAAAACTAAAATCATCCTTGGCTAAAAGTAAAGCCGAAAGCGCTCGAAAATGCAGAACATTTGGACAGTTTTTACATACTTTGTGCCCAGAACATAAAAATTAAATAAAAAGCTTAATTGCAGTACACTGTAGGTTGTCTTTAATGAAACGTATATAAAAGGATTGCTGCCTAAATACGCACGTACACACGCAAACATAATTTACGAAAAACTAGGTAATCCGTATGGGTAGACCCAAGGAGGATAAAATCCAGAGAGCTTGATGTAAATCAGAGCTAATAATTTAAATAAAAATAAAAACAGACCACTTTAAGGTTCCATGGAACCATAAAGTGGTCTGTTTTTATTTTTATTTAAATTTTATATATATATATATATATATATATATATATATATATATATATATATATATATAAAAAAAATCTCATCTTAATAGCCTGTGTTCACACAGATATAATTACTAATCATAGATACTCGGCATCAGAGTGAACAGCTTTTATCTGTCTTTGTTCTTTGAGTGATCAATGTTGAATATGTTTTTGGTTAGTTTATAGACCTACTTTAATTTCACATGATATCTAAGATAATCACTTATTCTAAAATGTTTGCATCTTGCATGTAAAACTTAGAATATTTTAACTGGCTTTTCTTGTTTTATGTAAGACATAATTGCATTTAATATTTTTTTTGTGTGCCTGTGCAAGATAATTTCAATTCAATCTCTTCGAGTTTGTAACATATTTTTTCTTTCTTTTGCAGGTAAGCACTTTTCATATCCTTCTTTCCAAATGCTGAGTTGGTGAGATAATTTTGTTTCTTTTTTCTTTTTCCTGTGGTATTAGTTACATAGCAGTTTTTTTTTGGTAATCTTAATTCTTTAAATGTTATCAGCCATTCTCTTCTGATCAGTTGTAGAAAAATGAAGGAAACTTGTTTTATTCAAAAAGTTATTGTAATATCATTAAACATTTCTTTAAAAGAAAAGTTTGATACTGTATTGAATTGCATTATTTGTAAACATGAAAATCTATAAGCCTGTATAAAATGATACTAGCTAGTTTAATTTCAAGCATGTAAAAAGAAAGGAAAAAAACAACTTTTGCCTGTTGGTATTTTTATTTCAATCCACAGCAATTTTTGTAAAAAAAAAAAAAAAAAAAAAATCTTTGAATTGGTTTACTCATTCCTAAATTCAGTCCAAATAAACTTGGGAAGAATTATAAAGCATTTTCATTTCCATTCACTCGTTTTCAGATTTGACAAATTAGAGAAATATCTTAAGTGCTATTTCAAAAATATTTGGTATCAAGTATTGAATACAATATTATATTAAAATGGAGATAAATTATTTGCGTTAAAGGAGAGGCAGTTTTGGAAATAATTTTAAAGTTTAATGAATTTCACTTTAAACTCCATTTTAGTTTTTTAATTAGTAAAAATTTTGGCCCTTTTATTAACCCAACCAGAATTTTTATTTTAGGCTCAACACCTTTCTATGAGTTCTCTCAAGTAAAATTGTAGGAAACCTCTTTAAAAACTTATTCAACTCATATTGCTTACTAACAATTTGTCAACTGAGATTAAAAAGGTTCTATCTGCAATTTTTTCTTTTTTTTTTCACTTATGGCCTGTGGCATGTTCTCTCTGCAACACCCTATATAACCACTTAAGTTTTGTACAGAAATCTTAGAGAAAATTATATATAGTATTTCTGCCAATCTATGAAAAAGTTATCATTAACCAGACTTTGAAGATGAATATCTCAAAAGTTCAGCTAGAACCTTTTTAATTTCAGGTGATGAATTGTGGACTGATGAAATTGGAGCTGCAATTTAAAATGAGTGAAATTCTAATTAAAACATTAATAAAGACAATGGTTTTCCTTTTTATCTTAAGAAAAAAAAGTTTGATTTAGCAGAATTTTGGATATGAAAGTTCAAAATTAAAGATACTGATTGAATGGATGTCATAAGTAATTTAAAATTCAAATTTGATGTAAAGTGTATGCCACGTATTTTAGAACATATCTTTTTAATAAGCCATAATGGGAAGTTAACCTCGTAATGTTATGTGACATATGCCAAATTTGACTTTCATTTCTTCTTAAAATGTACCCAGAACATTAGCATAGCAGCTTCTAATCTGATAGAAAATCAAAAAGTACTCTGTGCTCTTGACATAAGCCACTATCCATGCAACTTTGAAATAACCAGCTGCTTGAAAATGAGCAGAAGTGACAGGTAGCTGTGTGAATTTCAAAGAGGTCCTTATCAAGATTCATACAAAATTCACATTATTTTTGATGGTCCTTGAGAAATGAGCAATGGCAGTGACTCTCAGGCGTTTCGGCATTATGCACTCTTTGATGTCTGACCAGCTCTTACGTTACCGTCCCTGCTTGTGTCCCCCTTCAACAGTTCCTTGCATAAGGATCTTGCAGAGGCTGTTGTGTGATGTGGCCAAACCTGTTGTCCTTGAGAAATGAGCAAGGGGAGTCGGGGTCACACCATCCTACTTCTACAGAACCTCAGGGGTCAATGATGCCACCTTTTAGTTGCTGAATGCAGTGGTGTGGTCAAGCTCTGGATTGAGGAGGTGGCTGTATGTGTTTCAACCATTCTTTTTCCTCCCCTGTGAGATTAGGGAGCCAGAGGTGACTGTCTGAGAATTGTTACAAAGTTGTGACCCGCAACATTTAGATTCACTCTTCTGGTTGGAATTTCCGAGATTACGACATTTGGTTTTAGACATACAATGGGACAGTTGTCCAGCTTTCCACCACCCAGCCAGTGACTAAACCACATTGTGCTTCTATTCTCATTCATGTCTGTGCCCACCAAAAAATGAATCATCATCTGTCCCATGACTGCTTCAGTCATTGGGGGTGACTTAAGAGTGGAAGAAACAGTCTGTTTCCTTTGGGATCATCTGTTGGCAGTGACTCTCAGGAGTTCTGGCATTGTTCACTTTTTGATGTTGTCTGACCAGCTCTTATGTCATTGCTTGTGTCTGCCTTCAACAGTACCTTGTGTAAGGGTCTTGAAGAGGCTGTTGTGTGATGTGGCCAAACCATGCTATCTTCTAATGCTTAACCATTACCCCACTAATTTCTTTCTATAATTGTTTCCCCTGCCAATGCATATATATTTTTTTTTTTTTTTTTTTTTTTTTTTTTTTTGAGGGTGCAAAAAACATGAGCACCTACTGTTTCAAAATTATTATAACTCTTTGTATTGTGTATATAGATTTTATTTTTTGTATACTAATAAAAGAATGGATGAGTAATATTTTGATATAATGCTTATGTTTTGCATGCATGTTTTGACATTGAAAACAAATTGAAACACAAAATAAAAAACAATTACATTAACAATTTAACATACTTTAACTTTTATTACTCCTCTTGAGTTCTGGGGTGCAATAAGAAGCAAAATGGAGAAGACTTTCATTTCGTCAAAAGTGATGTTGTACATGTTTATATATGCTCTTCCTTTCATCTCACTAGTGTATTTCTTTGTCTCATTGACAAAGTTCTTTCATTATTTCGTCATTTATAAATAGACAAAATAATTCAACTTCAGAAAGGCTATCAGGTACATCCATGGGGTTAGTAGCTTCCATAAAATTAATCAGCCATGGATGATAGTAGCTGCTTGGCACCTAGTGGTCATTATTGCTTTATATCATAAGCATGGTTATCATCTCCGACCAATTCACCGTCAGTATCCGCTTGAGTAAAGCCTTCAAAATTATCATTGGATTCCAAATCAAAGAACAACTCCTGAATAAAGGCTTCATTGGATGTTGATGCGGCCATTTTTGTTTACAAAAAATTTAAAAATTTAATGTGGTTTAATCTGTTACACCACATGTAGTGTAGAATTCAAAATGCTGTCTGAAAAACAGAAGATTAGACTTGTTCCAAAGCAGTAGTAGGTTATTTCCAGCTTAAAATACTGGAAATAACAGTTGACAAGTGTTTATTTATAGCAACCCTCTCAAGGCGACAGAATGTGCCTAGAGCAGCAAAGGGAGATAATTCTAGTGACAATTTTTGCCTCCAGCTAGATATAGGTTAATAGTGGCAAGAATAGATTAGATAATAAACAATAAATTAAAACAAATATCCCATCAAAAAATGAAAACTTGAAACCTTTCTACAATAATAAAAAATAAGGGTTTTATTCAGGGCTTCGCTTGCTAAGTCTGGGTTGGTAGGTAGGTGAACTTGGAAAAACTTCTGCCATCTCGGACTAACAACCCTGATCCCCACCCCTACTAACTCTCTGTCTACCTGAACTTCATGACACATAGCTGGCAACATGAATGGGAGGCCTCAGAAGTACATTAGGTACAATCTCTCCATCAAAGGCAAACCAGAACTGACTTCCTTGACCCCAACTGTGACTATTAATATTGATTAAAAATCATCAATGTCCAGTTTTGTTGTCACTTGATACCAAATGCTTTTTTATTCATTTGCTCTTTTCTTCCTCTTTGATCAAGTGGGTGCTGCTTAGAAAACAATTTCAAAACCCCCATCCACCAGCTATAGAATAGAAACACTTGAGGTCAAAGTAAAATCACACTTCTATGTTGGTATCCTAATCATAGTGTCACATTGGGACATCGGGGAGGAGACCAACCAGTGTACCTCACCTTGGAAAGGACTCTTTAAAACCCAGTATTGTTAACATGAATGGAAAAATTACCTGGTCTGGTGAAGCAGTTATTGA
>OZ038517.1:38111825-38191825 GCA_964036315.1 Acanthosepion esculentum | reverse complement strand
CTAGCAGGTAGTAAATTTATCAATTTCTTTCCACCTCTGTATAATTGACTTTTTGACAGACCATTACAAGCACTGCTTTCTAAAGAGATTATCTGGAACTTTTATTTTTTTTTAATGTATTGGGGGGGGGGGTGAGAGTGAATATAATACTTGACACCCTGGATTCACAATAAGCAACTTTTATTCACTCAGTAATGGAAATATGTGAGAGTGAAACCTGTTTGAGTTTGTGGATATTTACTAAAAGGGAAGAAAGATCTACATTAGACTATAGATTTTTATTAGGTCAGATTTGCTTAATTTTCCAGATATTTACTCAGCTTTGTCTGGCACAAGGACAAAGGAAGTTAGTGTAACTGTGAAAACTACTGTTTTAAAAGTTAAAACAACTTTTAAAACAGTTTTCATAGTTACACTATCTTCCTACCTAACTTTGTCCTTGAATACCAACATCTGAGGTTGATGGAAACTAGCAACTATCCCTGCCACAAAGCCTGCTTCTTGCTTGAGCATATAACTGACTTTGTTGTGACTTTCAAAGCAAACTTCTATTTACTTCTAATGGATAAAACTAGTTCTAGTCATCATAACTAATATTGAATAATTTCTCGGCTTTCAAACTACTGAAATGCTTAAAAAATAGTTCAAATATAAATTAACAGATTTACTTTAGACTAATATCCTGATCCTTATTCTTATCACAATAGTTTGGCTATTGTGCCTTTAAACCTTTCTCAAGAGTCTCTTGATCCTGATAATCATCAGGAAATTTTGAACTAAACCCTTTATTTTTTATCTTGATATCAAAGATCTACTGGAGTATGTCATCAGTGTTGCTAATACTGGATTAATTGATATTTAAATCTTTCAGCTTCATAACATCTCACTCAGTTGACACAACCATTGTTGTTCACATCCTGGCACTGTACTATGTTTAACCTTGGTTGCATTGTGTTACTTTGACTACGAATAACTGTAAGCAATAATGGTGCTAATTTGTCCTAGCTGATCAGTGTGCCAGCCAATAGGATATGTTCTTCTCCATAGTATCGGGTTTTTAGTTTTTGGCCTGCCTGTTATCAGGAAAGACATTCTGTTGAATCTTTGCTGGGGTTTGTCAATCCAGGTGACATGACATTCAGGAAGTTTCAAACTGAACACTTTATTTAATCTATGGAGTGAATTATTCTCATTCTGTTGTCCATATCCAGGAATATTTTGTCTTCCTCTTCTAGAATATTGAAGAGGATTAAAGTGTTGGGTTTTTTAAATTTCATGGCATAATAATTGTGAGTTCAATTCCTGGGATGGGTTGTATGAACTTACTCAGTGGCAATAACAGAGCAGTACCTAAAAAAAAAAAAATCTCTATGCATGCATAATCTACACATTGGTAGGTCTGCTGCTTGAAAAGTTTGTTCTGTATCTTAGATATTTAGATGTCTACCATTCATCTAGGTTTAGAATTTGCTGCCACATATGGTCTGGTGCTCCTGATATATATTTGGAGATCCATGATAAAATCCAAAGAATCTGCAATGTTGTTGGTCTTGACCTAACATCTTGGCTTGAGTCATTTTCCCACCACTGTAGTGTAGCTTCCCTGTGCCTTTTCTATAAATACGTTCAGGGTAATTGTTCTGATGAACTTTGCTCCAGGGTAGCTAGACTTTATGAATTTAAGCACAGTAATAGATCTAGTCATTTCATCTGTAAAATGATGAGACCATGCCGCCAATCTAAATTTAAGTTCTATGCTAACCATTTCTTTTCTTGCTTGTGGAATTCTTCTTGCTTTTCAGTTAAGTTTGGTCTTCAAAAAATGAAATGCAATGTCAAGTGCTTCTTAATTCCTGTTCTTTTATTGTTCTTTCTCCTTAACTTTCTCAATGTTGCTTAACTTCAGTGATATTATGGGAATGGTATCTCGATGTGATGTGGCTGTAAGCCTGAAATGTGTATTAGTCAAGAATCTTATTTATAGATGGGATCTAACGTAAGAAATATTAAATCTGAAGTGAACATCTGTAATGTCCTTTTCTTGAAAGATGGTATCTTTTAGCTGTTAATAACCCAAATATTCTGTACAGCTTCGTAAAAATTCTGTAAAATAATCAAACAATGGATATATGCTCAAGAAACTAATTACGTCAGTAAGTAATAGAACTGAATATTTTAGGTGCAGATAGACCAAATTTTGTCTGTGGAGGGAAATGGTTAACACAAAATATATAAATGCTGGAAGCAATCTCGGACTTTCATTCCAGCTTTGTCTGCCACACCTGCAGAAGAGAGTGCCATGCAAATATTAAACAGTTAAGCTGCTGCTCATAAAATGACTGAATTTTGACCAAACAGGGTGCTACCATTATCTCAAGAGATAAATGGATGCCCACTGAATATATATATATATATATATATATATATGTGTGTGTGTGTGTGTGTGTATAGCACATCTTCATTCAAACATGTTTCATTGAATAATGTAGACATATTATGCCTATTTATTTTTATAATAATCCTTTCTCATCAAGGAAGGTCCATAGTTTTTCCCCTACCCAAGAACTTGGAGGAGATTGACAATATTTGGGTGCTTTTCTTGATAAATTTCATCTTAACATCAAGAAACTGATTAGAGAACTGAAAAGTATTATTATAAAAAAGACATGTCTCTATTATTTAATGAAAGACACACACACACACACACACACACAATTTCATTAGACAATGGACAAGGTACTGCAATTAAGCTTTTTATTTAATTTTTCTTGTGTTCAAGTACAAACAAATGTTTTCTTTTCTGGACACTGTGTAGAAACTGTCCAAATGTTCTGTAATTCTGAGCACATTTAGCCATTATCAAGGATGATTTTATTTTTGCTTTTTAATTGGGTGTTATAGGAATTTTTTTTTTTTTTTTTTTTTTTTTTTTCTGAATGCAGCACATTGTGGCCATGTTCATAGTTAATAATTGAGTGATGTCTTTTTCATTTTTATTATTAAGGTTTCCATTATTTTTAATATTTTTTTTTTACATTTTAGGCTATTATGTTTGTATTTCCTACTAGTATGTTTCAGTTGGAGTCTGGAAAGTTTGTGTGTTTAAATGGGTTCTAATGGAGCCATGGTTGGATATATGTAACGTAAGGTATCTGGATAGGCATGTAGTAGTGTGACCGATGTAATTATTTATGAATTTGGTTTGATCAGGAACACAATTCCTTAAGAGGCATTTGAACTCATAGATAATGTTTGTTCATTGTAATTTTGATTTTGCTGGTGTGTTGTCATTTTTGAGGATAAGGTTAGCTGTTTTAAATTTTTTGTAGTAGATGATTTTTTATTTTATTTTATTTTTTTTTTTATTTTTATTTTTTTTTATTGGGGGTCAATTGCGGTAGTGTATTTCTTTGATATTTCTAAGTGAAGATTCATCTTGTTTGTAGTTGACATGCATTTGGCTATTGTAGAAAATGTTATTTTTGACTGTGTTCACTATCATCATTATTACTTCTAAGTAAATAACAATGATAGTAAACACAATCAAAAATAACAAATATTTTCTATTTTCTTCAGGTGCTGAGTATGTTCATATTGGAGAGATGTATCTCTTCTATCAACATAGTCTTCTATAACTGGGTCATGTACATTGAATGAATGACGACCGAAATCAAGATTCTAGATTAGGAATGATTACATTCCAGACCCTTTTTTGAATTTTATAAAAAAATCTTGTGATATACAGCAGGAGTACCAGACCAGTTATGGCAGCAGTATTCAATGCATGGACGAATTGTGCCGGAATAAAGATGTCAACATTGTCATTTGCAACTGGTTGACATTTTGCAAAAGAACTAATTCAGATTTTCATCTAAACATATATATACACACACACACACACACACACACACACACACAAATATATATATTTATATATGAAATATTATAATAAAACCGTTGAAATAGCCACACAAAAGCTTTCATGTTTCATTACTTTGATTGTATTTCTTTCTGCCGATGGTAAAGTAACTGGTGCTCAAATGATTTTTAAGGAAATTTCAAAAGCAAAGTGTTACCTCTTTTCCGAAAGATAAAGGTGGGGGAGAAACATAAGTCACTGACCTTATGCCCCCCCCCCCACCTAATCTTTCGGAAAAGAGGTAACACTTTGCTTTTGAAATTTCCTTAAAAATCATTTGAGCACCAGTTACTTTACCATCAGCAGAAAGAAATCCAATCAAAGTAATGAAACATGAAAGCTTTTGTGGCGATTTCAACAGGTTTTTATTATAATCTCTTATAATAAAAATAATATATTGCTCTACTTGGTATTGAGCACTTTTAAAAGTAAATGCTACAAACAGTGGATTTTTACTCCATCTGTTTTTTTCTCATATATATATATAGATATATAGATAGATAGATATATAGATATAGATAGATAGATATGAAACTCCTGTTTATTTAACTGCAAAAGTGACTGTCTTTGCAGATACGAAATAGCTGTTATAAAAAAAAAAAAAAAAAAAATATGATTTATTTGTTTGGATGAATACTTCGTGCTTTAAATATACCCTATATCTTTTCCACATAAAGCCAGATATATATTACACTTCTGGGTGGTCACATTGTAAATGTAGTGTACTCTCCTCTTGGGAGAAGGATATTTATTTTAAAAAAATATTCTCTATATAAGTAAATTTATGTGGCCAGGCAGGGTGAATAAGATACTTTCATGTAAATAAGTAGATAGGTATGAACCGATAAGTAGATATTTGTCTGTTAAGTAGATGAGTTGGGATAGGCTGAGAGGTAGATAGAATATCAAATGGACACAAAACATATGTGGGTGGGGGGGAAATAAAACATTAATGGCGAGTTTGTTGAATAGCTCTGGGTAAATCTTTGGATTTTTATGGCAGATGCAGACTGGCAAAAACATTCAATGACATCATTTATACAAGGTTAAGGAAATCTTAGTTTGCTTGGCTCTTTATTGCTTATTGTTAAATGCACTTGGCAGACAAGGATTTAGCTTTATAATGATTTAAAATCAGGACTGTATATAAAAGTTGTGTGCAACACTATTCTTCATTTAATCTGGATTGGAGGGACATTTAGTGGAAGCTACTGTATTTTCTTGGGCCTGATACCAGAAATTTTAATGAAAAAGGCAAAAAAGGAGGGTTGTATTGTACACATTCTGAGTTTTTTTTTTTTTTTGATTTACTTA
The DNA here is from genome assembly GCA_964036315.1 of Acanthosepion esculentum. NCBI lineage: Eukaryota > Metazoa > Mollusca > Cephalopoda > Sepiida > Sepiidae > Acanthosepion > Acanthosepion esculentum. Next base: position 38,186,592 of record OZ038517.1, on the reverse strand, counting down.
TCTTAAAAAAAACCCTCTTATTTGAAACTGCAAGATTACAAATACACTCAGCAGAATATAGTAAAATGTAGCTAGGTGTTGATAATTGTTTATAAAAGTTATTTGGTATGGTGGCAATACTTGTTCTTTGGGGATTGGCATAATTGAACATCTTTTGTCTCAAAGACAGCAAATTCAGCAAAATTTGATTTAAAAAAAAAAAAAAAAAAAAGATTGCACAAGATCTGTCATATTTTAATAACATTAATGTTACAACAAAGCACCTTTCCCAGAAAATTGAAATTTTGAAATGTAAATTAGAAGAAACATGCAATAGATAAACATGCAGTTCATTTCTATTTTTTAATATAATGAAAGATTAAATATTTTATATGTATAACATTGAGATTTTAATGGATAGAATGGTAGTCTTCCAAAAAAAAAATTTATATAGGAATGGCTGTAATAAGAGATGTTATACTCAAGGATGTAATTCATTCCCTGTTTTTAGCTTCAGAAACACAGGACATATTATATTCAAGTTGTATTATACACCAGAAAATATGGTAAGTAATGAATTAACTGAAGCTTATGGTGATATTGTAGTAGGTGCAAGCAAGTACTGGAAAATACTTTGCCAACTTTCCAGAAAGTGGCTTTCAGCTCAAGGATAAAACATGCCCTGGAGAAAGTGTTGGGGCAGAGAAATTAAGTGAATCTGTAAGAATATTACAATGACATTGCTGTTAGGGAAATTATTTTCTTTTGCAAAGTTGATTGGTGATCTTTGCAGTATGACCATGTTTGTTCATGTGTTGCAAATATGATGCAACAGATGATCGTGGAACTGAAATGTGAGAAATTCTTTTCAGGAGGAGGATCTGGTCAGTGTAAATTTCAACAATTTATCTTTGTCATATACAGTGGTATTTCTGACATTGTCATTTTCAAAACTCTACAGATATACTAAGATCAATATTCTGAAGCAACACTGATAAATACTTCCTCTCACAGTTATCCATTGGGGTATCTGGGTCTCTTTTTGACAAGCTCACAGTTTTCAGTTCTAAAACAATAGAACAGCATTGGCAAGAACAAAAGTACATCCAACTGATAAGTGGACTGTGTTACAATGGGGGTCAATAGCTAATGAGTTATGTCAAGTTTTGGTATTAAATGCAAACTTTGGTTTCACAGGAATTTTTTTGTTTTTTTTGTTAGATTTTCAGAATTTTGCATTGTGTATATATTTGTACGTATGTTTGTAGACTATTATTCCCATTGTGTGTGTGTGTGTGTGTATATATATATATATATATATATATATATATATATATACAGTAACCCGGATATAAGAGACTTATTCTCCTGTCCCGACAACTCTCTTATAGCCAGGTTACACTATATATATATATATATATATATATATATAAAATTTGTCAGTTGGCTGATGTTTTGTTCAGCATTTCTACTTCAGAGTTTTATAGACGAACCTTTGTGTAATTGTCCACTCATCAGGAGGTATCAGCAGATGTCTGTTAATTTTCTTGTTTTTGTTATTTTTATATTTTAAGTTAAAAAAATAATTTATACCCTTTTTTAAAATTTTTTTTTATTGGTGTTTTGATTTTTCTTTGTATGCGCCTATGCTTAGTTATTCATTGATAGAACTGAGTAATATTTTTTTTTTTTCTTTTCCTTGAACTCTCTGCAGAAGTTATTGGTCTACCAGACTATTTAGCTAGTTTGGATGCCTACAAGGTTATTTATTGTAACCATAATAGAATGGTAGTGGTATTGTGGATAACTATTAACTATAAACCTTTTAACTTTAGTAGTTTAGGCTTTCTATTCATTATTTTTTTTTCTCTCATAACTAACATCTTATGGGCACTTGTGTGTGTTTTTTTTTTTTTTTAGTATGTTTCTTTATTCATATTTTCACTCATTCATACTCAATACAAAAATTACTTACTTTGCAAATCAATGATAGAGAAAAAAATTCAATAAATAATAATAGCTATTAGAACAATTAGTTTGGTTGCTAATGTTTTTCTTTTTTTCTTGATGTATTTATAGTCTAAAAAAGGAAAAAAAAATGGATACTTCATAGAAATTTTTTTTTCTTTGTCAGTTTATTGACTTTATAATTAAAAAGGCTATGAAAATCAATAACATTCCTAGTCTCATGAATATTCAGTTTTACACTTTCATGCAGTTTTTTTTTTTCTTGAAAATAATGTGCATTTAAGTGTCTGTTATAAGTATGTGCAGTGGGGAGGGAGCAATGCAGATAAGGATATATTGTCTGATTAACCAGTCTTTATTGAGTGCATCAGGAAAAATAGAGAAAAACAAATGTAACCCTTTCTGGACAGACTGGCTGGAACTGGCAGGCAAAACATGAATATTTTATTGCATTCAGTTTTCCTGGAAATGACCAGGACCAGATATTAATAAATAAAAATGTCTCCACAATGTAACCTGAGCATAATCCAACCTGTGTGTGTGTGTGTGTGTGTGTGTGTATATATATGTATGTATGTGTAATATATATATATATATATATATATATATATATATATATACACACACACACACACAGTGTTTGTGGGGAGAAACAAATATTTGTACACATACAAATTTTTAATTTATTATATTTCCAACTAATGAATGACCATAGTTTTCATATAGGTAACTGTGCATAGATGCATAATAACTAAATATGCATAGAATTCGGAAAAAAATTGATTTAATAGAGATAAATCCCATTTATCTGTTTTAATGGGTATAAAAGTATTTGTACAATGCAAAAAGAATACATAATCTTCATTTAATATTTTGTAGAAAAAGCCATTATTCACTTATACAGCAACCAACCTCTTGTTTTCAATTAATGATTTGAAAATTTTACCTGGTATTTTGTTCCATTCTTCTTCGCCTATGGTCTTCAGATCTGGGATGTTGGAGCTTTCAGTTGGATTTGAATTTTCAAATAACGCCACATATTCTCAATTGGGTTTAAATCTAGGGACTGACTTGGCTATTTCAGGATATTTACATCATTTTTAGCAAGCCATTTCTTCATAGATTTTGCAGTGTGCTTACGATCATTATCTTGTAAGATCCAATCAGGAGGAAGGGAAAAAAAGGTGTTGGCATTAAATGACCCATTGAGGTTGATATGCCATAAACCAAACCAATCAGGAGGAAGTTCAAGATTTTAAACCAAAATCATTAAATTTGCTTCCAAAATATTTTGATATGCTCTGGCATTCATTCTACCATCTATTACTGATATGTTGCCAGTACTTTTTGCAGAAAAACATCCCCAAACCATGATGCTGCCACCATCAAGTTTCACTGTTGGAACTGTGTTCTTTTGTTTGAAGGCATCGCCATCTTTCCTCCATACATGATTTCTAGAATTATGTCCAAACTACTCCATTTTGGTTTCGTCTGTACATAACTCTTTCCAATACGATTTTTCCTTATCCTTATGTTCACAAACGAAATTCAACCAGACATCTCCGAGTCTTTTTAATAGCAGTGGATTTTTCCAAGGGGAGTTTGATTTTAGATTGTTCCTATGAATTTCATTGCTTATTGTCTGTTTAGTGACACAGATTCCTGATGAAAACAAATCATCCTGCAACTTTTGACGAGTAACCATTGGATTTTGTTTAATTTGAGGCATTAATTTTCTCAAAGATCTTGCAGAAATCTTCTGTGGAGCATCTGTTCTTGTTTGTTTTTCAACAGTTTTGAGTTTTTATATTTTTCGATGAATGAACTAATGGTAGTAAATGGAATGTTCGGGTTGTCTGAGATTTTCCTGTAACTTTTACCTTCTTTCCAGAGTTTAACACTTGGTTCTTTTTGCGAATTTGTCAGTTCTTTACCTTTTGCCATGATGAAAAACTTCTTGTACGCATATCAATTACAGAATATTCTGTTTGTATTTTTTAGGCTAAAAATAACTGCTGATAAGATTATTGAAGCATTCTAGAATATTCCACTTAAATAATCTAGTGTTAAAGCAATTTAAAAGATTTAAAATCTGAAATTTAAATTGTGTGAGTATTTTTTTTACCCATTAAAATGAATAAATGGGATTTATTTCTATTAAACCAAAATCTTTTCCTGTTTTCTTATGCATCTGTATACAATTAACTATATAAAAAGAATGTTTATTCATTAATTGGAAATATAATAAATTAAAAATTTGTAGGTGTACGAATATTTGTTTCCCACCCACTAATATATATATATATATATATATATATATGATGGATTCTCCTGTCATTTTCGACATATGAGTGTCTTTCAGTTCAGTTTTTATGTTTGTTTCATATAAGACAACCTTCCTGCATGGGATTTGCAAACAAATGCATACGAAAGGGCATACTGAAGGGTGGACGGTCTTATGGGCTGATGTATTAGCCTGAGATTTAGTGTTAATTCTTAATTCTCTCAGATGGATGAGACAATTCTTTTCAAAGTTAGTTATACCTCAGTAGCAGGTATTTCTCCAGTTTTCTCAGTTTTCAACATCAAGTTTGAACTCCTCTATGTTTGCAGAAATTAAATTGTATTTAAGTTTATCCTTGAAGTGTAACCAAGGATAGCCTACATTATGCTTACCATGAAAAAATTGGCTATACATGAGAATTTTTGGGATCCGATCATCACTCATTCTTGATGACATGACCATTCCATCTGAACTGTGATTGCATCAGAAAGGATTCGATACCACAGACACCACATCTGATGAAAAGATCAGGGTTACAGATTTTGTCTTGTGTATAACTGCATATTGAACGAAGACAGCTTTTATGAAAAGCATCAAGTTGATTGATGTGCGTCCTGTATGGCATCCATGATTCTGACCCATAAAGAAGTGGGGTGAGAACGACTGCTCGATAGACACTGATTTTTATTTTTAGTGAAATCCTATGAATATCCCATAGGCGATGATTAAGCTTCCCAAAGGCATTGGTTGCCTTTGATATTCGGTTAACTATTTCGTCATCCAAAGAGGCACTTGAATTGACACACACACACACACACACACACACACACACACACACATATATATATAGTGTAACCCGGATATAAGAGAGTTGTCGGGGCTGGAGAAGAGGTCTCTTATATCCGGGTTTGGTCTATTTTTAGGTTAACACAGGCTCTAATTTGGAACCAGAGAAAATCTCTCTTATATCCGGGTTACACTATATATATATATATATATATATATATATATATATATATATATATATATATAAACAAACAAACAAACAAATCTGCACCTCAGATTTTTTTAAGTATCTCCATTGCAGAAAAAAAATTGCTCCTTTTTCAAACCAATTTACATGATTATAAAACAGTTTAAATAATTAAAAGAAAACAGTTAAATTCATAACCTCTTTTTATTTAAAATATATAATACATAACTTAATCCTAAAGTAAAATAATTTATTAATTGCATAAAAAAAATTCAATATGATTTACTCACTTTTGTGAAATTGTGTCATTTAGCGTCCCCATAAATTACCTAAATTTTTTAGTTAGCAAGATGAATATTTGAGTCTTAAATTAAATTTTGAAAAATTAATATTTTTTACTTTTGTTTATAAATACTTGTTGCAAAATAAAATCTTTACATTTGCCTTGAAAAAGTCCATCAGGGGACAAAACATATTGGCTAAGATAAGTTTTCCTTTTCTCTTTATTTATACTTATGTGGATGTGTGTATAGTATTTTTAAAAATTTTTTTTTTTTTTAAATACCCAACTAAATGGACTGCTTCACTATCATAACAGTATGGTATCATTTTCAGCACCCGAAGATTGCATGAAACTCATTTGTGCTACCTATGAGGAGCAAATTGTATTTATATATATATATATATATAAGGTGCTGAAAACTGACCATCCTAAGATTTAAAGACAGCTATTTATACCATACTGTTGATAGTGAAGCATTCCATTTAGTTGAGTATTAATAAAAATATATATATAAAAATAGTGTGTGGGTTAACTTAAGAAGGGTTAACTTGTGTAGTCAAGAAATAATTTCAGTTTATAGTGTTTAACAAATGTAATATTTTGAAGGTCTTTGTTTAATGTTATAACCCAAAATTATTAAAGGCTGCAGCAGCAGGAATACTACAAATACTTGTGTAACAGGTTTACTCTTTTGGTTTGTGTAATTTCACACTCTTTGACCGATCTTTTTGTAATTGCGTCTTAAATTTAGTTTTAAAGTTGCTTTGTTTTTTTTTTTATTATTCAGTTAATTTAAACTTCTTTTTAAAACTTAAAAGTATTAAATTTGTCTCCCCCCATATCTTTTCATAACATATGTTATCATGATTGTCTACAGATATCATTTTTTTTTTTTTTTATCTGTGGATCACCATTACTTCTCCACTGTTTAGAATTTATCTTAGAATATTTACTACTCAAGTCTACTTTGCTATTTAACCCATGGCTATGAAATGGATAGAAGGATTTATACCTTTCCCAATGGTATTTGTGCAAAAGGGAAAGCTTTTGAAATTGGTTCACCGATTTCACTCTCATTGCAGATATCTACTATATTACCTACATATCCTAAAAAGAAATATTAAATATTTTTCTTTAATTTGAATACCATTTTCTGGCACATTAAAAGAGGATTTTATGAGAGAATAAATTCCTTGAAGGGAGAGTTTACAAACCTGCTACACATAAAGTTGGCTTATGAGCTTGCTTGCTTTTTTTTTTAAAGGTGGGAGGACTTTTTAGTAAGATAATATAGGTTTTTATATTTATCCCAGAAAATGTTAAATATTGCTGCCATCTGCTGCTTTTGCTGTACATCTCTAGATTCTTGACAAAATACGAAAAAGGTCTAGAATCTTCAGTCACTTTCCCACAGCCATAACATGGCTGCCCTCTGTCTTTTCTATAAATATTTTCATAGAAGTTGTTCTAATGAGCTCTCTTCCTTGGTACCTTGACCACATAAATTTAAGCATCTTACTAGATTGGCAAATAGGTCTCATCATTTTACTGTTGAATTAGCTAGATGTAAACAAAAGTTCTATACTAATAGTTTTTTATCACCTCTGGAACTCTTACAATTTCTTGTTTCCCTGCAGCCTAAAATCTTTGGAAATTTAAATGCAATATCCATCACCGTCTTAATTCCTGTTTTTTTAAAATTTTTTATTTCTTTTTTTATTCTTTCTCTTCATTAATGTCTTCACTTAATCTTTCACTCCCAGTAACCCCTTGCGTCTTTGCCTTTAGTGTCATTATCACCTTGCTTGGGGTGAACTGATTGAGGAAAAAGGGAAGAAAATATGTATCAGTATAAAAGAAAAATGACTTGATTAAGTAAAATATATTCCCGCTGGTATCAGTTCCACTAAGTCTCTCTGGAGTCTTTTTTTTTTTTTACTCTTAATTTATTTGTATTTTAAAAATGATGCTATACACTGTTTTGTTTTATTAATTTTAATCATTCTTTAAAATTAACAAAAAAAAAAAAAAATTACACCAAATGAAGTTGCATAGTACATTAGCCTTAAAAATCAATTTAAATTTCTTTTTTATTAGTCCTTACTGTGATGGTTAGCTCAAAAGTTCATAGACTGACCAAGATATAAATATAAGTAGATACACCAGTTGGTAGATGAAGACATGCAAGTGTACCAGAATACAACAGCCGGCAAGCCAGCTATAAGAAGACAACAGTTGGTTGGCCAGCTGTTGTATTCTGGTACACTTGCATATCTTTTCATCTACCAACTGGTGTATCTACTTATATTTATATCTTAGTCAGTCTATGAACTTTCTAGCCGACCCTCATATTTAAAAAAAAAAAAAAAAGTAGGGGTGGAGGAAGAGGAATGTATGTTTCTCTTGGTACATATAAAATATTTTTTTTAGTTAATTTAAAGATAGTTATGTCAGAGTAATTGATAGTGGCTCAGATTGAGGAATCTGAGAGCCAAGTTCGAATTCCAGTCAAATCCATTATATTCACTTATGTGGTAATACCCTTGGGAAAGGTATGACCCCCCCCCATTATGGGTAAATAGCAGGACATACTGGGTTCTATAGCCTTGGATGGCAACTAGTCTACCGCAGAAAGAAATGGCAACCTACTGCAGGAAAAATCTGCCTTGTCAGTCATGTATCAAAAGATGTATGATCGTCGCCTAAGTTTGTATCACGTATGGCACATAACTGATGTCGTGTGTTGGCAATTTTTAATTTTTAAAAAATTTTATTATTTTATTTATTCTCATTCACTGAACATTATACCTTTTTGTATATCTGAACAATTGTAGCTTTTTCTTGTATGAATTTTGTGAGATGTTCGGGAGGTGGGATGTTTAATCTTTGGAATTCTTCCCTGCTCCACATACACATGCATTTCAGGATACAAAAGAACTGAAGAAGACCAGATGGTGTATGGCTGAAATATTGTGGAAAATACAATAGAAAAAGATAGATGAAGAGATACTCCAAGGGAAACCACATACTATTTTGTGTGTGATGATGTGAATGAGAAATATTCTATACAAATTAAATGTAAAATTTCAATGGCTAATTATTTTATTAGCTTTGTTAAGCATTATAAAAACCTGACAATATTTTATGTACTTGTTTCTGTAACATCTTGCATTTTATAATTAGATTTTGTTAAAAAAAAAACAAACAAAAAAAAACATTGAATTAACTTCTGTTGATCTGTGAAGCATACATCAAATTACTCCCCCAAATCCCCCCCAAACTACTTCACTGACTATGACCTTATCAATTTTCCATAACTCATCAGAATGTTTGTGTCAGTCACTAGAAATGATAGAGAAATCAAGCTGTAGAGAGAAAGATGAAAGCATCTGCTGAGATAAATATAAAAACCTATATTTATCTTATTAAAAAGTCCCCCACCTCTCAAAAAAACAGAAAAAAAAAACAAGCTCATAATCTGACTTTATCATGTGTAGCAGGTTTATAAACTCTCTCTTTGATGGATTAATTCTCTTATAAAATCCCTTTTTTATAAAAGGTAATAATAATAAAAAGTAGAAATTGCTGTTACCATTTTTTAAAAGTTAACAATGAAGATAAACTGCAGCTTCTACACATATTAGATTATATTTGAATGTAGAATAAGTAGACAATTTGGATCTGCTTTGATCTAAGGTTATTTTAAGGAACTGAATTAACCTTTCTTTTCCAATTTTTATTTTGCAGGTTGAAAGTATCTCTGTCCCATAATATTTCTGCCATTGTGTGTAAGAATTGTATATGCAAATGTCACGACTATTATGGGAGAGAAGTAGTTAATTTTTTTTAACATTTTTTAAAAATCTTTTGTTATGTAATTGGTTGGTTGTCTCTTAATTTCTGTTTCTCTTAAAGAAAAGATCTTAGACTGAATCATAATTATATTTGACTTTGTATACTAGGCTTATAAACAACTAGAAGGATTTGCCAAGCAAGATATATTCACTACTTGAAATCTTAAATTTTAAATGTCAATTTCATTCATAAATTGGCTTGTTATAGTTAAGGAAAGTTTTACAAATAGATGCCAACTTGTTGAAGGCCAAGTAAAATGCAAATATCAAACAATTTTCTGCACTATATAAGATGATATTCCTAAACAGAACTATTTTTGATATGAAAATCAAAAATCCTTGAATAAAAGAACAGTAATGAAGGGCAGTTAATTAATGAAATAAACTTTTTTAAAATCAATATGCAAATTAGTTAAACCTGAAGAGTGATATTGTCTAGAAGTAGATAGTATATAATACAGATATTGAGCTTTTAGTGTAAATTACTATAAAGTAGAACTGGGGCTTTTTAATCTCAGAATTCATGGGAGAATTGAGCTTAAATTTTGCACTTATTCATATAGCTTCCATATTATAGGTTCTACTTAATTAGCTATTATGTTTCTCTAACTCTTCAAATGTTGAATGTATAACTAATTCTAATTTCTATTTTTCCCATCTTTACACTATATTAATTAAATTGTCCCCTGTTCTGTCACCCATGAAATAAAAATAATTGTATGGAAAATAAGGAGCTATGTACATCACATCGTCTTTAAATTAAGTGGCAGTGGAAGAATTATCATTTTACCGTTTTAAAAGGTAAGCTTAAACATTAATTCAATACTTAAATGCAGTGATCAATTTTGAGTTCTTCTGTAGTTTATTGATTCCTATTGCATCTACTCCTCCCTAGGTATTGTGATGATGGCCAAACCAAGAGTCCTCCACAGGAGCTAGCTTAAATGCCACCTGATAAGGCAGCTGCAATTTTGGATACAAAAAGAAAAGTTACTCTCTTTGAACCATGATAGCAACGATAATGGCTAGTATAATATATTAATATATATTTTAACCTCACATAATCTGGCAACCCTGAATCTGAGCTCGGTGAAAATCGTTCCCAGCACATAAGTTTTCTAGGGCTTTTGAATGAGTTATGAATCATTGAAATCTGACCAGTGTGAGCAGAGGAGTTGCTTGGACATACACATGCACACATACACTGTACTTATATATAAGATATTATAACAAATCTAAATTGACAATCATATATCCATATAAAACCAATGCATAAATTTATAATTTTAAAAAATTTAAACCTAAAATCTAAAATTAATAAATTATACACACACCCTATATTTTTATTTTCTCTTTTAATCATTTCACTCCAAGCAAGACAAAGCCACTAAGATGAAAGGGGTCACTGAGTGTTAAAGAATAAGAGGAAAAAAAACACTAAGGAGAGAGAACAAATGAACAGAAATTAAGATAAAAGATGAGGATTGATATTGCATTTAAATTAAATTTTTGAAGATTAAAATTGACTGGAAAGAAAGAGGCTGGAAGAGATTTCCACAAGTGAGAAGTGCAAGAAAAGAAATTGTTAGCCTAGAACTTAATGATACATCTAGCCATTTCATATGTAAAATAGACCTCGCTGACATTCTAGTGCTGTGCTTAAATTTGTAAAGTTGAGGAAAGATCTTCTGAACATGAAAATATTTACTACAGAAAAGCCGCAAGGAAGCTACATTTTGGTGGTGGGAAAGTAATGGACATCAAGATGACAAGTTGTGATCAGCAGTTTGAACAATGCCAGTACGCTCAAACCTTAAGTCACAATGACTTGATTCCATGTTAACCCAACCATTGACTGCTTTTGAACAGTCCTGTATAACCAATTTCACTCACAAGGGTTTGGGTTGACCTGTGGTATGGCTTCCAGGCACTTTCCAATGATACTGCATGCGGGGATTGCCTCTTCAAATGAATATCATCAAGAAGTCACAAATTGACTATAGTGAGATTCTAATTTACTTCTCATGGTGGGAAAGTGAATGTTCTAACCACTTGCCACAAAGTTCAAATTAATTACACTATGACTGTTTTACAAATACACTATTCTGCTCATCAGTGTAAGATAAATTATTGAATTCATTAGCAGAAATCACACTTATTTTAAATGTTAAATATTAAAAACTAAAAAAAACAAAACAATTGATACCAATTAAATTTCAGACATGTTTTTTGTAATTGTAATGTGACATTTAAATGTTAAATAAGTGAAGTAACATAAGCTGATGAATTCAATAGATTTATCCGACTCTGACAAACAGAACAGTGGATTTGTGAAACAAGAAGTAATTTGAAAATTTATGTATCTTTTGACTATTTTTCTATTTTTAAATATTGAACATTTCATTTGCAGTAATCTGCTCACCTTCAATGCCTGACTCTCCATAATCCTGAGTATGATTATAAACTACATCTGGCCTCTGATCAGGAGATTGGAGGTTTTGAGGAGCGTGGAATTACCTCTTAATTGCCGTTGTTTCCAGGTCCACCCTGTTAGGGTCCCAGCCATTGGTAAATAGTACCCCCCCCCCAAAAAAAAAACAAAAGCAAAACACTATGAAAGTATAAATAAAAAAATGTTTTTATAGTAAAAATACAAGCAATACATTTTTATATATAAAAAAAAAATGACCAACAATACATATTTATAGTAAAATTACCAACAATATGCACATACTAACAAATTGTAGAGACTTCACCCAAATCCATTTAAAATACAACCAAACAAACTAACATGAAAGAACTTTCATGACATTAAGCCATATACAATTTCTTAAATAAAACTGTATTTCAAAATGTAATGTCAACAAAACACATCACCGCCTCAAGTAATCATGTCCACATAAGCATCTCTATGCGCAAAAGCTGAGTATTATCTACCATGTATTCAACTGTGAAAGCAGAATAACATTTTTATTACTTCCAAGCTCCTAAGAAAATTACATTTTGGCATTAAATGACTCATAAGGAGTTGATATACCATTAAACAGACAAATATATTAATCTAAATCTCCAGTAACTTACTGGTTAATGCATTTTATTAGGCATAAGCAACATTTGTTACATGTTGATGTATATGTTACTCTGAAATATTTATATAGGTGTGAAAAATATTTTAAGCTGGTCATGCCACACAACAGTCTGAATGTGCCAAAATTTTAAATCTTTCTTGAAATATAAAAGTAAAAACAAAATGGTTTGTGACAGACATTACAATAAACTTGCTGTTTTTATAACCGATATTACAGATGGTAATGTTTTAATTTAGTTGTTTCCCTACAGGGAAATATTTGGCATTCATTGTTTGAGCAGCCAGTACAGTTTGCAGTTGAAGTTTATAAAATTTTATCCTAAAACACTTTTAGGAAAACAGGTTTCTCAAGTGCAGTAGCTGTTACAGTTCTTTCCAGTGTTATTAAACAAATGTCCAAAGCTTGTTATTTTTTTCTTGCAGTGTGGGGTTACTTACCAACAAATAGCAATATGGTAATATTTTAAAAAATTATCTTTTGACTTTTATTCATTTTCTTATATTTTTAACCCCAAAATATTTTAGCAGATTTTAGCATTCAGTTTCTATATTGGAAATGGGGATTGATAATGGTCACAAGTAAAATCAAGTCAGCAAGTGTTACTGATAGGATAAGGCTATTATGTGTAACTAGTCTACTTTTGCTGTCAAAATGTAATGCTAATATTCAAGTAATTTTGCAATTGCATTGTACTTATAAAACATTGAAAACACTGTTGCTCTGTGCTTTATTATGATCGATATTTCTTAAATACTAAGCTAAACAACATTCCATTCGTTACTAGATAATTATGGAATGTTGTTTGTCAAGTTTAACATAACAAACGCCTATTGATGATTTCTATGAGGTTACTCCAAATAATGAACCCACCATCTCCGTGTCAATGGTTGAAATAACCAGATCCACTTTTGATAAATGGGTAATTCACCCATCTCTATGTTGTGGACTCTTCTGATGTCCAAGTGTTTTGTGTATACTAGTTTACCTATGCCTCCCAAAATCAATCCATTTACTGTTATACTTTTTTATTTTCATTCTCTACCCCATGAAGATTATTATTATTATTGTTCTTTATTATTATTTAGCATTCGTGACACTTATGTTGATGATGGTAATAATGTTGATATTTTGCTAAATTGTATTTTTATTTTTAAAAATATTTCAATGTTTTCATTAGTTACAGATTAAAAAGAACTTGTTTTCTGTCAAAAAAAAAAATCTTGGGATTGGAGAATAAACAAAACAAAAACAGACATAAAGCATGGTAAATCAAAATCTGTTCAGATTTCAAGACTGAAACTGATATTAAAAGAAAAAAATGTGTGTGAAACTCTACTCTTAGTTACCATGATTGTGGGCAACACCTTTTTTACTTTTTCTATAGTTACCAACTTGATATTATCCATCTACAAAGACATTATAAAATTGTTTGGCATTAAAGTAATGTATTTGAATTTATTATATAAATCAAAGAACAAGTAAGCATGACTCAACATAATTGATGCTTTTCAGTAGTTTTTAAGCTTATGAACATGAAGGGATAGTAAGGACATGAACATTACTTAGTACTACAAGAGATAGGAAGTTGTGGAGAGCCATGATTGCCCATGTCCTGGAGAGACGATGCACATAAAAAAAGAATTCTCTTTGAGAATTCAAAATCACTTTTAAACTACTCAGATTAACTACAATGGCCATGTGCTCATGACTAAAGCGAGCCCCTTAGTTGGAGGACATTGGCTGTGATCTAACCTAGAGAGGGATGTGCTCCGCCAGATTAACCCCCCCCCCCCCCGACATGCCACATGATGAGAATACCAGAAACTATTTGCAGAGAACCAGGCTTGGGAACACAGCCATGACGGATTGAGGAGGATGGTGGACAACTCGGCATATTGGTGCCCCAATGACTCCTCCTGAGATTAAGGCTGAAATATTTTTCGGATAAAAAGTTTAAATTGAAACTGACAAATTGAATTGAATCCAATCTAAATAACAAAACGTTGTCATAAAATTGTTATGAATATGATATTACTAATAAAACCGTTCTTTAAGATATGAAACCGATTAGCTGTGGTTTTTCATTAATACTTGATATGATTACTTATGTTCTGATTTTTAAACTGAGGCAACAAAACTATATTTTGCAATATTTACATATTTCATGTCAAATCCTGCAATCTCTTGAATTTTATATAGTATTTCTTAGTAAAGTTTTTTGTACCACGCCTTTCTCCAGATTAGATTTTTACAATTCTGATTCTAAGAAAAGGCAAATCTGCTTCAACTGCAGAAATTCCTCATATATAGTTTTCATATATCTTATATGTATAACTATTAATTTTTGAACCTGAGAACTATATAAACTGCTAAAAGCAAAATTGCTTGTTCTACTGAAATACAAAGATGTAAAGAATTGTTTCCTGGGCCACTATTTTAATAATTATTACTGAACTTATTGTTTTAGAGAAATCTATGATAGGGGAATAAATTTTTGTGTGATGTGTTTCATCTTTTAGGACTTAATCAGACTGAAGTGATGTTTTTGCATGAGAAGAGGGGACACTGAAAATGTTAAATTTAAATACAGGGTGTCCATAAAGTCGGTGTGCAATTTTAAAAATACTTTTAGCTTTGTAAATATACACAACAGACAATCTTCAACATGTCCATCATTACTCATACAAAGGTTAATACAATTGTGCAATTCTTGGAAAACATTTTGCAATTGATTTTCAATAATGACTTTGATTGCATCAATTTTCCTAGTTTGTAATTTCTCTTGAAATAAACATTGCTTTTCACATGTTCCCACAAAAAGAAATCCAATGGAGTTAATTCTGGTGATTGTTGAGGCCAAGATAATAGCTCACCTCTTCCAATCCACCTGTTAGGGAATTTTTCATTTAGAAACTGTCTAACTTGTGTTAAATCCTAAACAGGAAACAAGGGATAAACTTCTGCTCCTGTCCAAAAGACTGGGTAGGATTGTGAATTGGATGATAGGCAAACCTGTCTACTCCTGTTGTATCTATCAAAAAAGCAGTGAGTAATGAAATGTATATTTTTTCAATAAAATGAATTAAAAAGAAAATATAAGCACAAATATTAGTTCATGTTGGGTGATATTTAAGCATGTAGTATACATCCTATGTTGGTTTTTATCAACGTACGAACATAGAAAAGACCTCATTTGCACTATTTACATTCAGACTGTTGTCCTCATCTTTTTTGTTGACAATAGTCTAAATAGTGTAAATATTAACTTCTTTACTCAGAAATTCAGACAGAAATGGAAAAGTCTGTAAATATTTAATCTGTGGGTAGATAGCATAGCAAGTACTTGTTCTTGTGCCTAAATTTGGAAAGTAATTAAAAGTTCTTCAATAGTCTGTCCTTTTGGAAGAATTCTAAGATGCACAATTTTTCTTCCAGGCATAATCTGCAGCCTTTTGATCCAATTTTCTTTAAGATTCTCTATTTCACCTCAGGATCTTTCCTTCCTTTTATCTTTCAATTCTCACAAATGTATGGAAAGCATTGTGCCAATGGTGTATTGCCAGCTCATGAAAGAAGTTTTGTGGTTATCAGATCTTTGTTTCCATAGCCCTTCAGTAAAACTAACTATATATATATATATATATATATATATATATATATATATATATATATATATATATATATATATAGTGTGTGCACCTGGGTTGCTCTCAATTTAATGCTCCCTATTTTCTTTTCAGGCCACAAGATCAGAGGCTGATGTCAGTAGTATGGAAGTAGAGATTGATTCTTTCTGTCAATGACCCATAATAATTTTTAGCTTGTTACAAAGAACAGTCTGGTATAATGATTTTGAACATTGATATGTATGTGAAGTAGTGATGTCATTTGATTCTTTCATGATGAAAAATATTGGCCCCATTGACACTTACTGTCCATTTAGAGACCAAATAGTGAGTGTGAGCACAGTTAGGCAATGTGCAGTGTGTTTGTAGTGACATCAATGTGTGTCAAACTACATTCTAAGCCTCCCTGCATAGCTATCACTGAACATGCATAAGCAATGCTGGTAACTGTGGAAAAATAGTACAGTGTGTGGCAGAAATACATCCCACAAATATCTCTCCGGTAATGACAAGATATTAGCCATTCTGGAGACAAAAATTGTTGTTGCAGAATTCTCTCCCTTTGCTGCTCTAGACACATTCTGTTACCTTGAGACAGTTGCTATAAATAAACACTTAACTGTTATTTCTGGTATTTTAAGCTGGAAATCACCTACTACTGCTTTGGAACAAGATTAAACTTCCATTTTCCAATGCCATTTTGAATTCTTCTAAACTCGACACGAGGTGTAATACACTGATTAAACCCACATTTAATTTTGTCATGATTTTTTGTAAACAAAAATGGCCACATCAATATCCAACAAAGCCTTTATTCAGGAGTTTTTGTTTAATTAGGACTCCAATAATGATTTTGAAAGCTTTACTTAAGTGATATTGACAGTGAAGTGGTCAAAGATAACCACGCTAGTGACATAGAGGAAAGCGATGATGACCACTAGTGGCTACTATCATCCACGCCTGACTAATTTTATGGAAGCTACTGGCGACCATCGATATACCTGATAGCCTTTTTGAAGGTGAATTATTTTGTCTATTTATGAATGATGAAATAACTTCATTCATCAATGAGGCATAAATATGAGTCAGTGAAAGAAAGACCGAACAAATGCAAGTGTCTTCTCATATGTAAAGACGAGAAAATATGTAAGTTTTTTTGACAAAATGAAAGCCTGAGCAGTTTGGTTTCTTATTGCACTCCCAGAACTCCACAAGGTGCAATAAAAGTTAAAGTATGTTGAATTATTTATGTATTTTTTAATGTATTTGTTTTTTATTTCAAGTTTCAATTTTTTTCTGTTTTCAACATCAAAAATCCATGCAAAATGTTATACATTACATAATGCATCACATCAAAATAATACTCATTCTTTTATTAGTGTACAAAAATTAAAATCTATACACAATACAAAGAAAGTAACAACAATTTTAAAACAGTAGGTGTTTTTGCATCCTCAAAAAAAAAATGCAGTGGTAGAAGTAATTCTAGAAGGAAATTACTGTGGTAAAGATTAAGTAGATGAAGACACCGTTGCCACTAATATCTTACCACTATATGGTAGGTATTTCTGCTGTACTCTGTATTTTGTTGTTGAAAACTTTATCAATCCAAAAGTTTTATTGTCCTCCCCTTTATAGTTAAGACATTACTTTCTGATTTTTGCGTGGAGATATATATACTTTAAAAATCAGGTGGTCAATTAAAATACACGACCATGGTTTCGACCTGACGATCTCTTCGGGCAATACTTTTCTCATGTGTATTGAACACTTTTTAATACTCCTGTTTCTTGGTCTGATTCAACTTTGACATTAACCTTTTTATATATATATATATATATATATATATATATATATATATATATATATATATGAGAGTACTCTGTATTGGAGACAGCAGCATTTATAGATTTAGACAATGTGGACATTGAAATAAACACTGCATGATGACTGTCAGTTTCAGCTCTCAGTGCAATCTCTACAGTCATATATATATATATATATATATATATATATATATATATATATATATATATATATACACGCATACATACATACATACATACTATATTTAAGGGTAAAAGTGCTCAATATCAGAGAAAGAACATATTTAAAGATGGCCAGAAGATTATGTTCAACCATAAAACACTGTTGACACTCAATGTTGACTTTGGTGTTCACTTAGATATAATTACCACTCCTACCACTAAAGTTTAACTTTAAAGTGGGAATTGTCAGGCCAGGTTAATATATATTTTATTTTGACAAGCCCTACTTTGTGTGTGGGGGGAATATTGTATTGATTGTAATTAGATGTTTTTGAAAAAAAAAAAAAAAAAAAAAAAATTAAATACCCCTATATATATATATATATATATATATATATATATATATATATATATATATATAATCAGCAGCGTTGCCTGGGTTTATTAAAAAAAACAAAAAAAAACAAACCTCATCCAATCTGTAAAGTTAAAATAAAGAAGATTTTTCTTTAGTGCCTCTTATCTATATGGCGAAAACTTATAATGACATGAAGTGTGAAAACATTTATAACAGGAAAAGTTGTTTTTTACAGAAGCACAGAAGATATTTGTCAGCAAATGAAGAGTACATTAATCGCAATCGATCTTCGAAAATTGTTGAGAAATGCTTTGTTGACAGCTTTTGCTCAAACTACATTGAATGAACATGTATTGGAAGGAGAAGAAATTCAACAAAGACTTCTAGCAGCCGTGCCAAGGCTGTAAACCAACGTTCACAAAGACTGTCTAGAAATTCTTCAACAACTGCAGCCGCAAGAGCCTTGAAAACTCAAGAAGAATGTACAATTCAAGAGAACAGAAAAGCTGCAAAAACAGCTTACGCATTGACAATGCAGGCTGCATAAGACGGCCTCAATAGTTTGGAAGACATTGCTGCAAGATAGCACCACATCAGAGAATCTCTAGACATTGTAGTCAGCATTGGTCTTTAAAGGCATCCGTATATGACCTCCTGCTATTAAGAGAACCAACCCATATGTCCTACCCCAAAGTATCTTGATAGCCTGCTTATGTGCAGACAAAAAGGTGAACAAAGGAGCATTTTAACATTATGTACTTGGTGATATGATCACACAAACCATCCTTGAAGATTTATTGCAGTCACTGGAAATCCAACTAACTTATCCAATAATAGGCTAAAGCTAATTACTTAATAAAACTGTTTGGCATAATTACACCTTTCAAATAGTCTCTTGTGTTGAATTTTATTAAGGAGTTTATTTTAGATTAATTAAATTTAACTTGAATTAAAATTAATCCCAGCTGGAACATAGCATGGCTCTATAGAGTCGATTTTAAACGACAAACATACATGTATATGAGAATTGAAATGAATAAAAGGATTGACATAGGTCCATTTAAAATCTACAAGACTTCATGATAAACTATATTTTTGGTTTTACCTCGTGAAACAACTGAAGATTGCCAGCTCAAGTGGCAGCAGTTCTGTAGCATTTCTTGCATGTCGAATTGTTCTTTGCCCCTCAGTTTTGACAGCTCGAGTTAGCAGCAGTTCTGGCAGCGTTCCTTCCTTGTCTAGTTAACTGTTGCTCATTAGTTTCTGCTGACCTTGCATTAACTGTATGAATAGCATTTTGTGTCAGTCTAATTTGAGTTTCTTATTGCAAAGCGTTTCTTCTCCAGGCTTTCATGTGTTTGGCTGCAGTAGTAGCATGTCTTTTATACCATAAAATTGTAAGGCTAAAAGACATAGTATATATTTCTGCGTATAAGGCAACCTTTAGATAGATGAATTTAGAAAAAATATATAGCAAATTTTCATGAATTTATCCTATACTTGTAGTATAAAATGACTGCTTACTGATGTAAAGATGATGGTATTGGAAATATTGTTACTTACTGTATCCTTAAAAATTCAAAATAAATGAAATAACAAAACCAATTCTATATCATGTTTTTCCTACACATATGCCCTAAAAGGGAAACCATTGTTTGGTTGTTTTATTAAGTGATCTCTTGTGAATACTGATTCTTCTTTCTCTTCCTCCTTCCTTATATCTAAACAAACAGCCTGGTACACTAATGGCCATTTACTTATACTTCAATGACAATCACAAAATAACATTAATAACAGTATGATAATAGTACATTCCACTTTCAACATTTTTTATTTGCAATCATAACTTGCTGTTTACATTTTCTCAGCTGAGCTTGCATGGATACAAGTTGATTTCATTGATATAGAATTATTCTTTGATTAGGCAATTTATTATGAGGTTATGCCAGTAATATATAAGGTAGAAATGGTTTTAATATATTTATTATCAGTTTATTTGATAATGTGAATCTTTTCATGTACGTTATTGGTTATCGTGCCAAGGTTAGCCTACCGACAAACCTCACTCAGAATATAAGGTTTCTTTTTTAGAATTGTAGTACAAGATGATCTCCAATTTTTAAGGGTGACTTTTGGGATTTAAAGGTCATCTTATATGTGGAAAAGTATGGTATGTGGGTTTGCTTTTTATTAATAAAAATACACCATTGATGTGATATTTAATTTTTCTTTCCTTCCATGGAAATCATGGCATATCCTATTTCTCTCTAAATGCTTTCTTATTGTTCCTGTTTTGGTTGACACTAAATAAATATCTGGGAAGTGTCTTAATAGATGATGAAAAATGTTGCACTGAAATTGGAAAATGCATTAGAAAGATGCCTTCCAAAAGCTAAACAAAGATACTGAGAAAAATTACATCAGTAACAAAGTGCTGAACAGCCATGTAATATCCCTCATCCTATATGGCAGTGAATATGCAAAAATTGAGACTTTAGGCAACAGATGTGGTTCTTAAAAAGGGTGCTGAGAATACCATTAGTAGAACATGTGCCTAAGAGGAACTGAATAAAGTATTAAGAAACAGGAAAATTTTGCGAGAAACCAAGAAAAGGATGCTGAACTGTTAAGTAATATCAATCCTATACTTGCAGTAAATTATGAACAATTTTCTCACAGATGAAGAGCAGACTTGAGTCAATAGACATGCTTCTACAGAAGGATGCTGACAATACTATGGACAGACTGTGAGCAATGAGAATGTTTTAAAGAAAATGGAAATGAAAAACACATTTGTACTGAAAATAAGAGAGCTTGGAGAATTCGACACTCACAGGACATATTGAATGTAAGAGATACAGAGGGAAATAATGAGTAATCTATCTAACAAGCTTGTGTAAATGGATGGCAGAACACTGAGTGAAAGGGATTGTAAAAAGACAAGCATTGCTAAGAGATACAAAGGATAAAGAAGTTGTGAAGAGTCATGGTTGCACATGCTTTGGAGGGACATGGCACATAAAAACAAAACCTTTTTTTATCGTTTACAATTGGAGAATATCTTTTTAAAGAAAAAAATAACCTCTATTAATGGAAATCAATAAATGACTTTGCTCCAGTTATTCATGGCCACAATGTGATTACACTTTCATCTTAAGAGTTCCTTTGACTCTTAATGCATTCTTCACTTGTCATGCATTTGACAAGTGTAGGAGGAGACATGTGACCTTTTTCTGTACTTTTAAATTTGTAGGTTAGCAGTGCTAATAATATTTACAAATCTGTAACTCTGTCATTAATATATGGTTATTTGTATAATTTTGTGAGTTTATAGTATATATTTAGCTTTCTGTATTTTATTAATAATAACAGTTGTAAATGTATTATTAATTATACTATTTACATTGTTCAGAGTGTTGTCCTCATTTTTATAAGCATCTTCATAGACATTCTGGCTGTTGTATGCTCTGGCCTTCTTCCGATGATATATGTTGGAATTTCGAACTGAACCCTTTTAATCTAAGGACACTTGACCAAGTGTATAAAAGCATTGGTTGAGTGATCCAAAAGTGACTTTATCCAAAGAGTTGAGTTCAATACTTGGTCACAGTTGAGGGAATAAAACTTGGAGAGTTGAGTTACCAAGGGGGATTAACTGAAACTGAAATATTCAAAGGCATAGTACATGGAATTAGAACAATTTTTTCCCATGGACTAAATAAAAGGTTTGGTTCAAAATTCCAACTAATATCACCTGAAGAAGGCTGGATCATGCAACAGCCGAAACATTGTGAATATGGCAATAAAGATGAGGGCAACAGTCCGAACAGTGTAAATAGTTAAAATACCTTGTCTCAGAAATACATTATTACAATCACATTTTTCAATACTCATTGGTTTTAAATAAATAAATAAATAAATATATATATATATATATATATATATATATATATATATATATATATATATATATATATATATATATATAATGTGTGTGAACATAGAAGTCAACACTTAGAGGCGACAGTCTGTTTCATGCTAGATGCAATCGTCAGGCCACCTATATATATATATATATATATATATATGAGAAATTATCTGGTTCTTTTTCATACATGAATTCAGTCATAGGTTGGCGTTCTGAGATGTAAGTTAATATTGTACAGATATATTAATAAGGTGTTGTCAATATATCGGAAGTGTTCAGCACTTATTTTGAGGGGAAGGTACTTTAAAATAAGTGGGATAATAAGAATTCGAAAGACACAGGCTACCCCAAAATGCCAAATGTTTACACAATATAAATGATACTTTATTAAAAGGAATTTACATTTATTGAAAATTTGCTGTATTTTAGGAAGAAGTGTGTTTAATATCAAAGGTAGATTGTAGATATAAAAATCAATGATCTGATGATTGGTTGAAAGTGTCAGTCAATTAGCCAGTCTGTGACTATGCAGTGTGTGTATCTGTGTAAAAATGCAGATATAACTAAAAGTATATCTGAAACCAGAAATAGGAATAAAGACAAAAAAAAAAAAAATTTAGCTGAAGTGTTTTGTTCTGATAGATGTTGTCAAGGCAAATGCAAGGTTTTTATTTTTCAACAATTTGTAAACAAGTAAAATTGGTAGTCTGTCAAAATGTTTAAATTTGAGAAACTCTCATAAATATACTTTAGGCTACCTGAAAGCCTAGGTAAAACATGTTGGATGCAAAGTGATGTAATTTTATATATATATATATATATATATATATATATATATATATATATATATAAGCATTATATTTAGAAAAAGTTTTAATTTTGGCTATGCACTTGTTTTGGCTCTGACAAAAAAGTCAATAATAGGAAAATGATAGACAAAAGGATATTAACCATTGAGTGTTACACAATTCAAATCGCTGCTTTGGTTACTTTTTTCTTTTATATTCTATGGTTTTACAGAGATGAATTGGGATCAAATATGTACATTTGTGAGTAATATATTATATTTTCTAAGATATTTATTTTCTCTTAATAAAAATTTTTGTTATGGTTCTGTAAGTGATAAGATGGGATACTGAAAAGTTTTTGTATCATTATTTGAGAAGTGGGTTTTATGGAGAACTTTTCACCAACCAGTCATCTCTCACTAATATATATATATATATATATATATATATATATATATATATATATATATATATATATGGTCATCCACATACAGGCCTGTTTCACTGTATCACAGCTCATCAGTGTGGCTAGACATCTGGTTGCTTCAAGCAGGGATTGCAACCCTACCGATTTGGCATCAGTTGGAGATCCTACCCCATAGCTATTAGCACACAGCAGAGAGAAAGAGAAATTCCAATGTATTGTTTTTATGGATGTAAACAATACAGGGTCCCCCCCAAAAAAAATTTACATCATTTTGTAGTTTAATAACATAGCCAATTCTTGCTCAAATGATCTCAAATCTTAACAAAATGTGTAAAACTAAGTTGACTGTTTGAACTTAGCTCAGCGAGAATCCATCTGGATGATGGATCGGGCGTGCCAGTGATAATGACAATGTGCTGTTGAAATGGCCTCCATGTTCACCTGGCTTGATATTTTTTTTCTTCTAAATATGAGTCTGTGAAAGGACAGGTCTATATCCCAGCCTCTTTCTACAATCTTAGAGACAAAAAAATTACTGAGGCGTTAGAGAATTATACAAGGTGTGTTTGGCAGGAACTGGTCTACCGACTTGATGTGTGTCATGTCACAGGTGTTATGCATTTAATATGCTGTAAAATTGACACCCCTTTGAATATCTTGTTTGAATTTTGATAAATAGATCTTTTTATTGTTCAATATGAAGCCTATTAATTTGGTTTGCCTGAAATATGTAGTTGCTCAGATATTCACATTTTAAATGTCAATTTTTTATTTTTATTTTGAGTGTGTGTGTGTGTGTAATGATGATGGCAAAGATATTCTTTTTATTTATATATATATATATATATATATATATATATATCTATCAAATTTATTTATTTTTTTTATTTAGTTGACAGAACTTAGGTGTTGTTGGAAATTACAAGATTTTCAGTTACTGCTGCAGTCTTTGCCAGTGTTTGATATTGAATCATGACTTTTTGAACTGGGCTAAATTTAAAATCGAAGAGGGTGTTAATGACCTCAATGCAAGACTCACCAATCCTTTACTCTTGGCACCTGATAAAAATTTTCTTTGCCTCTTCCTTATCCTTTTTCCTCATATGAATTTCTCACTATTACTAGCTAATGTTTTTTCTCCCTCACACTCGCTCACCTACCTCTGTGTGTGTGATTTTTGAATTTTTTTTTTTTATCCAACATTTTCTTTTTATTATGAACATACTGGAGTGGTCCAGGGAACTGTTTTTCCAGCAAGTTCTTGATCCCTCCTGCTATCCTCTTTCCTTTTACAAGAGTCAGATAAGACAAATGGAGTACTGCTGCCCTACATGGACAGGAGCTACTCAGTTTTCACTTTCCTGTCTTGAGAGTCCAAAAGCACCTCTGTGTCCTTGTAGGTGTGCTTTTTGCTGTATTTCCATGGAAAGTGTTTAGACGAACTACAATCCTTAATTCTGTCAGTTCTATCTGCATAAACTGTGCCTCTTACTCGGTAACCCTACCTTGAGTGGTTCTTGAGCCTTGTCCAAGGTGAATATCATTATAAAAAAAAAAAAAATGTACCCACTAAAAGATAACATAGTAATAAGAAACCGTGTGTATGCATGTTAATTCCTGAAAAATGTAATTTAACTATCAACCAGAACTAATTTACACTCTAAATACCATTCTGTTATGTATTTATTTTCTGTATGTGTATAAGAAAAAAATAACACCTGTACTGGGATTAAACCAAGTAAACTCATCGAATTTGTAGAAAGAGCTTCGTATGACACTAGTTTTATTTAGACTGAAATATTGACTGAATTAAAGGATCTGACATGGACATGTAATACTACAAGGGATGCAAACAAATGGAATTTGACACAAATATGAGCAAAGAGTGGGTGAGTGGGAGTGAAAGTAATGAAAAATTCCACAGCCTGAAGAAGGCTCTAGGAAACAGCTGAAGCACAATGGAACAAAACTGGGTTGCAAGGATGAGTCATAGAACAGAAATCTCTGTCACCGTCCTTCTTTTTCTTCCTCCTCCATGTGTTGTGCCTGAAACTGCTAGGGAAATGGTTACAAGACAAGTGGGGAGGGGTTTCAGGGATTTCCTTCCTGTTAGTAATCATCTTGGGGCTTTGAGAGTCTGATGTGGCTAGCTTGAAGGAAAAATACAATGAAATGAGTTTCAACAAAAGCAGTTGGCTGGCTGGTTTATTATAGCTGGTATTGCTACAAATAGACTTCACTTGCATGATTGTTTTTATTAGCTAATATAAAGTGTGTGTGTGTATATAATATATATATATATATATATATATATATATATATATATATATATATAATTTTTAAATGTTATTTTTAGTGGATACTTGTATTTGAGTGGACAGTTTTATTTCATCAACTGGTATGCACACTAGAGAAAACTTATTAAAAAAAAAAAAAATAGGCCCTCTGGCAGAATTTGAACCTCTACCCACTTTGCAGGAGAAACTAGTGTTTAATCCAAGCTGATTTGACTGATCAGTTATGAAGAGCATAACAACCAAACAAGATTTTGTCTTTTTAAAGCATATTTTACTTTTCAGATTTTCTTGAAAATCATAACGGCTCAGTTTCGTATCCGAAATGTAAACAAAGCAATTCTTAAAGAATTAATGGATTTTACTCTTTAATTTGACATTATTCAAAGCCTGATAGAGGACACACTTTTTTGAGTGTGCTAGCTAATAGATGAAATAAAATACCATTTAAAATAAGCAGAGCATCTGCTCAAATATGAGTTTCCAATAAAACTTGTATTCACTGGAATTGTTCAGTTTGAATACTGGCTTAGTTTTTTATGTTCATCTTCACACTAATGCCCTTGGAAAAGGCACTAATCCATCCTTTCTCTCTAGCAGGGTTGTCTAATTTAAAAAAATAAATAAATAAATAAGACCAATGATCTGAAGGGTCCTGAAAAAAAGTTTCTATATGAGAAAAGAAACAAAAAACTATCAGAATTTTTTTTCCAAGTTTCTATAAGTGATTAAACTATTATTGAATAGACGTCAGTAATTCTTTTTTTATTTTTATTTTTATATTTTTTTATACATCATTTTAGGGTCAAAGAGGTTGAATGATTATTGAAATGAGGGTTTCATCTGACAGCATTTAGGGTTTCATTTCATTTATGCCATAATGCAAACATTAATTTTATTTAATTACATATGAACTTGTTTATTCTTTTTGAATCAATACAAATTGTAATTTTTTTTATCTTAATAAAAATATTCAAGAAAAGGAATTTAACCCTTTACCATACATGCATGCACACACATGTATATATTTTTATGTTTATACATTCTTTTTATAGATACAAATAATATATTCTCTCACGTACATTCATATCTGCTCATGGTGTATCAAATGTAAATTTACATTTACAAATTACATTTGATATGCCATGTGCAGATATGAATGTACATGAGAGAATCATGGAAGTTTAAAAACAGTAAAATCGACCTTGCTAACCGTACACTTCTCTGTGGCCGAAACGGTTAAGGCACGTCAGGGTATATGACATATCCGTATAGGATACAGGTTTGATTCCTGTCGGAGGACGAAAATTTTGTATGAAAATTTCTCGGACATTCAGGCCGGTAAATGTTGTTTAATACTGTTTATTATAAAATGGAGCATTTACTTAAATATTTGTATCTATGAAAAGAATGTATAAACATAAAAATGTCATAAAATAATTGTCGGACTTTGTCCATTTCATAATGTGTGACGTCACACATATATATATATATATATTTTTTTTTTTTTTGACTAAAATATTGACCCTGAAGATGAACAATGATGTTCGAAAGCGCTAGGTCATCGTATGGAAAATACATATTTCGGAACTATTTTCAAATAAAAAGTCTCATTAGAGAATGAGAAAATTCAAAAGAAAATATGTAAGACTATGTTGTCTTTAACATTCAACACTACATGTTTGAAAGAAAAGTTGCTGCCAAATTATACACACACACACACACATATATATATATATATATATATAAATATAAGAGAGATTCTTTCTCATGCATTCACATAAAATGGGTGAATTACAAGAAAGAGAAATTGTAAAACTTTAATTTTCTTCACTAATTGAACAATGAAGAAATACTGAAAGTAGCATGTGGTCAAAGTTTCACTATTTGTGCAACTCCCTTCCTTATTGAGATGATGTTATATATTATGCCAGAGTATACATGGGGTGGGTTTTGGTGGTTTGAACATTGATCAGTTCAGTGGGTTCAGTTTTATGGGCCAGTTTTGCACATGTTGAATGCCAAAAGTTTAAGAAGTCTTTATCGCTGTAGAATTTACTTAAAACCACATTTGACTTGGATTTTTCAATAAAGAATCTCTTTATTGATCATTTGTCTGTAGTAAAAGTATTGTCGTTGGTGCTTGTATGTATAACTTTCTTTGGAAATTGCTCAATTTAAATAAAATTCTCAAGCGATGAATCATTTATTATAATACTTGTGTGATATTGTCCCAGTTATTGATCTGTGTAAATAAACTGGTAGAAGTTATTGTAGAAATATTAAGCAGGAATTGATTTTTTTTTTTTTTTTTTTTTAAATTTTTTTTTTTATCTGCATTGGAACTTTCAGGTTTTGTAAATTTGAATAAAGATACTCCAGCAACCTTTGACCTTCATGCCCATAAAAAGCTGAAGTGTCAAAAGGACAGTTTTCCCCTTGACACTATTATTATTTTAACTACCTTCACTCCTCTGCAATGTTTCAATGTTTTTTTTCTTCTCAAAAACTGTTGATAAAACATAAACATGATGAAAGTGAATGTATACATTTTTTGTTCTTGAGAATTTACAAAAATATTAAACATTATTTATTTGTTTTTACTAGAATAATTTTAGATTTACAACATTCTAAAAACTAATACAATTGGAACTAATGCAATATTTATCATTTACCAGTTTATAAAGAAATAAATATGAAAATAATTTTTTATTCATAATTTATAAACATTTACTAAATTAAAATATTTTAATCAACTATAAGCAAATCCTGATTATTTACCATTTCATAAAGTTTGAATTGATTGCCAATTTGCTGATGTTTTGCCAACCATTCCAGTAAATAAACAATCTAATGTTTATTTTTGTTAATTCTCAAGAACAAAAAAAATGTATAAATTCACTTTGTTTAGGTTTTAAAATTCTAATCATTGCTTTTGAAAATAACAAAACATTGCTGAGGTGTGAAAGTTGTTAATAGTGGTGCTAATGGAAAAAAAATGTCCTTTTGATACTCTCTTTTTTTTTTTTTTTTTTTGGTGGGCCCAATGATCTAAGTTTGTCAATCCTACTTCTGAAGATTGACAGTAGATGACTACAAAGAACCATTAATTTAATTATTGGAGTAGGTTTAATGATCTATATCTACCAATACTTTTCTTTTCTATTTATTTTAACTACTATACTTTTGCATCTTTGTACCTCATACTCGCACATACGAGAGGTGCTCTGAAAGTAATGCCTTGCATTTATTTCTATGAGGAACTATAGAACTTGTCTAAGGACCATAATACCACCATAGGATAGAGCATGTTTTCAGCTATAAAGCACTATTTTTCTACATAGTCAACACAATTGGCTATGTATTTTTTTATTTTATTTTATTTTTTTTTTTTTACATCATCAACGCAGAAGAACTTTTGCTGGGGCACAGGGAATGTGGCTAGTCACACATTGCTGTTGCTACTGCTGAAACATCTTACCTATTCCATGAACTGTGCTATCATTTGCTGTTTGGTATCTATAAACGTTCAGCAAATGTCGATAAATGTCAGTGGGTACTGCCCCCCCAACACCTACTTATAGAGGAGTTCAATGACATGCTTCTGCTTCAGGTGTACTTTCATGTCATGCCACTAATCTATCTATAACTGGGTAAAAACAACTTGTGATTGACAGGGGTGGTGGGGTAAATCTTTACTGCCAACATAACAAAGATAGAGGGCATCATTTTCACAGCACCCCTTAATCTGTTCTAAAACTATGGAGTACTGCTGCCATATATGGGAAGGAGCTGCACAGTGTTCATTTCCCAGTCTTGACAGTCCAAAATCATTTCTTGCGTCCTTGTAAATGACAAATTATTTTCCATCATACAACCCCTTTCACACAGATGAAATGTTGTTAGCCTTTCACTGCTCCATTTTAATGGAAAGTGTTCAGACTAACTCCACGCCTTAGTTCCACCAGTTCTAATCTTCACATCTAAAACCCACCATACCATGCACATTGTAATGAATCACCCTCATTCCCTTTACATCTCACTGATGAGATGTAAGTTCCACTCGAGCAGCAGCTTCCTATGAACCGCTACTTTGTGGAACTGACTCTCAAGATGTTGCTTCCCTGATCATTACAATCTCTAACCTGTTCAAGTCTAGGGTTAACTGTTATCTTCTACACATATCTGCATAAGCTGTGCCTCTTGCTCTGTAACCCTCTGTCTTGAGTGGCTCTTGGGCTTTGTACAGTGTGAACATCATTGTGTAAAAAAAAAAAAAAAAAAAAAAAAAAGGTACCTTATTGGTATGACAACTGGAAAAGAAAATGTCAAAGGTTGCTTCCATAGGCTGTCTTAACTCTGGCTAATTTTTAATGGATCTCCTTTACTGAGGACACTCATTTCTTTGATCTTTGAAGGCACTCCTAATGGTGGACTTTAGTATGCAGCCATAGAATCATATTTCCCACAGTGCAATCTGTTCTAATGACAAGAATTCTATAACCATGTGATACTTTAATTTGGTTCCAATTTTTTTTTTCTTTTTGATCATCATTAACTACTTTAAAATTTTTTTTTTTTTTTTTAATGATAAACTAATTTTCACATTTGGGACTTTGGCCTTTTATTTGTTTAGGTAACTATCTTTTTAGGACACATAGGCTATTTTGAGTTCAAATTTGTCATGTTTCCAAGTAACCACTTAAAAAAATTTTTTTTTATTATAAATGTTGTTTGAATTTTGAGACATTTGTAATGTTTAAAATTTATCTTTGTACAGTGCAATTATTACTTTACTAATCAAGGAAGGGCTTAAATACTCTTGAAATCACTCCTAAACATAGTAGGTATTGAAATTGGACTGTTGGTTTGTAATTGTATGAACAGAAATCATAAACAAATTTTCATTAGTTGAATATATTGTGGATGTTCAGTTATTTTATCAGTTGTATTATCAGTTCTGTTGTAGCCGGGGTTTATGGCCACATTATGTTGAAACACTGGTTCCTGTACGATCACTGAAGTTAAGCAACATTGAGCCTGGGCAGTACTCATATGGGTGGCTGCTTGGGAGTACCAGGTGTTGTATGTAAGCTTTGATGTGTAGGTGATGTAATGGATAATGGTTCAGAAATTTTAATTTGGTTCCAATATTTTTTTTTTTTTTCTTTTTTGTAAAGATGTCAATCAGAACATATCAAATAATGTGAATGTTCTAATTTTGTGAAAATATTTTACCTATTTAAAATAACTACTTTGGAAGTGGGAGATTTTATTAAACAATCTGAACATGGAAGTAACCTTTGACATTTTCTTTTCCAGTTGTCATACCAATAAGGTACTTTTTTTTTTTTTTTTTTTTTTTTTTTACACAATGATGTTCACACTGTACAAAGCCCAAGAGCCACTCAGGGTAGAGGATTATAGAGCAAGAGGCACAGCTTATGCAGATATGTGTAGAAGCAACATAGTTATTGATATTCAGTTTTCTAATTTCAGATACTTAAGTATTTTAAAAAAGAAAAATACTCCTAGCCTCAAAAGAGAAACAAGATATTGAGTAATGTGGACACTAGAATCTGCAATGTTATTGATCCTGACCTGTTATCTCGGCTTCAGTCATTTTACCACAACTGTAATGTAGCTTACCCCTGCTTTTTTTTTTTTTTTTTTTATAAATACTTTCATGGTAATTGTTCTGGTGAACTTTACTCTATTGTGATCATTGTAAATATTCATTGGGGTTTCATTTTGTTTTTTAATGTTATCCCACCCCACCCTCAGGCAAATT
Source organism: Acanthosepion esculentum (assembly GCA_964036315.1). Classification (NCBI taxonomy): domain Eukaryota; kingdom Metazoa; phylum Mollusca; class Cephalopoda; order Sepiida; family Sepiidae; genus Acanthosepion; species Acanthosepion esculentum. The sequence continues at coordinate 38,154,962 of OZ038517.1, read as the reverse complement.
GTACATATGGGAACTAGTTGGGACTTCATAGAGACTGAGATATGGTGTGTTTTAGTGTAAGGAATACTGTGGCATGTTTTGTGACCAGATTGAAGACCAGCCTTCCCCTATTCACCCTTCTGGCACATTTTTGTATTTGCAAAATAAATATTACTTTCATCTATGGTACTTAGACTTTATGAATTTAAGTGAAGTATTAGATTGGTGGCATGGTCTTATCATTTTACAGTAGAAATGGCTAGATGTAACCCTAAGTTCTCTGCTAACAGTTTCTTCTATTGCACTTCTTGCTTGTGGAACTCTTTCAGCTTATTGCATCCCTGTCAACTTTGATCTTCAAAAATTTAAATGCAATTTCAATTCTGTCCCTTTAATCCTTTTTCTTTCATTGTTCTCTCTCCTTAATAGTATATATTTTCTCATGGTCTCTAACACTCAGTAACCCCTTGCAGCTCAGTGACTTTGCCTGGCTTGTGATGAGATGATTAAGAGAAAACAAAAACAAAAAAACCTATACAGACCCCCCCCCCAATTAAAGAACAATAAAAAAAGAATTAACATTGGGAATTTAAGAACAAAAAATGCTCTTGTGGAAGCTGGAAAGGATAATAAGCAAGCAATAAGGAAAAGTGGATTAGTCAGAAAGAAAATATTTGAAGTCATTGTGAATGTAAACAGGCTATAAAATATTGAAAACATTGGCTAAAAGCATGAAAGCAACCAAATACTTTGTCAATATCACAATGACAAGCTTTAAGTTGGACAAAAGAAAAAAATGAAAACTTGTTTTTTTAAGTCATTTCTAGTGATGAATATAGAGCAATGTTAGCTTGACTATTTATTTATTTTATGGAAATAATCAACCAATATAACTAAAAAAAGACCACAGTAGAAAGGTAGAATAATGCTTTGGTTCTAATATTATAGGCAGTAAAATTATAAAGTCAGTGTCCTGGTACGACAAAGCTATAGAGTATATCCATCCAAGATAATGCCACTTCTGTTTTTCAAAATGGACTATTGTACACTTTGCATTAAAAAAAAAAGCTTCAATGATAGCAGATTTATAGGATAGCCTCTCCATATTTCAATCCAGTAGAAAACCGGAAAATTAACAAAAAAAATTGTGAAAGACTGAAGGTTATGGAAGGTCAAAGAGCCCATAGTTAAATATAAAATAATTTATTTGGGTATACAGGATAATGTTAATCAGATGTTTCAATGGCTGATTCTTTTTGTATTTATTTATAAATTAGTTTAAAAGCTGCACTCCAAGGACTAATTACTATTCTAGCACAAAACTAAAGGGACCTCTGGTCCAGCTTAAAAAAACCCCAAAAAAACAACAATGATAATTTTGAAGAAATAACTTTGAATTCCTCAATTCACTCAAACTTCAAAACCTCACTTTAACTCTCACTAGGGCTGTAAGACTGATTTAGGCAGAAATTCCAATTCAGGCTGAAACTTGAGTTCTTCAAATCACAAACTGTGGAATTTCAGAATCTCATGTCACAAAATTGCTCACTTTAACTCTGGTTCCTTAGCATTTTGAAGAAATTGATTTTTGCAATTCACAAAGTTTTGGAGATATTTTAAACTGAATTTAAAACAAAAATATTTAAATTCACAAAGTTTTGTGTTACTTTAAACTCTATATAAATTAAAAACACAAATTTATTTCAGTTATTTTAAAATTTGAATATTTAACTGTTCCCTTTTCATCCGAGCACAAATTCCAATGCTGGTGAAGGGCATATTTTCAGTCAAAGGATCATCCTGATTGCAAAAAGGTATAATATGTCTATGTTGAGCAAGTGTGGTCAGAGTTAGTGGGCTTTCAGACACCTGGATAGACATCATTTGCTGCTATTTAGATAAAAATATAATATATATACTGAAAATATTGACATTGTTTGGTTAATAATAATTTCATTATGAACAGATTAAAATGCATAATAAAGAAGTCAAATAAATTAAAATCACTGTCAAAGGCATCATATCAAGGTTTCTTTTGGAAGGCTACTTGTATATGTATGTACTCTCTCTCTCATATATATATATATATATATATATATATATATATATATATATATAGTGTGTGTAAAATTTTAGGTATAACTAAAACAAAATATCTGTAAAAAGACATGAATAAAAAAAAAACTCACCATACCCAACACATTTTATTCTGATAGATTTTTTGCCTTGATAAAATCCTTCAAAAGATTAAACATTGGCCAAGATGAGTTTTCCTTTTACATTTACACACACTCATATACTCAAACACACACACACACACACACTGGTGCACTTCAGCTATGTGATTTCTCTAATAGAAAAAGAGGATACAGGTTCGATTCCTGTCAAGAGGCACATTTTCCTTTTGTACGTTTTCTTGATCTCGGCTGGTTGTTATTAATTTCAATGTATGCTGAAAAAAAAAATGAATGTCAGCTCAAACGCATACCCATTAAAAATTATATTTATAGTAATAAGGAATTATATAATGTGTGCATAAGACTATACAATGAGGATGATTTTATGGTTTAATGATCACTTCAGTTGTGAAACATTAGTCATTATGTAATGTGGATTTCTATGTCCACATTATTTACTTAGATACCAACACACACACACACACAGACTTTAATTTCTTTTTTTCTTATTTTTGTTGGATAGATTTCAGTTTGAAGTATCTAGGTGGCAGGGGAAAAGTTTTTTCCTTTTTTTTTTTGTTTTCTTAACAAAATATCAGTTTACATAAGATTTTGATTTAGTTTTTATACATTGTTAGATTTGTTTTTAAACATAGCTGAGTGATGAGCCAGCCACCTTGTATTTGAGTCATTAGGCAAAACTCGTTAAGCAGGTTTGAGCAAAAATCCTTCGATGAATAAGACATTATTTATTTATTATAAGTTATGTTCTGTTTTTGAGAATTGAACGCTGTCTTCTGATTTTTTTAAAACAAGATTTTGCAAGGTCTTGAAAAGCATTTCGTAAAGCAAACAAAATCGTCACTTTTTAGTAATAGAAAACATTAACCCATTTCTGTTGTTTACCTGAAATAGTTTCGATAGCACCTTGATCACATGACCTAACATGCTATTAACCTAATATTTTTATGGTAAATTTAGCTGTAGTCCTGTCAGCATCTAAAATAAACAAAGCCATGAGTTTTCATATACTTTATTAAATGTTATATTGCTCAAAGTAATATTATCTTAATGCTGTCAATGGGTTCAATGCTGATCTTCTTAGAAGAGAAAAAAAATGTATGTAGACATCCTGTCAGCAGGGAAGAGTAAAAACCATAGTTGGGATTATTAGTAGTATTAGTGTTTGTTTCTTGTGTTGAACCTTAGTGAGCAGATTTGACTTGAACATCCGGCTTATAAAAACTGGTGCAGCTGTGTACACACAGGTACAGACATGAAAGATAATGCCCATACATGCAAACTTTTAACACCTACACCCAAGTAAACAAATGTTGCACACATCTATATACCCACTGGTAAATACAGCAGTAACTCCTTTGCCAGATTTCAATAATTGATACTGTCACTACATTATCTTGTACTTTCTCTCCCTCCTTGAGTACCATGTCTCTTTAGGATGTCCTTGCCAAGATTGTTCTTGCCAGATACAGGGTGTGATGGATAAATTGTCATCTAAATTACATAAAAATGAAAATAACACTGAGATTTCATTTTAACAAATACATTCACTAAAATTACATAAAGAAAAATATCTTGAAATACTAAAGAGTAAATTTATTCAATAAAATTGCCATCGGCTTAAACCATTTGCTCTTCTGGACAGTCTCCTTGTTTAAGTTGGTGAATGCTGTCATAATCCTTGCCTTCAGTTCATCTTTGGTGTTACAAGGAGTTTTGTTGGTCTCTCGCTCAACTGTGCCCCACATAATAATCAAGAGGGTTGTAGTCTGGGGGAGTTAGATGGCCAGATATAAAAGGTGATATGGTTGCAGAAATTGTCTGACTGCCATGACTGGGTTCTCCTGCTTGTGTGGCATAGTACAGAGTCCTGTTTCCAGACATAGGGTCTTCCAGCAGCCACTCACTTGACCCAGGGTAGCCCTACTCCTTCAAGGCACTTAATGTAGATTGTGTTGAGTTTGAGGCCCTGTGGGAAGATGAATGGAGGCATAATATCACCATCAATAGTGATCACTCCAAACATGTTCGTAATCACTATTACTCATCCAGCTCTTTCTGAATCCTTTGCACTGTTCCCAGATCGACACTCAAATATACTGAAATGTTTATATTGGAGCTCCAGGTGTGAATGCCAAGCAGTATAGCATGCTGTTTCCAAATTTCTGGCAGAATGAATTGCGTCATGGTGCTCTTTTTCTCACAGATGGTGCCCAACTGACACTACTATACTGTGCAGTTAACAAAAGTGAAAACAACGTGCATGCATGAAATTAAAAATATAAAATTGGGATAATTTACCCATTACATTCTGCATAGTGGAATGGTTCCCTATTGCCTTTCTGATTTTAAGTTCAAAGTTATCCTTTCTTTGGGTTTTAAGCCTTGTTTGGTAACCCAGTCTGCCCTGTTCTTTACTCCATAGCCAGGGTGGAGAAAAAAAGATCGATTTAATGCCTTTCTCCAGAAAATTGAGTTAAACATGGTTTCAGCTGGAATTTGAACTTTGAACTGTTTTCATTTTTTTGCATAGTTAATTATTAGTCCATGGCACATGCACATAATATATAAAAATTAGTCATGCACTTAATTCACCAAGTGAGTATGCAAGAGTTTGGGGAATTTGACTGTAGAGTGGTGGTGTGGGGATTGATTCATCTTAATGTTTAATTTCAACTATTTCTTGAAAGTAATAAGTTAATATTCAAATCTTTGGTGAATTTGACAATGGAGAGGAGAAAATAAAAATTATTCACCTCAATATTTAATTTCTACTGTTTTCTTCAAAGTAATATACTTGAATATGTGTTTGTGATATCTTGTAGGGTTTAAGTAAAAGTCTGTGGTTCTCTGTGCTGTTTGAATTCTACATATTTTATTACTAATGGTGGATACCTGGCATTGCTTGGAAGATCTTTGAATAATAGTTTATTATTGACAATTTATTTATATTTTTCAGCCATCTTATAGAAAATAATTCTTTATTTAATATTTAAAAAATAATGTTCATTTATTTTTTTGGTTTGTTTCAAAATAACTAAATTTAGCAATGCCACATTACCAATAGCATGCTTTCTGAGCAACCCCATTTTTTTTATTCAAAAACACACTTTAAATAAAATATAGTTAAATTCATAAAACAAATATTCAACAAGACTAATGTTGACTGCAACTTATGTCTATCTCCTAATTTTTATTTTTTTTCAAATACAAATGTAACTTGAAATGTAAACATAATTGATTTTCAAAACTAAATTCTCAATGTATATTACTTCTACTCTCGTTCAAAATAGTAATTAAATTCATTTACGGAGAAATGTTTGCTTCTTTAATGTAATGTTTAAAAGTAAAACTTTATTTACTTAAAAAAAAAAACTAAATTCTCCAAAATAAATAGTAAATAATTGTTTTTCGAGAAGTAAGGCTCGCTGTAGTTTTTGCTTTAAAAAAATGATTAAATATGTTTAAATATCTTGATTTAGTTATTTACTTTATTTAGATGTTTTAGCCACACACACACACACACACACACACACACACACACTTCCCCCTCTCTCACCCCCCCATATTTGAATAAATAAATATTAAATTATTTTTCAAATTATTGTATTTAATATTCTTTTTTAATATTCTTTTTAATTTACTTCATTTTAATATTCATTTTTTTTTTTTTTTTTTTTTTTTTAAGTTACACCTTTATTTACTATGGATGCGAAAATAAGTTCAAGAGAATAGAAATTTTAAAAATACATACATGTATAGCATTTAAAAAATATCAGCAGAGTTATGAAGTAAAAACGAATGGTAATCCTAATTAGGAATAAGAATTATTGCCATTCATTTTTACTTTTTAATTCCGAGGATTTTGAATGCATTCTAATGCTTTTTAATTTTAAAATATCTTTGTGAATGCAAATCATATGATAATTTTTTTACAAAAAAGCTGGCTTGGATGATAATGAATTTGGATATATATTTACTTTGTTGTTAATTAATGTAGATTTTTAGTTTTAACCGGACACACACAGACAACTGCTCGTTATATATGCATAGATATTCTATCTATCACTCCAAATGTTATTTAGTGGATAACCATGTTAGTTAAAACTCTCATTATTTTATTTTATATTTAAAAATTTTTTTTTTAAGTCGGCATCAATTATGTCTACTGGCCTGTGTTTTAGAGGCTTAAAGAAAATGTACTTTCCTGTATACTATGTCTGACATTATTTTCCTTCCATATGTGCAGGTCATTAGATATAATACACACTGTTTAAAAAAAAAAAAAAAAAAATTAAAACAAACAAAACAGAGGAATATACTCAAACATGGACATCCACTAAAATAACTTTTGGAGTGTTAAGAAATCATGGCATTGGGCTGTAAATAAATTCCGTTAATTGCTTTATATATATATATATATATATATATATATATATATATATATATATATGGTGGACTCTCCTGTCACATTCAATGTATGAGAGTCAAGCAACTCAGTCCCTAGGAACTGACAGTCCAGACACCAGCACATATGATTTAATTATAGTGCTGAATGTTTTGTGCAGAACCAACCACTCTCTTTGAAGGGCCGAATACGGAGATCTGGTGCACTGTGCCACAATGTCCCCAAATGACCCTTTGCAGGTTTTGAATTCAGAGTTGTCCTTCTCCTAGGCCAGTTGCCATCCAAGGCTATAGAACCCAGTCTATCCTGCTATTTATCCATAGCTGGAGGAGAAGAGGATTAATACCTTTCCCAAGGATATTAGTATATGTGAATATAATGGATTTGACTGGAATTCAAACTTGACTCTCTGATTCCTCAATCTAAGCTGCTATCCACTACTCCACTGTGCCTCATATATATATTACTCATATTTCAGGTTTTTTATTCTCATTACTTTGACTTCATTTAGACCTTAAGTAACAATCTTTATAGATATTTACAACATTTGACCTTGTGCAATCTAGCACAAGGTCAAATGTTGTAAAGAGATAGGATTTTGTATCATTTTTTTTTTTTTGTAAGAGGAGTTTCTCTTGCCTTTTCAATGATTCAAAATGTTGGCCTTACCCCTTACAATTAGCATGAGTGGGGTAACTTGACCACTAAGCAGGTCCTATTCATAATTATATTTCTCTAATTATTGTTTTGAGTTGGTTTTCTGTGCCAGTTACATAATCATTTCTGACAGTTCAAGAATATCTAACCTGTTGAACTTGTTTACCAGTACAATTTTCTGGTGTCTCATCACTGAAAAGAATTATACAGCCTCACATTTAAGAATAAGACTGTTCATATAAGCAACTTTGTACTAGCCATTTGTTGGTCTTCACTGTTGATTTTGTTCTTGCACACAGTTCTGAAATAGGAAATTTATACAGTGTCTTGAAAATTTGTCATATCTCAGGGTTTCAATAGATTTATTTAATGTCTCACCCTGAGCAAGGCAATAAAGCCACTAAGATGCAAATGGTTACTGAGTGTGAGACAATGAAAAAAAAAACTCATAAATAAAAGAACAGGAAATAAGACAGAAGATAACATTGCATTTAAATTTTAGTTGCCTAAGATGACACTAACCATGGTTAGCATCATCTTTGACAACTAAAATGTAAATGCCTTAAATCAGTAAAGTTTTCAGTTTTCATTATCACTTTGTGTGTTTTTTAAAGTGCTTACATAAACCAACACTCTTTAAACTCCAAAACCCTGATAGGCTTAAACATCCTCTGAGAGATATAAGCTATCTAAGATATATCTCTTGTTTTTGGCAGGAAGGATTTAACCTTTTAGCACTCTGCAATATTCATAAGTATTTCATTCATTGAGTATAAGTGGTCAGACAACTGAAGTAGTATTATCTTCAATTTTGTTAGTCATTTTCCTGTTGCCATAGGAGGATATGACAACACTTGTGCAAAATTCAACCACACTATTATCTGTTGATCAGAGTTGCATGTAGTGGCTGTACAAACATTTTGTTTGACAAATGAAGTCAATTACTTACAGACTGCTAAAAGTTAAATATGTAAAATTCAGTTTTCAAACTTGGGTTTTGAGATTTTATGTTAAATGAAAGACAGTTTATTTTAGATATATAAGTCTGAATTAATCTTAGGTTTCCTACTGTCAGTTGTGCAAAGATAACATTTGCATATCTCTTGTGCAAATGTAAAAAGAAAAATTTATGGTTTATATATACAATTGGTCCTTCTGCCTTTGAAAGGTCCCTGTACCCCTCACCCCTAATAAAAACGAGAAAACCATGATTCTCGGGTTCTTAATGCTGTAATTTTACACATTTATATCACTGCAAAGAATTGGAGAAAAATCTTAGAAAAAAAATTACCTTCTCCATTTCCGCTCACCCCTCACTTTTCCCTTCCTTTTTGATTTTTCTCCCTACCCCTTTCCCCTCTTCTGCACATTTCCCCCTTCTCCGTTTTTTCCCTCACTTCTCCTTCCTTGCTCTCGCTACACCCTTTTTTCTCCAACTTTCTTCTCTTTTTCTTTTCCTTTTACTTGGTCTCTGTTTCTCCCTCCCTCTCTCTCTCTCTGCTCCTCCCTCCCTCTCTCTCTCTCTGCTCCTCCCTCCCTCTCTCTCTCTCTGCTCCTCCCTCCCTCCCTCTCTCTCTGCTCCTCCCTCCCTCTCTCTCTGCCCCTCCCTCTCTCTCTGCCCCTCCCTCTCTCTCTGCCCCTCCCTCTCTCTCTGCCCCTCCCTCTCTCTCTGTGCTCCTCCCTCTCTCTCTGTGCTCCTCCCTCTCTCTCTGTGCTCCTCCCTCTCTCTCTGTGCTCCTCCCTCTCTCTCTGTGCTCCTCCCTCTCTCTCTGTGCTCCTCCCTCTCTCTCTCTGCTCCTCCCTCTCTCTCTGCTCCTCCCTCTCTCTCTGCTCCTCCCTCTCTCTCTGCTCCTCCCTCTCTCTCTGCTCCTCTCTCTCTCTCTCTGCTCCTCCCTCTCTCTCTCTCTCTGCTCCTCTCTCTCTCTCTCTCTCTGCTCCTCTCTCTCTCTCTCTCTCTGCTCCTCTCTCTCTCTCTCTCTCTGCTCCTCTCTCTCTCTCTCTCTCTGCTCCCCCCTCTCTCTCTGCTCCTCCCTCCCTATCTCCCTTTTCATATAATAGTTTTTAGGATTAATATAAAAAATGTGTAAATGTTACTTATTAGACAATAGCAGGACAAACTATCACAGAAAGAAACAACAACCTACTGCAGGAAATATTCTGCTTCATCAGTCCTGAAAGAGACGTCATCATCCAAGTGTGTATATCATGTAGCACTTAACTGACTCAAGTAATAAATAACTTTCAAAAACAAAATAGCCTTTCTAAGAAATAGGAATGAATAACTTTACTGAATTAAAAAAAAAAAAACTAACTTTTTTAGACGTTGCAATTTAAAAAATAAATTAGTTTACAGTGGGTGTTCAACATTCTAAAACTGATTGAGAATAAAATTGATTGTTTTTTTTTTGTATTTCTGAAATGTTGAATTTATTTCTTGTAATTTAAAAGAAAGTTGTGTGTTTCTTGTAATTTAAAAGAAAGTTGTGTGCTTAGTTTTCTTTTTCTTTTTACAGGCACGGATAGCATTTTTGCAAGGTGAGCGGAAAGGACAAGAAAATCTGAAGCAGGATTTAGTAAGGAGGATTAAAATGTTGGAATATGCTTTGAAATCAGAGAGGTGAGTTGTCTTTTCTTTTTTAATCATAAATTATCTCCTCTTGCTTTTCATTTTTTTCTTTTTTTCTCTCTTCCCCCCTCTCTCTTCCCCTATCTCTCTTCTTCCCTATCTTCTCTCTCACCTATCTCTCATTGTTGTGAGTTCTTTTCTTTTTTTAATCATTTTTTAAATTATCTCTTGCTTTTCATCTTCTTTCCCCTTTCTCTCTTTCCACGCCCTCTCTACCCCCTCCCTAATCTTTTTAAAATTCTTTTTATAAGATCATTATAATAAATAAATCATAAAAAGTATACTTTTTTTCTTTTTACATCATCATAATTTAAGTGTGCTGTGATGTAGACAAACCATTTTTATCTTAGACTATTTTGCACAAGGGCAAAAAACAAAAGTCACTCCTTTTGTACACCGAGGAGTCTTGGAAAATAGACTGCCTAAAATATAACTTTAACACTTAGGGCGGTAATGACATGTTTTAAAATTACAGAATTTATCTTTTTAGCTGATGTTATAGCCACTATTTTTCCATTTACTGAATTTATCAGATTTATTATCTATCAATTAATTTGTATTGAAGGTATAGAGCAAATCATTTGCAAAAGACAGGATATTTTCTTTATATCACAATCCCAAAGGGTTCAGATGTGTTCAATAGAATTTTTTTTTTTTGCTTTCAAAATAGTTGTCAGTGGCTATATATGTATTTTTCCGTTTTTATATTTCTATATGTAGTGGTGATTCTTAACATAAAAAAACAAACTAGGAAGGCCGCAGCTTCTGTTGGGATTTCCATTAAGTTTTCCAATAAAATACTCTTTTTAAAAATAAATTATTCGACATTGTTTAACCTTTTTGTCCACCAAAAAACTGTGTGTCAAAAGGACGCTTATTCCTTTGATACCGTTATTACTGTATACACTTCTGACTACCTTGGCAATGTTTATCTACAAGACTTGTAAAAATGTGTGAACATAGTACAATGCAATATTTATTATTTACCTTTCTTAAAGATTTATTGTTTTATAACGAAATAAATTTGTAATTGTTTATAAATTTTTGAAATGAAAATATTTTCAAAATATGTAAACTATTTATAATTTTATAAATAATGATGAAAACATTTATAAAAACAGAAAAATACATACATAGTCGCTGACAACTATTTTTTGGGGAAAAAAAAAAAAAAAATTCTATTTTCCCCCAAATCTAATAGTGTTCAATATCTTTGTCAATTCTCAAGAATAAAGCAGGTGTATAAAACAACTTTGTTAGGGTTTTATAAAATAAAAATTAATCGTTGCTGAGGATGTTGTGTGTCTACAGTAATAATGGTATCAAGGGAATAACCGTCCTTTTGATATTTTTTGCAGGCCCAAAGGTTAAACATTGCCAATTATTTATTCATCTTCTATGTGCCATGTCCCTTCAGGACAGCGATCAAGACTCTCCACAATTTCCTGTCCTTTGTAGCTCTTAATATATTTTTTTCCTATTGCTGCTAAACCCTGTTCTGCCATCCATTTACACAAGTTCATTAAGTAGGTTGTCCACTGCTTTCCTCTGTCCATCTTGCCTTCAGTATTCATTAATGACTGATTATTGAACATTCTAAGGAAATTAGAATTTTCCGATTTTTGGTAGCTTTTTAAAACCTGGGATTTGCTTTTGCTTTGTACACACTCAGTTGTTCATCTCTCAAATACCTTAACTTTTCTGATTTTGACATCAGAGATTAAGATTTCAGAGTATGACCAATAATTCTTATACAGTGAATCACATTGTACACCTGACAGTAGCCATTTTATTTACCTTGTGAACTGTCCCCATGTATTTGAGAACTTTTATGATTGTGTCCTTAGATCTTTATAAATAAATCCTCATTATTTGTCATAGGTAATCTTTTCTTATTTTAGATGACTATATTTCCATAATATATATATATATATATATATATATATATATATATAAATAAATACAATTTTGATATAATTATTATATAATGTAGTTTTTTTGTTTTTTTCTTTTTGTTTTCTTCTTTATTTTTTTCTTTCTTTAGGGAGGGATTGCAACTTAACAGCTTTAGGACAGGACTTCCACTACCCTCACACTTAAGATTTGAATGACCAATATTCTAAATTGCTCACCAAACTATGGAAATTCTTTTCGATAGGTAGTTCATTTTCTATAGATAGTAAACATAAAAGATTTGGTTAGACAATTTCCAGACTGAGACAAATCAGCTGTTTGAAACTCCAAAAGCTGCTAGAATAATTCCAAAGGTCGACTTACTATCTCACTTATGTTGTCTCTGCTGAATGTTAATTGGCTTAAGTGTCTGTCTTTTGGCTGCTCTAATAATATAACCCATATGTAACTTTTATTCTTAGGTTGATTTGAATACACTCTACCATATTTGCTGTTTTGCAATGGGGATTGGTTTAATTTTATATAAAAGTATCATTTTGATTATGAAAATCATAAATAGATAAGATACATTGGCTTTTCTTTCTTTAGTGAATTGTACAGTTATGTAATTCTGTTTAACATTTTTTGTGTTTATGTTATTTGACATTGACTCATAAGCAATACCCCCCTCCCCCACAAAAATATTGTCACTTTTTAAGGTTCCTGGAGTAAGAGACATTGTGAAGTGATAATGCATCTGTTTCTCTTGCATTTTCCAAGTAAATGCCTATGAGGATACTTTTTTTTTTTTTTGTTGTTGTTACAGTTAAATCATTGAAAGTACCAGTTCTTGTTTACTCATCATTGGTCAGTATTTAGACAGCGGACTACTTAGGAACATTGGGTGCTGTAAGCATTAGATGAGTAACCCCCCCCCCCCATCTAACATTTGGAATGCTGGTATGTGGTAAAAGATGGTGCATACAGTGACACGGTGTTGTTTTGTATCACATTATACTTTGGCTTGGCAGAGCAATGTCACTAGCAATGGCAAAGAGATACAGTTTCTAAAGGTGAGACAGTGCAATTTTTAGTTGGAGCTGTAACTGCTAATTCTACCAACGTTCACTTGGATTTCAACTGAAAAACATTGATTACTGAATATAATCCTTCAATGTTCGTTCGAGAAAGAGGATATCTTAAATATCTGAAGAAAATCAGTGTCAGTTTATTTGTATTGTGTGTGAATATAAATATAAAAATAGCAAACATGAAGTTCTAACACCATTTCAAGCAAATAGTTAATTTCATTGACTAACAAGTGGGTGGATACGGGTAAAACCAACCAATTAGCAGGTTAAAGAAATCATAAAAGAACTTGAATGATTTCAACTTGTTGGGGTCACTCAGGATTTTTATGCAAATGCTGATCTTAATAGAAACATTGAAGTTTACATACTTTTGGAAAAAATTGAAAAACAAAATCTGGGCAGATGATGTTGAAGAAATGTTTTTGTAAGAAATAGTTTAGTTATGATGTAATTGTGTGAAACAAATGGAAAATGCTTATTTTTATCATCCTTAATTGTTTTGTTTTTTCAAAACATTTCTATAAGCATTGATGGACCATCTGAAAGGATGGGAACTCATTGTAATATTTCTGATTGATAATTTTCATTGCTTGATGCAAATTCGCCCCCCCCCCCATTGGGACAAATGTAGGTTTTGCTTTTGCACAAATTGTTAGTGTATTCGGATATTATGTTTTGTAAAGAAATTTTATAAATTTTTAGTGAGAAAATTATTAAATTATTCAATGAAATTTCTTTGATTAATTTTCTTAAATTTTTATGTTAAGGTTTCATTGATGAAGAGAATTTTAGATTGTAGGTTTTATGTACCTAATTGTCATGGAAAGACAAATTCCCAAGGATAAGCGTTCAAACCTCAACAAACGCTTATTGCCAATAAAACCTGCTTGCTTAATGGTTATAGAACAATTTATGTTTAGAAATAATAAGTAGAAATGACTTTTTGTTTTTAAGTCATTTCACCCCCAAGCAAGGTGATAAAGCCACTGAGACTCAATGGAGTTAAAAAATGTGAGAAAAATCCTTGTTAAGAACAAGATTCAAGGAAATTGAAGGTGACAATTGGCATTGCATTTAAATTTTTGATGATGAAAGTTGATTGGAAAGTAAGAATCTGAAAGAGTTCCACAAGAAAGAAGTGAAAGAGAAATTGTTAGCATAAAACTTATTGTTACATCTAGCAATTTCAACAGTAAAATGAAACTTAGCTGCCAGTCTAGTACTTTTAAATGGAAATACTTTAAAAATAAAATAGCTTAATTTTCTGCAGTAAACATTAATATGACCAGATATGGGTTAAATAGTGGGATAGACCTAACTACTAATCTAGTAGCATGCTTAAATTCATGAAGTTGAGGCACCAAGGAGGAAAGCTCATCAGAACAATTGCCATGAAAATATTTGTAGAAAAGATAGAGGGAATCCACATTACATTGGTAAGAAAGTGACTAAATTCAAGATGCCAGGTCAGGACCGATTATTTTACAGATCCTTTGAATTTTGTCAAGAATCTCTAGCTATATAGTAGGAGCACCAGACCAGATATGGCAGCAATATTCAGTACATGGATGAATATACTTTTCATTGTAGACCTAGCAATTGATTCAATATAATCTCTCCACTTCATGTCGGTGGAAAATGTGAGCCCAAGAAGGTGAAAAGTGTTGCTCTCCTGGAACTTAGTATCCGCCATGCTGATGGCAGGTAGAAAAGGTTCTCTATTGTGATTAAATGAAAGCAGTTTTGTTTTAGAAGCATTAAAATTTTGGAGAAAAAAAAAAAAAAAAAAAAAAAAAAAGAAGGTATCTGTGGTGGACTGATTATTTACATTCTGATGGGGTATAGCAATTTAAAAAAGCTGATGATATCAGCTATTTAGACATAATTGAGAGCAATAGTTGCCAGACTGCTTGATAGAATGCTGCTTGCATTGAGTAATCAAGCAAAAACCTAAATTGCTGTAGAAGTGTGTGCAAGGAGTGATAAGCATTCTACAGTTCTAGTACTTAAGGAAATTGTAGCCTAATGCTAGCAATGTACCAGCTGACTGGTACATTGTTACTATCAAAGAAAGGTATGCACATCAAAATTTTCTGTCATCCTGCTGTGTAAAATGGAAAACCATTAAAAAAAAATTTATTTCCGAGATTGCTCTGTAGAAACAAAATGTATTTTGTGTGGCTGGGAGTTGCTGGTCTTGTAGCTGAAAATATTAATTCATTTCCCACAGGTGGCAGAAGTTATTAAACTCTCTCTATTTGCGAGGAATTTTAATACTTATTTATCTCTGGTCACAAAATGAAATGGAAATGGCTTGCTGTTTTGAAAGAAATGATTATACAACTTAAAAAAAAAGAAGTGCTTAATGTATATTTAAAAGATAGAAAATACAGAGCAATTTAAACTTTTCTGAAATGTAGATAAAAGAAATCTGAACCTTTCTGCTACCAGAATTTCTTCTATGGATCTTCAGGGAGTAAAAAGTCCTGACTTTGACTTTTTAAAGTACATTTTAATTTTAGAAGTGTGTGTGTGTGTGTGTGTGTGTGTGTGTGTGTGTCTAAGATATAGACTGGAATCCAACAGAATGATTGTATAAGGAACAAATATGAAACATTAGTAAATTTAACGTTTCACTTTTATTAAAGCTTCATCAGGAAATGAAATATGGTAGATAAAAGAAATTCTGGTATTTTTCTTTTTTTTTTTTTTTTTTTTTTTTTTTTTTTTTTTTTTGTGTGTGTGTGTATATATATATATATATATATATAATATATATGGTCAGTTTGGCAATTTATGTTTCGGTATAGGTTACATCCCCCCCCCCCCCTTGATACCACGGTTTTTGATTCGGTTTTTAATTTAGTATTTTTGCTTTCTAAGGAAGCCATTCATTTTGTGTAATTTCCAGTCTATATCTGATTTCATTTGAGATTGATAAAATTTGCAACTAGGTCTGTTCAACTCGCAAATTCTTGTGTATTTCTGGTCCAATCTTAAAAATATTCATATAGCTGGAAAGAAAATAAAATCTTTTTAAGTAGGTAATTTGTATGGGAGTTTCATTGAATTTTTTTGTTTTTTTACTGCAAGTTAAAACTGTATTTCTTCAACCAGCCGAAAATACGAAATATAATTCCACCCCTTATCCCCAAAATTTTACAGGTTACTTTAATGTTTTTCAAAATCAACCTGACCAATCTTTATCAATATTCTTGAAATTGTACACTCAATTAGAAGACACCTTAAACTACAACCAAGATGTTCATTTCTTCTGTGACCCGAGGAAGCAAATTCTTTCAAAAATTATAAAGGAAGCAAAAAAAAAAAAAAAAAAAAAAACCCCCCAAGAAACAATACAGCAATTCCTTTTTGGTATGCCAATTGACTGTTATTGGGGTTTTGCAAATAAATTTCTTCTAAACAAGGAAAATCAAGGAGTTGTTTTTTCCCCCCTAAATAAATTTGTTTTATCTAGCGAATACACCTAAAATTAAATATTAAAAATGATTAAAAGCTTTTAATTTCATTTTTAGAATGTGTATGTTTCCAAATCTGCGAGTATCACCTGTTCTTTTTTTTAGATACACATTTTAAAACTGAAATTAAAAACTATTTTAATCATTTTAATATAATCTTACTTAAATGTATTATTTGCTAGATAAAACCATGAAGTTTGTAAAAATAAAATGAATTAATTTTCCTTGTTTAGAAGAATTTTATAGGCAGAACACCCACCAAACACTAGTGGCTAAAAAATAATTTTTAAATTGGGTTTAAAATAAATGACTTGCAGTTTTGAAAATAAACAGTACACATTTTAAAACCGAGATTAAAACTTACTTTATTTTTTTAATATCTAATTTTAGGTGTATTTACTGAGATAGAAATATAATTTTACTTGTAGAAAACAATTTTCTGAATAGAGATTTGCATATCTGAAAATTATACACATTTTAAAAGTGAAATTAAGTTCTATTTTAATTATTCTTAATATCTAATTTGGGTGCATTCTCTAGATAAAAAATAAATTTATTTATAAAAAAAAAAAAATCTTCATTCATTTTTCTTGTTTACAACAATTTTATTTTGTGATTGCTGTAGTGGCTTGCTAGAAAACTATTACTCTTCCTTACAAAAAAAAAAACAGCTTAATAAGATTTAACATTAAGATGAAACTGGCAACTATTTTTAATTTTTATCTTTACTTACTATTCTGTTAATTTTACTGTGGAAAGATTTTTTTTTTTTTTTTTTTAAACTGAAACCTAGATTTCAGACATTTGTATTTCCTTTTTTTCTTCATTTCTTTTGTAAACAAATAGATTTCACATTTATTTCCTAAAACTAGTCAGTTAAATGTTTTTAACATATTTTGTTCACTCTTTTTTCTTAGAATGGTATAAAGTAGTTAATTTTATTAACATCTGAAAGTCTTTTTCAATAGTGATAGTACTTAAACTGAACGATTTTGATTTTGTAAAAAATTTCAATACTGTTTCACAATGTGAAGATGAAACTGAAAAGTTTTTTTTTTTTTTTTTTTTTTGTTATACTGCACATCTCTAAAATGTGTGTGTGTGCGCACACACTTAGTTGTATGAATGTGAGTTTGTAAGTAAGTATGTTAGCTCTATCACTGATATTTAGCACGTTCCAATAAGTACCACACATATATAATATATAAATAAATCATGTAGACACTCCCATCAGTTTCGATATATGAAGGTCCAACAACCTCCTTCAGTTATGTTTGTGTTGTATGTGACACATTAGTCCTGCTCGTGACCTGGACATGAGTTCATATATTGTGCAACAGCAAGGATCTAGACATAGGAATATTTGCTGATGCTTTTTTTGCTGTTGTCTTTTGTCTCTTAGCCAGTTAACGACTGATTTAGTAGTTTCTGATACTACTCTGGTACAAATATCTCCAGTTATTTCTATTTAGGGCAACTTACTTGAAGTTAATGTGAGGCACATTGACAGCTGAGAGGTTACTATAAGAAAAATAAGAAGTTTACACCATGTCTTTTAAGGAAAGTATAACTTCTGAAAATAAATTAATTTTACTATTGAGTCTCTTGAAGAAAAAGATGTAATTTATGCAAAACTTGAACTTGAAAGTGAGATTATATATATATATATATATATATATATAGTGACAAGTGAGATTATATATATATATATATATATATATATATATATATATATATAGTGACAAGTGAGATTATATATATATATATATATATATATATATATAGTGACAAGTGAGATTATATATATATATATATATATATAGTGACAAGTGAGATATATATATATATATATATATATATAGTGACAAGTGAGATTATATATATATATATATATATATATATATATATAGTGACAAGTGAGATTATATATATATATATATATATATAGTGACAAGTGAGATTATATATATATATATATATATATATATATAGTGACAAGTGAGATTATATATATATATATATATATATATATAGTGACAAGTGAGATTATATATATATATATATATATATATATATAGTGACAAGTGAGATTATATATATATATATAGTGACAAGTGAGATTATATATATATATATATATATATATATAGTGACAAGTGAGATTATATATATATATATATATATATATATATATAGTGACAAGTGAGATTATATATATATATATATATATATATATATAGTGACAAGTGAGATTATATATATATATATATATATATATATATAGTGACAAGTGAGATTATATATATATATATATATATATATATATATAGTGACAAGTGAGATTATATATATATATATATATATATATATATATAGTGACAAGTGAGATTATATATATATATATATATATATATATATATAGTGACAAGTGAGATTATATATATATATATATATATATATATAGTGACAAGTGAGATTATATATATATATATATATATATATATAGTGACAAGTGAGATTATATATATATATATATATATATATATATAGTGACAAGTGAGATTATATATATATATATATATATATATATATATATATAGTGACAAGTGAGATTATATATATATATATATATATATATATATATATAGTGACAAGTGAGATTATATATATATATATATATATATATAGTGACAAGTGAGATTATATATATATATATATATATATATATATATATATAGTGACAAGTGAGATTATATATATATATATATATATATATATATATATATATATATAGTGACAAGTGAGATTATATATATATATATATATAGTGACAAGTGAGATTATATATATATATATATATATATATATATATAGTGACAAGTGAGATTATATATATATATATATATATATATATATATATATATAGTGACAAGTGAGATTATATATATATATATATATATATATATATAGTGACAAGTGAGATTATATATATATATATATATATATAGTGACAAGTGAGATTATATATATATATATATATATAGTGACAAGTGAGATTATATATATATATATATATATAGTGACAAGTGAGATTATATATATATATATATATATAGTGACAAGTGAGATTATATATATATATATATATATATATAGTGACAAGTGAGATTATATATATATATATATATATATAGTGACAAGTGAGATTATATATATATATATATATATATAGTGACAAGTGAGATTATATATATATATAGTGACAAGTGAGATTATATATATATATAGTGACAAGTGAGATTATATATATATATATATATATATAGTGACAAGTGAGATTATATATATATATATATATATAGTGACAAGTGAGATTATATATATATATATATATATAGTGACAAGTGAGATTATATATATATATATATATATATAGTGACAAGTGAGATTATATATATATATATATATAGTGACAAGTGAGATTATATATATATATATATATAGTGACAAGTGAGATTATATATATATATATATATAGTGACAAGTGAGATTATATATATATATATATAGTGACAAGTGAGATTATATATATATATATATATATATATATAGTGACAAGTGAGATTATATATATATATATATATATATATATATAGTGACAAGTGAGATTATATATATATATATATATATATATAGTGACAAGTGAGATTATATATATATATATATATAGTGACAAGTGAGATTATATATATATATATATATATAGTGACAAGTGAGATTATATATATATATATATATATATAGTGACAAGTGAGATTATATATATATATATATAGTGACAAGTGAGATTATATATATATATATATAGTGACAAGTGAGATTATATATATATATATATAGTGACAAGTGAGATTATATATATATATATATATATATATAGTGACAAGTGAGATTATATATATATATATATATATATAGTGACAAGTGAGATTATATATATATATATATATATATATATATATATAGTGACAAGTGAGATTATATATATATATATATATATAGTGACAAGTGAGATTATATATATATATATATATAGTGACAAGTGAGATTATATATATATATATATATATATATATATATATATATATATATAGTGACAAGTGAGATTATATATATATATAGTGACAAGTGAGATTATATATATATATATATAGTGACAAGTGAGATTATATATATATATATATATATATATAGTGACAAGTGAGATTATATATATATATATATATATATATATAGTGACAAGTGAGATTATATATATATATATATATATATATATATATATAGTGACAAGTGAGATTATATATATATATATATATATATATATAGTGACAAGTGAGATTATATATATATATATATATATAGTGACAAGTGAGATTATATATATATATATATATATATATATATAGTGACAAGTGAGATTATATATATATATATATATATATATAGTGACAAGTGAGATTATATATATATATATATATATATAGTGACAAGTGAGATTATATATATATATATATAGTGACAAGTGAGATTATATATATATATATATAGTGACAAGTGAGATTATATATATATATATATAGTGACAAGTGAGATTATATATATATATATATATAGTGACAAGTGAGATTATATATATATATATATATATAGTGACAAGTGAGATTATATATATATATATATATATAGTGACAAGTGAGATTATATATATATATATATATATATATATATAGTGACAAGTGAGATTATATATATATATATAGTGACAAGTGAGATTATATATATATATATATATATAGTGACAAGTGAGATTATATATATATATATATATATAGTGACAAGTGAGATTATATATATATATATATATATAGTGACAAGTGAGATTATATATATATATATATATATAGTGACAAGTGAGATTATATATATATATATATATATATATATAGTGACAAGTGAGATTATATATATATATATATATATATAGTGACAAGTGAGATTATATATATATATATATATATAGTGACAAGTGAGATTATATATATATATATATATATAGTGACAAGTGAGATTATATATATATATATATATATATATAGTGACAAGTGAGATTATATATATATATATATATATATATAGTGACAAGTGAGATTATATATATATATATATATATATAGTGACAAGTGAGATTATATATATATATAGTGACAAGTGAGATTATATATATATATAGTGACAAGTGAGATTATATATATATATATATATATATAGTGACAAGTGAGATTATATATATATATATATATATAGTGACAAGTGAGATTATATATATATATATATATATAGTGACAAGTGAGATTATATATATATATATATATATATATAGTGACAAGTGAGATTATATATATATATATATATAGTGACAAGTGAGATTATATATATATATATATATAGTGACAAGTGAGATTATATATATATATATATAGTGACAAGTGAGATTATATATATATATATATAGTGACAAGTGAGATTATATATATATATATATATATATATATAGTGACAAGTGAGATTATATATATATATATATATATATATAGTGACAAGTGAGATTATATATATATATATATATATATATAGTGACAAGTGAGATTATATATATATATATATATAGTGACAAGTGAGATTATATATATATATATATATATATATAGTGACAAGTGAGATTATATATATATATATATATAGTGACAAGTGAGATTATATATATATATATATATATAGTGACAAGTGAGATTATATATATATATATATATATAGTGACAAGTGAGATTATATATATATATATATAGTGACAAGTGAGATTATATATATATATATATAGTGACAAGTGAGATTATATATATATATATATAGTGACAAGTGAGATTATATATATATATATATATATATAGTGACAAGTGAGATTATATATATATATATATATATATAGTGACAAGTGAGATTATATATATATATATATATATATATATATATAGTGACAAGTGAGATTATATATATATATATATATATAGTGACAAGTGAGATTATATATATATATATATATAGTGACAAGTGAGATTATTATATATATATATATATATATATATATATATATATATATAGTGACAAGTGAGATTATATATATATATAGTGACAAGTGAGATTATATATATATATATATAGTGACAAGTGAGATTATATATATATATATATATATATATATATATAGTGACAAGTGAGATTATATATATATATATATATATATATAGTGACAAGTGAGATTATATATATATATATATATATATATATATATATAGTGACAAGTGAGATTATATATATATATATATATATATATATATATAGTGACAAGTGAGATTATATATATATATATATATATAGTGACAAGTGAGATTATATATATATATATATATATATATATATATAGTGACAAGTGAGATTATATATATATATATATATATATATATAGTGACAAGTGAGATTATATATATATATATATATATATAGTGACAAGTGAGATTATATATATATATATATATAGTGACAAGTGAGATTATATATATATATATATAGTGACAAGTGAGATTATATATATATATATATAGTGACAAGTGAGATTATATATATATATATATATAGTGACAAGTGAGATTATATATATATATATATATAGTGACAAGTGAGATTATATATATATATATATATATAGTGACAAGTGAGATTATATATATATATATATATATATATATATAGTGACAAGTGAGATTATATATATTATATATAGTGACAAGTGAGATTATATATATATATATATATATATATATAGTGACAAGTGAGATTATATATATATATATATATATATATATAGTGACAAGTGAGATTATATATATATATATATATATAGTGACAAGTGAGATTATATATATATATATATATATAGTGACAAGTGAGATTATATATATATATATATATATATATATATATAGTGACAAGTGAGATTATATATATATATATATATATATAGTGACAAGTGAGATTATATATATATATATATATAGTGACAAGTGAGATTTTATATATATATATATATATATATATATAAGATGAAAGTAAAGCCAGCTGGAGTAGCCAAGAAGTTGGTGGAAAAACACACCAGGAAACTTACCTGAACTAAATAAAAGTAGACTGTGCGAAATAGCCCAGATTGAACCTAACCTGAAAAAGTGGTCACACATGTGTTTGTGTATGTAGCCCTATTTACTTTAAAGGCTGCTATAATACTGCTTCCCAATCCCATGCTTGAGACTGAAATTGAAGGTTTAGAATGAAATAGGTTTGAAATCTAGTACCATATATACTTGAGTATAGTAAAAGTATTTATGATAGGTTTTTTTATTAAAAAAATAGGGGTGTCACATTATGCACACGTATGTTTTTTAAGTTAACTCATGCATTTTCAGTGATTGGTTGCACTATATGCAGGAAAATTTTTCCTGGAGGAGTTAAAATTCATACAAAAGAAAATTCAGGGGTCACACTATATATGAAGTTGGTTTATACATGAGTATATATGGTAATAATAAAAAGCAAATATATTTATATCAAAATTTTGGAATATAAAACGTCATTGAGGCTCTCAAACAGGAAAATAGCTGTGAATAATAAACACTTGACATATTTTAGTTACATTGCGCCAGTTATTTTACACCGAAGTGGCTAGTGCCTGACATGCTGTGATATGTATGTGAGAAGATTGTGAATTTGTTCCTTTTCATTACCCTCTTTTCTTTACCCTCACCCTCTTTTCTTTACCCTCACCCTCTTTTCTTTACCCTCACCCTCTTTTCTTTACCCTCACCCTCTTTTCTTTACCCTCACCCTCTTTTCTTTACCCTCTTTCCTTTTCTTTACCCTCACCCTCTTTTCTTTACCCTCTTTCCTTTTCTTTTCTTTACCCTCTTTCCTTTTCTTTTCTTTACCCTCTTTCCTTTTCTTTTCTTTACCCTCTTTCCTTTCCTTTTCTTTACCCTCTTTCCTTTTCTTTTCTTTACCCTCTTTCCTTTTCTTTTCTTTACCCTCTTTCCTTTTCTTTTCTTTACCCTCTTTCCTTTTCTTTTCTTTACCCTCTTTCCTTTTCTTTTCTTTACCCTCTTTCCTTTCCTTTTCTTTACCCTCTTTCCTTTTCTTTTCTTTACCCTCTTTCCTTTTCTTTTCTTTACCCTCTTTCCTTTCCTTTTCTTTACCCTCTTTCCTTTTCTTTTCTTTACCCTCTTTCCTTTTCTTTTCTTTACCCTCTTTCCTTTTCTTTTCTTTACCCTCTTTCCTTTTCTTTTCTTTACCCTCTTTCCTTTCCTTTTCTTTACCCTCTTTCCTTTTCTTTTCTTTACCCTCTTTCCTTTTCTTTTCTTTACCCTCTTTCCTTTTCTTTTCTTTACCCTCTTTCCTTTCCTTTTCTTTACCCTCTTTCCTTTTCTTTTCTTTACCCTCTTTCCTTTTCTTTTCTTTACCCTCTTTCCTTTTCTTTTCTTTACCCTCTTTCCTTTTCTTTTCTTTACCCTCTTTCCTTTTCTTTTCTTTACCCTCTTTCCTTTTCTTTTCTTTACCCTCTTTCCTTTTCTTTTCTTTACCCTCTTTCCTTTTCTTTTCTTTACCCTCTTTCCTTTTCTTTTCTTTACCCTCTTTCCTTTTCTTTTCTTTACCCTCTTTCCTTTTCTTTTCTTTACCCTCTTTCCTTTTCTTTTCTTTACCCTCTTTCCTTTTCTTTTCTTTACCCTCTTTCCTTTTCTTTTCTTTACCCTCTTTCCTTTTCTTTTCTTTACCCTCTTTCCTTTTCTTTTCTTTACCCTCTTTCCTTTTCTTTTCTTTACCCTCTTTCCTTTCCTTTTCTTTACCCTCTTTCCTTTCCTTTTCTTTACCCTCTTTCCTTTACCCTCTTTTCTTTTCTTTATCCTCTTTTCTTTTCTTTATCCTCTTTTCTTTTCTTTTCTTTACCCTCTTTTCTTTTCTTTACCCTCTTTTCTTTTCTTTACCCTCTTTTCTTTTCTTTACCCTCTTTTCTTTTCTTTACCCTCTTTTCTTTTCTTTACCCTCTTTTCTTTTCTTTACCCTCTTTTCTTTTCTTTACCCTCTTTTCTTTTCTTTACCCTCTTTTCTTTTCTTTACCCTCTTTTCTTTTCTTTTCTTTACCCTCTTTTCTTTTCTTTTCTTTACCCTCTTTTCTTTTCTTTACCCTCTTTTCTTTTCTTTACCCTCTTTTCTTTTCTTTACCCTCTTTTCTTTTCTTTTTCTCTGTCCTCTTTTTCTCTGTCCTCTTTTTCTCTGTCCTCTTTTTCTCTGTCCTCTTTTTCTCTGTCCTCTTTTTCTCTGTCCTCTTTTTCTCTGTCCTCTTTTTCTCTGTCCTCTTTTTCTCTGTCCTCTTTTTCTCTGTCCTCTTTTTCTTCAGTTAACTTAGATTGACATTTATTGATTAAATTTATTGGGTAAAATTAAATGAGACTAGTTCCAATCTGTAGTATGATGGGCATCACCAAACTTCTAAAATTCTATTTTGGACTGTGTCCAAAATGATTGGCAAGGACAAAGGTAAAAGTCTAATGGATTTTTTTTTTTTACTCAATTTCACTTTATTTGGCTATGTGCCACAGTCAGTCAAGATTAATAAACTTCACAAATATTATAAATATACTGGATCTATTAAATCTGTTGTCTTTTAGTCTTTAAAGTATGAGAGTCCATCAGATCAGTTGTTAGCACTGAACAGACTACTTGCATGTATGATTTGATTATATCAGGCAAGGCTTGTGCAGAACCAACCACACTTTTCAGAACTGAATACTGAGAACTGGTGGATTTAGTGCCACAAACTCTCAAAATGATCCTTCTCAGCTTTTGAATTCAGAGTTTTCCTTTTCTTCGACTGGTTGCTAACCAAGGCTTAAGAACCTAGACTGCCCTACTATTTAATTCACACCTAAGAGACAGATGGATTCATACCTTCTCAAGGGACATTTGCACATAAGTAAATTTAACAAACTTAACTGGAATTCAAACACTGCTCTCAGATTTCTTGTTCTGATCTGTTATCCATTATGCCACACACACACACACACACACACGTACGTTTTAAAAAAGAAAAGAAAATGGTGCAATACTGAAATCCAAAGGCACATTGGGATGATGAAAGAAGCTAAGCAACATATTAATAAGCAAGAAAATTTGATTAAAAACAAAAAGTACTGAACTGCTATGTAATATCAGTCCTCCTATATGCCAGTGAGTGCTTGGCAATCTCCTCACAGATGAAGAGATTTGAAGCAGCAGAAATGTGATTCTACAGAAGGATACTGAGAATATCATGGACTGAACATGTGAGCAACAACAAAGTTTTAAAGAAAATGGGAACAAAAAGACACTCTGACTTTGCATCAGAAAGTTAGGAAAGAGGGCTTGGAGAATTTGATACTCACAGAACAAATTGAAAGCAAGAGGGGATAGCGGAAAGCAGTGCATAACCTACCAAATAAACTTGTGTAAATAGTTGGCACAACAAATTAGTAGAGATAGCAAAAAGACAAAGGACAGGAAAATGTGGAGAGCTATGATCCCCCACGTCCTGAAGGGACATAGCATATAGAAAAACTGCTCATCCTTGTTTCACTTTACAAATCTTTAAAAAGTTTCTTAATCGCTTTTTTTTTTTTTTTTTTTTGTTAATGTATTTGTCTGCAATAAGTAACTGATTCCTGAAAAGTATTACACCTAAATGTTATTAATGGTGGGGGATGAGGAACAATTTATTTTCAACACTTGTTATTGCATTTTCTCCCCACCAACCACCACCCACCAACTCCACTCTCTCAGGCACTCAATTGGAATTGAACTTGTATAATTGAACATAGGACTGGCAGGCTAACATTTCATTTTGTGTAGGTGTTAAAAATTACAAGAAATGGAAGTCTGCTTCTATTATAAAAGTCTAATGTTCAATTTGATTTTTATTTTTTATTTTTTTTCTAAAATTCTTTTCCTATTGCTTCTGTTTGTCTGTTTCAACCATTGAACAAGAGAATGCTCAGCATTATTTCATCTTTTAACATTAACCTTATTACTTCTAACTTGTATCAGTTTTCAAACTAAACACTTTTTTAGTATATTTCATGACGTTTTGGTACTGTTTTTGAACCTGTAGTGTCTAGGAGTATAGGGGCCACAGCCAAACCATGTTAGGTGATTCTGCTGCAATTTCAGTAGTAAGTCTATTTTACAAGGTGCAGTTACTAGTGCCAGTTTTGAATTCAGTTGTCTTTCTCAACTGGCTACCAACAAAGGTGAGAAAACCCAGTCAGGTATGTAACTCATAGTTGGAGTGAGGTTAAAGTGTGGGGAGAAGAGATGGATTCATACCTTTCCCCAAGGACACTTGTACAAAAGTAACATCCATAATTTGAACTTTGCTCACTGATCCTACTTTTTGCACCAATAGCAGCTACTCAACGTGTATATCCATTGGTCCTTATCCAGCCTTGATTTTGAAGTCACCTTATATACAAGGAATTTTTTTTTTTTTTTTTTTTTTTTTTTTATATAAAGTAATGCTTTAAAATTGACTAGTAATAGATATTTAATTTACATAATTAAAATGATTGTTCGCAATCTGATTATATTATGAAGACAAATCATTCTGATAACAAAAACCTAAGCATGTGGAGAGATTGGGGTGGAAATGAAAGGAAAAATGAAACTATCTGACCTTAAGCAGTCTTCTGGTAGCTATTTGAAACAAAGCTATAAACTACGCAGCACTTGATGATTTTATTTTCCTTCTTTTTTTTTTTCAAAACAGAATGCAAGGTGGGGGTGAGCAGAATTCAATGCTTGAAAATTGAGCAGCATGCTAGAGTTGAATTTCAAGCTGTCTGCTAGCAAAAAATATCTACAGTTGACATTTACTTATCGATTTGATGCTGGAACCATTGAAATCGTTATTCGCATCTCTCGTCAAGCCAATTACAAGCTTTCTTTTTCTGAGAATTCTTTGCTTAACAAGAGCAACGATAGCGGTTGTTACTACAAAGATAAGCGGCTTTTGTACATACCAAGCATACACTGACCAAGCCTGTATATGTTCGAAAATAAGTTACAGAAACTCGAACAAGGTAGGAACATTCTGGTTGTTGATGTTGCACTTGTTGGGATAATTTAGGATGACAATATTGGGTCAGGGTTCCCAGAATTTTGTTTTTTCTGTACACTTTGAATTTTGAAAATAAGTTAAAAAATTTTTGCGCCATTATTATCTTAATCCTATATATGCTATTTTGGGATCATTTGTCAATTGTGTGTGTTCTGAAGGTTGTGTGTGTGTGTGTGTGTGTGTGTGTGTGTGTGTGTGTGTGTGTGTATGTATGTATGTATGTGTGTGTGTGTATGTATGTTATTTTTTTTTTTTTTTTTGTTTTTTTTTCTCCATGCATGTTAGATTACTTGTAAGAAATAGTTATGGAAAACTCGACAAATCATTTGTTTATTAATTTGCTGTAGTTATTTAATTTTTCACTTTTCTCTTTCCACCACTACTGCACTCCTTTTCTCCTTCCTTCCACCACCACCACACTCTGCCTTTTATTCAGTTTTTTTTTTCTAAAGAAACTTTATCTATCAGTCACTTTCAGTTTTTATTTTATTTTACTTGAATAACAATGCAATGTGTTGCTGATGTAAATCATAATGTGCAGCCAAATAAAAGTAGTATACAAAAAAATCTGTTATGTTGGCAATAATGCTAACTGTGATTATGAAACGACAGGAGGAAAACAGAAGATTGGTGCTGGTCTACAATCAATGCAATCTATTTTTATGGTCTGTTGATAGACAATCATTTCTCTTCCTCCCACCCCTGTTTTGTTCACCTGCTCATTTGCTTGCACTGGATCCCCTATCTATCTATTATTTTGTTTTTTTTTATTCTTTGTTTTCAGCTTCTCTCCCAGTTGTTCTTTGTTATTGCTTCGCATTTTTGTTCTGTTACTACTTTTGTCTCCTTGCCTTACTCAGTAACGGTAAATGCAATATTGCAATACCTCTTTTTTACGTATGATTCTGAAATCCTCACATTTACCATTTTGTTCCCCCCCCCCTTACTCTTTTTTGAGATATAATGCTGCTTTCCATTTGCTTAAGACCCTAAGTTTTTTATTATTTTTGTTTATCCATATGTCCTTGTATCCTAATTAAATAAAACTCATGAACATCTGTTAAGGTTTTTCCTCAGATTTGGGCACTTTGACATAGTGTAATAGAAGACTTGTCTTGCTAGATTAATTATGACTGAATAGTGAGTTTGATCTTCACTGGGTGCTCCATATTTGAGCCTTGTGCCACATCTAAGCTACTTAGAAAATCACTGTCCATATGTCTTCCATCCTAATTAAGTAAAAACTCCTTTTATGAGCATCTGTTAAGGTTTTTCCTCAGATTTGACAATCACTAAAAAGCATTTTTCTAGATGTTTTGCTAATGTCTGTGCATGTTTTCTAACCACTTTAAAATATTTCTCATTTTAATTCTCCAGATTAAAAGAAAAAAAAAAGATTGGGTTTTAATTCTCAATATAAAAATTTCTTCTCTATTTTCAAAAACTCTTTGATATCTTTCCACAGGTTAATTCCTGTTGTCATATGAGCAGACTAGTTATTATTCTTTGAATCATTTTACCTTTCCAATAATGATTATTGCATCTATAAGCAACCAAAAGAACTCTGACCTTTCACATACATTCTTTGGCCTTTCATCCATTCTCATGAATTCAACCTGGTCTACCTCTCTATTCAATATCTTCATTCTAAATTCAGTTAACCTTAAGCATGCAAGATGAAAGCCAGAGGTTATTGATTTGAAGTCCCTCTTATGTCTTTCTGCTTGTCTGACCTACCCCACTTTTCCAAACTGAAACATTTCATAAAACAAACATAATCTGTGTTGTCATGAAAAAGAATTTATCATTTTTTTTCCCACCTATATTTAATGTTTCATAGAGAAGCAGGTTTAGAAGTACATTCAGAAGTTTGTAAAAGAGAATGTAGTGCCTGCTATATATTTAGAGATTCTTGATAAAATTCAAAGAATCCACAATGTTATTGGTCCTGGCCTTACATCTCTGCTTCAGTCACTTTTTCATCACTGTAATGTAGCTTCCCTGTGCCTTTTCCATGAATACTTTCATGGTAATTGGTCTGATGACCCCTCCACTATATTATAGATTTTATGAATTTGAGTGCAGTACTAGATTCGCAACAAGTTCTCATCAATTGAGAGTTGAATTGACTAGATGTAACTGTAAGTTCCATGCTAACAGTTTCTTCTATTGCTCTTCTCACTTGTAGAACTCTCTTCCAGTTCCATGCTTAACAGACAACTTTGATCTTCAAAAATTGGAATGCAATGTCAATTGTTATCTACTGTCTTGATTCCTCTCTTATCATTCTCACTCCCTAATAATGTTTCTCTTTTCTTATTCTTTCACACTGTCACCCCTTCTGTCTTTGTGGCTTTACTGACTTGCTTGGAGTGAAATGATAAAAAAAAAAAAGGAGCTGAACATGGTCCAAAAAAATGATATCTGACACTATACAGTCTAAATTGGCAGGTATTTTATATGAATGATATTTTGTTTCTATACTTGAGGGCTAAATGTTACTGGCATAAGATTTTACAAGCTAATGTCTTAGTAACAAGGTGCTTAGGTTAGTTAAATAATTAACAAAGGGCTTTGAGTCTGTTCAGCATAAATCTGAATGTATGTCAAACATACCAAAACCATCTTAAATTCATCCATCTGTCCTTCCTTGGGATTAATGCTTCTTGGTGTTGACAATATTCTGGATAATTACTCTCTAGTGGGATCATCTATAGTGACATCTGATTTGCATTTTGTCCTATCTGTACTCCATGTCTAACCATCTTTGTGCAGCTTCAGGGGGGGATGGGTTTTGAATTTAGACAGGTTGCCAGCCATGGTTATGAGCTCAGTTTACCCTGTTATTTAGCCTGCAGATTTTGGGAGAAGAAATGGATTCATACCCTTTACCAAGTGTATTTGTGCAAAAAGTAAAGAACTTTAGCTATGCTTGCCAATCAATCCCCTCCTCCCCAGAGCTGCTCACTAAAACATTTATTACCAGGGAATAAACCTAAAATATAAACATGTTGACAGATAAGGTGACTACATTAGCACTTAAAACTAGATTAGGTCAAGAGAGGAAAAGTTGGTAGAAAAAGAGAGATAGGAAATAAATTCAGAAAGGAAAGAATACGTAATAATGTGCTTTGTCCTCAACTATATTGTCGGTATGTCGATGATACTTTTTGTTTATTCAACAACGATGTTGAGGCCGATCAGTTTCTTTCTTTTTTAAATGGTATCCATCCAGCACTAAGGTTCACCGTTGAGAAGGAATCCAATCATCAATTGGCCTTCTTGGATATATTAGTACATCGAACACCAACAAGTCTTCTTACTGCTATTTACAGGAAACCAACTTTCATAGGGCACTAAAAATCTGTTCAGAGTCCTTCTTGGACGATGAGATCAATTTTGTCAAGGATACCCTCTGTGGTTTAGGTTATCCACCTAACACGGGTCATCCGTGACAAAATTGAGGAGTTCAGAAGTGACAAACAAACTCTGTGTTGTCAAAAAGTGCCCTGTTTATCTAAGATTGCCTTGGATTGGAACCGAATGTGAAAGTATGGTTAGACAAATTTCATTAAGGGTCTGTCGCTGTTTTTTCTCGGCTGAGGTCCGGATAGTTTTTCAAACCCGGCCCATGGTTCGTCCAGTGTGTAAAGACATCCTTCCTCCTCATCAAATTAATTCTATAATTTATAAATATGGTTGTAGTTGCGGGCCTGACTACATAGGAAGGACGACACAACGCTTGGACATGAGAATTAAACAGCACGTTCCTACCAAAATCAGGAACCACACTTTGCCGTTGAATGGACTTGTCCCAAACACCTACGGGTCCGCCATATGTGAGCACTTATTAAAGAGCAGATCGTGTGCAGCTAATTTTAGTGTTGACCAGTTCACCGTGTTGTCCCGGTCACACTCGTTATTTCACCTTAAGGTGCTGGAGGCACTTTACATCGGGTCCCGCAAGCCTTCCTTGTGTAAACAACGTGAGTGTTTGTTGGGGCTCGCTGTCATTTGCCTCTAGCTCCTTTTGCTCATTTTTTTTTTCTCCCTCCTCCTCCACATTTCCTTTTATTGTACATTTTCTGTGTTTTTAAATTAAATCCCCCGTTGTAAGCCTGATGAGCGGGAGCGAAACCGGTTGCTCCGCCCGTTTTTAATATGTCTAGTAATATCAAGCTTCATACATTTATTGCTGTGATAAAATTTTGTACCTTCAAAAATATCTTTAAATAATATCTATCTATCTATCTATCTATCTATCTATCTATCTATCTATCTATCTATCTATCTATCTATCTATCTATCTATCTATCTATCTATCTATCTATCTATATATATATATATATATATATATATATATATTATGATTCCAGTGTAATAAATTATAACCATGGAATATTAGTGTTTGAGCCTTTTATATTGTGTGTGTGTGTATATATATATATATATATATATGTATATATTTCCCTTTATTAATTTTCAGATATGCTGATATTAATAAAAATCATGAGAGATTAACTTTGGAATTTTGTGCTGATCAGTGCCAAGTTTCCAATACTCAACAATTCTGAATATTATTGCTTGATCACCAACTGTATTTGCTGGTGCATGAGCCAACTTTTTAAGCATAAAAAAATAGGTCATATCAGTACATTTTAGATTCTCTGAACATGACTGCCTGTTGGCTATGGAATTACCTTATTTGGAGATTGGCAGACGCTAGTTATTTCTGCAAATATAGGCTTAAATTTGAATGAATATCAGCAGTACAGAATTTTAGCTGATTTGGATCGTAGATCAAATGATTTATTGGCAAATATAATTTACTTTTTACCAGTTATTTATGGCCTTTTAAAATATTGTGCTGTAATATTTTCATAGACATGTGGTTTTGTAGTTGCATTCTGTTAAATCATTTGAAAGTGTTTAGTGACTATTTACATTGTTTGGACTGTTGTCCTTATCTTTATTGTCATATTCACAACGTTTCAGCCACTGTATGCTTTGGCTTTCTTCAGGTGATATATGTTGGAATTTCAACCCAACCCTTTTTTGTCCATTCTGTCTACTGGGGTATATTGTTCTAGTTCCACAAAACATGGCTCAGTGGGTTGAAGTAATCCAGTGACTTGATCCAGAGAGTTGCAAGTTCACTATCTGGTCACAGCAGAGGTGAACAAAAACCTGGAGATTTGAGTTACTAAAGAGAAATAACTGAAACAGATATCCAGGAAAGGTATGGCATGTGGAACTAGAACAATCTACCCTGGTGGCAAAAATAAAGGGTATGATTTGAAATTTCAACGTATACCACCTGAAGAAGGCCGGAGCGTTCAATATCAGAAATGTTGTGAATATGACAAAGATGAGGATAACAGTCTGAACAAAGTAAATAGTGTGAATAGTTACAGTAAGAAATATAAACAGGTGTTGTCTAGTGATCGAAATCCAAAGTCCATTTGTAATTGTGCATATGCATCTATTTAAAATAAATACATATTTTTAAACTGTCATGACTTTCTAGATTCCATTTCTTTCTCTGACATTGTATGAGTTCTTGGGAAAGATAGTGGTTTTCTGTTGCCTTCCCCACACTTTGGAATTCAGATTTGTCTTTCTAGACTGGCTGCCACCTAAGACCAGAGAGCCATGTCTAACCCTGCTATTGATCTGTATAGCTGTAGGTGGAGAAATGATGGATTCATGCCTTTCCCAAGGACATTTGTATGAAAGTGAATACAACAAACTTGGCTGGAATTTGAACTCTGCTTGTTATTTTGACTTTGTGCCAATAACCATTACATTACTGATGCACTTTCAGTAGATCTATATTTGATTGTCTTCAAATGTTTCTATCATGTACATTGGCAGGTACATTTGAGTAGGATAATGTATAGTTGTACATTGTCTTAACAGTGATAAAATTGTATTTTTCTTCTTCTATGATCTTTACTATTTTCTTTTCATATTGAAATCTAACTAACAATTGTAAGGATGCCAGTAAGCCATTTATCACTATATTTTAGCATGATAAGTGATTTAAAAACAAAATCACTTTAAAAATGTTATGTATTATCTTAAATTGGATTTATAAGATTTCTTTGAATATAATTAAATCTCTTTGCACAGTGTTGGGTTTTTTTCCCAATGCACTCTTTTCACCATATATTAGAACGTAATTCCCCCACCTTTCCAAGATTGTCCGACTCAAAAGGTGCATTCCAAATAATATGCTTATCTTGAAAATATTTGTTCTTTTCCATATTCATACATATACATTTACATGGATTGTTTTTTTTTTTGTAGAGGAGTTTTACAAATTTAATAGCAATAGAAAATGCTGAAGAATTTTTAATCTTGAATTTGTTTTAATCCATAACTATTTATTAACTAAACTGAAGCATACTTCATTAAAGAAAAAGTTTAAGAGAATGTTGGAGTATTTCAATAAACAAAATTCTGTAAATAAAAACAAGAACCAGGGGAAATTCTAAAGCTTTCTGTACCCATAATGATGCAGAATATGGTAGTTCTTTTGCTTTTAAGTTTTCCATGAAACCGTTTTTAAAATTAAGAAATATTGAAATCTTCACTATTTTATCATCAGTTATTTTGTCTTATTGTTGCACAAAGAAGCTATAATCTTTTGAGAATTTGAACACTTTACTGTACTCTATGCCAAACGTTTTTTTCTTTTTGTCTGTAATATCTAACTTTTTATTGTATTAGTTATATCCCCTTACATTCGGTAAAATTTTGACATTATCTTCCTTGCACTATCGATGCTAGGCAACATTATCTTTGGTGTGATAATGGTAGACTGCTTTAGCTCTTTGTGAAAGGAGGGTATAAGTTTTTTTTTTTTTTTTCTCTCTCTTTCCACTGATGTGTGCAAAAGTATTAAACGGATATATTTCACAAAATGGAATGGCTAATCTTGTTTATTCTTTCTATGATTAACCTTCATCAATTACCAAGATAAATGTGACTGTATAAACAAATTCTGTCATTCTTTCCATTAGACTTGAAGCCTTCATTATTATTTACATTATTTATAGTCAGATTAATGTCCTCATCTTCATTATCATGTTTCAGCTGCTGTGCCCTCTAGTCGTCTTCAGGCATCTGTTGATCCAGGCAACCTTCAGGGAGTTTCTAACTGAACATACTACTTAAACTATGGGGGTAGATTATTCTCAATCTGCTGTCCGCTTCTCGAGATATCTTTTTCTGTACTACCCTGTTATTACTAGTCCTTTTTCCACTGTGTCTGTACTACCTGGCCTAGGGATTGAACTGTGTTACTATGCCACCAAATTCATAAGCCAATGCTTTAATCCTTCAGGCTATTGATTTCAAAATTCTCTGAAGGTTATTAACATACACTTGAAAAAGTCCAGAGAGTGCAGTGGTCAAAGCAGCAAAGATGCGGATATTAGTTCAACTATAAATAATGTAGATGATTATTTCTCATGTCAGAAAGGTGACTTTTTGAGGTTATTGATCTGGGGGGGGGGGGTAGAGACAATCTCACCATATGGTACCTTTGGAATGTGCCTGAAAACCATACCATGGGTTGGTCCAAGCATTGTGTGTGAGATAAGGGAGAGGGAACTTTCTGGAAGCAATTGATAGTTGTACTATATATATATATATATATATATATACACACATATATATATATATATATATGTATGTATGTTGCGGCATTCACCCTGGATCGGTTAAGCTGGCTCCTTCCAAGGAATTCACCGCGTCCGGAACGAAGGCCGACCAAGCACGGCGATCCATCGCCAATGCTGAAACGAGCGACAGCCATTCCCGATTCCAACAGCGGTGAATTCCTGAAACGGAGTGACAAGGGAGTTTTGAACTTCACGTGCGGCCCCCACACCTCGCGTGCTATCCCAGTGGAGGGAGGAATATGCTCTTACTTGCCGCAGAATTTCCACAGACGCAGAGGCAGGAGTAACCAAGAGGCCGCCGGATGCCGGTGTAGACGCCGAATGGTTTTGAATTCAGAGTTGACCTTCTCCTAGACCAGTTGCCATCCAAGGCTATAGAACCCAGTCTGTCCTGCTATTTACCCATAGTTGGAGGGAGAAGAAGAGGATTCACACCTTTCCCAAGGGTGTTAGCACGTAAGTGAATGTAACAGATTCGACTGGAATTCGAACTCGGCTCTACGATTCCTCAGTCCGAGCCGTTATCCATTACTCCACCGTGCCTCCTTACTCCTTGTACTAGCACAAAGTCACAAGCCATCTTCCCTGATGATTTGAATGTACTGGCATTGTTTAAACTGCTGATCATGCCAGATTATGCACTTTCACCATAATTACAGTAGAAACCACTGGTGGGCTCTCAGGGTGTTGAACGAACAGTGATGTGCCTGCAACATGAATTGGCTCGCCGCCCTGGCAGATAGGAGTTCTTGGAAAAGAATAGCCAGCTATATATATATATATATATATATATATATATATATATATATATATATATGTGTGTGTGTGTATGTATGTAATTGACATTTGGAAAAACATTCATGAAAATCTGTTTCGAAAATAATATTCGATAATGCATTTCGCCTATTTTTCCCAAGCTGGTGTTGCTCGAGACTAAGAAAGAGAAAGAAAATGTGACTTTAAAAAAAAAAAAAAATTCATTTAACATTTTATATTCTTTGCCTTGAGTTTCAGTTTTGAGATGGAACTCCTTTAGAATGGGTAAAAAATAAATGAAAGAATTGTTTTTATCCATGTGGTCTCCGTCAGCAGTATGTAATCCTGACAGTTATAATGATGAAGCCATTATAGGCGAAATGCATTATCGGATACTTTCATGAACGTTTCATGAAATGTCAATAACTTATAACTGTCGAGATTACATATCCAAATTTATCACGCACACACACACACACACACACATATATATATATAGAAGTAATGGACTTCTTATTTATTAATCTGAAAGATTTTATCACTTTAAACATTATTTTTAGTACATACTCATATTTGAGTAGATGCTCCATTTATTTATTAAATAGTATATTTATTTTCATTTGGTGGCCTGGATATTTGAGAAATCCTATTAAAGAAAAATATGCACTCTCCAGCAGGATTCAAACCTGCATCTCCCTGGATAGGAGCCATCATTAGAGCTATCATGCTTTAACCAACTCAGCCACAAGGAGCCTTCGTTGATCAACAAGGCTTGATAGTACCTTTTAATAAAATCTCATTATTTGAAGTAGGTGCATTCTTGTTGATTCTAAGCGACTTTCATTAACTCCAAAAAATGTTTATCTTTTCCAAGTGGTGATAGATGTATTTTACTAACATAAAAATAAATATACTGGTAGATGTTAGGTTGAAAAAGAAAAAATGACCTTTCTTATTATCTATGCTAGTGAGAAAGCCTCTGTATCCTTCAAAGTCAGCTTGATTGGTATTTACTTTTTTCTATCTGCCTTCAGTAATGCGATATGACATATTGGCAGTTAAGCCTGATCAAATAAAACTATCCAAACAAAGGCTTGATATCAAAAGCATTTTTCCAGGATCAATATCCAATAACTGTACTAATTAATAATGAAATTACTATTTGAATATCTTTTAATACCCTGTTAAACAAAGTGGCACACAACAGTACTTATCACATTACAAGTTAATTTATATCAAATATAAACATAAGATGGATTAATGGTTAAGTATGAGAAAATGGTATCGGCAATCTGAGTTAAAATTTTAGTTGAAGTTTGTATCCACTAATGCTCTTGGGAAAGGTATAAATCTCCCTACCACCATTATTGGCTAAAATATTAGTGTAGACTGGGCTCATTAGCTATGATTGATATTTTTTTTTTTTTTTTTTCTCTGGCTTATCAATCTTTGCAGGTTATATAAAGCCAGAAAATATTTTTAGACTAAGAAATTTTTTTTTTTTTCTTTTTTAAAGATAATAATGATTTACTGATAGGTCATAGCTGGAGAGAGAAGAGGTGGATTCATACCTTTCCCAAAGGTATTTGCATGTAAGTGAATATAACAAACCTGACTGGAATTGGGACTCTGCTCTCCGATTTCCAATTTTGAGTTGTTACCTCTTATACCACTTGGTATTTCCAAATGGTTGCCCATCTAGGTATGGACTAGGCTCAACATTGCTTAACTCTGGTGATCGTACAACAACTGATGTTTCAATGTGACATGGCCATGAGCTCTTTAGCTATGGTCGGCAATCAAAACAAACTGAGGAAGTCCAAATAAACAACAAAAAAAAACATTTGAGTATACATGGTGATCTCTCAAAATTTGTAGGGAGCCATGATTTATCATGGGCTGAAAGGACATGATACTTTAGGAGAAGGATAAACGCAGTTACTAGAAAGTAAATTTTGTGCTCCCCTCCCAAATAAAAGGAATGAAGGGGATACCAATTGGTATATATACTTTTTATGCAGACTTGTTCCTTTTCCAACATGACTGCATTAACAGTAGAAATAGGAATAATT
Source organism: Acanthosepion esculentum (assembly GCA_964036315.1). NCBI lineage: Eukaryota > Metazoa > Mollusca > Cephalopoda > Sepiida > Sepiidae > Acanthosepion > Acanthosepion esculentum. Next base: position 38,115,808 of record OZ038517.1, on the reverse strand, counting down.
TTTGTGTCTGTGATTCTGATATGTGGTGACAATTATTGATATGTTTGTTTAAATTCCTTACCTTTGCTAACAGTGTATACTGTATTTGCTGGTCTATAAGATTTATAATTTATAAAGGTTCTTGGTTGGGGGGAGCCCCCATGAATTGCAATTTATCCAATAGGATTTCTAGGCTCTCTACCAAAGTTTTAAATGGACATTTATGATTGCCATTTCAAACTGTGGTAGCTAGCCTCATAATCGTAATACTAGCAGATTGGATGCAGTGGAATATTTACATTTTTTGGTGTATTTTTATTTATTCATTTTTAAAAAATATTATTGTTTTGTATATAGACATAAACTAATTGAAATGATCTATCACTCAGTCAGGGAGTTATATGCAATGCATGATACATGCTTAGGCGATCATGTGTCTTTTGATACATGACTGATGAGGCAGATTTTTTCCCCACAGTAGGTTGCCATTTCTTTCTGCAGTAGACCAATTGCCATGCAAGGCTATATAATCTGGTCTGTCTTGCTATTTACCCATAGTTTGGGGAGGAAGAAGAGGATTCATACCATTTCCCAAGGGTATTAGCAAATAAGTGAATGTAATGGATTCAACTGGAATTCGAACTCTGCTCTCCGATTCCTCAATCCAATCCACTATCCATTACTCCACCATGCCTCCTATAATATTAAAACTCTAATCTTGTCTGTATGTGTGTTACTGAGATACAGCTTAAACTATGCATAATACACCAACTAATTAAGGAACATATTGTTCCTTGAACCCCTGCTGAGTACAGTGCCAAATTTCATTAAAATTAGACAAGGAATACTTAGCTAGGGCCGTTTTTCTGTTTTTACAGCATTTGTAATAGCAAATTCAGTATTTGTTTTTGATTCACATTTTTATATCAATCTGTGTATATAAACAAACACTTGCATATTATATTCCAATTATTATGTGTGTGAAAAATAATCATTCATTATACATTATCACAACATTATTAAATAGGCATAGCACAATGCATATTTATACAATTCAATACACTATATAACTTATTTATAAATAAGTACTTGAAAGGTGAAGGTGTCATGTGTCACATGACTTGATAAATAAACGGATGCACGCTGATTTGCTGCCGTTATGTATTTTGAAATGCAAGGAAAAAAGATAATATAAAATATACTTATTAATTTGAAAAAGACAATCTGTTTTAAGCTATTACTTCAAATTTTCATGCAATGTGTTAACTGTGGAGCCTCGTGGAATAATAAACCGTCTTTTAGCATCTTTAAATACAAATATGTACTGAATAAAATTCATAATATTGTTATTGCATCATTTTATATCATGAATTCCTTTTAAGAAACCCAACTGATTTATGGGTACTCTGTGATATATATATATATATATATATATATATATATATATAATACAGGTCTGCAGTCTCTTGTCTGAAAATTCTAAAAAAAAAAACAAAAAAACTTTTTTTTCTTTTTCTTTCCTGGAAGTTATTTGTACATTAAAGTTTGCATTTAGCACCAAAAGTTGACTTACTCTTGTGTAAAGTTCTGGCACAATTATTCCTATCAGTGTTCCTCATCGGCATAGTGATTATTTAATATGATACTTATTAATTTCAAAAGAACTTTTTCTGTAGTATAGTTATTTTGTTCCATACTGATTAAATTGTGTATAACCTGAATTTTGGGGCATAAATTTTAACCTCTTCAGAAAAAAAAACTTACCTGTGTATAGAGAAACCAGTCACTGTAAATACATGATTTTTAACCTCTTAAAAAAAATACCTGTGTATAGTGTGACTGTTTAATTTTGTGTAAAAAAAAAAAAATTAAATATATAAAATAAAAAATGAAGCAAAAACCCAAAAAACTGATCATAAAAAATATCACTATACTAGAGTACATAGGGTGTGATGGATAAATTGTCTAAATTACACCTTGTCAGTCACTTTTTGTGACTTGAGTTACAGGTCAAATTTGCATAGGTGCAAAAAAGAGTCTCTAGAAAATATCAAACTACAAAATCTATCATTTCTTAAATATACAACTCATTAAGCTGTCATTTTCATTTTGTGATACTTTACACACAAGACACATCTGAACCTGCTTTCTACAAGGAGTAAGCCATTTGCTCTTAATGTTCCAGTTCACTGTAGAAATGTTTACTATTACCCATAAATATCTTACAGCACTTGGCCTCTTTGAAAACTAAAGTTTTAATACTAGTTATTTCTGGGATATACAAGATGTTTATACTACTTCCATGTGCCGTGTCTCTTCAGAACATGGGTAATCATGGTACTCCACAACATCCTATCCTTTGTAACTCTAAGTAAGGCTTGTCTTTTTGATATCTCTCCTAATCTCTGTTCTGCCAATCATTTACGCAAACTCATTAGGTAGATTATTCATTGCTTTCATGTCCCACTTGCCTTCAACCTGTCCTGTGAGTATCACATTTTCAAATCCCTCTTTCCTCATTATGTGCCCTAGAAATTTAAATAGTCTCTTTCTGATTCTAAGTGTCCTTTTTGTTTCTATTTTTCTCTAAAACTTTGTTGTGGATCACATGTTCAGTTCATGGAATTTGGGACAGCTTTCTGTAGAACCACATTTTTGCTACCTCAAGTCTTTTAATCTGTGAGGAGATTGTTCTGCATTCACTGCCATATAGGAGGACTGCATAACAGTCCAGTTATCTTTTCTTTTGTTTCTAATAACATTTTCCTGTTTCCATTTGGAAGGCATCTTTTGCTATTTCAATGTGCCTTCAGATTTTGATGTATTTTCCATCCTTTGCTAAAAAACACTTGCTAGATATTTGAATTTTTCTACTTGCTTCATTTTAGCATCTCCAGTTCATAGTTCACATCCTAGGTTGTTCCTTTTGCTGACAATCATACATTCTATCTAACAATTGATGCTTAGTCCTTTCTTCTCACCTTCCTTTACTACCTTCTGTAGGAGTTCCTGTAGTTTACATTCTGTGTCTACTATCAGCATTGTCATCTGCATATCTTATATTAGGTAGGACTTCTAATTTTCTCGGTCACCTCACTGTAAAGTTTGAATAAGTCCAGTGAGAAGACACATCTTTGTGTAGTTACTGAATTCATTTTCTACCAATATTCAGGCTGTTTGCTTCCCGTACAAGTTCTGGATTATTTTAATATCCTTTCCAAATAAATAGTCGACCAAGCAGTTCAAATAGTTCTTTGTGATGTAATTCAAACGCTTTTGCCTACTACCATCTCAAAATTTAAAACTTGTCTGGTCATATTTTCTATCTTCAGAGGCTCTTATACTAGTATTGTGTATCTTGAAGTAAAAAAAAAAATATATATTATCATAATTATAAACTACTTGATCTGAACTGTAGTTGTGTGATATCTATATATAAAAATTGAAAATTTTAACTAATTAGTAACTTAAAAAGAACTTATAGTATAATGGTCAGAACAATGCTCCCTATTGTAATGGTAAGGACCATGTTACCTATGACAGCTAGAGCTGCTAGCCTTCATCGCTATTGTCAAATGTACAATGGACTTCCTGGCTATGACATGAATAATAGATCTTGCTAAAACACTGTTAGATTTCAAGGACAGGGAAGAGTGACGTGTGATGGTATCAGTCAGCATTGCCAGGAAGTATGTGGCTGTTATGGCTTGGATTTGGGAAACACTAAATTGGAGTGCTTTGAATTTGGTGATATTTAAAATTGCATTTGTAATTTTTTTTTTTTTTTTGTGTATATCATATGTAGCATATTAAGTTATTTGGTGAATTGTTTGAATGGGTATCTTTTCGGAGATGAAATCTAAATGATTTGTGGAATAACAATATTTAATCTCTCCATTTTTAAAACTAATAAAAATGGAGTCTTTATAATTCTTGCATATACAGCAGTGGTTCCCAAATAGTGTGATGGAAGAGGATAGCGGTTGAGGTGGAAGGATTGAAAG
>OZ038517.1:37936825-38106825 GCA_964036315.1 Acanthosepion esculentum | reverse complement strand
TCTCTATCCCCCTTTTCTCTCTCTCTATCCCCCCTTTTCTCTCTCTCTATCCCCCCTTTTCTCTCTCTCTATCCCCCCTTTTCTCTCTCTCTATCCCCCCTTTTCTCTCTCTCTATCCCCCCTTTTCTCTCTCTCTATCCCCCCTTTTCTCTCTCTCTATCCCCCCTTTTCTCTCTCTCTATCCCCCCTTTTCTCTCTCTCTATCCCCCCTTTTCTCTCTCTCTATCCCCCCTTTTCTCTCTCTCTATCCCCCCTTTTCTCTCTCTCTATCCCCCCTTTTCTCTCTCTCTATCCCCCCTTTTCTCTCTCTCTATCCCCCCTTTTCTCTCTCTCTATCCCCCCTTTTCTCTCTCTCTATCCCCCCTTTTCTCTCTCTCTATCCCCCCTTTTCTCTCCCCTTTTCTCCTCCCTAACTGTAACATTATACAAACTTGTTTTTTTTTCTTTACAGAGCAAAGTACCATAAATTAAAGTATGGAACAGATCTGAACCAAGATGAACTAAAACCACCAGCATTTGATAAGAAAAATGAAGGTAAGTTTATTTTGATCCCAATAGTCAGAATGATTTTGCTCATTAATTTTTTTTTCTCCCACATATTTGCAAAACTGTGGCTATTAAATTTCTTTGAGGAGAAATAGGAGAAACAATTTTAAGTTCACTCAAGACATAGCTTCATAGAGCTCACCATGCAAGAAACACTTTAAGAATTTTCTAATGTTTATGTATTATTAACATAAACATGAGAAATGATGATAATAATAATTAATAAAAATGAATTCAACAAACTACTATTTCTGATGTTTAAATAATTTGTTACTATTTTAAGAAAATCTAATTATATATAATTTTGGCTTATTTAGATAATTCTATAAAACATTTTTAGCTCTGTTCAACTAACTTGTGGTAATGTGAAATATCAAATAACAATAATACTTATGAACACTAGAAGTTTTCTAACTTGAAACTGAATTTCAACAAGGTAAATATATATTCTTTCTATACAAAGATGAATTAAAAAAGAAAAAAAGCTTGACACACTGCTTATTGGTGTCAATTTTTAAAATTTGGATTAAAAAAAGATACAGATGAAATATTTATGCTTTTAAAAAATTGTAAATTAAATGTTACCGTTTATGTTGTAAACACTGTTAGTAATATAAGCATGTTTGTGAAAGTTTAGACTAGGGCAGGAATACTACAGAATTGGAATGAAAAATATTAAGAAAAGCATTTGCGTGTAAAATTAGATTTAAATGGAGTTGATTATGCCTGGAAGAAAAATTATGCATTTTTGAATTCCTCTGGTAAAACCCTGAATAAGAAGTCAGCATTTCCAAGTGCAAACATGAAAATGAATACCTTCTCTTCTATCTACTTCCAGACTAAAGGATCATGGACTCCTCCATATTTTTATGCTTAAACATATAACTGGAGGTTTTTACTTTGCACTTGATCAACTGTGTGAGAGTGGTAGTCAGCTGGCTCTGATTAGTGTTTTGGCATGAGAAACTTGAGTCAACTAACCAGTCAATTCAACTTTTGTTGATTTATTGAATATTATAGCTCTAGTTGTCTGAGCACATTTTGCCAGAAGTTATATCACTACACATTTAGTGGGATGGAGATATACATATATATATATATATATATATATATATATATATATACACACACACACACGATAAACCCAACAATGTTGGTAGGACCAACAAACAACTTTGCAAAAGACGTAATACGTTAGACAAGAAAAAGACCAAAAAGCAAACACTCCTAGATTAAAGTGCTCAACACCTAGACTATCTAGACAGAGGAAAAATCACTTCATTGTCAACACTAAATGAAGAACAATTATCTAAATAAGCCCAAACAATCTGTGTAATTAGATTTTCTTAAAACTGTGTATATAGGCTATGTATATAGGTTACTGAGGGAGTAGGTGAACTGGCCCCTTCCTGGGGTTAAATATATACACTCTAATTGCTATTATCCATATACAGTGTAACCCGGATATAAGAGAAACCCGGATATAAGAGATTTATCTGGTCCCAAATTAGAGCCATACTTACCTAAACAAAATAGACCAAACCCGGATATAAGAGACTCCTTCTCTGGTCCCGACAACTCTCTTATATCCGGGTTTCACTGTATACTGATACATATATACTGTTATTTTTTTTGTGGGGAGATCTCTAATGCTAATGGCCATATTAATATTTATCAAGAACCAAATCTGGACTAATAATACTTGTATTAATAGAAGTGTTGATCATGGCAGATAATATTTTTAATTCTTGCAGCCACTGCTTCTTCTGATTATATGAAAGTTGTGTGTCTGGAAATCTATCAGTCTTATTCTTTTTAGTTTTCTTTTTATTTATTTGGTTATTCTTTTTAAAGTGTTGCTAACTTTTAGGGTTAACAATAGTTGAATTTTATAAAAATGATTTTTTAGATTATTTTTTACTAAACCAATTGTAGTTCTGGTTTATACTTTTCTCAATGTCACTTTTTGAAAATCTCTCTTTAAGTGAATTCTCATTATCGAAACTTAGTACAGCTCCACTCTAGGCTAGATTCACTCTCAAATATTTTTTTTCCCTTACTATTGTTCACAAGGCCCAAGAGCCAAGGTAGAGGGTTACTAAATGAGGTTGTAAAAGTGTGCTGGGAGGAAGCTGTAGGATAGATAATGGTTGACTCTCTGCTTGACAAGATTAAGATTGTAGTGATTTTGGAAAGCATCCTCTCAGGAGTTTGTTCTATAATGCAACAGTATTGAGGGAAGAAGCTGTTTGAGTGGAACTTCCTCCTTGCAAGGAATGAACCAACTAACAAGGGGTGCTGGAAGGGTCTCAACCCGACCCAAAAAACAGACCTTTAGAGAGTATAAATTAATGGTTATATCATTAAAACCTCATTGATGACAACTGACTGGGTGAGTCCTATATATATATATATATATATATATATATATATATATACATACACACACACTTTGGGCAGTCTGCATGGAGTCTTGCTGAGTTTGGCAGGGGTGTGACACTGGCTGACATAATAGTTTGGCAGAGGTTTGTAAAGTGTGATCAGGACAGATAAGTGGTAAATCAAGTTCTCTCTAATAAGAATAAGAAATACAGGAAGAGCAGATCATAGTAGTAACTGAATTCAAAATTGGAAAATCATAATGATTGTGCATCGCTGTCAAGCATTAAAATTGGGAAATAGAATTTGCTAATTTTTGTTTGAATTTCTGGGATGAGGAGTTGTCATTATTTACACTATTTACATTCAGACTATTGTCCTCATCTTTGTTGTTGTTATCACTGAATTTCTGGGATGAGGAGTTATCATTATTTACACTATTTACATTCAGACTATTGTCCTCATCTTTGTTGTTGTTATCACTGAATTTCTGGGATGAGGAGTTATCATTATTTATACTATTTACATTCAGACTATTGTCCTCATCTTTGTTGTTGTTATCACTGAATTTCTGGGTTGAGGAGTTATCATTATTTACACTATTTACATTCCGACTATTGTCCTCATCTTTGTTGTTGTTATCACTGAATTTCTGGGATGAGGTGTTATCATTATTTACACTATTTACATTCAGACTATTGTCCTCATCTTTGTTGTTGTTATCACTGAATTTCTGGGATGAGGAGTTATCATTATTTACACTATTTACATTCAGACTATTGTCCTCATCTTTGTTGTTGTTATCACAACATTTTGGCTGCTGTGCCCTCCAACTTTCCTAAGGTGTATATTGATCTGGAAATTCTCAACTGAACCCTTTATTTAATCTATGGGAGTAGATTATTCGCATTCCACCGTTCATATCTAGGGATATTGTCTAGTTCTTACTTTTATTTAGTACTATTCAGTTCACTCATTTTCACTGAGTTTAAGTACACACTGTCTGACCCAGAGATTGAGCTCTCCAAATTCACAAACCAACACTTTTATCCACTAGGCTATTGTCCTGTAGGGATGTGTTAGTTTGAAAAACCTTGTATAACCAACAACTAAAATAAAAAAATATTAAAATCTTCAGATATTCCAGTTTTCTTTGTCATTATTCCAAGACATCAATCAATCTCGGGAATCTGTTAATTTAAATTTTGTGACATGGTTTTATCTCTAAAGAACTTCTCTCAACACAATGTGGCTGGAGGAGTCTCCTGTTCAGAATGATGCTGTACCAGTGACCAGGATGACTGGGACTGTCTTTAGCATGTAATAGTACATTTTGTACCATTACCAAGAATTCTTGACAATGAGTTTACCAAGGGAATATACACAGTATGTAGTGACTGGAATAACAAGCCCACACCCAGTCATAGTGTTACAATGCAAAACATTGTTCTATATTTACAGCAATCAGGCCTCTATTTTTATACACACGTTTTATAAATATTATCTTTTGAAAGACAGTTTTACATTTTTCACTTGAAATGTCTTGACTTTTTCTTTTGTTAGGTAACTCTTTCAAATAATATAGTCTGTATTCTCACTTTGTAAATTCTCCATTTAAAATTTTTTATTTATATGCTTAATTCCATAACTCCCAGCCAGAGTCTGTGCTATTGGTTGAATATAAATATTAGTGAATAATACATTGTTTTGAAATAGGTTTACCAATGTGGAAATTCCATCTTGAAGGTATCTGAAACCATAACCAGCTAAAACAAACGCTAAATACAATTACAAATAAATACTAATCTATAATAAAACATAAACTAGGATTATAAAGTTATAACAAGAGAACCCAAAAATTGAAAATATCTCTTTTGTGTTAAGGTTGTACTGAACTATTAGCATGCCTGCAAAAATGTTGACGTCAAATAATTGGCACATTGCTAAAGGTTCTTTATATTGATAAGTAGATATTAGAGCTGATTTTGCCCAATGCTTCTATGTCCATGGTGAACAGAGGAGGAAAAAAAACCTTTGGAAATGTTTTTTTTTTCGTTTTTTTTTGTTTTTTTTTAAACCACAATTTAAAATTAAAATACTTAAAAAAAAATAACAAATTCCATGTTTTGAAAAGTACCAAAAGCTTCCCTTTCTTTCCTCACATATGCTAAAAAAAAAAACAATTGACAGTTTGCAATAAACAAGAAGAAAAAAAAAGAACAGGCAAAAAAAATATAAAGCAAGCAAACAATATATACAAGACAAATTAAGAGTAATAAGGCAAAGCAACAGCAATATGGCAAAAAGTTCACAAACTAAGAATTGGGGTTGACGCACAAACAAATTTGGATAAACAAATGTAGCAACAAGACAGACTGGAACTGAGTCATATGAAACCAAGAACTGGCGTATTTTATTGGCTTGGAAGAAATCCCAGCATGCATTTGTGTGCTTCTGCCTATAAATGGGTGAGAGGAAAGTGTTTGCAGTCATTCCCAGTATGATTGGCACCAACAGGGTTGTTGAGTGTAAGAGAATGAGAAAAATAAAACATTATTAAAAAGGTCAACTTAACCTTGCTTTGCTATGAAGTCTTTTGCAGCTGATCTGCCTAAAATTTCCCCAATATAAGGGGATGTAGGTTGAAATCCTGCTGAAAGGCATATTTTCTTATAAGTTTTCTTTTGACTACCCAACCCAATAGTTGTTAGACTATTTAAAGAAAAGGAGATGCCTATTCAAAGACATGCTTCCACTAAGTATGATGTTTATAGTAATATATATCTCAAAATCTCTCAAGAGGTGTTGAAAAGTTCTCAGCCCAAGCCACTTCATAAAATCTGATCATCTCAGAATTTTGTGGTGAGCAAACTTTTCAGCACCTACTTGTGTATTTCAAAAATTTGCTATATTTATAAATATTTTATATATAATGTTATTAAAAAAAAAATAATGTTGAATTAAAAATCCATTAACTACCATATATATATATATATATATATATATATATATATATATATATATATGAGAGCATTTTTATGGATTAAAATGCTGAATATTGGGGATAGAGCATATGTAGATAGATTGCATTCATGCATAGTTGACCTCAATTTGTGTGTGTGTATAATATATGTAATGTACACACACTACAGGTCAAAAGTTTGAGTCCGCCCATGGTAATTTTATAAATTGGCCCCAAGAGTAGTTGTTTTGTACTTTAAATAAGAGACATGTTTTTTTTTTTTTAAAAGTGAGACTTTTTTTTTTATTGGAAATTTTATGACCAACAAAAAAAAAAAAAAGCAATATGTGATTTAAATTTTGCTCTTGTCAAATTATCACCCTTTTGCCTTGATTACTGCAGCAAAAAGTTTGGCACTCATTGCAAATTTTCAAAATATAAGTTTGATAATTGATTCCATTCTTTTTTTACTGAGCTCTAATGCTAATTCTTTTGGGTTTCTTTCAAAATTCTGGACTGTTGTGTGTGAGTGAGATATATATATATATATATATATATATATATATATATATATATATATATAGAATAGAAATCTGAAATTACCCCATTTGAATAGCTATTTCGGCCCACAAATAATTACTTATAGGCTTTGTCAACTCCAAGGTGGGAAGAAATGAGATATATATCTTGTGTGTATGTATATAAAATCTCCAAGGAAACTTCAGGATATTATCATATTAATGAGCTTTATTGGAATGAAAATAAAGAATTCCTCCATCTGTCATACTCACTTTGAGTTACTTTTTCTGTTAGTGCTAAGTCATACAGTTAGTTCTCTGTATATTAAGTTATAAAAATTGTGAAAATAATAATCCTTTTAGTGTCTTTGTAAACTCTTGAACCTTGCTCTCCTTCCACCATTGTCAGCTTTTTGTTCTTGCCTGCCTACATGAATTATATATCATGCACCTTATCTCATGGTGTTTATTATTGCCAACATCTTCAGCACAAGGTAAGACAGGGCTGTTGAGATAATGCGATTGATAAGAGAGTAAGCTGTTTTGGCAATTTGTTGTTCTGCTGTTGATGTGTATGATGATGATCCTTAATAATATATTATTTAAAATCTAACCCATATTATTAGACTATTTTTTTTATGTCAACTCATGCAAGGAAACAAAGCCCCTAACATGCAGGGGGTGTTACTGAATGTGAAAGAATATAAGAAAAACATACTTAAGGAGCCAGAACAATAAAAAATAAAAAACAGTAATTATGACATAAGATAACAATAGACAATGTGTTTAAATTTTTGAAGGTCAACCTTGATTAAAAAGCAAGAAGCCAGAAGAGAAATCCACAAGCAAGAAGTGTGATAGAAGAAACTGTTAGCATAGAACCTACCATTACATTTAGCCATTTCATTTGTAAAATGAGATCTTTCTGCTAATCTAAGCTTATCAGAATGATTACCATGAAAATATTTATAGAAAAGTCACAGAGGAACTACATTATGGCAGTGGGAAAGTGACTGTAGCCAAGATGTCCAGTCAGAATCAATAACCTTGCAGATTCTTCTTTGGATTTTATGAAGGACTTCCTAAATATATAACAGGAGCACCAGACCATATGTGACAGCAATATTCTAAGCATGGATGAATGCTAGACTTGTAAATATATAAGATTTATTGACAAAATCTCAAGGTTGGTTTTTATAGAAAGTGAAAGTGGGGAGAAAGATATTGGAAGATTATATTTCTTCAGTGCTTTTATTTTTATATTTTAATATTATTATCTAGAAATGTTGACTAATTTTTTTATATTGATTGTGTGTGAGTGAAAATCATCCGACAGATTATCTATTTTGAAATGTATCCCATCTTTGGCTCAGTATTCATTGAATGGTTAATTTCAGTTATGACAAAACATCTTGAAAATGGTTGGTCATTTCAAATATGCATCAGTTTAAAATATACTGAAAATAATAATTTACTGAAGGGACAGATCAAATCTTGTCATAATGAAAAAGGTTTTTTGTTCTTTTTCACTTGTTTGATAATATGCAAAAGAAAATTTTAGAAAAAAAAAAAAAAATCAGTTATGAATCTTATTAACAGATCATTAGCTAGAAGGTAGTAGCAATGTTCTACCAATCAATAAATCTATTGTATCATCCAGTGATATTGGCAAAGATTATAGGCTTAACATATTTCCCCCAATAGACAAGGATTTCTCTAGAATTGACTTGATGTCAAAAATTAGATATCACAGTTTTACTAATAAATAATAGCTGGCACAAGAAACCTGATATTTTCAGTGATGTTTTTCTCCTATATATGAACTGATAGGCAACATTTTGATATTACAAGAGAATTGATGTATTCTAGATTGGCTTGCAATCACATTTTGAAACACTGATTCCTGTATGATCATTGAATTTAAGAAACACCAAACATGGTCAGTACATAGATGGGTGACCACTTAGGAATACCAGGTGCTGTAAGCTTAGATGTATAAGTGGTTTAATGGATAACGTTAATTGGAGGGCCAAGTTTCAATTGCTCTTGGGTTCATTATATTCACTTATGTGCAAATACCCTTGGGAAAGGTATGAATCTACATCTCTCCCCCAGTTATGGGTTAATTAGTAAAACTAAACCATTATTTTTAAAAAAAGTTTTACAAAAAATATTTCCTCATTTTAAATAAACTGCAAATAGTTAAGCTGTATAAAAACAAATCATTCAATACATTCTGGATTGTATATATAGCATAGAAAATGATATGCAGTAATTCTTAACATATGTCATTGTGTTACAAGGTACTCATGCAGCAAGTTTTTTTTTATCTCTGGGAGTGGAATATGAAAGACTGTTCTGTATAAATGTATTATATTAAATAGTACTCAGATAATTGAAAGGATTTTTTATATATTGATCATCAACCAACCCCACCACACTCCACCAAAGATCAGTGTAGTATCTGTACACTTCTGTCTAGGACTTGCATAGAATTTGTGCCTTCTGTAAAATGTTACATATACAAGGTGTGGCAGAAATCTCTCCACATAATGGTCAGTTGTCTTCATATAGCTAATGTCTTTGTGGGAGGTATTTCTACCACACCCTATACAAAAAAATACTAATTCTAATGCAGAAATGTTCTAAGTAATTTTCAAGTAGGAAGAGGTAGGTCAAACATGGTTTGATGTGGTAATGTAGTAGCAGCATTCAAATTCCAGCCTAGTCACACACACACACACACACACACACACACACACACACACACACACACACACACACACGGGTTATGACTTTTTTTGTAACTCTTTGTTCCTATGTCATAAATCAAAATTTTGTTCAAAAGCAATTAAAAGGGCATTAATTTGTTTTGGTTCTTGAAAAAGTTCACCCCTAAACTGAAAATTTGATTTTACCATATGCACAATAAGGACAAAAAACAAAAACAAAACAAAAATCAAAATATTTCAGAGGCTTTATTTTTCAATTTGCTAATGTAATTGGATAGTACTTAGGCATTTTTAACACATTTAACAGTTTATAGTTATAGCATGACATACAGACTTACAAATAAACAAAAGCAAGTTCTAGAAGGCTCCATGAAGTCATACTACTACTATACATATATATGATTTAAGAAATTTCATGTTGGGGTTGACATTTTTTAAACAATAAACTGAATTAAAGCCTTCATTATTTTTTAACAAAAGTTAATTGAATTATGATACAGGAAATGAATTATTTTACAAAATGTCAGAAACCAGCAGTGACAGTCTGTTTCATGCTTAAACACAATCTTCATGCCTGAAAACTGTATTTAAGCATGAAACAGACCCACTGCTTGGTGTTGACCGTAATGTCTACTTTTACATATGCTTTATCCCTGATATTGAGCACTTTATCTCGTAAATGTAGCATACCTTAAAAGTATATTTTTATTACACACACACACACACACACACACACACACACACACACACACACACACACACACACACACACACACACACACACGTGTGTGTGTGTGTATATATATATATATATATATATATAAAAAATGAGTAAAAAAAGGGGGAAATTAGCTGATGTTTTGTCCCGTGATGATGGATTTTATCATGGTAAACGTAAGGATTTTATTTTACAAGTATTTATGAATTTAAGAGATAAAATCCTTATATTTGCCTGCATAAAGTCCAACAGGGGACGAAATGTGTTGGCTAAGATAAATTTTCCTTTTGTTTTTATTCATATTGTTTTACAGATATATTTTTAGTTATATCAGAATTGTACACACACACACACACACACACACACACACACACACACACACATATATATATGAGAGAGAGAATATATCATAACACACACAAAGAGAATCTTAGATTTTTCTGTTTTCTTAAACATTGAGCCTTTTCTGTTTTATTTACAATGGCATAATTATTTTACACCTATTGGTGTCTGTAAATTTTAATTTTCTGTTTTTTTTTTGTTGTTTTTTTTTTCAAAATCATAAAAACGTGGGTAAATAGTAAAATATACAAATAGATAGCCTACTTATATAGGCATCTTTATTTTTTGTGTGCTTCAGCAATTTCTCATGATCCACAAGTGTGTCACTCTAAGTACAATCTGTGGTGTGTTGATAAAAGATGCAAAATAATTTATTGCCGTCATGATAAAAAACTTGGAAAGCTGGCTCTTTCACTCTGTATTTTACCGAAAGTGTGCATCCATCAAGTTTGCTAGCTTTTTGTTTGCTCATCATGAAAGATAATAAAACTGGCATTTATAAATCTATTTACTAAACAACTTTTATTTTTACTACCCTTAATGGCACATGCCATGCTATTCATATGCTAATATGGCACGTGGGTATTTGCCTTGCGGCGACCAGCAGTAACAGGTTTACCCAAGTTAATATCATTAATTAGGTTACGGTGCTTGGACAGTACTGGGATCAGTAGTGGAAAATACCTCATGTTATTTATAGAATGACATGTCGCAGCAGTATAGGTTGTAGTGCTTGTGCATAAGTGACTGACTTCGCTGTGTATTGCAAATTTATGCAAAATAATGATTCTTCAAGTTCCAGCTCAGGAATTTTACATTTTACCATCAGAATATTTTATTTCCTAGTAGCAAAAATCCTGTTTTCCATTTTTTTCAGTTTTCTACTTTATTTTAATGTTTTTGTTTTTTCTTTTCCATATTCTGAAGAACTTGATAGTCTACATTAATTATAATTCACCGAAGTTATAAATTGTGTTTTCAGAAAGATGGTTAGTGTTTTTTTTTTTTTTTTGTTTTTTTTACATAGCATTTTAAACAAATTCTTAAGCTTGGAAAATAGGTGTCTTAGCACTGGGTCATAGTTAGTGAGGCTAGTTTGGTTGACTATTGAGGAATGAATTTAATCCTAACTGGGTGCCCCTTACAAAATTTGACATAAAATAACCCAATAAAGTTTTGTGTTGTAAAATCAACTGGCCAACAAAGCCTGAAAAAAATAAAAGCATATAATAGATATTTGCCTCCAGAAATGTCTCTAACAAAATATTTATTTTAAAAAATGTTTGATATTTATTTTTATATTTTTAGTAGATTTGGTAGGTATTTTTAAAAAAATTTTTTAGATTTATTTTGTTGTGTACCCAACAGTACTATCAACCACCAAGAAAAAAGAACTAAAGAAAAAAGGTTCCATATTTTTTTTAACCAATCAGAATTGGTGCATAAAGCAGTATTTTGAAAACAGATAATGTTTCTTAGAATTTAGCAGCAACAGACTAAATTAACTCCTTAAATGTTTGAGTCTCAAAGCAATTTCATATTTTTGCACTGTAATCTATTCTTAGATTTGTTGACTTGTATTTTAAAAGCCTTAAAACTAAAAAAAAACTCATTTGTTTTAGGAATAGTATAGCAAATATACAAAAATAAAAAGGGGGTGTAAGACAAGGATGTGTGTTCTCACCAGACTTATTCAACTTATACAGCAAGGTGTTTCTGAGAGAAATAGAAGTGCTAACAGGATTCATTATTGGCAGCCACAATCTTAACAGTATTAGGTAAGCCGATGTCAGTGTTGATAGCAGACAGAAAGAAAGCTACAAGAACTCCTACAGAATGTAGTGAAGGAAAGTGAGAAGAAAGGTTTAAACATTAACTGCAAGAAGATAATGCATGATTGTTAGCAAAACGATGAGCCCAAAGTGCGATTTGCAAATTGTAGACACCAAGATCAAACAAGTGCAGAAATTTAAATATCTGGGAAGTGTTTTAACAGAGGACATAGAATGTGATACTGAAATCCAAAGGCATATTTGAATAGCTAAGGAAGCATTCCAAAAGCTAAGCAGAGAGTACTAAGAAATAGAAAAAAAATTGCTATAAACAAAGAAAAAGAGTACAAAACTGCAAAGTGATATCTGTCTTCCTGTATGGCAGTGAGTGCTGGACGATCTCCTCAAAGATGAAGAGGAGACTTGAAGCAACAAAAATGTGGTTCTACAGAAGGATGCTATGGACTGAACATGTAAGCAATGACAGTTTTGGAGAAAATGGAAACAAAAAGAAAACTAATACTGGAGGTGACAGTTGAGGTTTCTGGAGCACATAATGAGGAAGGAGGGCTTGGAAAATATGATACTTATAGGACAGGTAAAGAGGAAAACAAAGCATAACATATTTAGTGAGCTTGAGTAAATGGGTGGCGGAACAAGGCATAGTTTATTAAGAGCGACAAAAGGCAGGAAATTGTGGATAGTTATGACTGCCTGCATTCTGAAGGGACACAACTCTTAAAGATAATAATGCAATACTGTGTGCATCAGGTAATTGAGAGCAAAATGTAAAGCAAAACCAAGACTTTTGAGAGAAAAAATTGGTACATATTCAAAAGAATTTGTATACAATTTCAGCGAAAAGAAAAGATTTTTCAATAAAATATTCTTTTGAAGAAATTAATAATTTAAATATTACACTAACGATTAAGTAGTTGAATGCCTTTGGTAAAGATGGCACACACAGTGATGCCTTTGGTAAAGATGGCACACACAGTGATGCCTTTGGTAAAGATGGCACACACAGTGATGCCTTTGGTAAAGATGGCACACACAGTGATGCCTTTGGTAAAGATGGCACACACAGTGATGCCTTTGGTAAAGATGGCACACACAGTGATGCCTTTGGTAAAGATGGCACACACAGTGATGCCTTTGGTAAAGATGGCACACACAGTGATGCCTTTGGTAAAGATGGCACACACAGTGATGCCTTTGGTAAAGATGGCACACACAGTGATGCCTTTGGTAAAGATGGCACACACAGTGATGCCTTTGGTAAAGATGGCACACACAGTGATGCCTTTGGTAAAGATGGCACACACAGTGATGCCTTTGGTAAAGATGGCACACACAGTGATGCCTTTGGTAAAGATGGCACACACAGTGATGCCTTTGGTAAAGATGGCACACACAGTGATGCCTTTGGTAAAGATGGCACACACAGTGATGCCTTTGGTAAAGATGGCACACACAGTGATGCCTTTGGTAAAGATGGCACACACAGTGATGCCTTTGGTAAAGATGGCACACACAGTGATGCCTTTGGTGATCCAGTCTTCAGCCACAGTTGGGTGTTTTCCATGAGGAGAGAAGAAAAAAGACCCTTGATGTGACCTCTGAAGCCATTGCATGTCTGGATAGTTTTTTCATGTTGGCCATCACATCCATGATGGAATTTTTCAAAGAGTCTTTGATATTGTGAGGCCACTGGTTAGTCTTCTTTTTGATGCTACCCCCAGACATATTCAACCAGGGGGATTCAAATCAAGACAGATCTCGAGCAACATGTTGGAGGTAATGTCATGGAAATTTTTGGCTATCCAATCCTGGATCATGTTAAAGTGAGTAAAGTTCTGCTGGAATGCCTATGGGTCACCTTCTTGATTCAAAGCCAGGCAACTCTGTGCCAAGCATGTTTATGCAGATGCTGACATTGAACTTTTCAATGATTCTCAGTGTGGACCTGAGAAATATTTTAAATTGGTCTGGAGACACCAGGAGCAGTGTAGTCATTAGTTAGGATATATATTTTCTGCTACATTTTGATTTTGTAAACAAAACGTATTTCCTGTTACAGTGAATTTCAATTTGTCCTTAATTGATCCTGAAATTTTTTTTTGATACCAAAAATGGGCCACAAGGAAGAAAAAGTTGAGAAATACTGCAAACTTTGAAGGAAAAAGGGGACCTTTAATGTGAATTTTGTGTGCATCACAATGGGTACTATCTCTGGAGCTTTCAAAAAAAAAAAAAAGAAAAACACCTGCCATTCCTTCTGTTTACCTGGAAACTTTCAAGAAGCTAATAATCTGAGTTGTTTAGGTTGACTGTTAATGCCACAAATACAATGTACCTTTTCCATGTCAGATTGGAAACTGCCATATATGTTTGAAAGAGAAATGAGGAATTTAGAATTAAGTATATGCTGTGTAACATTATTAGGTCATTTTCAATTTATAGTTTGTAAATGGTGTTCTCAAATACTTGGTGCACTCTTGGCATATGCACCTTTTTATTTTTAGGATACAGATGTTGTATTAACTTAGTTTTTTGTATTGTTGATGTAAAATTAATTGTTACTATTTCTTGCTCTTTTATATTTACTTTTAAAGCTATACTTAATTTGCATACATTCAGCACCTATCTTATCATTAACTAATATTTAATAACTATGTTTAGTACAGCATAGTTCTTGAAGTATAGGACACCTTACAATCAAACTCTTTCATCATAATAGTCAGCAAAATGATCTTGTTAAACGTGGCTCTAGAGTTGTTGCCTATTTGATCATTTTCTTAATTGACTTTGAAATTGGTGTGCACATAACTTCAGTTTCACAAATTTGTGAAAAACAACTATTTTTCTTTTTCTATCTCTCAAATTCACTTCAGATTTTATGAAAAATATTCTAATTAACTTTCACCACTGCATTATTATAGCATTATTGCTGGATTATAAATGGCTATAAAAACACTGTTAACAATTTCTCATGGACACCATTTTGGTTTCAATTGGTCGTACAGACATCCCTCAACATACAACATAATAAAAATAAACAAAATAG
Organism: Acanthosepion esculentum; assembly: GCA_964036315.1. Classification (NCBI taxonomy): domain Eukaryota; kingdom Metazoa; phylum Mollusca; class Cephalopoda; order Sepiida; family Sepiidae; genus Acanthosepion; species Acanthosepion esculentum. The sequence goes on along the minus strand of OZ038517.1, from coordinate 38,091,789 downwards.
CATGTCATATTATAAACTACTATGTATCTATGCTGGTGTGAAAATAGCACTAGTTAGTTTAAAACACAAACATTAGAGACTGTCATTTCAGTTTCTTGAACACACACACACATATATATATATATATATATATATATATATATAGCATATTTTCATTCAAACATGTTATATTGAATAATATAGACATATTGTGTCTACTTATTTTTATACTGATGCTTTCTAGTTGTCTAATCATTTTCTTGATGTTAAAATGAAATTCAGCAAGGAACGTGTCAGTTTTTTTTTTTTTTTTTTTAACCTAACTATCCAACCAACACTCAACAAAATTTATTATGAATATAGCAGCAAGATATTAAAGTGCATATAAGATTTAATGCCATTTTACATTTCTACCAATTTCTGGTCAGCTCCCTTAAATTGAATCACTTGTTTTCCCCCCAAAATTCCATAACTACAATGGATAAATTTAAAATTCTAAAACTATAACAGAGCGGGTTGGCATTTGATTTTAAAAATTTCTATCACAACAGAATGTAGATTTTATCACAGTTACAATAAGTTTTTGTAATTTACCCTCGAATATGATCTTAGAAAAGACAAAGTATTTGGGTAAAAAAACAAAAAAACTATGATGCCTTCCTTGATGAATTTCATCTTAACATTGAGTAACTGATTAGAGAACTGGAAAGGATCAGTATAAAGATATACAATATATCTATATTATTCAATGAAGTGTGTGTGTGTGTATAAACAAATAGAACCATTTATCAACCTAACATGTTTCACTTTTATTAAAGTTTCATCAAAGAATGAGATGGCGGGGGGGATAGCTTCATTCCCTGATGAATGATGAAGCTTTAATAAAAGTCAAACATGTTAGATTGATAAACGTTTCCTGATTGTTCTTTATCTTATCATTCTGTTAGAATCTAACTCCTATGACTTTTTTTTTTTAATCATTTCATCCCAAGCAAGACTGTAATGCCTCTAAGATCCATGGGGGGTGGGGGGGGGTGTGAAAGAAAAATGAGAAGACTTTAGGTGAAAACCCAAGCCTATCTATTCCCCATCACTGGTAGTGTTAAAACTGTATATCCTCTTATTTGCTAAATTTAATATTTGTGCTGTTATCTTTTCAAATCAGAATTTCAATTTGGTAACTATAATGTATTTTTCAATTACATTGTTTTCTGTGGTCTCTAAAAGATTTTTTTTTCCTTGTGTGCATGTGTATTGAGATTACATGGAAGCTGAAACTAATCCTGTTTTTAATGAACTGAAAGTATAGATGGCCTTATCAAGTGAAAGGTTAAGTTTGTTACCTGCATTCTAAACCTGTAGCATTTTCCTACTACTTATATTGGAGAAAATGGGTTATTATTGGTTTGCTTGGTTTCCTGTATTTCACATCAGATTTTTATATATTTTTATCTTGCTCGCCAAACCCCAGTGTCAAATAAGATGCTTGATGGAAAAAGGCTTGGTCTTGGAGGCAGTTTTGAACTCTAGTCTATTTTAGTTCTGTTAATAAATTTAATATAACAAGTTGATTGATAGTCACAAAGCATAAGGCCTTATATTATAACCTTTGTTAGACTTTTCATACTGCCATGTGTCAATGAACTTCCCTGTTGTTATCAGTTCCCAACTAAGTATTTATATTGATGTTGCAACTATTTACTCCTGTCTTAATAGTAGGTCCTATAGGTCCAACCAAGTAAAACTGGCAGCTGCTTGTGAAAACCACCCCCAGTCAGTTGTTAACTGGGGAAAGAAATGGTGTGTAAATTTTAATGCCTTCAAAATGAAACTATCCCTTAATCATCATACTAACCCATTTGTTTGTTGACAGTTTCATTAAATGGCATTTTGCTCCAGTTTGAAATTATTCTTGATTGTCATTTTTTTTTTAAATTTTATTATTAACCTATAACCATTACATATATCCTCTCTGCCATACAGATGGTGATTTTGAGCCGTGTGTGTGTGTGTGTGTGTGTGTGAGGACAAAAATAGCTCAGTGTCTGCAACCAGTGTCATGCAGGTACCAAAATACTCCAAGACTTGGTGTAACTAGTGCTATTAAAATGGATTGGTCCTGTTGGTATATCAATGAACATTTTTGACTTTGGACTTCTGTGACTTTGATAAAGATGCTTCCTTTTTTTTTCTCTCATTCTATACACCTGCTGGAGATTAAAGACTGAATTAGCCATAATATCATTATACAAATTAACAAGGCTGTGTATTCTATCATTATCAAAGGAGCCAAGACATTTAAGTAGATGTGTAATATATATATATATATATATATATATATATATATATATATATATATATTATATCTGCTCTGTTCTTACATTGAGCTCTCTTTGGAGTTATATCCTCCTTGAAATTATCCTTGCTAATTATCAAGTTATATATATATATATATATATATATATAAGGATGTTAAAAATTACTACACAATTACAATTATTATACTCCATTTGTTCTCATTATACATAATACATTATTATATAATCTCAAATGAATAAATATAAGTATACATGCAAGTGTTCACATACATACATACATACATACATACATACATACATACATACATATATATCTATTGGTGTAAGAAAAACGGTGCTTGGAGTTTCATGCCCCTCCCTCTCTCTCTCTCTCTCTCTATCTATATATATATATATATATATATATATATATATATATATATATATATGAGAGAGATAGGCATGAAACTCGGTTGTACTGTATATGTGGAATATTATATATTTTTATTAATATATACTTAATAGCTCTGTTATTTAGCATTGAGCACTGTTTTTCTTGCACCAATAGATATATGTATATATTTGTATGTGAACACTTACATGTATACTTATATTTATTCATTTGAGATTATATAATAATATATATATATATATATATATATGTATGTATGTATGTATATAAAATGAGAACAAATGGAGTATAATAATTGTAATTGTGTAGCAATTTTTAACATCCTTTATATATATATATATATATATATATATTTTTTTTTCTCTCTTAATTTTGTTTGAGCCTTTCAACTCAATCAAAGCGGGAGTGTCACTAGCATGCAAAGGGTTACAAAGAGTGAGAGCAAAAGTAAGAGGGGTGTTTGAGGAAAGGATATAGAGAAGGACTGGGATCAGGATCAAGTCATCAGATGTTGATTGACATTACATTTGAAGATTATAGCTATTGGGAAGCAAGTAGGATAAAGGGTGTTCCACTGGCAGGAAGTGCGAGAGAAGCTGTTCGAGTAGAAGAGGCAGTTACATTTAACTGTTTTGACAGTGAAAGGGTGGGACCGAGATGCCAACTTAGTAGCATGCTTAAATTCGTGCAGGTGTGGTACCAGTGAAAGTAGCTTGTGTGCAAGGCCCAAGAACTGCTCAAGGTAGGTTAGTGAATGTGTACAAAGAGGTGTATATTATGAGGATATGCAGGTTAGGTAATGGTTGAACCTGGAGTTGAATAAGTTCAGATTGGGGAAGAATTATCAAGGGAGTCTCTTCAACATGACACTTCTGGGGAAGTAGCTGTCTGGGTGGAAATCCCCCCCCCCCCAAAAAAAAACTATTTGATGAGATAGTTCAATTGTCTGAAGTATGTATTTTTTTATTTTAATTTTTCATTTTATTTTTTTTTCTCAATATTTTTGGCTGAGATTTTTAAATCTACTGGTTTTAAACTTCCTGCTATTAAGATTGACCACCTTTACTATATTAACCATCACTCTTACCATTTCTTTCTTTACTTGTAGACAAGAGTCTTTGCAGTTTACTTGGCCAATGATTCACTATCCTACTCTGATTAGTTCTTTTTATAGCTACAAATTCTTTGAGATATCTTACTCAATTTTTTTGTTTCATTCTCACCTTACCAACTAATCATCTATTTCCAATTCTCTGCATGTTCTTGTTGTTTTACTCTGTATTTCTCTTCTTTCTTGTAAAATGTCTGCTGTTCAGTTAATGACCTATTTGTAGAGGCACATTAAATTCCAATCAGCTTCCAATTTATTGTATTTTACTTAGTTCAGACTACTGCACTTGATGGCATATAAGAGCAACATTCATTCATTTTTTTTTTTTTTTTTTTTTTTTATGAATGGAAAGAAACTTTTTTGAACTGAGTGAAATATGGAACATAGCTGAAATTTAACATTTGATATACTGTCCAACAATTATTGTTTTTCTTTTCCCCAGCTAAAAAGAGGCTGTCTTATGTCATTGAGTCATCAAATGTAATAATTGGGTTTGTCTTTTTTTTCTTTTTTTATATAATCATTATTTCTCTGCCTCAGCATCTTGTCTACTAATCATATATTCCCATGTATTTTTTTTAATATGAAAAATATTGGACATTACTTTGAGCAGTGAAAGGGAAAAATCATGAGAAAGCTGTCCTTTAATTTTAGAACATCTTCTTTTTTTTTTTTTTCACCTTTTGAATACTTGTTAATTTTAAATTAAATTAATTTTAACTTGGAGGAAATGGAACAGATTCTCAGTGACATTACTGAGCATCCCAGGAATGTGAAGGTTATATATCAACCCATGTCAGGAAATAAACATGGAAAGAATGTCTGCACATTTGTCATCGAACCAATCTTCAGAAACATCAGCATACAGATTGACTACTCTGGGTTTGGTTTGAAATTCAAACAAATATCTTTAGAAGGCGGGAATGTACAATGGCCAAAATATTGTGAATGTGACAATAAAGATGAGGAGGTCAACAATGTAAATTTTAACTTGCTTTGATCTCGGATCAACATAATTGTGTACTGTTACTCTCTCTCATACATATATATATATATATATATATATATATATATATATATTGTTATGAACTTGTAGCATATAGATGAACCACGGGTTTAAAAAAAAGGAAAATGTGGGATCCTTTCTCGGTTTTCACTCAGAAATGAAAGTGACACAAGGGAGTCAACGAAGAACAGATGCAAGACGATGGTTCTCAAAATCAAACATTTATTTACCAATATATAAACAGGTAAAGAAAGAAAAAAAAAGAAATTCATTTAACAAAGGGGAAGGGACCTATGGAAGAAAAGAAGGCGGGAGCAAATATATATATATATATATATATATATATATATAAGAAAGATCAAGCCATGAGAATCAATTTATGTCAGTTGAGTTGATATGTTCACACAGAATTCTGAATCGCCAAAGCGAGAGTTTGTATGTTAATGCAATATTTTGTCCGGCTGGCAATTTTTCTGAGTTCTTTTTCTTTCGGAAATGTTTGGGGTTTCACCGTATCTTATACAAGCGTGTCGTCTTCTTCACTTCAGTGGGCAGTCCGTTTTGGAGTAGGGACGATTTTGCCCAGCGATGTTCATCTGCCACTGATCAGATGGAATTTCAATCAACCCTTAGTGGTGTCTGATCACGTGAATCGCAGCAGGAGAGCCTGATGGTGTCTAGACTTCACGTGTGGTCAACCGCCTGATGTCAGCGGGATTTTGGAACCAGGTTATTTTGGCGTCTGGTTGCTTCAAAGTTCAAGGACTCGTGGCTTATGGGAGGGAGTAGGTAAAGAGGAAAAGAATTTGTGAAGAGAAGAGGAGGGTATGGCTGATCATGGAACATATTCGCTTGCAAGTTGAAAGCATTAGATTTTTATCTATTTTGATTTATTTATTTCTCTCTTTTTATATCTAACTAATTTTCGTCTAGAATTTGGGATTTTTCTATGGGAGTGCTTTTTATCCTTATGCCTATGTAGTTAATGGAATCATGGCTCCGTCACAATATATACATATAGTAGGTACTGAGGTTAACACAGAGTGGCAAGTCTTTCATATTGTTGATCTTAGTTAGTGTCCACATTTATATTTACAGATGCTCTATCCCTGATTATTGAGCACTTTTACCCATAAATATAGCAGATTGTATAACAATATTTTATCATACATGCACACACACACACATACACACACAATAAATGGAATAATTACCTAGTGGTTTAAAGTGTTGGTTTGTGAATTCAATCCCTGGGCCAGGTGATGCAGATTGAAACTGTAAACTGGACAAGCAATAACTGAGCAGTACTAAAATATGCAGACACAGTGGAACACAAGCAATTTATCTCTGTATGTTAAATAAAGGGTTCAGTTTGAAATTTTCTTGACTTTAAAAATTTAAATATTTTATTCATAGTCTATGAACAGCTATAATATTGTCCACACACACACACACACACTTCATGAAAGCCATTTTGACACCAGCTTGTTGCTTCTCTATCTCTTCAGTATTAAGTAAGAGTGTTGAATAAATAATTCTTGAAAGGATACACCCTTCCTGCATCCAATTATCTACCTAACCTTTTCGTATTCCTGATTATGATGCTCTTTGTTTGAAGCTATAATTCATCTTTTTGCCCTTTGCCATTCACTTACAAAGGAAGCATCGATGCCAATGATATTCTATCACTAATTTCTTGGTAAGAGCTTCAGTTCTAATAAAATAGCTGCTGTCATGACAACAGTGTATGTAGTAATTGCAGTTGTAACAGCAGCAATAGTAGCAGCAGTCATAGTGATTGCAGACAGAATACATATTTATACTTCTCGTCTCACACTAAATTGGCGATTATAAGACTGTCATAATGGCGGCGGGTTTTCAAATTTGAGATTTTAACCTGTACATTTTTGTGTTAGTGAGTTCTAGCAATGGAAGTTTGTAGCTTGTGAAGTATTTTAGTAATACATCTGAAATTAGTCACTGACAAAAATAGGCATGCATAATAGATTTTTATGTGCATTTACAGTCTAACTTAAGAACATTTACTTAGTCAATTTATATGAACTATTGTTCTCTTGATTATCGTAGATGTTAGACAGGACCTTTCACCCAAGTACATTCTTGCCATCTTCAGGTGTTCATTATTTTGGCTGATATGGAATATTGTGTATCTGTTGATTTTATTGTTTTCTCTTTGTAATACTATTTCTTGTTTGTTTGGTGGATGAGTGAATAGTGTAATGGATAGTGACTTGAGACGAGAAATTGGAGAGGTGAGTTTTGAATTTCAGTTTGGTGCGTTACGTTTACTTACAAGCAAATACCCTTGTGAAAGGTATGAATCCATCTCCTTCCAGACATTGTTTTAAGTAGTAGGAATAGTATCTGGAAAAAAATCGTTAATTGCAAAAAATTGTTAATGCAATATTCATTCATAAAAAAAAAACATTTTACAATTCGAAATGTATTTTGGATTTAGATAACCCATAAAGGGTTGATAAACTATGAAAAAAATCAATTACTACTGAACCAGAGTATGTTATTTCACTATCTGATCCAGAGATTGAATTCCTGACAACAAAACTTGATTAACCTGTGCCTATATCCACCAAACCATTATCTCAAAAGATATAAGCTTTGTATTTTTGGAGCCTTTACCATCAGTTTGGTAGATCTTGTTAAAATGTAGATTTTGGGTTGCTTTCTCTCTCTCTCATGATTCTAAAATGACATTTGAACTTTCTTCCTGTCTGAACTTTTGGGATAAGGAGTTATCATTATTTACAGTATCTGTATTTGTACTGTTGTCCTCATATTTGTTTTTGTTATCACAATGTTTCGGCCATTTTTCCCATAGACCTTAAGTATATATTGATCTCGGTAACCTACAGAGAATTTTGAACTGAGACCCTTTATTTAATCTACAGGGGTTGACAGTTCTCATTCCACTGCCCATGTTTAGGGAAATGGGTGTGCAATAACTGAGCATTACTAAAAAATAAGAACTAGACGAGATAACTTTATCTTAATTTTTTGTATGTGTGGCTCATGATATCTGTAGCATGTATGTAGTTTGCAAGTTTTTTTGTTTTTTTTTCTTTTTTTGTAGTTACTTTCTATGAAATAGAAAATTTTCACTTAGAAAGGATGGTAAGGTTCTTTTTCTTTTTCTTTTTTTCTTCTTTTTGGTAAGCTGTTTTCTTTCAACCATAAATATCACAATTAAAATAAGTTTAAATAAGATTGGTTATGTCTAAGTACATTACAATGATCATGTTGGCAGTATTCAACGAGGGGGGAACCTATAAAATTAGGGTGTTAAAATTATGATGAATCCTGATTTTAGACATATGTCAATGCATTTCATCTCTATTTCCCAAAAATTGATTTGAGATTACACAAAAAAAAAATCAAAGGGTTTTATAAAACTCTACTCCTTTCCTTATTTTTCTGTTGTCTTGAACAACCTATTATAATTGTGCTTGTTCATTGTTCCTTACAGATAATTAAAGGAAAATAAAGTTGAGGAGAGCAATGACCACATATGTCCTCATGGGATATGATGCTTAAAGAGGAGATATTTCCTGTCATGTCTAGCATCCTATTATAATTGTTTGTTCCTTCCTTAGTTAGTTGGCATGACCGTTGCTCCCTGCCAGTGCCTCATAAATTATGGACTATTCTATTTTGATTGCATAGAAAAGTGGGGAAAAGACAATACTTAATTTCAGTGAGAAAGAAGAGAAAATAGGACTGTTTGACAGCTGTTTCAGGGAAATATAAAAAGTCAGTTTCAAATCTTTTCATTTGTACCCCTTTACTTAAAATAATGGCCAGCATTTATATTTATGATTGTTATTGGAATTAAGTTAAGCTCAGATATTTAACAATGTGATAGAGAAATTTCTCTAGATATTTTATTTTTGTAGAACTTGCCCTAAGCTTACTCAATCTTTAACTTAAAAATTAAGATTCATCAGAATATTAAAATAGCAATACCATAGAAATCTATTAGTGAAAAATAATCTCTAAGCAAATTTTGAACTTGTACATAAATGGCTCAGATTGTTTGTAAGGTAAAAATTATATAAAGTTGTTTTTATTTCATATTTTTTCTTTTTTTAAACAATGATTAAGATTCTGACTATTTTAGAATCCTGTCTTATGAAAATGGGCTTAAACTTAAAAGCTTTATATATTTACAGTTCACTTTGATCTTCAAAATTTTAAATGCATTGTCAATCGTTATCTCCTGTCCTTTTGTTGTTCTTTTCCCTTAATGTTTTCTTTTACTCATACTCTCTCACACTCAGTAACCACTTGCGTCTTAGTGGCATTATTGCCTTGTTTGGGATAAATGATTAAAAAAACAAATCTTTGACACTCAGAACCAAAAGGAAAAACAAGGAAAGTATCAGGAGAGAAGAAAATGATGAAAAAGAGAAATGGCCACATTTTTCACACACACACACACACACACACACACACACACACACACAGAGAAAAAAAAATTAACCTCACACCAATAACTAGTACATGAATTAATTTTTAATTTTAATATAAAAATGACAAAATTGAGAAATTCAGAAAATTGCTGAAACCTGATTGGACAAAAAGAATACAAAATGGTTCATCTACGAAACTCAGTTGAGGTGCTGAATATAACATCAGTTAGCTAAATGATGAATTTTATTTGTATTAACCCTACAAATATTTATATATAAATAAATGACCTGATGTTGTAAATTCTTTTGTTTAACTTTCATTAATAATTGACACTTGGGTTGATTTAAAGAAGAAAATATTTAAAATTGATATTTATCTGTCTTTAAATGAGGTACGAAAAATAATTTCAACTATTATTGTCAAAGACGAAATTAGAGTAGAAAAGTTTTTTATCTTGAAATTCAGAAGTTAGATATGGTTGATAGTGTTGTACTTAGAAATATTAATAAAGTAATGCTTTATACAGTAACAAGATTCATCTCAACTAAAGTAACAGGTTAGTTAATTTTATTACTAATTTAGAAAAAAGAAAAAATTCTTGTTGATATTATGTTAATATTTATTATATTTTAAGCATTACTCAGAAATTTTGTGCCTGTGTGAAATGAGTGGTTGTTTCCGAGTCCGCCTGTCTGCTAGGGTGGTTAACTACTCTTTGTTGTAGATGTCTGCTTGGCAATGTTTGTGTTTCTTCAACACAACAGAGCCAACCAGTACTTTATACTGCAGCTATACTCGGAAGATGTTAGCTGCAAATTTTGGGAGTGGGTGCATAATCCAACATAGTTTAATGAGGCCAGTATACTCAAACACTCCATCGCAATGACTTGTGACTTTGCACTTGCACAACCATTGATGACTTCTGAGCAGTTTTGTCTCCCCAATTTCCTTCACAAGGCTTGGATCAATCCATGGTATCCCAACAGTGCCACACACTAGGATTGTCTCCTCAGGTTGACATCATCAGTCACTTCCTTGACAAATCGTTTATGGTGAGATTCAAACATGGATATCATTTGACCACGTTGTGTGTGTTCGTGTGTGTATATGTTCGTGTGTGTGTGTGTATATGTTCGTGTGTGTGTGTGTATATGTTTGTGTGTGTGTGTGTCTTTCTTTCATACATACATACATACATACATATTTTTATTACTTCAAATGTTGTTTTTAGTGGATACCTGTATTTAAAGAGACAATTTTTGAATTGTCAGAGGGCACATTTTCTTTTAAGTTTTCTCCAGGTTGCAGACAGGTAGACAAAATAAACAGTGTTTAAAAATGTGGAGCGTCTACTCAAATACAGGTAACCACTAAAGATAAAGTTTAAAGTAATAAAAAATACATATATCAATTTAAATTTTGAATAAAGTTTATTTTTAGTGGATACCTGCATTTCAATAGATTCATAGTTTATTTTAAGCAGTATTTTGTCTATCATTCTGTGTACTTGATTATTTTAATAAAGAAAATGTGCCCTAATGATAAACAGAGCATCTATTCAAATACAGATATCTAATATATAATGCGATGTGTACATTTTCGATATTTTATATTTTAATTTCAAGCATGTGTGTTGTTTGTTTTTGATTTTGTTGACTGCACAGTATAGTAGGTTGTGCACTGTCGGTGAGAAAAAGACCACCATGACGTAATTCACTCTGACAGAAATTTGGAAATGGCATGATGTACTACTTGATATATGTGCCAGAAGCTCCAATATGAACATTTCAGAGTGTTTGGGTGTCAATCTGAGGACATTGCAGAGTATTTGCAAAGTGTTGGATGAATCTAATGGTGATTACAAAGGTATGGCAGCTCAGAACACTCACTCTGATCATTCTGATATGGAAAGAACTTGCAAATTTTTTTGGTGAGGGCCTCAGACTTAACACAGAGGGCTACACTGGAAGGCTCTGTCTGGCCACAAAAGCAGGAGATCCCAGTGATGGCTGACAGACAATTTCTGTGATAAATTCACTACTTACATCTGGCCACCTACCTCCCTAGACTGCAACCCCCTTGATTATTGTGTGTGAGATGCAGTTGAGCTAGAGGCCAACAAAAGTCTTTTTAACACCAAAGATGAACTGAAGGCAAGGTTTATGGCAGCATTCACCAACTTAGATAAGGAGACCACCCAGAAGAGTTGCAGGAGATTTTGTAGTTGTCTGGAGGCCATGGTTGAAGCCAATGGCAATTTTATTGAATAAATTTACTCTTTAGTTTTTGTTGTTTTTTTTTTGTTTAATTTTGGTAAATATATCTGTTAAAATGAGATCTACATGTTGTTGGATAAATTGTCTAAATTACACAAAAATGGAAATAACACTGACATCTCATTTTAACAAATATATTTACCAAAATTACAGAATGATCAAAGTAAGTTTTCCAAGATGCTGTACCTTTGTAATCACCATTAGACTCATCAAACTCTTTCCAAATACTCTGCACTGTCCTTAGATTGACACCCAAACACTCTGAAATGTTTGTATTGGAGCTTCCGGTGCAAATGCCAAGCAGTATAGCATGCCATTTCCAAATTTCTGGCAGAGTGAATTGCATCATGGTGGTCTTTTTCTCACACAGTGCCCAACTGACCCTACTATATTGTGCTGTTGACAGAAACAAACAACATTCATGTGTGAAATTAAAAATCTAAAATGGCAACAATTTATCTATTGCACCCTGTGTACGTGTATATGCACATACACAAATCTTGGCAGATCTTCTATTATGACAATGTGGGATATTTAATAATAAATGTGAAGAAAAAACAACTTTTCAATTTAAAATTCTCAGTGTTTTATTTGTGCACATGTGTAGTTGCATTAATGTAAACATAAAATTAGTCTGAAGCCCTAAAGGCTGAAACACTTCACATGAAACTTTTCCATTTTGTCATGCTTCTTTCCTCTAAAACTGTTCTTGAGATATATATATATATATATATATATATATATATATATATATATATAATATGAAAAATAAAAATGTTTTTCTTTTTAAGCCATTAGCACCTGCTGGATCTGAAATTCGGCCACTTCAAGTTGATCTGTGTTTTTTTTTTTTCTTTATTAGTTCAAGTCCAGCAGATATTAATGCCTACATTATGAGGTTTGGTTGGGAGAGAAAATAACTTTCTGACTGCAACATCTGATAAGGATGTTTATCTCCTCTTCTCCACATTCCAACATGCTTTCCTCATACATGGGTTTGTCTCTCATTCCAGCCCGGTGTCTACTATAAGGGGTGAAACACATAGAATAACTCTTTCACTTTGTCTCTTTATCTCCACTTTTTTCTGATATTATTCTACCTTCTACTAACGCTTACATGATAGAATAAGGAACAAATAGGAAATGTTTATATATTTCCCTTTTATTTAAACTTCACTCATATATTTACACTTATTTATTTGTTTGGACTGTTGTCCTTATCGTTATTGTCGCATTCAAAATCTTTCAAATGTTGTACATGCTAGCCTTCTTCAGGTGATATTTGTTTGGATTTTGAATCAATATTCAGAAATGCCAACATACAGATTGACTGTTCTGGGTTTAGTTTGAAATTCAAACAAATATCATCAGAAAAAGGCCAGTGTGTACAACGGCTGAAAGGTTGTGAATGTGACAAGAGAAGAAACATAAATTAAGTAAAAAACCAAAAAACAGATATTTAACTAAACAGTGCTCTTTGTCTAATTGAGACAGCTAACAAAATCTCTACTGGCAGCAAACTGCCTGCATATGGACAAAAAATTGAGTTTCATGCTACTGTGATTGTCAAGCAACCAGTATATATATATATATATATATATATATATATATATATATATATATATATATATAGTCTTAAAGAGTGCTATATTTATGGGATAAAGTGGTCAATATCAGAGATAGTGTGTGTAAATATAAAAGTGAACATAGAAGTCAACACTTAGAGACGACAGTCTGTTTCATGCTAGTGCAATTGTCAGGCAACTCTGACGATTGCACTAGCTTGTTCACTTTATATATATATATATATATATATATATATATATATATATATATATATATATATGTTAGTTTTTTGTAAACTAATTGATTTCTTGTATCATAATTTTAACGTTTAAAAAAAACAATAAAAAAGGATTTAATTTAGTTGTTTTTTTTGTTTAAAGCATCACCTCTACCCAACACAAAATTACTAAAATAGTATATTAGTACTATGACTTCCTGCAGCCTTTTAGAACTTGTTTTTATTTACTTATAAGGTTTTATGTTATGCTATAGCTATAAACTCTTAAATGTATTAAACAATACATTACTATCCAATTACATAATTAACAAATTGAAAAAATGAAGCTTGTGAAATATTTTTACACTTATTGCATATATATTAAAATCAAATTTTTGGTGTGGAGTGTGATCTTTTTCAGGAAATGAAACCAGTTAATACCTTTTTCATTACTTTTGAACAAAAGTTCATCAATTTATGGCACAGGAACATTGGGTTACAGAAAAAGTCATAACCCTTATATATATATATATATATATATATATATAATGCCCAATATTCTGAAGAATTCCTGAAAGTTTAAGATGATTGGTGTGACAATACTAGCAGGGCTGAAGTGAGAACACAGAGATGGTTGCTCTCAGTAACAAGAACAACCTAATCTCTAAGGAGATCTATGATAGGGTTAGACCAGTAGGTTATCAACGTCCCAGAATGTACGGAAAGAATGGTGTACCACTGAGACTCATCTTATCTATGGTGGGATCCGTGCAATATGAGTTGGCCAAATGGTTGGCTGAACTGCTCCAGCTGGTATCTGTCTTTTCAGCCCGCAATATTTCAGACTCCTTCTGTTTTTCAAATTTCATTAGAAATTTGGATATTGAGTCTGACAATCAACTGATGGTGTCTTTTGACATTGTTTGCTTGTATACTAATTAATGTTCCTTTTCATGAGACCATTAATGTGTTGATGTCCTTTTATAGAGGTAATTTGGGTCTGGCTAGCATTTCTGAAAATCTGTTTTTAGAATGCATGTGTTTGGTGACTGATGGTGTTGAATGCAATTGCAATGATATTAAGTATACCCAGACGGACGGTGTTGCAACGGTTACTCTTTTGGGCCCAATATTGGCCAATATTTTTTGTAGGTTATCACGAGCAATTTTGTTTGACAAGGTCCATAAACCCTATGTTTACATGAAGTATGTTGATGACACCTTTTCAATTTTTGATTCTGCCAGTGATGCCACTGGTTTTTCTTTCTTTCTTTCTTTTTTGCGGAACTCTATTCTCTCCATCCATCCCTTCAGTTCACTATAGAGGTTGAGTGATGGGACATTACCCTTTTTAGCTGTTCTTGTTGAATGCAAGGATGGGTTTTTAATACTAGCATCTTCCACAAACACACATTCACAGGCTTAAACACAAGTTGGAATTCTTTTGTTCCCAAAGCCCCCAAAATTGGTCTAATTTCCACCCTGGTTCATCTTGCTTTGATGATCTGTTCTTGCTTGATGAACTTGCGAGTACCCCAAAAATGTTTGAAAGCAATGGAGATCCTGCCAATATCATCAAACGTGTTATAGATGGTAATATCAGATGCCTTAAAGCAGTTCTAGGAATTAGTCAGTGCCCGATTTATTTAAAGTTGTCTTTGCTTGGCAGGATGTGTCAGTTTCTGTCTGACATAATTTCAGCTTGCATTGCTTCATGCTCCAATTCTGTTAAGTTGTGTAGTTTTCCAAACAAAATCCATGTTACCTTCCTTCCTTTAGTAAGGATTGTTTGTCCTATTTTCAGAAAAGTTTAGTTATTTGCAAATTCAAATGCTGATGCAAAGTGGTGTACAATGTGGATTGCGCAACATGTGTTATTTGTGTTCAATTAGTCAAAGCTGTATTTTAAGAACCCACACTAGTAGTTCATATCAATTGGCCAACATTTGCTGGATAATCTTGATTGTGTATGGGGAAACATTTTTTCCATTCTACGTAGTGCTCACTCGGTTTACCATCTCAGAGTTCACAAGGCTGTATATATCAAATTTTACCAGCCGAGCCTATGCAAACAAAAGGATCATTTCATGCATTCCTTATGTTTGATCGACAGACTGTGAGTTTCTTTTTCTATTTTATACTCTTTTGGAACGTTATCATTATTATCATCATTATTATTATTATTCGTGAATTTATTTACAATTGAAAATTTAATCACGTTTCAACTTTCCCTCATTTGTTATTAATAATGTGTCTTGATTGTGTCTGTATATTGCCAACAAATACCTTTTTGAAAAAGCATTGGTTAAAAGGATCCTAACAGTACAATAATGTCTATTTTGTTCAAGTGTGTTCTGTTTCTGTGAGTACAAGTCTTTGTGAATTATTATAATTTTTTCATATAGACAAAAATAATTTACTCACTACAAAGATGCAACTTTGTTTCAGTGCATTTAATTGCATTTCAACGGGTGAGAAGCAAAATGGTTATGAACAATTCTGTTTGTAAGTAAGCCACATATGAAACATCACTTCCTTTTTTCCATGTGTTTGAAAAAAAAAATACATAAAGGTGATGGAGTGAAACAATACTAGTTGTTGATAGCAGTTTGGTGAAGGATGGTTGAGGTGTTAGTGATGGCTAGACCTGAAGAATTTCTTTTCAACAACCACAGTCGAAATAGGCACAGCATTAAACCCTTTATATATATATATATATATATATATATATATATATATATATATATATATAAAAAACATCAGTCTGTTAATATAGTAATTCTCAGTTTCTGAGATATGATAAAATGTACTTCTATTTATAAGCCTATTTTGTGATAGGACATCTTACATTGAATAAAGCGTTGATAGAATTTTATCAGAACCATTTGAGTAATTGCTGACAATGCACTGTCTTTGAACAATTCTTTTTCATCAATTGTCTCTATGGATTGAAGAACAATACCTTCTTATTGAGCTCTTCACAAAGTGTAATAGAGTACAGAATCACCTTACACGAAATTTCTGAGTCAAGACTCTAGCTTAAATATGGCTGTTAGCTCACAGACCAAACTTACTTCCAGTGGAATGTAATAACTGGCATAATTGTAGCCTGCTGTGATTATATCTGTGGATTAGCAGGATTTCAGATTATGTGAACATTGTTTGAAAATAATTGTTCAAAAACAATTATTTGAATTATAAATTGTTTGAATGAAAATTAATTGAAAAGGGCAGTTATATTAAATGATAATTATTTGAAATGCAAAATTCTTTATTGCAATAAAAATGTAAAAATTAAGAGGAAATACACAAGTGATAATTATTCGAAATACAAATATTGTTAATAAAACAATTTATAACCTTAAATTATGATACTGTACACAAATTGTCAACTACTGAAGAGTATTCGTTAAAGGATTCCACTAATTTCAAGTTTTCTATTTACGTCACAGTATTTCTTGATGTTCTTGATATTTTGGCAACCTACTTTTATTTTTGCAATACGAATTCCTTGCAAGTCCTCTTCTCTTTTAAGAGCATCTAAGAATTTCCATATTGTGAGAAGATTGGATTATACTTGTTGCAAAAAAGCCCTATGCCATCTTTCAAGGATGTTATTAGTTCTAGGTAAATTAGCATTGACTCTCTCAAAGCAAGACCACATATGTATTTCAAACATAGGTATTTTGAATAATTATCATTTAGTATAATTTTCCTTTCAATTTCATTCAAACAATTTACAATTCGAATAAATGTTTTTTGAATAATTATTTTCAAACAATTTTCTTGATACAGGATTTCAAGTTGGAATTTGACCAAGCTTGCCCTCTTGGGTTTTTTAGGCTACATAAATTTTATACTTTTTTATCATTATATATATAAAAAAAAAAATTAAAAAAATTAAATATAGTTAAAATATGAATAGATTTTTTGTTATAATCTAAGTTTGATATTTGTTCTAAGTAAATAATTCGGATTCATAAAGACTTATTTTAGTATCGAAGTAGATAACTGGTAATTTTGTTTAGTTGACATTTCCAGTGGTGAAATAAATATATATATAATTTTATGTATCAACAGTATTTAGAAAAATGACAAGCTGGAAAATTCTTGCGATGTGTTTCATCCCAGTTTGTCATAATTTTATATATATACACACACACACACACACACACACACAAATATAGTGGCACGGTGGAGTAATGGATAACGGCTCGGACTGAAGAATCATAGAGCAGAGTTTGAGTTCCAGTCGAATCCGTTACATTCACTTAGGTGCTAACACCTTTGGGAAATGTGTGAATCCTCTTCTTCTCCCTCCAACTATGGGTAAATAGCAGGACAGACTGGGTTCTATAGCCTTGGATGGCAACTGGTCTAGGAGAAGGTCAACTCTGAATTCAAAACCATTCGGCGTCTGCACTGGCATCCGGCGGCCTCTTGGTTACTCCTGCGTCTGTGGAAATTCAGCGGCAAGTAAGAGCATATTCCTCCCTCCACTGGGATAGCACGCGAGGTGTGGGGACCGCACGTGAAGTTCAAACTCCCTTGTCACTCCGTTTCAAGAATTCACCGCCGTTGGAATCGGGAATGGCTGTCGCTCGTTTCAGCATTGGCGACGGATCGCCGTGCTTGGTCGGCCTTCGTTCCGGACGCGGTGAATTCCTTGCAAGGAGCCGGCTTAACCGATCCAGGGTGAATGCTGCAACATACATACATATAACACACACACACACACACACACACACACACACACACACAAATATAGTGGAACCTCAAGTTAACAAACTAATGGGAGGAGGAGGGTCGTCTGTTAATGTGAAGCACTTTTTTTTTTTTTTTCCTGGTCTAAAAACACCCAGTACCATGCAAAATTATTGTAAATAAATGTAAATACAGTATAAATGTATGTGTATTTTATTTTTAAGTTACAATATATTAACTTAAAATAAACTTCTCACACACACACACACACACACACACACACACACACACACACACACACACACACACACAGAGGGAGAGATGCTGTGTATGTTAAGTCTTAAATTTAACTTTCAAATAAAGTTTCTCAATTTACCTTTAAATATAGCTGTGATGGTCTAATACTGCCATGAAAGTGCTGTGATCATATAGTGGAGCCTCACAGTAGTAATTACTGGAAGCCATGGAACTCCTCCAAAGCAGTGCTGGTGCTTGGGAGAATCACATTCTTGATTGTTCCCTTACCTCTTCCTCTGAATCACTGCTGCTACTCGCTAACAAACCATCTCAAATGGAGTCTGCTATCTCCCCAGTTGAAAGGACTTGATACCCGGGGTCAGCATCATTCTCTTCAAACCAATTCTCCACACCTTGAAGTGCTATGTCTTTTTCTCCAGTACAAACCAATAAATGATGAAAATTGCTAGACTAAAACCCTCAAAGTCCTGTTCAAAGTCTTCGTTCAATGTCAACTTTTTCCGACAATTAGAAAGAGTTGTTAACTTCTTTCCAGGCAGACATGAAGTTGTACATTTTCCTGATTCGAGGTTGTAACTCTTGATGTTATTTGACATGCGCTATACTCTTGTTTCTTGTATTAGATCTTCCTCCAACTTCAAAACGACCAAGACTTCGTAAAGATATTTTCTCTTTTCTCTGTCTGTTGATTGTGCCAATAAACAAGTTTCTGTGATGTGATGAAGTCTTAAAGGATGAAACGCATCACACAAAATCTTTTTTATACAGTGTGTGTGTGTATATATATATATATATATATATTGGACAAAGTCCGACAATTTATTTAAAGACATTTATGATATGTTTAACGTTCTTTTTATAGATACAAGTATTTAAGCAAATGCTCTGTTTTATAATAAACAGTATTAAATAACATTTACCGGCCTATATAAAAAGAACATTAAACATATCATAAATGTCTTATATATATATATATATATATATATATATATAAGCATGATTCATTGAATAATATAAACATTGTGTGTACTTATTTTTATATTGGTCCTTTACAGTTGTCTAATCAATTTCTTGATGTTAAGATGAAATTCATCAAGGAAGGCGCTGTAGTTTTTTAATCCAAGTACTTTACCCCTTTCCTAAGGAGTAAATTATAATGACAAACAAACTGCAGTTACAATCAGTATACAAACAAGTAAACACAATGTCTATATTATTCAATGAAACGTGTATTTGGGCAGTAATACCTCTTTTATACAAGTTTCATTAAAGACAACTGACAAAGTGCTGCGCTTAAGCTTTTTTTATTGAATTTTTCTTGTGTTCGTATAAGTGTTTTCTTTTCTAGATGTAAAGTGTGCAAGAACTGTTCTCTCTCTCTCTCTCTCTCACTCTATATATATATATATATATATATATATATAAAATCTCCAAGTGCTTTCAGCTATTAGCCATTATCAAGTATGTTTTTTTTTTGTTTTTTTTTTTTTTTTAAACTGAATATGTAAATTTTTATATATGTACATCTATAGTTAATAATAGCCTCATCCACATGTAAAAAAAAAAAAATTGGATAAAAATAATGGAAGCATTAAGGATGAAAATGAAAAAAAAATCACTCAATAATATCAACTCTGAACATCAACAAATTTAGAAGATGTATTAACAAGATGAGTATTGTTCAGGTAAAAATAACTTGAAATGATCATTATCCTGTGAGGTTCAAAGTAGATATAAGATTAATTACCAGATTAAGATGGTTTAGTATTAACAAAGCAAAAATCAGGCCTAATCAAAGTTGAGCTAGGTTCAATTAAATCTACTAGCCTAACTGTTCTAAATCAAGCCGAATTGATTCAGTGCTTGTTCATTGTTACAATGTTTCAGTTGATATTTTAAGACCTTCAAAGTAGGTGAAGAAGTTTCCATGTTGTATTTAACTGTAAACAAACCGTGCACTTTATATTCTTAGCCCATGGCCTTTGGTAGCTGATTCCATCATTTGTAGTTGAGCCATACAACAGTGATGATGAAAATGAGTTAAATGTAAAGGGAAGCAAGTATATATTTGGCCTTTCTCTTTCGTTCTTTCCTGTTTTATCTTTAGTTTAGCTTAATATAACCATTACAGGGAGTAAGGGTGATGGGGAAGTGTTAGGATACTTAGATCCAAAGTTTTCGTAATCAGTACTCTACAGCATGCATCCTTATATATATATATATATATATATATATATATATATATATATATTTAAATTGTGTGTATTTAGGCAGCATTTTTTCATTCATACATGTTTCATTAAATAATATAGACAAGTGTTGTTTATTTATTTTATGTAAATCTTTTCATATCGTCTGATAAGCTTAATAACATTATCATTAAACGAAGAAAGAAAATCACAATATTGATACATATTTTTTAATCCAATCTAAGCTTTCAGCTTACATAAGCCATTATCAAAGATGACAATTAGAGTACAAAATATTAGGCTATACACGAACAAGAAAGTGATGATAGTCTGTTTCTGTTTACATGGATGATTTCCAAGCAACGATAAACACGTGCATATAAGACGCTGAAAGCGAAAATCGCACCGCAGCTCATGACGTCACACCTGACCACGCGAGATTGAAAACGAGAAGTATTAAGTATGGGAAGCCGTTGGTATAAACCAATGGCTTCTGTTACCAATTATAGGCATTTAAGGATATTTGAGAAGATTTCATAGTTTATTTTGTTCAGGTTAGGTTTCAACTGTTTTATGTATATAGCTTCAAGAATTTTTAGTTTTTGTTTATTGTTTTCAACAAGGATTTTTCGGAATTGTGTAAGCGGCCAGGCATGTTTTTTTAAATGCCTAAAAATGTTAGTTATTGTTCAAATGTAGTGTCAAGCGTCATGAAAGCGAGTTTGTGGTGAGACCAACATAAATATTATTTAATTTGTTGGAGATACAATCTCCCAAGGGGCACTTGAATTTGTAAACTGTTGGTTTTTTGCAAATCACTAACCAGGGGAGAAGAATCATTGCGAAGAATTTAGTTGGATATACTAGATTTAGTGTAGTATATGATTAACTTAATTTTTTTGCTAGGATCTGTAGTAGATATATTAGTATTTACTAACTTTTTTATTATATTTTCATCTTGTTTATAATTAGTATGCATTTGCTTACAATATAGGAGATTAATATGTTTGAGATTAGTAGAAGCAGTATTATGTACTATTTGCTTAGTATTGAGATTTCTAAGAAAGCGTCTTATTTGTTTATCAACTATGTAGTTTGGAAAGCTATTATTATTAATAATAATATTATGGACTGATATATTGGCCCAAGATTTAGTGCTGCTTCTTAATTCTCTCATGTTTGAGACGATTCTTTTCAAAGTTAGTTATACCTTGGTGACAGCTGTTTCTCTAATTTTTATATATATATATATATATATATATATATATATCCTTATATGGCTTACTATTCTATGTATGTGATTCATTTTGATTTAATATTGCTTTGTATTGATGTTTGGTTAGTATTATTAACATCTTCTATAGATGTACAGGTGTTTAGTTGGTATTATTAACATCTTATATGGATGCTCTTTATTTAATGGTTGCATACTAATTTGCCAAAGTAGTTTTGTATTTTTGATTTGATTCATTTTTTTTTTCTCAAACAGTTATTTTCCAGTTTCTTAAAGGGGCCTTTTATTTATCAACTACAAAATTTTATGTAAGAAGCTGAATGAGCATATAACTAGTTAACAGTAAGTTAAATTACCTCCCCACCCCTTTTGTTTTTTTACTTGGGAAAGTTGAACACCAGACTTCGCTACATCTTACAAAATTATGTAGCAACCTGTATCTGCCCATAAAGAAATTGTCTAGGTTTTATATGCAGACAACTTCGTGTCATAACCTAATATTAAAATTTTTTTCTGGTGAATTTGTATTTAGCATAGGTCACATCTGATTGGTTAATAACTGCAAATCTCACAAGCCTATTTATTTTATTTTATTTGTTTTTTTTTTTTTTTTTTTTAAAGAGTATTCTGTTTTTAAAATTAAATTAATCTTTCACTTGCCAGTAGTGCAACATTGCTCGAGGAGACACATTTATGGTGTTGCTGCATAATTGCCATTATGTAGTGATTTTTAACATGTTTTAATATTCCAAGCTAAATAATATTTAGCTCTACTCTGTATTGAGCCCTCTTTTAAATTAGACTTTACGTACAGTGGAATTATAATCTTTGTTCTCATTTTACCTCTATATATATATATATATATATATATATATAGTGTGTGTGTTTCAACAACAGACAATTTAAGGTTCTCAAAGATGTATAAGTACAACCACAGAATCAGAAATGTTAAGGAAGCATCAGAGATAATAACATATTGAATATAAACAGTATTCTTTTATGGAAAAGAATAAGATGAGATAAAATTTAAAACACAGATTTAAGTAAACTATTCAGTTAAACAATGAAGACAAAAAGAAAATTAACATGGAAAAGATAAAAAAAACACTTTTTTTATTTTAATTCTTAAATATATACTGACGTTCAATATTTTTGGAGGAGAAAGATAATTATCATATTTGTAGGTTTATTGAGTGCATCCACCTTAATGTAACATTCTTATTAACCATAAAGAAACACTTGCAGTATTAGCACAAATTATATTACTGGTACTTTCTTTTTTTAATAGAAGTAAAGTTTAATTACCAGGACATTTTTTGGGAAAAGAAAGATTGTTTTAGATGTTTTTCAGGGAGCAACATCGGCACGTACAATAAATTCATAATAGCTGCAAAGAAATCTCCTGGTGTCGGTGAACACTGGTACATATGGTAATAGGCAAACTTGTTGGCAAACGAAGTCCCATACCATACATGCAGAAAAGCAAATTCCAATACCTGTATATCAACAAAAGCACACACAAAGCAAGCAGCAATATACCAGTCAAAGCAAATATTTCTGTAAAATTTGGTATTTCTACAAAACAAGCAGCAAAACTTATGTGCAATTCCATAAGTTTAATTTCTTTTTCCTGGGTGAATTTTTCAGGGATATTTTTATTGATCATGTTTTGTTCACTTCCAGGAGTACAAGTTTCAGAGCTAAGCTCTGTGCATGAACTGATTCCCAGTGAACCCCACATTTTTTGTGGTTTTCATGACTCTCATGCATGATACTGCTGTATCGGACACAGGGTAATTTTTTTTTTTAAAATCTGTATCCAATAGACCAGCAAATATATATATATATATATATATATATGTGTGTGTGTAAAAAAAAAAAAAAAAAAAAAAATATAACTACAATATATATCTGTAAAAGGACTATGCAAAGGTAGGTACCTTCACTGAGTTTTCGATACCTATGGTTTGAAATGAAATTTTAAAAATGAAAAAGCATTCTTGAAGATTTAATTTTTAGCTTTAATTGAAAACTAAATGGTTAAATTTACTATTTCCAGTAAGTAAAATAGTTTGTATTTCAAACAGAAATTATATAGATCAGAATTTCAACTTTTTGGCTGATTTCTGAAAATCTTCTTACAAGTGATCATTTTCTTAATTTTAAGAAATTTGTAAACAAAACAAAATTATTGGTTTTAAAAATCTTCCAAAAATAAAATATATATTTGTGACACATTATTTGAGTAAAATTAGCAAATATAAAGGTAAATTAATCTGATTTGTAATAAACATTCATTACTTATAACATAAAAATGAAATATACAAGCATTTCTTAATGCCAGGTCCTGTTTCTCTTATCTTTATTGACATATTAATAAGTTCTGAGGTGATGACAACTAGAATGGAAGACCAGAATTGACACAAATTTATGAAATCTAAGTGAATTCATTTTTTTTTTTTTTTTTTTTTAACTACCTAGTAATTTTTACAAATTAACATTTTTGGCAATTATATAATATTTTATTGACTTTTAGTTACGTTTTAAAGATGCTTTATGAAATTTGTGTTTTGTTTCTAGGTTCCTAAGTTTATTAACTTAAACAAAAAATTATTTAATTGAAGTATGACCCAAAGTAAAATAAATACATAAAATGAAAATATTTAGTGAAATAGTAATTAAAAAAAAAAAAAAAAAGTAAAGTAAAACTTACTTTGAAATTTTGAAGGGATGATTTGCAAAAACATTAATGATAAATCAGAACTGAATAATGAAATAGAAAGAATTGCAAAGCACTAGACAAATCTTAAATCACATGACCTTTGAAAGGATAATATCATTTATGGCTTCCCATAGTTAGAAATTGGGAATGGTTTAAAATTTTTTTAGAAGTTTTTAAAAATATTGGGTACGAACAATATGAGCTTTTCAATTTTTTATTTGTAAATGTAGTTTTCACTTAACTGTCACATAACCGCCACCTTGAAGTAATGCAAAATTTTAAATGATTTTGTAATATAAATTTTTTAATTAAAATTTAAAAAAAAAAAATCCTAGTAAAAATGAATTATTCAGCAAAAAAAATTTTCATAAGACAATAGTGTCCTTAATAAATCTTATTTATCAAAGCAATTCTGATGAAATAATGTCATAGTTTTATTGCATTTTTTATTTTATAATTCAGAGCAGGTTTTTGGTGAATGCAGTAACCGCTTTACCAAAAAAAAAAAAAAATTGGTTTACATTCTCCAAGGAGTCCTGCTTTTAATTAATAAAAAAAAGATCCTGCCCTAAAAATTGAATTTCTCAAAATTTTATGAAATTAAGTAGGTGATAACATTTATGTAAAAAAAAAAAATCATTTATTTCTGAATATGTTATTATGTCAGCTGCTGATGTAAACAAAACAATATTTTTAACCAAAATTTTGAATGTGCTAGAAAGGATTAAAAATAAAAAAATTTGAAAAGTAATAAAAAAACATTTTGGTCTTTCCTCTTAATAACATTTTGATGGCAAAACGGATATTTTTGCTTAAAAATACAATTATTATTTTATTGAGTTTGGGGTCTTTTTTCATCATGCTATGTTATTTTTTCTGCAGAAAAAACAAAAAGGAAAACTGATTTTAGATGATGCGTTTCCTCCTGATGGACTTTATCAAAACAAATATAAAGATTTTATTTTGCAACAATTTTATTTTCTTCTTTAAAGTATATAATACATAAATTAATCCCAAAATAAAATAATTTTGCATAAAACAAAATTTCAGTATCATTTACTCACTTTTGTTTATTAGACATTAAATTACATCAGTTAGCATCTTCCATAACTTTTCAGTTAGCCTGATGAATATTTATGACTCTCTTAAATTTAAAAATTGAAAACAATAACACTTTTACCTTTTTGTTTATAAATACTTTTTGCAAAATAAAAAAATCCTTACAATTTGCCTTGATAAAGTCTATCAGAGGATGAAATGCGTTGGGTAAGATAAGTTTAGGGAAAAAGTAAAAAATTAATAAGGAGTGAGTGTAAAGCCCCCCCCCCCCCCAAAGGGGGAAAAAAACAATGGAAAGGACAAATAACCACTACATTCTACATGTACACACAGATGTGTGTACATACACACGCACACATAAGCTTTGAAAAAATAAAAAAATTTCCACAATGAAAAGTGCATATTAAAAAGAAAAATCAAGAAGGGAAACAGTCAATTGCTTATATCCCCTGACGAGTGGATGGTGTGATTCTGGGAGAGTCAATCTATGAAACTGGAGTTGGAATGATGAAGGTAACATCAATCAACTATGTGACAAACCTTTTACTGGTATTAATAATATATATCTCTGCATATTACAGAGATAAACAAATTCTTGCATTGAAAGACAGAAATGGACTAGTTACCAAATGCAGGAAGAAGGTATGAAGGATAGTAAAAGACTTCTATGCAGACCTGTGTGCCTTGACAATAAAAATACCACTGACAGTCACTCTGGTAGATACTGGTGATATTTCAGACAAAATAGATGTTTATACCTCAAAATGTGAAAGGTGGAAAAGAACAAGGCAAAGACACTGTAGTAACATTATTGCTTGGTACTACTGAGAAAAAGATCAACCTGGAACAGGCAATGATAAGAGATATAATTGAACTAATTAAATGAAAAAATACAGATGGGCTGGACACACAGCAAAAATGAAAGGATAATAGGTGAAGAAAAAGGTTGGTTCTTAGAGGATAGCGAATGAAGTAGGGAAAGCCAACATAGAAGATGGAAGTTGATAGAGGGTAAGTTGCTGGTAAGACATACCAAAGAATAGCATTTAGAATTATGGAAGGATTAAGAAAAAGACTTTGCTTAGCAGTTGACTTGCAATGGTTAAAGATGATGATATAACCCCCACCTATCCATGGGTAACTTGTGGTAAGGTGGAGTCTACTGGAGAGTTTAAGATAATGACATTTCTTTGTTCTCTAACAGCTGTTTATTGTATATTATGTAAACTAATCTTGATTTGTAAATACATTGTTTACATGATTTCAAATTTATCCTCCCTGACCAACTGGATATTATTAAGATAACAGGCTCTAGACAAAGTCTTAAAAGATATTAGTTATATATTCCTCTGTCTGTTGAGTTAATCTTTTTGGAAAAAAAAAAAGTGGCCGTCTCTGACAAATACCAAATCTTTCTTCCATGGCATGCTTCCATGTTTTTTTCACAAACAAAGATGACTTCAGTTGAAGGTTATTGTTGTATGTTCAAACCAGGAAGTTTTTTTTTATTTTTATTTTTTCATTTTAATAATGCCAATAAAATAGCCGTTTCTGCTGGAAATGTTTGTAACTCACAGTCTATGTGTTAAACTGAACAGACTTCATCTTTCCTTCTCAAAAGTCACATGATGAGTGGGATGCTGAATGGGAGATTTTGATTGGTCCTTTTGGTAATTAACTCAATTGTATTGAAGTTGGAAGTCAGGCTTGAATGCACTTCCTGTTGCTGATAATGTTAGTTGCTTGGATTTATTGAATTTAAAGATTCAGTGAGTCATTTTGTCGGACAGTTATTACCATATTGATAATACTGACTAACTTCATTATTATTATTGACTAATGGTAAACGATAAAATTAACAAGGCTACTTTCAGTCTCAATACAATATAAACCTAATTAAACCATATTTTTATTAGTCATTGTTCCTTTCCATTTGATATATTATTAATATGACGGTCCACATTTGTGAACTTGACCAATCCTCATTGCCTGCTTGCCCCACAAAGTCTGTTTGTATATTAATCCTGATTTTTTTGATTTATTTTATTTTTGTTTGAATCAGTAAATTGGGCTGGTGAATTTGTTTGTATGATTGTTCAGTTAGACTTTATGACCCATATATATATATATATATATATATATATATATATATATATATATATATATATAATTTGTGTTGTAAGTGTATTGTCTTTTCATCTTGTACATTACTACATTTTCTTTGTACTTTAAAAATGGCTGCAGTATCAATGTTTAAGTGACCCAACTATCCAATGAAGCAAGTGGGTTGACCACTTGACCACTTTAACCTTTGGAGGTCTACTTTATTCTTTCTTTCCACCGTTTCCTGTACACAGCTCTTTTTCAACCTTTGTATGCTCTGTCATGTACAGAGGAATCGTGCAATCCACTGAGGATAAGCATTGTATGCTTGTCAGTCAGTTAGCCTTGTTTTTAAATTGAATTCTCTCCTCTGTCACCTGTTGGATATCATCATGGGTTTTTTCTGACTGACATTTTAGGTCCCTTGTCTGTTAACATTCTTTCAACTAGGGACTGACTTACGTGACAAAGAACTGCAATTGGAGTGTTGTTACTACTATCAACTCTGCTATTGCCAGCCACTTGATGACAAAGATGTAGGAAACTAACAAGTAAGGTTTTGAAGAATGAAGAAAAATTTATCTAGGGTTAGAGGCTTTTGTTGCATGTTAATTCAATCGGTATTTATAAAAGAAAAAAAGTCTTACTATTTTATTTTTTTTAATATTCTTTTTTGTTTGTTTCCTGTTTTGAAAAATCTTTTGGAATTTATCAGCAAATTGACATAATGTGTGTATGTCTATATAAAGTAAATATTGTATCTAAGTATTTTTTTTCAAATGCTATTTTATTAGGTATATACAGAAGAAAACTCTAATGAACTTGTAGACATATTTTTTTATTTCCTTAAAATTAAAACTTTCATTGAATCCTTAATGCTAATTGTATTAAGTTTTAAATATTTAATCTCTGCTTTTCTGTTTACAACTATATAATCTGTTAATGTAAAAATTAAGAAAATGGTACTTGTGTATATTTCTTAAGGTAACTGTTATACATAGTTCATGATGCCAATGTGTGTCCAGGCCGGGTGGGGCCCATAATGCGATTATGTTACCATTATATATTTTTAAGTTAATGTTAGATCAGAATCATAAGTGATAATGCTCTCACTTTATATAAAAACAACAGCCCTGACCTAAAACAAGTTTTCCTTGGATCGCTTAACAGAAAAATAAGCTTTTCATGTTCCAAATAAAGATACCATGAATATAAAATTATTTTTTTTCTGTTCTATAGCTATTGCCTCATTTGAGAAAAATAGTTGTGCCATATTGATAGGAATTGTCTTTATGTAGGATAGATATGTGAAGGAAACGCTTGTCTTCTGTTTAATTCTTTTTCTCATTGTAAAAGCTTTTTGAATTTTTGTTTTGGGACTGTTTTGCATGCAACTGTTTCTTCTGGTTATTCATTGAATAATATATATATATATATATATATATATATATATATATATATATATATATATATATATATATATATATATATAGTCATTATTTGAAACCTTGAATATGCCAACCAAAATGTTTAAGATTCATATCTGTAGGTTTTTGTTTTTCTCTCCACTGTTCAGAAATTCACTTTTTTATATTTAGTAAATATGGATAATGAACATAATATATTGCTTATTTTGACTGATTAAAATAAAAATAATGATGTGTGCGTGTGAGAGCCTAAGTTAAGTATTGGTTCACTAGGTGTCACTGACTCTTGTTAAAAACAAAAAAAACTACTGTATATACTTGTGTATCATGCATGATTCTACTTCAGGTATAATGTGACCCTTGAATTTTTTTGTGAAAAAATTTTTTTTCCCATATAGTTCATGTATAATGTGCCCCCCCCCCCAAGCTTCTGAGCAATACTAGTAGTCAGGCTAAAGGAGCTTACCTTCTACTGTTAAGGTTAGCCAAGCATATCATGAGAATGTAGACTTACCAGGTAGGTTATGGTCACTGAAAATGCATGAATTTTATCTCCTCCAGGAAAAATTTACCTGTGGATAGTGCAACAGGTCACCAAAAATGCATGATCTTTAATCTTTCCCCCCCCCAAAAAAAAGAAAAAAAAAAAAAAAAAATCACAAAAACTTGTACTGTACAGTAACAGAAGCAACCTAAGTTCATTCTTACCTTTTCTAGAAAATGCTGACTTTGAAAAGTGCATAAAAATAAACAAATTGTGTATCCTTTTTGACAAAAGGAAAATCTAAATGCTAGAATTGTTAAAATTTTTCTTTTTGAAAAGAAAACAATTTTTGCCCAGACCCCCCCCCCCCCCCCCCCCGAGGCTTTTCTCATTCGCTCATTTCCTTTCCCCATTTTCAAAATTGGGATTGACATAGGTTTTCTCTACAATTAAAAATAATTTTTCTTTGCCGTATCTGATTTTGGAAGTAATGACTTACATCAAATACAAGAAAAGTCATTTTTAATAAAAATGCAGGTATATTAATAAGTCCTGCCTCGGGATGTTATATAAAGTGTTTTATGTAACAAATGAATACGCAGGTGGTGTAATGGTTAGTGTCTTGGGGTGCAAAATTGGCCAGTCGTGTTTGATTTCTGGTTGAGTTTGTTACATCTAATTTTGCAAAAATAACCTTGGGGAAGATATGAATTCATCTCTTTTCCCCTTCCCCAACTATGGGTCCAGTAGCAGAATTTACAGTTTCTAGCCATGGTTGTCAATCAGTCTAGAAGGGTAACTTTGAATTCACAACTGGTGATGCTTATTTATACTATGTAACTGTGGAAGTGTTTATGGTATTCACAATTAACTGTGGTATAAGTTGTGATCTCATAAGCCTTACAGCCACATCATGTTGAAACACTGATTCCCCGTATGAACACAAATTTAAGCAACGTCAAGCCTGGTGAGTACGTAGATGAGTGACAGCTTGGCAATACCAGCTTGGATGTGTGAGTGGTGTGATGGATGATGGCCTGGAATTGTTAATCAGAGAATGGTTCCAATTCCAGTTGAGTTCATTATGTTTACTTACATACATGTAAATACCCATAGGAAAGGCATGACCCCCCCCCCCCATTCAGGTATAGGCTAATTAGTAAGATTGTATCCTTAAATCATTTTCTCCAAAAAATTCTTACAATATATAAAATATTTTCTTCCTTTAAATAATCTGCAAAGGGTTGATAAGCCATAAAAAGTGAATAAATCTATGATCTTGACTGAGGTTAACGTGTACTCTACTGTCATGTGACAAATAGTTAACCTTCCTCATTCCTTGTCAATGCACTTAACTTCTCACTTTTCAAGTTACAGAAAGTGTTCATTAATGCTTACTTGTTTTTAGATAGCGTTGGCTGAGATTGCAAATTCATCAAAACTTTGAAAGGATATTTTCTTTGTCCCGACTATGACCTGATGAAAAATTTACTCAACACTAACAACACTTGACAAATCTATAGCACCTCATAAATGTAATATCTGATTGATCTCTTTAAGGCTTTTCTTTTACATTTTATCCAATTAAAATGAAATATTTTAAATTTGAATCTTGGAAACATTCTCTGGTAAATATTGAAAAATCTGATATAGGATCTTGTTTACGACATTGTGTAGGTGTGTATACGAAGGGAGAAGGCATTTTAGTTTTAAAAGTATTTTATGTTTTCATCGTGATATGGGGAAAGAATATTTCCTCTATCTAAAAATCGAAACAAATTTGTCTGCAATTAAATCCTTGCTTAACAGCCACGAATTACCATTTTCTATTTGGGAATAGATAAAACAATTTTTAAGTATCATATATTTCCATGTATAAGACTAACTTTCAATCCCCCAAAATCATCCTAATAAATTGGAGGCCATCTTATACATACAACAATCCTAAAAAAGAAACCTTAAATTCAGAGTGATATTTCTCTGTAGGCTAACTTCGGCCTCTGTGCAATAACCATAACTTACTTGAAAAGATTCACATTATCAAGTAAACTGATAATAAAAGTAATAAAACCACTTCTACCTTATATATTACTGGCATAACTTAATAATAAATTGTCTTTTCAGTTTAGAAAATGTAAACATTGTATTATGATTGCATTCACGACAACCTTATATCTTTCATTAAGCTTTCAATAATCCTCATAGTGGTGCTAATTACGACAGTAAGAACATTTAGAATAACAATATTCATTTCTCATTAAAAATTCATTGTCATTTTGGTGTTAAATAATAACAATTTAGGATTACATACAACTTTTATTTTTCAAGAGATCATGTGATGAAACATAAACAAAACAATGGTTCCCTTTTAGGGGATGTGTTTAGGAAAAACATATAGAATCAATTTTGTTATTTCGTTTATTTTGGATTTATAATCAATATAGTCATTTTATACTGCAGGTAGAGGATAAATTCATGTAATTTTGCTATATTTTTTGACCATGTCTTATCTAAAGGTTGCCTTATACAGGCTGTATGTGCGCATATATATATATATATATATATATATATACACACACACACACACAGACACCGTACCTATGAATACTAATGGCTATGTCTCAATCTTCGTAAATATGTTGGACACTATTGTAAGTGGGTGTAATACGGGGTTAACTAGCAGTGGTTTACCTACTTCATGCTGCTGGCGAGTATTGTGTTGATGTTATAAAGATTACCATTTCATTTCCAATCTCTGTTTTGGTTATGTTATTTCTCATTCAGTAACCTTCTCTAGGTTACAACACACACACACACACACATATTGTAAACACTGGAATAGACATTTACTGGCCTTGAAACTGAGTTTTATTAAAGAAAATATGCCTCTTGACAGTTAAATCACCTTCAAGCCGTGTATTGACTACTGTTGCCATATCTGGTCTGGTGCTCCTGCTCTATTTCTTGAGGTTTTTGACAAAATTCAAAGGATCTGTAATATAATTGATCCTAACCTGGCATCTTGACTGCAATCACTTTCTCACCGACATGACATGGCTTCCCACTGTCTTTTCTATAAATATTTTCATGGCAACTGTTCTGGTGAACTTTTCTCCTTAGTGCCATGACTACATGAATTTAAGCGTGCTACTAGATAGGCAATTAAGTCTCACCATTTTATTGTTCAACTAACTATAGATGCAACTGCTATTTCTACTCTAACAGTTTCTTTTCTCACATTTCTCATCTGTGGAACTGACTTCCAATTTCTTGCTTCTCTGATAACTACAATCTTCATGAATTTTAAATGCAACGTCAATCGTCATTTTTCTGTCTTCTTAAACCTTGTTCCTTTATTATCCTTTCCTCAATCATCCCCACTAAAGTCTTCTCATTCTCTTTCGTTCCCTGTAACCCCGTGGCATTATTGCCTTGCTTGGTGTGCAATGATTACAAAAAGAAAAAAAAAGTGCTTTACCATTTAAGTCATGAGAAGCCATTACAGTATATTCTACTTGAGAAATGCACATCTTGTTGGAGCTTTTTGGAGTCTATATTTACTGACTTTTTCATACCTGTAAAATTAATTTTGAAATAGTTGATGGATGTTTTAATCCAATATTATTTATTACTGTAAACATTATACTTAATGGGTACACATATTTGATGACTTTAAAGTAGTTGAAACTTGCTTAACTATAATAGCTACTTGCGGTTTAATGGTAATGCATACTTGGCTTGAAGGTGTTTTTTCAGGTTCAAAAGTAATACAGACGCAATTCCTGTTGTGAGGCATGTTTTCTTTAATATGACTTTTGATCTGTAGGCCTGTAAATGTTGATTTCACTGTTTAAAAAAAAAAAAAAAAAAAAAAATGGGTTGGATGGATATATGTGTATATATATATACACACACACACACACACACAAGTGTATCCACTAAATATAACATTTACAATGATAATACAAAAAGTTTGATGTTGTCAGTCTCCTATGAAAAATGATGAAACAATGTAAATTGATATCCATATTTATCAATGTCTATTTGTATACAACACCATATGCTCATAGATAATCAAAATGAAGCAATTTCAAAATCTCTAAGGCAATTTTTTCCATATTTTTAATAAAATAGTTTTGTATAAGAATCTATATCTACTGCTTCAGTTGGTTGGTTTAGTGGCATATCATCCCATATAGGTTATTTAAAGCTGATGAGATTATATATATATATATATATATATATATATGTGTGTGTGTGTATAATCATCATCAGCTTTAAATATATATATATATATATATATATATTTTTGTCATCCACAGACAGTTTCACAGCTCGTCAGTGTGGCTAGACGTCCGGTTGCCTCTAGCTAGGATCGAAACCCGACTGAATTTGCGTCAGTCCGAACTTCTCCCACTAAGCCGTTGGCGTACGGCAGGGATGAAGGTGAATTTTAGCGTGTTTATTTTTAGATTTAGATAAACACATAGTGACTGGCAGTGACTCAATTCTGCCGAAGAGTCGTGCAATATTAGCTTAAATAGTCACTGTTTACAAATCCACACCTCAAACCAGAGAGCTCAACCGAAATATTTATTTATATAATTTATTTATTATTACTTCAAGAGAATGACATTATTTCATGATTAAATTATAATTACTTAACTGTATTTTTTTTTTTTTTTAACCAAATAATCTTGCAAAATCAAATGAAGAGTGAAAACTTTTTTCTCTCCTTACAATGAATGAGATTAATCATACCAAATTTTATTTTTTTTTTTTTCTCTGGGTTCTGTTTTTTGATTTTTGGTAATTTTTGCTATAAAAATATATTGCTGGTAGTTTAACTGCAAAAATGTATTTTTGGTAATTTTTTTCATTAGTGTGTTGCTGTCATTTTTTATACTTTCCTAGTGTTTTGATTACTATTTGTGGGTTCACTCCTTGCTTGCAGGTGTAGTTTATCATCATATCCAGGACTATACTGCTTCAGGAACCAAGGTTATATTCACCTCCATAAAATTTACCAGTGCTCAGATTATATTTAAGCAATATTTACCAAGGGTACTTGTGAGAAAGTGAATGCAACAAACTTTGATCAAAGATTTCTTGTTTTGAGCCTTTAACTCTTATACTATCTGTATAGCCATTTGTTGCATATACCATATTTTTTTTTAATCATCATTCTGAGGCAACACTTATTAATATACCTACATACAGGGTGTGGCAGAAATACATTTTAATGGGTCACAAAAAGACCAAAGTAACAACTAAAAATTTTATCTCACTGTTTAAACAAAGGGCTATAGTTTTATTCGTTTGGCTTTAAAAAAAAAAAAAAAGGCATCTTCCAGATGGTGTCTCCTATTCACCATAATACACTGTTGTAGATGATTTCTAAAGTTTTACATCACCTGGAAGTTTGAGCCCTTTCAGGTCTTCTGGGTGGATTTCTTTCAAGTGCTAAACCTGTGGCCCTGAAATTTTCAACCTATAGTAGTATTGATCTTTCTACCTGGAACCGCATCATTTCATGTAACATACAAGGTGTGACAGAAATACCACAAACATTTTAAAGAGTGACAAAAAGACCAAGGTAACTGCTATTAAAAAATTTATTTTACTGTTTAAAGAAAGGGTGACACTTTTTATTCATTTGGTTTTAAAAATGAAATACTTCAAAATAGTGTTCTCTATTCAGCATATGCTGTTGTAGATTGTAGATCATTTCTAAAGTTTTCCATCATCCAGAAGTTTGAATACTTAGGTCTTTCACGTGGCCTTTCTTTTAAGTGCT
Organism: Acanthosepion esculentum; assembly: GCA_964036315.1. Taxonomy (NCBI): domain Eukaryota; kingdom Metazoa; phylum Mollusca; class Cephalopoda; order Sepiida; family Sepiidae; genus Acanthosepion; species Acanthosepion esculentum. The sequence continues at coordinate 38,056,502 of OZ038517.1, read as the reverse complement.
GAAATTTTCACCCTATAGTAGTATTAAATTTCTACTTGGAACAGCATCATTAACAGGAAATGAGTACGAAAAGCTCTCCGTGTTGCATTAAAATGAGAAGGACGAGAAAAACCTAAATAACAATTCTCAGTATTTTTGAGAAAGGTAGTTTCATAATTCTAGCATGTACTGATTAAATTTAACAAGTTCTATATTTGTTTCAAAGTCTATGAAAAAACTACAGAGCTCTCCAGTATGACAGGATTTCCGTGATTTCTTTTGAAAGGCCTTGCCAATTGTTGATAAGATTTGGTCAATAGGTTGGTCTCTTGGCTATGTCCTGTTTATTGTAAAGTCACTCTATTAACAAAACAACTTGGGATGCACTTGTCTCTTGTCATTACCTTTACTACTTGGAAGATAGATTTTAATGAGATTTAGCTTGTTAGACCTGTGAACCAGTTCGCTATAATCTCATTTAAAAAAAAAAATTTTTTTTTTTTTAAAGTCTTCCATTCTAAAGTGGATCAATATTTTTTTAGTTTTTCTCAGCTTTAATGTGGGTGGGCTGCTTTTTTTATTTTGTTAATCACAAGTATATTTTCCAGTTTTACAAGCATTTTTATAACTTTGCTTTTGTACTGTTCCTTTTGGTTTCTATAGACAAAGATGTTTTTATTATCTGTCTGTTTTTTCTCCAGGTAGAAATATGTGAACTTTGCCCATTGCTGATTAAGACTTAAGAAATGACTGGTCTGTTAGTTTTGCTGAAGTACAGTTGTCTATTTTTAGAGCTGAGGTCAAGAGAGATGCTGAAAGGAAAATGTGTGTGAAATTCGAGTGTCAGTTTGTGATGTGTATGTTTTTGGATAACGTTCATGCACACTTCTTTCTCATTTATCCACAAGTGCCCTATTTTTCAAAGATTTGTTTTCAGTCTCATCATCAGAGCTTGACACTATTTAAGAAAAAAGAAAAAAAAAGCAGCTTTCAAACTACCTTTTGAAAGGTATGTTTGCTCTGCAGTTAATTACTGTTTGTAATTAGCTATCTTCTAATTTGATCCATAAATAGTTGTAAGATTATGAGTAAAATAACATTGAAGAGGAAGTGTATTTGTGAGTAGAGGAAAGATTTGATTCGGTTATAAAAAAAAATATATTAGTAAATAACTTTCTGCATTTATTTTATGAAAAGTTGTCCAGTTTTCTGCACTTTTTATAAGTTTGTCCATAAATTAAAAAAAAAAAAAAAAATCTTTTAAATCATTTCACTCCAAGCATATCTATAAAGCCACTAAAACACTAGGGGTTACTAAGTGTTATAGAATGAGAAAAAAAAATACTATTAAGGGAAGTGAATAATTAAAAAAAAAAAAAAAAAAGAAAAAAAAAGATAATGATTAACATTGCATGTAAATTTTTGAAGATCAAAGTTGACTGTGAAGCAAGAAGGTGGAAGAGTCCCTCAAGCGAAATGTGTGATAGAAGAAACTGTTAGCATAGAACTTACTGTTACATGTAGCCATTTCAACTGTAAAATGATGACTTTACCCCAACATAGTACTGGACTTAAATTTATAAAGTTTAGGCACCAGAGAGAAAGTTCATCAGAACAATTACCATGAAAGTATTTATAGAAAAGATACAGGAAGCTATGTTATGGTGGTGAGGAAAAGTGACTGAATCCAAGATGTCAGGTTCAGACCAATAACATTGCAGATTCTTTTTTGGATTTTATCAAGAATTTCCAAATATATAGCAGGAGCAACAGAATAAATATGGCAGCAATATTCAAAGCAAGGATGAATGGCAGGCTTATAAACATATGTATGATAGATTCTGTGAACCAACTTTCCTAGCTGCAGACTTAGCAATTGATTCGGTATACTCTTTCCACTTCATGTCACTGGAAAATGTTAGAAGGTGCAATGTTATTTCTAAATTATTAGACATAATGTTGTATATATATATATATATATATATAAAAATGACAATAAGAAAACAGTAACTGCTGACGCGTTTCGTCCAATGCGGACTTTTTCAAACTTTTTCTTGCTTTGAAAAAGTCCGCATTGGACGAAACGCGTCAGCAGTTACTGTTTTCTTATTGTCATTTATTTATAAATATTGTCTTCTCTTAAAGTTAACTTTGAGAAATTTTCACATATACACATATATATATATATATATATATATATATATATATATATATATATATATATGTGTGTGTGTGTGTGTATGGCCAAGTGGTTAGAATGTTTGTTTTTTGATCATGAGACCCATGTTTGAATGTCACCATGGTTGATTTGTCAGGAAGGTGACATCTTGATGTTATCAGTTTGAGGAGATGATCCCAGCCTGTGGCATCTTTGGATAGTGCTTGAAAAACCATACCATGCGTTGGCCCAATCTTTGTGAGTGAAATTGGGTAATCAGGCATTGCTGTTCAGAGGCCCTTGATGGTTGTGCTAGCATGAAGTCACAAGTCATCATGGCTGAGAGTTTTTGCATACTACCATTCAAATTGCTGATAATTCTGGAAGATGTGCTCTTACCCAGAAACTGTACCTAAGGTCTGCTCAGCATAGTTGCAATATAAACCAGTAATATGGTCTGTGGATCTTAAAGAAACACAAATGTGCCTGAGCAAGCAAGTATTTGCTTTTGCCTGTATTCACTTAAAAAAATTGAATTGGTTCAAATTCTACATTTTGTCATTTTTAACTTTCAACTATTTTGACATTTAATATGTAAGTACTTTGTGTGTTTGCATTTGCTAAAATGACTGGTTTGCTTTCCTACTAAATTAAGTGAGATAAATGCAACAAAGGTTTTATAACCTACAATATATATATAAAATTTTTCTTTCTTTTCAGATGATCAATCGATTGATGGTGAATCCATAACTACAAATAATGCTGTTTGGAGACAGGGCAGGCAGCTGTTACGACAGTGAGTCCCCACTTTTTTTTTTTTTTTTTTTTTTTACTTTTAAATTCTGGTCAGTGAATGTAGAGTGGGGGAGGGATTCTGATGGTAACCTTACTTTTTGGTGCTTTATAATATTATCTTTTAGTGATAACACTATCGAATCTTTAAGAAATGGGACTTAACATGTGCCGTGTCCCTTCAGGACATTGGCAATCATGGCTTTCCACAATTTCCTATCCTTTGTAGTTCTTAATAACTTTAGGTTTTTTGCCATATCTCCCAAACCCTCCTCTGCCATCCATTCGCTCAAGCTCGTCAGGTAGGTTGTGCGTTGCTTTCCTCAGGCCCTCAATCTGTCCTGTGAGTATCAAATTCTCCAAGCCCTCTTTCCTCATTATGTGCCTCAGAAATTTCAACTCTCTCTTCCTGTTAAATATAAGTATCCTTTTTGTTGCCATTGTTTCTCGAACTTCATCATTGCTCACATGTTCAGTCTATCATATCCTTCTATAGAACCACATTCCTGTTGCTTCAGTTATATTTGGTTCCATTTCTAGTTTGTAATGTAAAATACAAGTCACTAACAAGGTTGTAGGTTTTCTCCCAGCTGAATTTTAACACTGTAGGTATAAATTCTTTCTATGAAAACACAATGACTTTAAATATAAAACTTCAACAGAAACATTGCTTATATAGGACAATTTTGAAGATATGAATTTTAAAATAAAGCAAAGAGGCGGCCTAATCAAAAAGTATCGGCACTGGTGCTATAAAAAGAAAAATACAATAGATAACAATTTAGCTTTTAATCTCCTTTAAAGTAGTCACTTTCTGAAGCCACACACTTTATCCAGTGTTGTTTCTATTGATGGGAGCATTGCTGGAATTCCTTTTATTGGCATAGCGAGCAGCAGCCTTGTCCCATTTTCTTGGATTCCTTTGATGTCTTGAAATCTTGTTCCTTTTAAGTCGGATTTGATTTTTGAAGAGGAAAAAGTTGCAAAGGGCACGATCAGGGGAATATGGTGGTTGTTGGACCTGGGGGAATATTGTCTTGGTCAAAAACTGATGCACATATCATGGTCACTGATGAAAATTCTGTGGGGAGTTGTAACAACCACACTCTACACACTTTCCTCTCAAGCACTGCTATAAAAAATGAGTGAGAATGTTATAACTAAGTGTGCATATGCAACCGAGTTCAAGTTCAATCTTTGCCAAGTGGCTTCACTCTGCATGCTTTAGCTCTGTTACCATAGCAACAGTCCTGATACTTTTTGATCAGACCTCGTATTTATTAAAATATGAAAATTATATATTACCACTACAGTAATATAGTAGCAGCAATCAATGTGAAAACAATACACGGATGAAACAATAATGATAGTCTGTTTTTGTTGCATGAAAAATTTCAAAGCAACAACAAACTTGCGTATACGAGATGTAGAAGCGAAAATCGCATCGCAGCTTGTGATGTCACACATGACCACACAAGAGAGTTTGTCGTTGATTTGAAATTTTTCATGCAACAAAAACAGACTATCATTATTTTTTCATCCATGTATTGTTTGATATATTGAAATGTAATTGTAATCTTTGATAATGGCTTATGTAAGCCGAAAGCTTAGATAGGATTAAAACATGTATCAATATGGTGATTTCTTTTCGTCTTTCAATGATAATGTTGTTAAGCTTATCAGACAATATGAAAGGAAGGAACTTAAAATAAATAGACAAAACTTGTCTATATTATTTAATGAAACGTGTGTGTGTGTGTATATATATATATATATATATATATATATATATATATAAAAACTTGTTTTGTGTTTAAACACAATCTAGATTGCCTTAAAGCATGACCTCAGTGTCCACATTTATATTAACATGTTCTATCCTTGATATTGAACACTTTAATCCATAAATATAGCATACCTTAAACACACAAACACTCTCTCTCCTTCTGAAGTTATTATGCAAATCACATTGGTAACCTTAGATACATGACAAGGAGCATTGACATACAGAAATACACACCTCATTTTGAGACTGAGAAAGTCTTGTACATGAAATTGCAGTAGTTAGCACAGTTCAGTTTAACTCCTTCATTGATTTTGAATGATTCAGTAATGGTATGGTTGACAATTTCATACACTGGAAAGGCATAGGCAGCAGTTTCACTACAGAATGCATTGAAAATCAAAGAAAGGGATTGTCAGTGATCAGGAATTAAGGCATATGTTACTGACATGAAATAGGACTGCTGTATGTGTAACTCGTTTACTCATGCTGCCAAAGGTTACATTTTACATTTTGACTATAATCCGGTTCCCCCTTTTTTTTCTTCTTTTTTTTTTAAACTTGTAAGTCTTTATAGTTTTTTTTTTCTTTTTTTTCTGATTGTTATTGTTGTCTTTCTTTCTTTCAATAAGTCTATATTTAAAAAAACACAGCTGGCTTTATAAGTATCTTTGTCCAATCTTCCATTGTCATAATAAAAACACTGCTACCTAGCATCACAACTACAAAGGAGATTGTACTTTCTCTTATACTGGCAATATTAAAGATTGGAGACAAAATATGCAAGTATATTTTGGCATATTATAAAGATATAAAAATTACATTTCAATATATATAAATATTATAAAGAGGTACTGAATTTTTCTTTTTTAGCCTGTCCAAGCCAATTCTCAAATTTGTATTTAAAAAAAAATTCATAAAATTACTATTACAAAAAAAAAGAAAGAAAAAAAAAAGATAATTGCCATGAAAATATTTATAGAAAAGGTACAGTGAAACTACTTTATGATGATGAGAAAGTGACTAAAGCCAAGATACCAGATCATAACTGTTAATATTGCAGATTCTTTGGATTTTATAAAGAATTTCTAAATATATAGTAGAAGTACCAGATCAGATGTGACATCAATATTCAAAGCATGGATAAATGGTAGACTTATAAATATGTAAATCATATTACTTTTAATAGAATGCAAAGGATATTCTCTCTTGTGTGTGTTTATGTACACCCTTACACTGTAGGGTATGGCAGAAATACCCTACCACATAAGGGTAAGACATCTAGATGAAGATACCCTTTCTGCTAATGTCTTACCATTATGTTGGAGGTATTTCTGTCACACCCTGGAATTAGGACAAATTCTCAAAGCTTGTTCCAGAATGTGACCCCCCCCCCCTTTCGAATAGTGAATAAAATAGTTTTTTTTCTGAATAAAATAGATTTTTGCAACTCTTAAAGGATGATACACAAATATCAATTTACATTAAAAACCTTTGAACTTATCCAACCTCTCTCCTGCAGATCGAATTTGGCAAGTCTCTTGCTGCTCTATCGCTGCTTCCACAGAAAATGCTTGGATGAACTACATTCCCTGGTCCGGTCAATTCAAACTTTCACGGCAGGGACACGCCATCCCATTTGCATTGTAGAAAACCACCCAAATTCTTTCTGTATTCCATCATTGAGAAGTGTGTGTGAGTGTGTGTGATAGTGTGTGACAGTTCATTTTCAGAGTTCACTAACCAATAGCTGACCCAATGTACAAAAATGACTGTTACTTTAATCCAAGTGTATTCTTTGTGTCAAAAGAAACTAACACTGATAACTATTTTTTTTCTTTTCTGCAGATATCTACATGAAATTGGCTACACTGATACCATAATTGATGTAAGGTCGGCTAAAGTCCGTTCCCTGCTTGGACTGCAGCCACACAACACTGACAGTGATGCCGAGTGCACCCAACCAGCCCTGATTAATGGAGAGCAACCCAGCAAACCCAGACCTGCCGACGATGAAACTGATGCAAAAAGGTACCTTAATTCTTGCTTTGCCCAGATTCAGACTTGTCTCTTATCTATAGTTGGCTTCATTCCTTTCATAAAGCAAATTAATGTTTGCAAAACAATTTTAGATGCAGCTCATCATAAATGCCATATAAAAAAAGAAACCCCCAAGAAAGTTGAAAGTCTTTCTCATAATTACTTTCAATTACTTTGTCAAGACAATGATTTAAATTAAAAAATCAAGCAAAATCTTTGCTAGTATTATAAGAACAAACTTGTCAGTATTGATGCATTTATATAACTAGCAGGTTGGTACCTTTGTACTGAGCCTTATACATACATAAAAACTCATGTACATACCTACACTTAAAGATGCAAATTCTGATATAGTGTATTCAGGCCCATTTCTCTTAACATAATTCAGATGTTATTTTATTGATGGTAACTGGATTTTTGGAGATTACCTCACTGTGTATCTGAAAAAGGGCATTTTATCATGGTTAATTGCTAATTGGGCTTTTGGTTAAGGATAAAAATGGAGTATGTACCTTCAGTTTTGTCGCTGTCTTTGGACAGCACAATTCGGTTATATCTCTATCTGCAGACACAGTGCAATGGAAAATATTAAGAGGTGCCCAGTCTTGGGAAACATCTACCCACCACAGTATTTCTGCCATTAAACTAAAGGGTGTGTATTGGTAGTAATATCAATGCCAGTGCAACCAATGGTTGCTGGGGGCTGGGCTATTTTTGGACCTGGCCTGAGTGCTTTTTGGGCTTACGGGGAGGGACAAGTACAATCATAATAGCATTGTGTATGTATGTAATGTAATGTAATGTATGTATGTATGGAATGGTATGTAATGTAATGGTATGATATGATAACATAACATGTTGGCATTAAATTATGCTGCTCTGCTATATATGCATTGTCTTTTATATCAGTTTCTGTACTTATTGCTATGTAAATGGGATTTCTATTCATTCTCCAGCCAGTGGACAGATTAGGTATCCACCCATGTTTGTCCATACAATATCTTTAAAAAAAATTGGGACAAAAATTCAATGACAAATTGTAGAAGGGTTGGTCATGGGCCAAGGAACATTTGATTAAAATTTGGAGAGTATCTCTTTTTCTTTTTTTTTTCTTTCTTTCTTTCTTTCTTTGATATGTCATAATATTTCATGTGTTAAAATATATACATGGAAAAAAATTGAAATTTGTTTTTACTTCCCTTGTATAATGTTTAATGAACTGATTTTTATTCAGTTCTTAATGGCATTTGTATGCACTCTCTGGGCATTTTCTAGACTGTTTCTAACTCTGGATAGTTCTTTCTGCTAGATATGCTGGAAATTTACCAATTATGTCAATGATTTGTTCAAATTTAAATTTTTTATATTAATGTTCAACCAATACAAGGCACAAGAGCCACTCAAGGTAGACGGTTACTGTGTGGAGTTCTATTAGTGTAGGAAAGAACAAGTGTTAAGAGTATAGAGTTGAAGTCGACTTTATAAGGAACCAAAAACCTAAACGGGAAACAAGGGATAAACCTTTACTCCTGTTGAAAAAAACTGGAGCGGAGTGTGAAGCGAATGATAGGTGAACCTATCTACTCCAGTTACTGTCAGATGTTGGAGAGATTTATGTTCTTTTCTAAGAAGCACATCAGTAGAAACCTTGACAATTTTAGTTTCAGCTGCAAATAAACATTAAATTCTGTAACAGTCCTGATTAGCATAAAAATTCAAGATGGACCGAGTACTAAAAATCTGTATTAGTATTCTGCAGTTATGAGATGTGATGGTAATATTTTATGGATTTGGCCAGTGAAATAAATTATCTTAATAATACCAATTCTCTCATTCCTAATAAGATGGGGGTGGAGGCTGAAATATATATATTTTTTTTTTTTTGCTTTTTTTCTTTATTGTTAAGCATATCCTTTTATTATGAAACCTGTCTTAATTTATGCTTCATGTTGTCCCCTCCCCCCAAGAATTAGCAAGAAGTTTTTAACCTCACCTAGTCATTTGACCTCTCCAACTTCCTGATATATCAAGCACATAGTAATTTGCTACTTCGAAATAAGTCATTGAAACTAGGTATGATGGAACTGTTCATGAAGGGTAACTGCAGAAGTCTGCACTACATTTGGTTCACATGTTAAAATTCTTTAAGCTTTTAAGCAAAACCTTTATGTTCACATTTATATAATGTGGACCTGGGAACAGTAACAATTAAAAGCTCGTTCCACACTCCTCAAAAGTTCCTGGTCAGATGTCTTGCTGCCAGATATAGTTTATCATCATACCCAGGACGAAAAATAATAGCATTAATAATAGAATTAAAACCTGAGATTTTGAAGGTTATATTTCGACCAAATATAAAAGTGTGTATTGATTATTCCCATCACAAATTAAAGAATTAATAATGCCACTCTTTAAAGAAAGATGTTAGCATTCAAAATTTTACTAAATCAAATGAGCAGATAGAAACCGGATACTATCTTAATGAGCTGGCTAGTTCATTTATAGGATTAATTAATTTTGTTACTTCTAATTAATGAGTCAGAGGGTTCAGTCCTTCATCTACAGAGGAGGTGGGGCAAAATTGGAAGATCTATTGTTTATCTTTTTAATATTGATTCTTGTTATGTTAGTAAATTACATTCATTAATTTCAGGCTTCAGAAAACACAGGAGTCTATTCTGTTTAAGATGCTGAACATAAAAATGTTTAAGATTTTGACAAAATTAACATACATAATCACAAAAAAAAAATGGTTGTGGTGCTGAAAGGACATTTTTTCTCTTGACACTTATTTCTGTAGAGTAGGTACCTCCAAAACATAAACAATGGTGGTTATGTATATAAAAATAGTAATCTGTTAAATTTTTTTCTACCAATGCTGCAGTCACATATTTAATAATGTTCATAGTTAGGGAGTCCTAGTCTCTCATAAGACCCAACTTTATGTGAAGAAAGCCTCAAGAAAGGTTTTTTTTAAAAGTTTACATCAAAATGTATTGCAAACTGACCATGGAGATCATATACAAATATATTGGGTTGGTACATAATTATCAGGCATTTATAAACAATATTTTTTATGAAAAAAAGAAACAATTCAACAATAACATTTTTAAATGATTATTCCAGAATGTATGATTATCAACACTCATTTTTATAACCTGAAAATAAAATATTTTTATTAAAAAAAAAAAAAAACAGCAATTTTTATTAACAGATATCTTGCCTAAAAAACGCCTGATAATTATGCACCAACCCAACATATGCTGAATTAAGAGCTTAAATTATGATTTTATTTGAGAAATAACTTTCTTGCACATTAGTGTGTGTGTGTGTGTGTGTATATATATATATATATATATATATATTATTATTATTATCTCAATTTGGTATTAAAATTTGAAGTTCCTTGAATTTTCAATGTTAAATTTGTTTCTTGCCGTGAGAATTTATGGGACTGGAATTTTGTCCTGTTACCAAAAACTGTTTTTACGCTGGTGGAAAAATGACTGATGTCAGACCAGGATTGATAACATTATAATGTAGATTCTTTGGATTTTTAAAAGAAAAGTCTCTAGATATGTAGCAGAGACACCTGAAACCTGGATGAATGGTAGATGCATAAATAGTTAACCCCCAACAGACCAAAAAAAAGATAGCTATGGTTTAAATTTAAAAAAAAAAAAATGAAAATCTCTCTTGAAGCTTTTATTTTAGTTTTAATTTCAAGCTAATGAATTAAATTTAGTATTTCCTATAAGCAAGATACTTTATTCTATTTCAAAACTAATTTAAAGTGACTGGAAGGTTTTTTTTTTTTTTTTTTTTTTTTTCCAAGTCATGTCATTACAGTATAATTTTCTTTATTAAAAAATCTTTCAAAAATATACTTTTCCGAAACATTATTTGAGGAATATTAACTGATTTAAAGTTAAATTAATCTGATTTGAAATAAATATTACTTTTAATTTAAAATATCTCTGAAATGCATTTTTTTAACATGGAAGTAGGTGTTTATTTAAGGTGTTTATAGCTTGACTAGCAGCATGCAGTTTATTCAATTTTTTATGGGGGTTGGGGGGGATCTATTTGTAAAAATTACTTTCATATAATTATAACATTTTATAAAATTTTTAACTATCCAGTAATTTTAAAAATTTATGAAAATATTTTCTGTAATCTAATATTTTATTGAATTTTAGGTATTTTGGCTTTAAGTTTAGTTATAACTCTTACTTTCTAATGTCCTGTATAGAAGTTCATATTTACAAAAATTGGCAAGTTTATAAGCACACACACACACACACACACACACACACACACACACACACACACACACACATAAAATTCTTAAAAATTTTTTTTGGGGAGAGGGGGCATTGAATTGTAAGCTTTTGCAGTTACGATTATTAAATATAGCTTTTACTTAATATCAATATCACCTAACTAGTACAAATTAATATTAAAATTTAAGAGATTTAAAATTTTGTAAATTATTCTAATTAAAATTAAAAAAAAAAAAAAATGAGGGCAATTCTTGTAAAAATTCATTATTCATCAAAAAATGTTTTCTTAAGACAATAGTGGCATAATATTTTATTCATAAAAGCAATTAAAAACTTTTCTAATTGAATAATGTCTTAGTTTTATTGCATTTTTTTGTTTTACGATTCAGAACAGATCTTTTTTTAACTTGGCGTCCTGTTTTACAAAAATAAAATTGATTTAAATTCTCCAAGGACTTCTGCTTATAACTAATATAAGCATTAAGCATACGAAAAGTAATTTCATAAAATTAAATAGGGGGGAGATGTTTTAGTAAGATTTACTAAAAATAAAAAATTTCTAAAATAATTTAATTCACTTGTGAATAAGTTCTGAAAGTTTCACTAAAATCCGACAATTTAATTTTTGCAAGAGCTTCCGAATTAATGTGTTTGTTACCACAAGAAAAAAAAAATGCTAAAACTTCCTATACTAATTGTTAGTCCACGGTGATGCAAGAAAAACAAAACTTTTCACCAAAATTTCAAACATTCCAAAAAGGATAAAAAAATATAATGTAATAATTAAAAAATCTTTTGGTCTTCCCTCTTAATAATAACAAAGATTTTGATAAAACTTTGTTTTTATTAAGTTTGGGGCATTTTTTTCATCATGTATGCTCATTTTTTAGCAAATCTGTGGAGGTACCTACTGTAAAGTGTTCTAAAAGAGGAAATTGAGTAATACACCTGCATTACTCAATTTCTCTTGCTGATTTTGCTTAGTGCTACTATAGTATGATATTTACCGAGACATTTGCAATCTACTGTAAATGACTATGCACTCATTATTGCTGGAAAGTGCTCAGGAAAAACGTTGACCTGATTATTTTTTTATTTTTTATAAAATAAATGACATCAAATCAGTTTACAAACATTAAAATCACTATTTGATGAATTCTTTTTAAAAAAGTTTTTTGTATAAAAAAAAAAAAAAAATTGTTAATGATTTTTAATACATAACCAGTTCACTTCCTTTAATCTTAACCCATTTCATACTTCCAACAGTTGGTAAATATCATACCATAGTAGAAATTGAATAGTAGATATCATACTTTAGTAGCACCTTTTTGCTTTCATAACAAACATGAATTTGTTCTTCCTTTGCACCCTGTTGCTATGAAATGAAGAAATCCCACCCCTTCTCTTTTTCCATTTAGTTAGTAAAATATAGAAACTAGTTATGATGGATTGGCATAATGTTAATCTTTATTTCTTGATCTTGCTTTGTAAAACAAAAAAATCTCCAATCATAATCAGCCAACCCTCCTCCCTCCCTCCCTCTCTTTCTCTCTTTCACATTTTATAAGTTTTTCTTTTTCTTTTTTTTCTCTCTCTGTCTGACTGATTTTGTTGCCAAGATTTGTATCTCCTTTCATTTGACTTTGTGGCTATAAATACTTCCAATCAACTGAGTAGCTGGTTTTAAGTTTGCACGATATCACTTTCAGTTTTAATGAATGAACATAATTTTGAGAAACAAAAAAATATGACACTGTAAAAGCTCATTTAGCTGACATTGTGAAAATCAATTCTGGCAATTGCTTCAGCTGAATTTTGAGACTTAAATTTTGTAAACCTGCCTTCCTGTATTTCATTCCTATCTTTCAAAATAATCATTCAACAGATAGAGGCAGATTTAGGTTAAGATTTGTGAACTTGTTCAGGTTTTTATTAATTCCACTCAATTTGGTTTGGATCTAAAATACTAAAACATTAAATTAGGTTACGGTCAGGATTTTAGGGACATTTTGTATTAGTTTTGCTACTAGACTTGAGAAACTTTTTTTCTTAAATTGTTTGAAGGGAAAGATTTTTTTACAAATTTTAACTGAAAACAGTGCTGGCTTGTAGGGAAACAGCTAATATTACCATTTGTAATACAAAACACGAGGCTTCAAATGTTGGGACACCTCGGATGAATTACTATCACTGCAGTACTAATGATATTTACTCAGCATAGTAGTGTGACACCAAGTGAGGATTGAGCTTGCTGTAGTAGTAATTATTTCTCCAACACCACCCAATTCACCCTGAGCAAGGCAATAATGCTACTGGGAGTGAAAGAGAACAAGACTTTAGAAAGAACCAGGGAAACCCTATCCTAAACAGGAAACAAGGGATAAACCTCTATTCCTGCTCAAAAGTCCTGGGAGTAGTGTGAACCAGACAATGAACAAAGCTATCTAGTTCACTGTGACACTTGGCCACAAATATGGGTGAGCACTCAGTATGGATTTGTGGTGAACAGTCACATAGAAGCAAGTGAGCCAGAGTGGCTTGCATCTGGTGCAAAGGAAAATAAGGGTCTTACCTCAACATGTAGCATTGGCAGTTTTGCTCTTTGAAAATGGCATTACACTCCTGTCTAGCGATTCCAGCAGTATGTGCAGTAACAAGGGTCTTTTGTACAGTTTGGCATGGTTCAACCAATAGCAAGTTGTGTGCTGATTGGTTGGACTGGAGGAAGCTATTTGCCTGGGTAACTGAGAATAAAAGCGAAGATTGCTGATTGGTTGGTCAGCCATGGTGTTGGCCTGATAAGAGGGCGGAAGCAGGGAGAACGGTTTTACTTTTTGAAGTGTCAAAGGCAAGAATGACGGATTGAACCAGCGATATCTTAAATTGTATGAACGACGACCGAGTAATAGACTCATTTAAACTACAGGTTTAAAGTCATAACAATAGGTAATGTATGTTGTAAAAATCTGACAGAAATGCATTTGAATAGTGAAAGATGCCTTTTAAAAGCTTAAAGTATTAATAAACAGGGAAAATTAGAAAGAGGAGTGCTGAACTATGATGCAATATGAGTCCTCGAATATAGACAATTTCCTCACAGATGAAGAGGACATTTGAGGCAATAGATGTGTTCAACAGACGGCCATTAGGAATACCATGGATGAAACATGTGAGAAACAAGGAATTTTTAAGAAAAATAGAAACGAAAAAGAGACTAGTACTTAGAATCAGAAGGGGACAATTGAAATTTCTTGGATGTGTAGTGAGAAAAGAGGGCTTGGGGAATTTGATGCTCATAGGACATATTGAAGGCAAAAGAGGCAGAAAGTAGCATTATGTAACCCACTTAATAAGTCGGATGACAGAACAGGAACTAGGAGGGATAGTAAAGGAGGAGGTATTGCCTAGAGCTACAAAGGATACTCATTTTTGGAGAACCATGATCACCCAAGCCCTGAAGGGACATGGCACATAAGATAACTAATGCATCTTAAATTTAAGATTTGGATATACATTATGAAAGGTCAGGAGGTGTCAGGATAGATCGGTCTAAACTAAATAAGCTTTTCTGCTATCAATCTATTGGTACACAGATTAAATGACCCTTTGGAAATATACTTATAAAATCTCTATCAACTGGTCTTATTGATAGTTTGTTTTTGTATTGATGGTGTACAGATTACACCATTTTGTTGATCTTCAAAATATTGCAAGCTTAACAGGAACACAAATGCCAGGATTGATCTTTTTTTTTTTTTCCCCCAGACTTTTGAAAGCTCAAATACAATTTTTCCCTATTAAGCTTATTTTATGTTTAATTAAAACCTGCAGATGGGATATTTGGAATTCATGTCCTAATGATGGGGTGAAAAAAAACAACCCCTTATTTTGCACAAATATTTCTTCAAAATCTCCCTCCTTGCAAAATACCCTTAGTACTATGCTATAGATCACATAGGTCAGATATTACACGGTGAAAATTGAGATTGCCAAGAAGTGATCCCATTGGTAGTTTGAATTTTTCTCTATGACGATTATTAGCAAAAGTGAAATAACATTGGTTTGTCAGAAATTAGCAAATCTTTATAATTTTATCTATCAGCAAGAAAAGGTTAGTTTTTGATTATAATTTAAAAATTTTTTTTGATTTTTTAATATTTTTTTAATGGGAGATTTAAGCGTTTGTAATGCATGTCCAGATCCAAATTCAAAGTAATATGTCAGACTATGGACTTATTGATTCTCTTTTCTATATCAAGAAATGCTACTATAAAAATTTAAGGATTTATTTTTGAGAAACTAAAAAAAAAGTAAATAAATGAAATCAAATTTAAGTTTTAATATTTAATAGCAAATTCATTCCATTTTTGTTAAAAAAAAAATGTTAATATTTGGAATTTTACCAGCAATAAATAAATGAAAATTGTCAGTTGCAGTAATTCAGTGTTTTAAGAAAATTATAAATTTTGAAAGAACCCAGCCAAAAATGCCAATAAATGTTTTAAAACTATTTCACAGGTGAATAATAAAAAAAAAATTGTTTCACTTGTTTATATTTCCTTAATTTGTGCTGTTATGCAAATGGCTACAAGAGATCTCTGCTGCTCTTCATGTGACCTTCCTTGATAAATGCCCCCACCCTCCCAAACCATTTCCTTATACTTTCATTTGATACTCCTCCAAATCATATATGTATAATCATTTTCATTATTAAACTTTTTCTGTTTTCTTCAGGCCACCCGGCAAAGTGAAGTCACCTGCCTCCCTCGTAGAGAGCTCACTGTTAGAGAGTGAAGCGTCAGTCTTAGCTACGTTCGATTTTCTAGCTACAGATAATGTTGTCGACATTGAAGATGATAATTTAAGGTATTGTACTGTGTTGAAAAGTGTGGTTTTTTGTGTGAAGTTCATTCCCCTCCCCTTTCACTTGTGCATTTGTATGTCTGTCCACCTCTTTTTGTCTGATGTCTGTCCACCTCTTTTTGTCTGATGTCTGTCCACCTCTTTTTGTCTGATGTCTGTCCACCTCTTTTTGTCTGATGTCTGTCCACCTCTTTTTGTCTGATGTCTGTCCACCTCTTTTTGTCTGATGTCTGTCCACCTCTTTTTGTCTGATGTCTGTCCACCTCTTTTTGTCTGATGTCTGTCCACCTCTTTTTGTCTGATGTCTGTCCACCTCTTTTTGTCTGTCTGATATGCTTTTATCTTAATAATAATAATAAATACATGTAAATGTTTCACTGCACTATTTAATTTCTTTTTAATCAATTCACCAATAAGGTGATAATGCCACTAAGACAATAGAGGCTACCCAGAAGTGAAAGAGAATAAGAAGGAACCAGAAACCCTCTCTTAAACAGGAAACAAGTGGTAAACCTCTATTCCTGTTCAAAATACTGCGGAGGCGTGTGAATTCGATGATAGTCAAATCTATCTACTCTTACTGAGGGGGGAAAAAAAAAAACCCAAAAAACTTCATTATCATTTTTTTTCTCAGGGGAAGCATTGTCAACCATTATCATTTTTGAATACCAGTTCATTTTTATTTTGTTATTTTTCACTGCAAATAGATCATCACTTAATGGCAATGTTCAGGCAGGATGGCATATTACTTGCATCCCTTTTGCTGCAAGGAAACCTGCTTGAACCCAACAGCTTGCAGAATATCAAATCTAATCTTTTAAGTCCATCCATATTCAGAATTAATAATAATGTTATTTACGCTACATATTTTTCACAACGTCTCGGCTATTGTATGCTCCGGCCTTCTTCAGGTGACATCAGTCAGTTATATGCTATGCGTGATACATGCTTAGGTGATCATGTATCTTTTGATAAATGACTGACGAAGTAGATTTTTCTCGCAGTAGGTTTCCATTTCTTTCTGCGGTAGATCAGTTGCCATCCGAGGCTATAGAACCCTGTCTGTCCTGCTATTTACCCTAAGCTGGGGGGGGGGGGGGAGAGGAGAAAACGGTTCATACCTTTCCCAAGGGTATTAGCAAGTAAGTGGATGTAAGGGATTTGACTGGAATTCAAACTCGGCTTTCCGATTCTTCAATCTGAACTGTTTATCCATTACTCCACTGTGCATGCATAAGTAAATAAGCAATTTTTAAAACGGTGTCTCTCCCTGTGTTTTAATATATATAAAAAAAAGATTTAAGAATAATTTTATTTTGAATGGTGGGAGTAGATTTCTAATTCCTATTTTTATTCTTGTATTCTTATTATTCTGCTAATACTTCTTTTTGTCGTTACTCTTCTTTTTGTCAACGCTACTCTTCTTCTTGTCAACGCTACTCTTCTTGACATTCTTCTTGTCCTTGTTATTCTTGGTGTTGTTATTGTTGTTCTAATTCTTCTTCTAATTGGGGTGATTGAATGATGTTACAGGAGGAGAGAAAATAGAAAGAAGACATTTTTACTCACAAGATGAAGTCTCTTCATTTCTCTCCAGATTTATATGAAGAAAGTGCTTAGAACCTGTATAATCAGTGATGTTCATTCTCCAAGATACTCATTTAAAAAGCATTTGTTTAATTCTCCTGCCAGCAGAAGCAACCCTGAACTCTGCCTGAAAATAGTAATTCTTGTTGCAACTTAATAAGAATCAATTGTTGATGTTCTTAAAGAACAAACAAAAAAGGTGATTTTGAATTCAAATTAAATAGAAAAATAAAGTTGAATTACTGAAATCATCGATTCCTTTAAAAAACTATTGAGAGAATTAAATGTATGGAGAAGAGGTGGCAATGAAGCAATTATTGTCAAAGAATTTTCCTTCCATTAAAAAGATTGTCAATGTGCTTCTTTTTAATTTTTCTTTGCAATATGAAAATAGGATTAATTTTGCCAAGTGTTCTTTTTGAACTAGATCTGAAATGAGATGTTTGGTTAAAAATAAGTTGGACTTTAAACTGTTTAATGTATACAGGGTGAGATGAGTAAATTGTTGCCATTTTTATTTTTAATTTTGCACATATGCATTATTTTTTATTTTTGTCAACTGAACAGTATAGTAGGCTCAGCTGAGCACTGTCTGTGAGAAAAAGAGCACCATGATACAATTTGGAAATGACATGCTGTGCTACTTGGCATTTGTGCTGGAACCTTCAGTATGAACATTTCAGACTGTTTGGGTGTCAATTTGAGGACAGTACAGAGAATTTGGAGAGAGTTGGAGGAGTCTAATGGCTATTATGAAGGTACAACAGCTTGAAATACTCACTCTGATCATTCTGATTAGAAAACGAACACCCAAGTTTGTTGGTGAGGGCCTCAGACTTAACACAGAGGCCTAAATCAAGTGCCTTGAGAAGATAGTACTACCCTGGGTTAAAAGGGTGGCTGCTGGAAGACCCTGTGTCTGGCAACGGGACTCTGCACTATACCACACAAGCAGGAGGACCTAGTCCTGGCTATGAGACAATTTCTGCAACCACATCACCCCTTACATCTGGCCATCTCTACTTCTTAGACTGCAACCCTCTTGATTATTATGTATGGGGCACAGTTGAGTGAGAGACCAACCATACTCCTTATAATACGAAAGATGAACTGAAGGCAATGATTATGGCAGTATTCACCAACTTAAACAAGGAGACTGTCCAGAAGAGTTACAGGAGATTCTGAATTTGTCTGGAGGCCATGGTTGAAGCCAATGGCGATTATATGGAATAAATTTACTCTTTAGTATTTCAAGATATTTTTGTGTAATTTTGGTAAATATATCTGTTAAAATCAGATGTCAGTGTTATTTTCATTTTTGTGTAATTCCGATGACAATTTATCCATCGCACCCTATCTGGAGGCCGTGATTGAAGCCAATGGCGATTATATGGAATAAATTTACTCTTTAGTATTTCAAGATATTTTTGTGTAATTTTGGTAAATATATCTGTTAAAATCAGATGTCAGTGTTATTTTCATTTTTGTGTAATTTAGATGACAATTTATCCATCGCACCCTGTACAATGGAACTAGATGAAAAAAACAAACCATAACTGTTTGAATTTAAAACATTAAGTTTGTTTTTATTTCTAATCATTTCACCCCAAGCAAAGTAATAAAGCCACTAAAACACAAAGGCATTCCCCCAGGCAGTACCACTGCTTTGGGAGGAATCTGGAGTGCTTCAGGCTTTTCCAAAAGGGGAAGTGCTGATGGTGCTTGAGCAATCTTTCCATGGTATTACCATTAAACTTATATTAACCCTTGACTTTTTGTCAGATTCAGTAGCGACATGGTCGCAATGCAAAATACCAAAAGGATATTTTAATGTAACGAAAAAAATACAAATATCATAATTATCTTTTGTCTCAACTTCCTTTATTATTATTATTATTATTATTATTATCTGTTGTATTTTGCCTATAAGAATGCTATATCCTAAAAGAATACATCAATGAAAGTAGACTCTCTACAAACCCTTTTTACAAAAATATGGCAATGAAATCTGATCTCCTGTAAACTGATTTCTTATAAAGAATACATATCCTATTCACACAAATCTATTCTAAAAATCTTGTCAGCATTAAATAATAAAGAACAATATAAACCAGAACCCTATAAGAGCATAAAAATAATTTCAATGTTATATCAAGTTAACAAAGATCTGTATTAGTAAATATGGGTTGACGGTCCCATATCAGAACATCTGAAAATATTTCTACAATGGAGTTTGGCACACAAAAAGCTTAGCTACTTTATGCATGGCTCTTAGGTATGATGCGGCAACAGGTGTCATGATCAGCCCAATTCCACCCACCACTCCCCCAGCCTGGCTGAGTGACCCAAACCTGCCAAACGTTAGTTGTTGCCAAGTGCTCATATTGGTAGATGTGAGTGTGCTGTTCACTGATTTTTTTTCTATTTATAATTTGACTTTATACAGTGAAAATGTCAAAAAAAAAAAAAAAAAAAAAAATGGAGATATTTTTAGTTTATCATTTGATGCTGTTCATTTTTAAGTTATACAAGGTATTTTTTTGTCTGAAATAAATAAAATTTATTCATTACATATGGTCTTAATTATCAGTCTATTTCATTTATCAAGATATTATTTTATAAATAAACTGTAATAATATTTGTAGTCTGTTTTTAACCCTCATGGTATAAGCATTAATATGTTTTTGCTGCAATATTGTTTGAATTTTGGAAAATCAAAACATAAATGGCCCCAAGGATTTGGCATATGGGATTGTGTACCTGTATTGTCAATTATAATTTGTAATGGCACATCTTTTCATAAGTACAGTTAAATTATTTAAGTCATTTTATACAGACAACAGTGATAATTCATGGATGAAATGGAAGTGAATAGTATTCATATGTAAAGGGAGTGCTGAAAAGTTGCTTTGTATATGAAAGGGGTGCTTTTATAGTAAAAGTAAATAATATCGGATAAAAAAAAAACAAAATCCATTTAAAACACACACACGCAGTTATCCACAGACTGTTTTGCTGTATCATA
Organism: Acanthosepion esculentum; assembly: GCA_964036315.1. Lineage (NCBI taxonomy): Eukaryota > Metazoa > Mollusca > Cephalopoda > Sepiida > Sepiidae > Acanthosepion > Acanthosepion esculentum. Next base: position 38,035,992 of record OZ038517.1, on the reverse strand, counting down.
GCTCATTGTGTGGCTAGACATCCGATCCCATATATATATATATATATATATATATATATATATATATATATATAGCGTATGATGAGAAGCCACGTATAGTTGCATAGTTGCATTCCACATCACGTGACGTACGCGTCTAACGACGAATGCTGTAAAGTGTAAACAAACTGCCAAATACAGTAATACAGTAATTCAATTAATTTCTGAGGAAAGAACCGAGGTGGTCTGAAATATTATATATATATATATATATATATATATATATATATAAAAACATAGAAATAAATACTTTCGCAAAAAAAAAACACCCAATTTTTTTCAGTTATTTTATCCATATATATATATATATATGGGAAAACATAACTTTTTTTTTTTTTTTTATATATATATATATATATATATATATCATGAACAATTTTAAGGGAAAGAAATATGACAAAGTAGAAAGTTTTTGACACGTTTTGACTTTTAGGTCATCATCAGACTACTTAACAATTTATTAAGTCAAAAATGTTTAGAAAGTGCTTTAATTGCTAGATCATCCACAGTAAATTTGCATCCAGGTTCTTACATTTCAGCTTTCTTGGCAGGTCTTCTAGTATCTCAGTGTAAGTTAATTAATAACAAAAGTGATGGAAAGAAAAAGCATCTAAATTAAATCAGTTACATTATATCACCAAAACATAAATTTAAATAATTTTTATATTCTCAAAATCTCTCCTTCATGGGCAGTTGCCTCAACATAAACTTCACTTTAGTCCAATGAAGTCCTAAAGAATGAATTGTGACACATGCATGTGTGCATACACATACATACACACACACACACACACACACACACACACACACACATATATATATATATACACATTTTTGTCATCCACAGACAGACTGTTTCGCTGTTTCACAGCTCATCAGTGTGGCTAGACGTCCGGTTGCCTCTAGCTAGGATCGAACCCGACTGAATTTGCGTCAGTCGGAACTTCTCCCACTAAGCCGTCAGCGCACGGTCAAGGATGAAGGTGAATTTTAGCGTGTTTATTTTTAGATTTAGATAAACACACAGTGAATGACAGTGACTCAATTCTGCCGAAGAGTCGTGCAATATTAGCTTAAATAGTCACTGTTTACAAATTCACACCTCAAACCAGAGAGCTCAACCGAAATTAATTTTTTCAAAGAATACACTATCCACTGACATGAGCTGGAATAAAAACATTGAATCAATTGCTTCATCTACCACAAGGAAAGTTGGCTCTCTGTGTCCTTCAAATCTATAATTCAACCATCTGTCCTTGCATGGAATATTGCTGTCATATATGGTCTGGTGCTCCTGCTGTATGTCTCAAGGTCCTTGATAAAATCCAGAGACAAATATGCAAAATGATAGGTCCTGATCTGGCATCTAGTCTACAATCACTATCCCCCAGACGTGCCATAGCCTTTCCTCTGTTCCGACGAGCTACTTTCGCTGGTTCCCGGACCACATGAATTTAAATGAGCTACCAGGCTGGCATCTCAGTCCCACCCTTTCACTGTCAAAACTGTTAAATGTAACTGTCTCTTCTCAAACAGCTTCTCCTGCACTTCCCATCTGTGGAACTCCCTTCCCCTTACTTGATTTCCCGATGACTATAATCTTCAAATATTCAAGTGTAATGTCAATCGATATCTGATACTCTGAGCTTGTTCCCCATCCTTCTCTGTAATCTTTCCTCATACATGCCTCTTTACTCTTGTTCTCAATCCTCTATAACCCCTTGCGTGCTAGTGGCACTCCTGCCTTGCTTGGGGTGAATTGCCTTAAAAAAAAATTTACTAAAACTGCAAAAATGGCATCCTGCTCATGTGACAGTGCAAACATTCAAAACAAATTCCAAAGATGCCATTTTTTTCTTGATTTCATCCTGAGCAAGGCAATAAAGCCACTAAAATGCAAAGGGTTACTGAGTATTACAGAAAATGAGAAAAAGAAGAAAAAAACACTAAGGAGAAAGGACAATAAAAGAACAAGAATTGACAGAAGATAACAATTGCATTTAAATTTTTGAAGATCTAAGTTGACTGGGAAGCAAGATGTCGAAAGAGAATTCCACAAGTGAGAAATGCTATAGAAGAATCTGTTAGCATAGAACTTATGGTTACATCTAGACATTTCTATTGTAAATTGATTAAACTTTGTTGGCAATCTAGTACTGCACTTAAATTCATAAAGTCTTGGTACCATAGAGGAAAGTTCATCAGAACAATTACCATAAAAGATTTTCATCTAATTTTTCTCAGTAATGAAAAAAGTCAATTGAAAGCTACAGGATCTTAGCAAGAATGGATGCAAATTGTTAACATTTCCTTTATATATTCAACACCAGGATGTAGTAACTAATCTGCTACCATAAAAGATTTGTTAACAACAAAAGATAACTTGTCTGATAACTTATTTGAAAAAAAAAAAAATTATTTGGCATTGTTGAGATTGGTGAGAAATGTGATTTAAAACTCTGTCATAAGTTTATGATTCTGGCCTTTATTTACAAAAGGATTATATAAATGATTGTCTGACACTCTTTCTAAAATTTGACCTAATGACCAAATATCAGATCGAGTTTGAATTTCATTTGAAATGTTTAATAAGTTTAAAATTCACAATAAAATGTTATTTAGGCTTATGGCCATATCACATTGAAACATTGGTTCTTATATGATCACTGAAGTTAAGTAATGTTGAGCCTGGTCAGTACCTAGACAGATGACCTCTTGGGAATACCAGATGCTCTAAGCTTGGATATGTGCATGGTATAATGGCTCAGAATTGTTAATTGGAGAGTCAAGTTCCAATTCCAGTTGGGTTCATTATATTTGCTTACATGTAAATACTCTTGGTAAAGGTATGAAGGCACTTCTTCTACCGCCAAGCTATGAGCTAATTAGTAGGATTTGGATCAATAAATCATTATCCCCAAATAAGTCTTACAATCTGAAAATATTTTCTGGTTTTAAATAACATGCAAAAAAGTTGATAAGCTGTAAAAAAACAAAACAAAAAAAAAACAAATTGGTCACACTCTATCTTGGGCTGAAAAATTGTCAGTGCACATAATTTCTTATGTTTCTTTTTCATTTTTTTAGAGTACAAATTGGATAAGAATACAACTACTGCATTTTATGTTCTTTATATATAAAACACATTTTTATATAAAAATCTTATATTTACAAAAATTTCAACTTATTTTAAAATTTCTAATGGGACAGACAAGAGGAATAAGCAGATGTCTATTAAATTTATGTAAGAAAATGGATCTTCAATTAGTATTTTTTTTCTTTTTTTCTTTTCTTCTTTTCCATGGATTGTGAATAAGTGGCTCCAGCCACTTTGAACAACTGTAAGTATTAGGATTACCAAGGGACAATTACTCAGTGAAATGCTACTTTATGTAGAAGCAGAAAAATGATTGCAAAATTTTAGCTTTTTTAAATGTTTTTTTTTATTTTTACCTCTTTAAATGTTTTTTTTTTATTTTTACCTCTTTAAATGTTTTTTTTTTATTTTTACCTCTTTAAATGTTTTTTTTTATTTTTACCTCTTTAAATGTTTTTTTTTATTTTTACCTCTTTAAATGTTTTTTTTTTACTTTTACCTCTTTAAATGTTTTTTTTTACTTTTACCTCTTTAAATGTTTTTTACCTCTTTAAATGTTTTTTACCTCTTTAAATGTTTTTGTTTTTTCTACTCCTTTAAATGTTTTTTCTTTTTAAATAGTTGATAATATATATATATATATATATATATATATATATATATATATATATATATTTTTTCATTTTTATATTTTTTTTTTTTGTAGTGATGAAAATGAAGATGGCATTGCTGCTGATGACGAATCTGAAGAAAGAGCAGAAAAACAAAGAAATTTTAAGGTAAACATTGGACTTATTTTCGTTTTTTTCCTCTACCTGTTTCTCTTTCTATCAATTCCATCTCTATTTATTTACTTGTATTTCAATTTGATTTCATTGGTTTAAAAAGTGAAATCTCTTCCCTTTTTTTTTCTTTCCCTCCTTCAACAGCAGACCATTGGTAACGAAAGCATGGCTGGCATGGAAGATGTGTTAGCCGACCCAGAGACAGAAGAGGTCCTTGCAGAATTTGACTTCTTAGTATCTGAAAGTGGAGAAGGAGCTGGAGAGGCTCGAAGCCAAGGTGATGGCACTGAATGGGGTAAATATTACCTAAAAAGGAGAAAAATTAAAGACAAAAAAACATTGAGTGTATGTGTGTGTGTGAATTGTATGCCTTTCATAATTTTTGTTATTGTTAATTTTTTTTAATTTTCTGGGTTTTTCCTTTGTTTTTATTATATAATTGCACTGACTTGCCTCATTTGTTTTTTCCTTTTCATTATTTATCTAGCCTCATATTTAGTTACACATTTTAACAGGTTTCCTAAGAAGGATAAGAATACATATTTTGAGATTATAGTAAAAAAATTGTAAAGTTTTCATTTGAGGAGATATGATAATTCTTACAGTTCAATTTTTAAGTGACAAAGCCATACTTTTGAAAAAGGATATTTCCAATGAAGCAAAAAATCATATTGAAAAACTCAGTTATAGATTTAAGTTTAAACATAATATGAGGTTAGATAAAAAATATTTTCAAAACACATTGCTATGATTCAGTTGTTTTGATTATTTTTTTTGTATTTATTTTTTTTGTGTTGAGTTACTAATAAATAAACATGCACACTCATGTATATAGATTGTAAATAGTTTCTATTTTAAATTTAAACCTCCAGTGGATTTTATTTGTGCATGAAGAGGTTAAAATCATAAAGGTATTAGGTTTGTGCAAAAGTTTTCCACAAATGTTTTTACATGTATAATCACTCCTTTAAAAAAAAAAAAAAAAAAAAATGGACACTGGAAACCTTTTGTACACATCTAATATTTAACTTTTACAAACAGTTTCTGGTTCAAATGTTTTGTTCTTCAGCAAAATTTTTAATTAAATTGACCACCCTGTAAATAGTGTTGGTTCCCATGAAAGGAAGCTGTGAAGAGCCCAAATTGCCCATGCCCTGAAGTGACTGGGCATATTATCTATGAAAGTGATCTTGGCTGCTAATTATATGTAATGTATATTGCAGAAAGGGATGTGTAAGTAATTTGCACAACCTGTTGGCACTCATCATATCAAGTGAAGAGGCTATGCGACAAAAACTAAAGCTATGAAAATAATGATAGCAATATTGACTTTAATAGTTGCTTTAAATAGTGCCTTCATAAGCCATAAATGATAGGCTGATATTTTAATCCTATTAAAACTTAAATTTCAAGGAACCACCTTCCACATGACCATCATGTCTATACACAGACATTATTTGTGCTTATCTGTAACATGTCTTCATTGTTCTTTACTTTTGACTTGTATTACAGTTAATCTGATTAGTAGCAACTGTTGGTTGTAAACTTGTCTTCTGTGAGTACAGATAGCTCTGAAAGTAATGTTTTGAAAGATTAAAATTGACAGCATCCCAAAGTAAAAAGAGATCCACTTGCTCATAGAGAGCTGCTTTTTTTTTCTTTTTTTTTTTTTGTATGTGTTATTTATGTGTCCATAAAATGATTTGAGTAGTTGCAATGGTAGGCTTGTCAGAAATTAATAATAGCCGACAATTCTTTATATATTTTTTATTATTATTATTATTTAAGCTATAGGCACATGGCTGAGTGGTTATGTTATCGAACTGAAGAGGTTGATCCCAGTGTGTGGCACCTTTGGAAAGTGCATGAAAACCATACCATGGGTTGACACAAGCTTTGTGAGTGAAATTGAGTAGACAGAACCCTTGGGTGCTGTCAATAGCTGTGCTAGCATGAAGTCACAAGTCATTGTGGCTGAGGGCTTGTTCAAATTGTTGATTATACTAGATAACATGCTCTCTCCCAGAAACTGTAACTAAGATCTGCTAAGCATAGTTGCAGTATAAACCACAGGTGGGTTCTGTGGGTGTTGAATAAACACAAGTACGCCTGCAATAGGGATTGGCTAGCCGCCCTCGTAGACGGGTATCCTTGAATGAGTGGCCAGCTATACATGCATACATATTATTTAAGCTAATATTACTACTAATATTACTACTAATATTACTAATGTAATAAAAATGTGCACGTGAGGTATAATGAATATCAGCTTGGAATGAGAAATTGGGGAGCCAAGTTCCAATTCTGGTTGGGTTCATTGCATTCACTTAGGCACAAATACCCTTGGGAAAAGATATGAATCTATCTCTTCTCTTCTCCCAGTTATGGATTGAATAGCAGGGCAGACTGGGTCCTATAGCCTTGATTGGCAACCCATCTACTGTAGAAAGAAATGCCAACCTACTACAGGAAAATCTTCTGCTCAGTCAGTCAGTCATGAATCAAGAGACATGTATTGCGGATGCTTGGTAGCAGGTAAATATATATATGGGCTCTCGGAGAATTTATCCGACAAGCAATATTGGACTCTATGTGAATCCAGGTAAAAACGAGTAACACAAAGCAACAAATATAAAACAAAAATGGCAATGCATGAATTTACATGTGACAAAAGGAAAAAGCATGAAGCTCGCTGTGTGTGTGTGTGTGTATATATATATATATATACACACACACACACACACACACACACACACACACACACACACACACAAAAAAACCCAGGAGAGAAAACCATGAAAATGTACCCCAGTGTGTGGAGGGGAACACTTTATCCATGTATGAACTGAAATTGAAAGCTGTAAAAGAGAAAAGCGGCTAGGGAGAAAAATGCACACCTTTTTATAGGCTTAAGGAGTGCTCCCTAGTGACGGTTTTTTGGCAAAGTTAAGTGATTGCCCAAGTATGTATAATACATGGCCCTTAACTGACTAAAAAGTAAGTGAAATTAAGCTGAAAGAAATCCTAGACAAAAATGGATAATGGTGGACATTGCTTGATGTAATAATAATCATAATATTCAATATTACTACTAATACTTCTAATGTAATAAAAAGCAAGAGAAATTAAGATGAAAAACATCTTACTCAAAAAATGAATAATGGCTGACAATGCTTCATCTAATAATAAAATACAAGATATTATTTTTTATTTATATTGTTTTTACAATGATGTTCACTCTGGATAAGGCCCAACAGCCACTTGAGGTAGAGGGTTAGAGAGTAAGAGGTACAGTTTATAGAGATATGGGGAAGATAACCCATTCAAGTCTAGGTTCAGCTGTTAAGATTATAACGATCAAGGAAGCATCCTCTTGGGAGTCAGTTCCACAAAGCAGCGGTTTGTGGGAAGTAGCTGCTCAAGTGGAATTTACATCCCACCAATGGAATACAAAGGGAATGAGGGTGGCTTGCTACAATCTACATGGCATGGTGGGTCTTAGCCCTAAAGGTTAGAACTGGTGGAACTAAGGAATGAAGTTCATTTGAACACACTAATCTTAAGATGAAAAAACTACTAGTCAAAAACGAATTACTAATACTACTACTACTACTACATATTACTACTAATACTAAAATATTATTACTAATAGTATTACTAATACTACTGTTACTAAAATATTACTAATACTACTATTGCGATAAAAAAATAAAAGTGAAATTAAGATGAAAGTAATCCTAAAGGTAAAAATGATTTAATAGTTGACAATGTTTCATCTAATAAAAATAAATTCAAGATGTTTGTACTAATATTACTAATGAAATAAAATGCATGTGAAAGAAATACTAGCAAAAAATTACCGTATATATAGTGCGAGTTTTTATGATCAGTTTTTTTACGGAAAAAATAGGTGGGGGTTGCACTATACACAGGTAATTTTTCAAAAGAAGTTAAAAACTAATGCATTTTTTTGGTGATTGGTTGCACTATACACAATTAAATTTTTTTGGGCAGTGGAGGGAGTAAAATTAATGCAAAAATTTTGGGTTACACTATACATGGAGTTGACCTATACGCAATTGTATATGGTATCATTGACAATGTTTCATCTAATAATAATATTACTAACAATATAAGATATATTTGGACCCATTATTTTATGTCTGGTTGAAATTGGAAGATTTTGGACATGAAGACTATTATTACAATTATTTTCTTAATATCCCATCTTGAGATTGAATAAGACTTTAATTCCAGTTTTTTCACTGATACATTGGATTTTCATTTGAGCCACACAGTCTTCCTTCATGGTCCCTAATATATTGGCAGGTGTTGGTCAGAAGTTTTTTTTTGTTTTTGTTTTTTTTGTTTACTGCTTTTTGCCTGGATTAGAAATGAATTTGATTGTTTTTCCAAAATCTGTGATTCAGATGGATAAACAAATTTGAAACTTTATGCTGTTAATCTTAATTGTTCAAGACTATAGTGCCTTTGTATAATACATGCTCACAAATGTAAACACTCACACACACTATAAATCAATGACAATTTTATTTTTTTTTGCTTTTTTGTTTCTTTTACCCACATTGTATGCTTGTTTGTCCTTTGCAATTTTTTATATGTATGTGTATTCAGTAATTTCTTTTATTTTAAAAACTTTTCCCCTCACCCCAAAGCATCTTTTTATACTCAATTTTCAGCCATAGGTCACGCTTACTGTATAGCTTTGTGGTTATTTTCCAGGATTACAGCTTTAATATTTCAGTTTGCATCTAAATATTTGTCTTTTCATTGCAGTTAATGTTACGACAAGAGAGAGAAAATGTTCAGGCTTTGATATCATATCACATAATGCATTTTTTTTTTTTTTTTTTTTTTTTTTAAACCAAAAAACTAAAAATGATTAACTTTAGTTATGAAAATTATTGTGGCTATATTTTTCTCCATATTGTGTCCTTTTCCATCTGTGTTCTTGATTATAGGTTATCCTCATCTTCTCAATATCTACACTGGATATGCACTAACAGGAGATAGCTTTTTCCAAACAGCTTGACTATGAGTGGCTGTATTTATTTTCCTCTGGTTGCATATATCACACCAGTCTGAAACTGCTGGAGTGATCTCCCCGATTGCTGCTGTCACATCAGTCCAGGGCTGCTGATCTGCTCTCTTGATTGCATGGTGAGGGTCTGGAAGTGGCCTGTGCTAGTCTGAAAATTTAGGCTTTGACATTTTCATGTTAGTTTGAGGTTGTTATATAATTTATGTATTTAAAGAAATAATGGATTTTTCGTTATTAATCAGACATGTTTTTATTATTTCAAACGTTAGTTTTAGTGGTTACCCATATTTGAGTAGACGCTTTGTTTATTTTTTAGCAGGAGATGGTGCATTTTCTTTACTAAGATTTCCCAAATGTTCGGGCTGGCAGATGAAATAAAATACTGTTTAAAAAAAAAATAAACAGTGTCTACTGAAATATCGGCATTTGCCAAAAATAACATTTAAAATTATATATACAGGGTAATCTAAAAATTTCTCCCAATTCTTCAAGATGACGACTGCATTTGAGTAATAATGATAGTAATGTTGAACAGCAGTAATTCATTGATTCTGATTCAGTCTAAAATACATGTTCCTAATGCCTCAAAGACCAAACTCCAATAATACAATAAAATGAATAAAAATTGTGCTAAACTATTTGGATGCTCTGTATATGAGACAGAAAACTTTTCTTCACCAATATCTTTCTTCCTCTGAGGCACATTATCAAAGTAAATGTCGGAACGAAAGCATTGATAAAGAAAAGGTTTGTCTTTATTCATACATTTTATATATATATATATATATATATATATATATATATATATATATATAACAGACAATTTCTCTCACTAGATTATATTATCACATAACATTTTTTTAAAATTAACTTGATTTGTTAATGTATATTTTATGTACATTTTTCTCAACCTCATTTTGTAATATGCCAAACAAAAATATTAATTTTTATTAGTTGAAGCATTGCCAGTTCTTAGTAATTTTTGGCTTGTTTGCATCTTAATTTCAATTGCCTATCATTACAACTACTCAGACCAACCAAAAAGAAAAGAAACAAACAGAACCCCCCAAACAAAAACAAAATACGATGAAAGTATAAAAATACCAGCAATACAAGTATTTATAGTAAGATGATCAACAATACATTCATAGCAAAATGGCCAGCAATATCTTTTATCTGTAGTTGAAGGCATGCAATTGCATTCAAAATATATTTAGTTGAAGCCATAAAATTGTGTTCAAAATATTTAGATTCTGGCATTAAATGGCCCATAGAGGTGTTGATATGCTGCTAAACAAGAACAAAAAAATCCTCATCAGAAAAGCCTGCTGAAGGAACTGGCTTAGTCACCAATGATGTGATCATAGTATTGGCTTACATGTTACTAAGGTCACTCATAAAGTGAAATGACATTGAATGGCCATACAATAATAGGTCAAATTAAGATCAGGGAAATAGTAATCAAAAATAGTAATAGTCAATAATAGTAATAGTAAAAATAATAGTAGTAATCAAAAATAGTAATAAAAAAATAACTTGTAATTGCTTGTCAAAAAGCAAGTATAAGTTATTTTGCTTAACTTGATTTTTTAATGTTTCTATTTACTAAAGTATGAAGTAAAAAAAAAAAAACTGATTTATTTTAATCTATAATTCTACATGCATGAATACTTACTTTTTTTTTTTTTTTTTTTAATTACCACTGGCTCATTACAGATAAATCAAACCACTGAATCATTTCTGGATGGTTTGTTTGTTTTCTTTATTTTGTTTTTTTTTTTCCCTTTTATGTTATTAAAACAATCAAGATAGACAATAACATTATTATATTTGGAAAACTGAAAAAAAAAACCCCCAAAAAAACCTTAGTTAATGTTTATATCACTCACCTATTTTTTTTTTTTTTATGTAGACATATTATGATTTAAGTAACTGAAATCTAAGAAATAGGTGGCAGTCTTTAACCTTCAGAAAATATTTTAAAGTTGGTTGGTTAATTTTGTTTACTAGCATATCAGCCTCTGTAGGTTATTTTATGCTGAAAGCTAAATATTTTGAAGATAATTTTATGGCTTCAACTACAGATAAAATGTCATTTCACGTTTAAAATGTATTGTTGGCAATTTTTATTATAAATAGATAGTTGATAAATTTTTTTTATTATTTTTTTTTTTACTATACATAGGTATTTTTATACTTTCATAGTGTTTTTTTTTTGGGGGGGGGGGTAACTATTTGCCCATAACTGGGACCCTAATAGGTAGTTCCACTCTCCCCAAAACCTCCAATCTTCTTGCTGCCGTTTATAGTTTATCATCATACCCTGGACTGATTTTTAAAGTACTATTCTGATGGTATATAATTCCTTCTCAATTTACTTTGAATTTACTCAGTATTATGAAGCCAGGTTCAGGACATGTACTAGTAGCCTGCAATATCTGGGTAAACATTAACAAACAAAAAACTGCAATTTCATGTAAGATCCCTTATTTAAATTTAATATTAAAATATGTAGATCAGTGGCTTAGAACAAGAAATTGATGAGCCAAGTTGGAATTCCTCTTTGTTACTTTTAACTTTTTGCACAAACACCATTGGGGAAGGTATCAATTTTCTCCCTTCAGCTATGAATTAAATAACTCGGCTCTTTAGCTGTGCCTGGCAACCAGTCTAGGAGAATAACAAGTCTGAACTCAAAAACCAGCCACCTGAAGCTGTACAAAGATGGTTAGACATGGGCTGCAAGTACTATGTCTGTAAAGCAAAAGACACAACAGAATTCAGCAAGTATGGAAAACAGTTATCTATAATGCTGTTGACACTAATATATTCTAGGCTCAAGAAAGGTGTGGGTGGTATACCAAGAAGTTAAACTTGTAAAAAGTCTCCTCACCCCTCTCAAAAATTATCTCCCAGCTCTATACAGGGTACTGCAAAAGTAGGTATACAATAAGTATTATTGGTGTTTGTATAATCAATACATTTTGTATTTCATTACTGTACACCTACTTTTGCATCTTTCTGTATATCTAAGTTGTGGTATCTGAGAGACCAATGTTTACCTGGATGTTATAAATTAACAGTACTTGTCTCTTGCTGAATTCCATGATACTGTAATATGGGACACAAATGGAGTGGGGGGGGGGGTTACATGTCATCAAATAATGCTTTCTGAAAATGTTAAACAGGCATTTGTGATATTGATTTATCCAAGTGTTGACTATTTTAATTTAAATGTTTTCACTACCCAAATTTGTTTCTTTTTAGCATATTTTTATTTTATGTTTTCTCAAGTGTATGCTTCTTGCTTTTAAACTGATCTACATCTGATGCAAACTCTTTTTTTCCAAGAGGTTTAAAGTTCAAGTCGCTGATATCAGTTAAAAATTTGTTCATTTCAAAGCATTTAATTTTGAAATTAATTTTCTGTAAAATTAATAATTTATCTTTTTGGTTAGGGAAATGATGATTTATTTAATTTCTTTTAGCAAAAAACAAAACAAAAAAAAAAACGGTCAATATCTTAAATAGTTGCATTAAAAAATCTTTTCTCTTTGAACTTGTTAAATATTTTAACAGAAAATCAGCATCCACCAAGTTTTCTTAGGGCTCAAGATCAACCTTTCCAAAATGGAAACTCTGACCTGTAATTGGAATTAGAGCAATCTGAATCCATCATGAAAATTCAGGATGTGAAATTAGTAAATGTTTAAACACTTCAAATACATTAGTGCATTGTTCAATTATAAGAAATTTAGCATAGGAAAAGATAATTGAATATTGAATAGGCTGTGCTAGAAATAGTTTTGCCCAACATTGTAAATTGCTACCAAAATATTATTCTGAAATACTCATCAGATCAAGACATTCAGATGAATGTCATGCATGGCACCAAAAATGTTCAGAAATATCTAAACTGTCAGCTGTATGCAGCTGATTTCTCAGATCAATGGTTAAAAATGGTTTTGAGCAAACGAAGCCAGTAGGTCTTGGTGAGGACTATCCTTCTTTGAAACTCATGGAGAATCAAAGAAGTGTACCAAATAACAGAAACCACATCACTTGAGGACTTTCAACAGCAGCAACAGTTAAAATGGTTAGTACATTTGACGTGAGAGAATGACATAATAAAGATATCAATGTTCCACACAACTTCAAATAAAAGGCTAGAAAGGAAACTGCCATTAATACTTGAAATGGAATGTGTGATAACAGCTGCTGGACTTGAGAAACTTATTTCCCTGAAAAATAGTTTTAAGAGAAATGTAGCACCGGCTGCTCTGTGAATGAATGAAGATTGTTTCCTGATAAGGAAACAGCCAATATTACTGTTACCATATCATAAGGATTTCACATGTATTGATTCCAGTTGGTATTATTTTTATCACTCTTCCTCGAATTATCTCTTTGCTTCAATTTATCATTCCACCAGTTCATAAGTCTTCACCTTATCGGATAAATTCTTCCTGTTAGAAAGAGATACTTTTTTTTCACAGATGTAGATCAAGTTACTGTATTGTTGTTATTGTTGTTTTATTTGTACATATATATTTTTTTTATTTTTTGCATATTTTTGTTTTGATTTCTCTTATCTGAATGTGTGTACAGATGGGTATGTTTGTTGATAATTCATTAGAAGCAGAATTAAAAAAAAAAAAAAGTTACGTTAATAAAAATAGCTTAATTTTTTCTTTTTTTTGTTAGTTTTGAAAAATTCTTTTGTTTTATTAATTTTATTGTTCTTATTCTTGTTTAGTAAAATATTATTTGAAATTAAGCAAATACAAATAAAATTACATTTGCGTTTTATAATTTTAAATACTATATTGTTAACAACTTTGTTACATCCCGTCCACATATCATTTGTATATACGACATGCACACACACATGCGCATGCATGCACATACACACACACACCTTTTTAAAATTTCTGCACTTTTTGAAATGAGTTTCGTAATATGAATATAATAAAATTATTACCCTATAGTTTAACATCTTTTTAATTAAAAAAAAAAAAAAAACTTATTTTAAATTTGCAAGATTTAAGTTCTCAAAAGAAATAGGATTTTTGCTTTCTTGTAACTTGAAATTGTGGTGTTAACTTAATTATATTCAGCTTACATTCGTTTAGTCAAGTTCAAGGCCAATTTAAGTTGAAGACTGTGTTGTACAAGCTTTCAAAGTCAAGAGTGATGGCCTGACTTCCATGAAAAGCAACTTTGAAAATTTGTTTTTACTCGAGTTTTAGCATTCAGCATTTGCACCTGTAATAACAAATACAAAGGTGGATCAAAACATCCCTAGTCTAACATGTAGTTATTAGGTTCAATTTTGATTTGAAATTGTAAGTCCTGTATTTGACATTATCAACCACTTCATAATTTATCCAAATATAAAATAAACACTTATTGAAATCTAGAGGTTTGCTGAATGATAGAAACATCAAGTGATAACAGCTACTGGTCTTGGAACATACAACTTCTTACAAGCTGATTAAAATCTAATGACGACACATCCTGTAACTCATTAAAAGAGGGTTGTTGTGGGCACCACATATACTGCAGCCATGGATGTGTCTTGGGCAAGATGGCCTAAGTGAGCCCACCCTTATTTAGGCTGGTTTTGATTTCAGTTTGCCTTTTAGAAGACAGGCTGCCACCCATGGTAAAATACCATATCTTGTGATAAACAGTAATATTAGGTTGGTGCAAAAATAATGTCGTTTTTTGACATGATCTTGAACGTCAAAAAACGACATTATTTTTGCACCAACCTAATAAAAGTGCAGAAATGTTTTAAAGATTCTTTAAGCATAAACATGTGTGTGTTATATATAAAGTTTTTATATGCATATGATAAATGCATAGGATGAATATTAAAAAAAAAAATAACTTGTAAATGTATTAATACTCTTGATATGTTGTAGAGGTGTCTTCACATTACTGATGTATATTTGTCTTGCAGGTCTTGTGAATTCATTTGCTGCCAAGAGGTGACCCACTGTATCCATAGTGCATGTTAAGACTGGAGTAGAATTATTCATTTTCAGGATGTGGACTTGTGAAATATGAAATGTCACATTTATTTTTATCAGAAAATATAAAGCACACTGTCTATGAAGTTCGTTATAGCTTTCCAAAAATGAAAAATTCTTGGATACAATGGGTCAATTGTACAGGATATTTCCAACTGTCTTTTAGTTTTACATTCCAAGCTTTGTTTTGGATAATTGTACTATTTTGTGTTGATGTTGTTACAACAAATCTTTGGCCAATCCATTCTACAGCCTTCTTAAAATTTATAATTCATCAGATCTGATACCATCTCAATAAAACGATGATGGTAGTAAATGGTCACTGATAGGCTTACAAGATCAGTTTATTTTAGTGATATGAAGGATACAGAACTGTTCACAATCTAGCATTGTTGGAATGAACTGATCCAATTAACATGTTTCCTGTCATGATTAACACTTCTACAGCTGTAGACATACATATGTATTTACAAAACTTACATTACCTGCTGTTAATGTACATGTCCGTTTTTCAAGACCTTGATGTTGGTTCCTAATGTTTAGTACTATTTCCACACTAGCACAGACATGTAGTAACATACAACGCAACCTGTTCTGACATAATTTTATTATATTGTACGTTGTTTAGCTTAAACTGCACTGCAGAGTATTTGTTTAAAACCAAAATGGTGGTGCCCATGAGAAATTTCCGTCTGTGTTTTTTTTAGTTGTTTGTTCTTAAAGAAAATAATGTATGTTTATCTCAAACAAATGGTATGTATGTAAAAAATGTCCCCAAATCGTCATGCGAGAAAGCAACAGACATATCTAATAGACATACCTAGGTACAGACACCCACTTACGAATATACATTATCATCTGAATCCCACATTGAAAAAACTAGAATTATTATACACTTACATACATAAAGCAATATTTACTGTTTTTCAGTTAGGCTTGGAATCTGTTAATTTCTTGAAAACTTGAATGGATGTGTTACTCTCCTTTAATTTGGGATGCCACAAATTATACTAATGTTGGTTCAACAAGTTGAATGCACTTGAACCAATGAAAATTAAAGAACGCAAAAGTAAAAATATCAGAATTTCTTCTTTTTCTCCATATTCATTTTCTGGTGAAGCTTTAATAAAAGGGAAACATGTTAGATTGATAAAAACTTTTTCCTATTTGTTCTTTATATTATCATCCTGTCAGATTCCGATCCATGTTTGATCAATATTCCCAACTCGGTTATTTTCCCAATAAGTGGGACCCCCCCCCCCCCAACAAACCAGTCCAGCCAGGCAAAAATGCACAAGTGAAAATGTACACAAAAGTTTAAAAAAACAAAACAAATTGATAGCAAATTCTATTTCTGAAGGAGGCTGTAGAATGAATCCACCAGAATGACATCACTATAAAGAGATCAATTGTTTAAATAAAGCTTGGAAATTATTTTAAATTCCTTTCACTATATCATTGTATGTCCAGTAAAATGTTTGCTTCTTTAAAGTCATGTCAATGTAAATAAGATTTATTTAACCAATTTAATCCAAATGGGATATACATGACCAAAGAAAAGATCTGTTTTAAATACCAGTTGCTATGTAATAATAATACTGGAACTTTTTTGTTCCACTCTGAAATAGTTTTGTTTTAAAAACATATTGGATATAAAAGAGTAGGGCTTATTAAGTCTTCTGAATGCATTAATATAATTTTAAATAAAAGACTAGTTTTTGCAAAAGTTTTTCAACCTCACTTTGTTTATTCTTATGCTTATTTAAAGAATGGTCAACTTTTAATGGGAACATCCTGTTAAATTTAAAGAAGTGACAACTTTTAATGGGAAACCTCATCTTAAATTTAAAGTAGCAACAGTTTTTAATGGGGAATATCCTGTATAATTTAAAGAAGCAACAACTTTTAATGGGGAACATCCTGTATAATTATACTTTACAATGAGAATCACCTTACAACATGAATTAAGAGTATTAACATAGAATTCTTCTGGGAGAGAAGCCATTACTTTTTGTTAACCATCTTGTATAAAACTACATTCTTTTTTATATACAAAATTACATATTTCAAGACACACATTAGTTGACTTAAACCTTTAATTGAAGATCTGTTTATCAGATAGCTGATGGGTACATACTGTTTTTTTTTTGTTTTTTTTCAGTTTTTTTTTGTTTCTTTTTGTACTGATTATTACTCTCAAATTAGGTGATTTGAACTGATTACAAACTTTGTTTTACTCATTATCAGCCCTTTCCTTTTGCCTCTGGTATCAAAAACTGTAAAAAAAAAAAAAAAAAAAAAATTCATATTTTTCTCATTTAATGAACTTGTAATATTGATCAGAATTATTAATACGTCTTTTTCATCATGGTTATATTGTATGAAATATGTATGCAAATGTTGCAACTATTATGGGACATTGGCAGTACAAAGTGATGTTGTCAAGTTTTTCGTTTGACTAGGAAGATATTAAAGGAAAATTTCTGATAATCATTTATCAGATTTTGATAAGTCATTTAGGGCTTTTCAGCACCCCCTATCAGATTTCGTTAAGAAACTTAAGAATGAACAAAATGGTGTTGCTTTATTTATTACTACCAGCATATTTTCTTATTACTGTGATTCTGTTGAGTTATAATTTTTTTTTTTCCTTACATCAACTTCATTCTTCAAAAAAAATAAAGTACAACTACATTTTATTCAATTTTATATTCACCATCATTTGCAATGACTTATTGTCACTTAACAAGCAGCTCTCTGATACCTTTTGAATAAAATTCCACAGGTTTTGATGCGGGGAAAAAGTTTTCAATAAACTCTTGAATCTGGTTTTCATTAGTGAAAGTTTTCACCATCAACTTATTTTCAGCCATTGAAAAACATGATTGGCTGATACAAGGTTAGGGGAATATGGCCAGCAGAGTTCAAAAATTTTTTCCTGTGTTATTTTGGCTGTATGTGACTTTGCAATGTCATGGAGTGGAACAACATAATGATGATTGCAGGGTGCTTTTTGATCAAACTTTTATGGACATATTGCAACTGCATTTAGTGTTTCCTTGCATTTTAACAACTCTAAATGAATAATACTCTGATGATCCCTCCACATGCACAACTTTACCTTTCTTTTAAGGAGCGGAATTTTTGGGGTCATTTTTTAATGATTAATTCTTTTCACTGTACTGCTTTTTGTGTTGAGGATTGTTGCACGTAAGTGTACCCCCAATTTATTCTTAACTGCCATTTATAATTAATAATTAGGATGCTTTCTGAGTATGCTTATCTGTAAGGGTGTTAGGGCACCTCGACGTCGTGTAATGGTTAGCAAGCTCGTCTCGCTAGAACAATTACGACTGAGTAGTGAGTTCGATCCTCACTGGGTACCCCATACTTTTGGCCTTGTGCCACATCCGAGCTACACTTGGAAAATCACTATCTGTTAGGGTGTCTAGGCAATCCTTGTTGCAGATTTTTACTCGGGCACATTTGAGGATTTTTTTTTTTTTTTTTTTATAAACACCCACAGAGCACACTTATGGTTTATACTGTAACTATGTTAAACAGACTTTAATTACAGTTTCTGGGAGAGTGTGCATATTCTGACACGATCAGTAGATGGAACAATGCCATTATGCTCAAACCTTGGTCACGACAACTTGTGACTTTGTGCTGGCACAACTCTTGGTGATTTCTAAATAGTTCCATCTACACAATTTTACTCACAAGGTTTGGGTCAACCTATAGTGTGGTTCTCAGGCATTTTCCGGTGTGTCACATGCTGTGATTGCCTTCCCAGACCAATAGCATCAAGAAGTCATCTTCCTAATATATCAACCATGATGAGATTCAAATACAGGTTTTTTGGTTGGAAAACACTTGGTCACTCACCTATAGTTAAGATGATACAATCACCATTAAAACTTATGTTGTGGTTTTCAGATACTGGGACCCTCTCTCTCCAAGACTGATAATATCAAGAAGTCATCTCCCTGTTACTGACCATAATGAGTCAAACATAGGTTTCTTGGTTGGAAAGCAAATATCCAAAACATTTGGCCACTTAACCATAGAGGAGATGATATATTCTTCATTGGCCTTTTTGGAGGTGATTTTATTTGCAAAGCAAAAGTTTTATCCTGTCACTGCAAGTGATTCAGATGAATTAATGATAACATGCTTGAATTTTGTAGTTGTGTTGTCATATCCTTCTATGGCAACAGAAAATAACCATTAATGAAATTAAGTAGCCTTGAAAAACAATGTAGTGAGAAGGAAAGTAGTGAATAATGCAGCATGTTAAAGGTTGAAAATGAAAAAAAATAAAATGAAATTACTCCTGATTCAATCTAATGCATTGTGTATTGCTGCAAGTTATTTTTTTTTTTCTTAGTTTGAATTGTCACTTAAGGCATAATGATGGCCAATAGATTTTTTGTTGCATTGTTTGAATCATGTTTCATTCTTTTAGAATTAATTTAACAATATCTCTTTCTTTTTTTTTTCTCACCTGAAGGCAACACTGCTGTTGATTGAGCAAAACTTGATTGTAATTCAAAGAGTGTGGCAAAATAACACAGGATTGGTTTGTTGAATGCAACTGCTGCTCCTGTTGACTTTTTTTTTTTTTTCTGACCCTACAAAGTTACAAGTAGCTGCCACACACTATTATACTGACTTCTTAAACTTTGTCTGCGACAGTGAATCCCTTAGCAGGTCATTTATTTGTACAGTAAACATTAGCATTTAATAGCTACTTTCTGTAACCACTAGCAATGACTTGCTTTGGTTCTGTGTATTTTAAATAACTCATGTCAGCATCTCTATGAATAATCTAGAGTAGAGACGGCAATTGAATTTCTATGGCTTTTGGCATCATCCTTCTTAGCTAACCTTTAGTAGATGCAATTTTAAGGCTGTTTCATTTGATTTATTCCTATACTGGCAGAAAAGGAAACCTTTTTTTCTGCATTTCTAATAATCTGTGTGTGTGTTTTTTTTCTTTTAAGCTACAAATGGATTTTTTAGTCCAACATTTTTTCTTATTATTACAAAGATTATATTTAGTTGGTATGTGTTTTTTCCACCTTTTTAAACAGTAAAATTGACATTTACCAGTCTACAGCTTGAAAGTCTTGTTAAAGAAAATATGCCTCCTGACAATTACCTATCATGTATTCCTTTTTAATCTAGGAAACTGCTTTCAAACCAATGGTAAAGCGTCTAATCTTAAGATTACTCAGGGAATACAGATTTGATTTCAATCTGCAGACACATTTTCTTTTGTATGACTTTTGATCATTAATTATGCTGGTAAAAAAAAATAGCGACATCTACTTGCACATATACCCACTAAATATAACATTTATAGTAATGAGAAACATACACACACACTACAAGTATGTGTAGTGATACTACAATTGGATACTAAGCAGAAGTGCCAGGGAGTAACATCTAAGGGATTAGTATATTTGCCTATGTAAATACTTCATTTTTGATTGTGAGTATATTAATGAGCTCGGAAAATGAGTCTTATGAATCAAGTCACCAAAATTGACAGTAGTAATCTTACCACTGTTGTAATGACAGGAGATTGAATTCTTCCTGGGGTCTTTTTATTTTTGTTACTTTTTTGTAATTTTTATTTTATTATTTTTTTATTTTTTATTTTTTTTAAATTTAAAAAAAAAATTTTTAAATTGAAAATTTTTTTTTTTAAATTTAGAAAATTTTTTTGGTTTCAAAATTTGGGGGGGAAAAAAAAATCTTTTTTCTTTTTAATTTGAAAAATATTTTTTGTTCTTGTACCCATCAGCTTTTCTATAAAGGGAAAAAAAAATTTGTTTGATTTGTCTAAGTCACCCTGCTTAACATTTATTTTATTTCTTCTGTCCAAATCCACGTTCTGCTGTTTATAATTCACTACTGCTTTCAAAGTGTTTAAAAAAAAAAAAAAAAAAATGCTGTCAGAAAATAAAGTACATACTCGACCTGATCTTAAAATCATACTTCTGTATGTGTTACGTAGAGAAGAAAGACCTGTCGCCTACTGAGGAATGGGGTGTCGATCAGCAACTTATATCCAAGTTGAAAGAACAGTATAAAAAGGAACGAAAGGGCAAGAAAGGAGTACAAAGTGAGTGATCTGTGTGATCTCTCTGTCTATCTTTCTCTATTTAATCTCTCTTCCTTCTTCCCATACCCCTTCCCACTGGCCCTCTTCCTTCCAACCCTCCCTCATTTTCATTTCTTCTACCCCTCTTTTCTATCTCTTATTCTTCTTCTTATATTTTCTATCTCTTATTCTTCTTAATATTAAAGGGCAATATGAAAATTATAAATGATTTAATTACTGTGGTAGTAGGTGGGAGCTTCAAATTAATCTTTAAGTAATGCCTACTGGCTTAGATAGAAAAGTCTTACTAAGGAAAATGTGCCTCCTGACTGGAAATGAATCTGTATCCCCTTTGAAATCATTAAAGCCAAATCTGCTTGAAATTATTAGATGTGTGAACTGAAAGATTTACAGAAGATGCAGATACTTGCTCAGTGGTTCAAACATGGCACTAAGCTGTACCAACAAAAAGAAATAGGATGCTGCTTCTCATCAACGGTAATATCTTTTGCTTTGTGAGACACAAAGCATATCACAGGCGTTTGTTACCTGTCAATTTCATTATATGATGAAAGCCTGCCCAAACTTACAAGCATAAGACATCTGATATATAGATGTTCAAAAGAGGCAAGATTGAATGTTCTGTAATTATCTTGGGTTCGTAGAATTGTATATGTGGCATGTGTACATTTTGGTGTCATGGATATCATCTTGGAATGAGAAATCAGCCAATTTTGAATTTCAGGTGAGTTTGTTACATTCACTGATGCACTAATACCCTTGGGAAAGGTATGAATCCATTTTTTCTCCCTCTCAGGTATAGGTTGAATGGCAGAGCAGACTGGGTCCTATAGCCTTGGTTGGCAACCCGTCTACCATAGAAAGAAATAGTAACCTAATGTGGGAAAATCTTCTGCTTAATCTAAAGAGACATGATTGCCCAAGCATGTATCACATGTGGCACTTAACTGACTGACATGTGGCAATCAATCTATAAAGAATGTTATCAGATTAATTGAAGTATGCTGTTAAAAGATCTACTTATTTAGAAGATAATAAATGAATTGTTTTCAAGAAAGAAAATGGACAGTATCATCTGTCAATTAGTTGTGAAAAGTCTCCAAGTTGTAACCTTTTTTGTTTTTAAACTAAGCATAGTTGTCAGTAAAAGAAGCAACTCAACATGCAAATTACAAATTGGGGATACCAAAATTAAACTAGTTTAACAGAAGATAGAAAATGTAATAGCAAAATCCAAAGATGCATTGATATAGTGAAAAGTGCCTTCCTAAAGCTAAGTAAAGTACTAAGGAACAGGAAAATTTCATTGAAACTCTTACAGAAGGAAAGTGAAGAGAAAGCACTAAACATTTGTAAAAAGAGAGAATGCATGGTTGTTAGCAAAAGGGACAGCTCAACATGCAAATTACAAATTGGAGATGCCAAGATCAGACAAATACAACAATTTAAATATCTGGGAAGTGTTTTAACATAGGATGGAAAGTGTGACACCAAGATCTAAAGGTGCATTGGGATAGTGAAAGGTGCCTCCCAAAAGCTAAGCAAAGTATTAAGAAACAGGAAAATTTTGTCTGAAACAAAGAAAACCTTACTTAATTGTTATGCAATATCAGTCCTCCTATATATCGGACCATCTTATTGTGGATGAAGAGACTTAATGCTACAGAAATGTGGTTCTACAGAAGGATACTTGAGAATACCATAGACTAAACATTTGAGCCATGATGAAGTTTTAAAGAAAATAGACGCAAAAAGGACACATACGTATCAACAGAAGATAGTTGAAATTTCTAAAACATAATGAGGAAAGAGGGCTTGCAAAATTTGATACTCACAGAACATATTGAAAGCAAGAGGAACAATGGAAAAAAGGGCATAATCTACCTATCAGGCTTATGGTTGACAGAACAGGGATTAGGAAAGATCGTAATAGGACAAAATTTACTAAGAGTTACGAAGGACATAAATTTAATAAAAAAAATAAAAAATAGCATTACTACTTACATAATGTCATGTTATGGGCCCTATAACCCATTAGTGTAGTAGGGACGCCACATGTACTTCAGCTATAACAGTAAAGGGGTGTCTAAGGCAAGATAGCCTGATGGAGCTCGTCCCTTTTCAGGCTGGGTTTGAATTTAGTTTTTCTTCTCTTAGACTCGTTGCCACCCAAGACTAAAGAGCTCTGTCTGCCCTGATATTAACACCTAGCTGGAGGGAAAAGTGATGGATTCATATTTTTTTTTTCCACTTGTATTTGTGTGAAAGCAAATGCAACAGCCTTGGCTGGAATTTGAAATTGGCACACCGATCTCACCTTCTGTGCCAATAGCCACTATGCTATGCACACATCCATCATCTTCAGTCCTTGGTGCTTTCAATTGTCGGGGTGGGGGTATTTAAGGACAGAAGAAACAGACAGCCTCCTCCAGGATGATCTGTTGGCAGTGGCTCTCGGGCGTTCCGGCATTGTCATGTTTGTCCACTGTTTGATGTTGTCTGACCAGCTTTTGTGTTGTTCCCATTTGTCTTCAACAGTGCCTTACATGATGATTTGCAGAGGTTGTTTCGATATGGCCAAACCATGACATCTTCCAACACTGAATAGCTTACAAGTCTGTTGATCTTGCTGCGTACATAGTCATTGGTTTTGTGCCCCCAGTAGGAGATGTGGAGGAGCTTTCTCAAGCATTTTTTTTCTCTCAAAGGCCTGGATCTTTTTCCTGCCTCAACCAGGAGTGTCCAAGTCTCGCATCTGTAGAGGAAGGAGGATAGATACAACCAGAAATTTGTAGAGCAAGAACTTGGTATGGAAGCTGCTGTTGCTCTTCCATATCCTTATCAGTCTAGCTATTGCTGCCGTGCTGATCCATGTGCTGATTCCTATGTTGTAGGTGCCATATATTGACAGGGTTACTCCCAAGTATTTGAAGCTGGACACTCCGGTGCTTCACTGTCCAGGGTGACACTGGTACTACTATTGCTTGTACTATTTACTATTATTTGGGATTTATCTGTGTTGAATTCCATTCAAAGGTTTTTAAAATAATCTTGTAGAAATTTGGTTATGTAAATTATAATTACAAATTATTGATTTAAAATAATATTTTAGTCATAAAATCAATGACCCACACTTTGTTTTTAATAAAGGCTGGCAAAAAATTTCTTTTCTTTACTGTAATATAATGGTCAGCATTCTTACTGGGTGCTCGTTACATATGGCCTTGAACAAATTTTAATGATTTTATTTATTAGATGGGTTCATAGAATTATTTAATATAGACTTTTTTTTATATGGTTTAGCTCTCTATGTGCAAAACAAATGAAATCTGGGCACCAATCAAACAGATTAATTTTGAGAAGTCCTTATCATTCCAAGAATTGTTCAAGTGATTGAACTCCTTTTGATGTAACCACAATGTATTGGTTGATCTGTTCTTCAGCCATAAAATCTGTAAGAAAAGAGAGGGATATATCTGTGAGACAATTACTTAGAGGTAAGATATCTGACTGATGTCAAATTTTGATCTCGGCTTGAAGCAGTTGGACGTCTAGCCACACTGAGCTGTGATACAGTGAAACAGTCTGTTTGTGGATGACTAATATATATATATATATATATATATATATATATATATATATATAATCTTTCGCTGAAAAAAAAAAAAAAAAAAAAACTGGTGGCAAATACACAAATGATTAATTGAAAAGTAAAGTCAGCTAAATTTTTTATTTTTAGCAAATTTTATTCCTGGTC
The DNA here is from genome assembly GCA_964036315.1 of Acanthosepion esculentum. Taxonomy (NCBI): domain Eukaryota; kingdom Metazoa; phylum Mollusca; class Cephalopoda; order Sepiida; family Sepiidae; genus Acanthosepion; species Acanthosepion esculentum. Next base: position 38,011,084 of record OZ038517.1, on the reverse strand, counting down.
TTTAGAAAAAAAGAAAAATTCCTGCTTTGGTTTATATACATGTACACATTTCACTCGACTTATTTTCTTAAAAGAAACCATATCTTTTTCTATTAGATATTAAAAATAAAAACAATTTTTTTTTTTTTTTTTTTAATTATAAATTTTGCAACTAAATATTAGTAATGAATTTTATGTTTTTTTAATCTCATGTCCCACTTGGTCTGTCAGTCTGCTTAAACTGCTGCTTCTGGTGCCAATAAGTGCACTAAATTGGTATCGGATTTGGTCAGCTCAATTACTAATACTGTAATCTTTGATAGTTGCAGTAAGTGGGAATCTGGCTTGGGAGAATTAAAAGAAAAAAAAAAAAAATTTTTTTTTATTAATCCACATTATTAATTTTAATGATTCTTTAAATTCAATTTTCTTTCTGTTGCTCAGGTGTGTCTTTTCTCCTAGTACATACATACATACACACACACACATATATATATATATATATATATATATATATATATACACACACACATACATTTATTCTATTTCTATCATTAATTACTCTGCCCCTCTCTTTCTCTCCATCTATTTTCCTGCCCTTTCAATCGTTCTGTTAGCTTAAATTCTGCTTCTTTCTTCCTTTCTCTATCTCCCCCCCATCCCACACCACTACTTAACCATCACTGCTCCCACCCCCTGCTATATTTGTCTTTTTGTCTCTCTCATTGTCTACTTCAGTTCACTTATATATATATATTTTTTTTTTTTTTTTTGCTGCTGCTGCTTCGTCTTTTTTGTGCTTTGCAAATCATAAAAGCATTTTTTTTTCTAATATAAAGGACTTTTTTTTTTTCTTTTTTTTTTTTAAATTCTTAGAAAAAAGTCTTTGGGATTTTATTAAAAAAAAATGATATGGGAGGATAACCTTATTTCTACTGCTTTTTCACTGTCTTACACTTTTGCATGACTGGCATGCTCCATTTTGTTGAGGAAAAAAAATTAAAATGGGACAATTTGTAAATATTTATTTATTCATTTTTTTTTTTAATGTGTCAGAAGTTTAAACAAGGAGTTTCTGCAATTAGTCTTTGTATCTCCTCTTGTAACAAATTTATACTTTCAATGCTAACCATTGTCTAAAACCTCTCCCTAATTTTGCAAGTATTATATAAAATATTTCAAGAAGAGCAGCTACAGTTATAGAAATATTCTTGTTTGTATATGTAAATATATGAATTAACATGTTTCCAGGAATCTTAAATGCTAGAAACCTTCATGGAATATCGAGATAGACTTACAGAAATGACATCCATGTTGACAATGCATATATCATTATTATGCTTACATATCTCACTGATTACTGACAGAATAATGCTATTTTATGCATATTAAATATATATTTATGCATAGAAAAGTAATAACAAAATGAATAAAAGTTTTGTAGCTGGGATCGAGGAAACGGTTTCAATTCCAGACTGGTAGGTTAGGCTCAATTTTTAACAAATGCCCTTGGGAAAGGCATATATGTTTCTTCTTCTCTACTTAGATATAAGTTAAATAGCAGAGTAGACTGGGATTTTAGCTTTGGGTGGTAGTCAGTCTAAAAGGAAAAATTTGAATTCTAAACTGCTTGACTGATGGATTTTTTTTTTTTAACGGCTTATCAACCTTTTATGGGCTATTTAAAGCCAAAATATTTTTTGGATTGTAAGAATTTGGGGGCAACATTTTAAAGCCAAAATAATTCTTGGATAGTAAGAATAATATATATATATATATATATATATATAAAAAAAATCTTGTATGATTATGGAAGTGAAAGAATTGTATTTAATAAACTGAACTTAGGATACAAATGTTTGTGGATTCAGTGAAGATTGAACTTGTATTGCTAATCATCTAAAACATATTTTGTGGTGGAATAGAGGCTAGCAAGCTAGTCCCAAAGATTTGTTTATATTATTTAATTTTTGGGCATTCCTTTCTTTATAAACAAAGTGACAAAATGAGTTTTATTAATTTTGGCTAGGAATTTTCTTTCTTTACTCTTAATAATTTTTAGTTATTTTTTTTTTCCACAAATTAGCCCACAAGTCTATGGCAGTAAACAATGTTGGCCAGAAATAAGTTTTAGAAATAAATAAAAAAGCTAACATGTTGTTACTAATACTTTGTGGTGAATCCTTTCAACATGTGGATGATCATGTCTCTCCACAATTGCCTATTGACTGTCACTCTTTATTCCCGATCTGCTACCCATTCACTTAAAAGAATACCAGATGCTGTAAGATTGGATGTGCAGGTAGTGTAATGTACAACGGCTTGGAATTGGAAATCACAGTGCTGAGTTGCATTTACAGTTGGGTTTTATATTCACTTATGGGAAGGGTATGAATCCATCTTTTATCTGAAAAAAATTCTTACAATCTAAAAATATTTTCTGGTTTTAAATAATCTGCAAAGGGTTGATAGACCATAAAAAACAATCAAGTAATCTATTCATCTAACCTCAGTATGGTGGTTACTTGTTGATTCTCCTTGCTCTTCCTTACATTATGTCCTGTGAGTGTTAAATTTTCTTAGCCACCTTTCCTCAATATTTCTCAAATTTTAGCTCTTTCTGATTTTTAAGTATTAGTACCCTTTTTAATTCTTGTTTTCCTTAAAATTTCCTAGTTGCTCATGTGTTCAACCCATGGTATTCTCAGCATCTGTCTGTAGAACATCTATTGCTTCGAGTCTCTTGAGGAAATTGTGCAGCATTCACTGCCATACAGGAAACTATGAAATAGAAATTCAGCACTCTTTTCTTTGTTTCCAATGACATTATCTTAATACTTTGTTTTTACAATAGTAGTATTAGTAACCAAAGATGGCACTGAGAGCAATTAAGAAAGTGATGGTTTATAAGATTAGATCAGGATTTTTGCTCATCACTAAGTTCCTTGTAGTTCAAATCATAAGAGCAGTTGGCATGGTTAACCAGGCTAACCTGAGGCAAAGGGCATATGAGTTTGTCTCCTCAGCAACTTAAATCTTTATTTCTGATCTATTTGTACTAACAACTGATGCCCAAATAAAGTTGCAATAAATATTAAAATGAAAGAAAATTACTGGCCAAAATTAATAACTAGTTTTAACCCATGAAAATTTCACGAGTTCCCTACTTGAAATTTCTGATGAATCTTAATTCTTAAATTAATGATTGAATGAGCTGAGGGTGAATTCTACAACAAAATATCCGTAGAAATTCCCCCATCACATCATTAAATATTAACAACTTTAGGAAAATATTGCAATGACAATCATAATGTGAATACTGGTCATTATTTTAAGAAGTATGGAGAAAATGAAAAGTTTTGAAATTGACGCCATCTTCAATTCTTTCATTCATTTTCTCACTGAAACCAAGTAGTGTCTTTGAAATGTCTTTTGTCCAATCAAAACAGAATAGTCTATTTATGAGGTATTAACAGAAAATGTTATACTCTTCTATCTTTCTTTCGCTGAAACCATTTAGTGTCTTTGTCTTTTGTCTTTCCATGCAATCAAAACGGTCAATTATTTATTAGGTATCGGTAGCATGTAATGGTTGTATGAACTAATGAAGGAAAGGTCAATCACAATTATTACATGATGGGTAACACTATTTCATCTAATACTAAGAGTTTTCTTTATATATATATATATATATATATATATAATCAGCTAGCTCTGTCAAGCTTTTATAGTCCTTGAAGGAAATGCTTGATACAAAAATTCTTCTGTTGACCTTGCAAGAAAGTGATTATTTACCTTTCGTCAGTATCGGTCTATATTTCTGAGATGAGGTATTATGTACATTATTTACATTATTCGAACTATTGTCCTCATCTTTGTCGCCATATTTATTACAATGTTTTGGCCGCTCCAGCCTTCTTCAGGTGGTTGGAATGTTGAACTGAACCCTTTATTTCACTCACTGGGATAGACTGTTGTAGTTCCACGTGCCATGTTTAATGGATGTCGGTTATCTCCTGTTAATTCCCCTCTCCAAGTTCTCCACTGCCTTAACTGGGTATTGAACTCACACTGTTTGGGTCCTGTCACTGGATCTAACCAACGCCTTTATCCACTGTGGCACGTAGAACTAGAACAGTCTACCCCAGTGAGCAAAATAAAGGGTTCAGTTCGACATTACCTTTTGTCATTAGGATTTTTCTTATCTGTTGCAAGTGTTAATTTGCATTTAAATGTTGGCCATTCATTATTCTCTCCACTAGCTTCTGTTTTTTAATACTGTAAAAATTTGAAAGCAATGTATAGTTGTTTATTCTGTAGTGCTAGCTGTATTCTCTCAAATCAGTAATTATTCTGCATTTGGTAAGTAGTTGTTATGTATGTATGTATATATATATATATATATATATATATATATATAGCACTGGCATTGTTTTTCATTTCTGCTTTGTCTGGTTCTGTAGGTGGCCTTGCTGGTGACATAGCAGATGTTTTCTCTCAAAGCTGAGATTGGTCTGATTCCTTGGAGTAATCTGAGGAGATGATTAAAAAGCTTATTTACTTTTTCCTGTGCTGAACTTAATGCATTGCCTGTTGTAAAATGAGCAGTTATGGACACTTGTCTGGTTTGCTATACTCTACTGATGAAATCTTTGTTCTTGGGCTGTTTGGCTTTTACAGTGGTGTTTTGAAATGTGAAATTTGTTTTGAACTAATATATATATGTATGCGTGTGTGTTTTCATATCAGAAATACTGTATATAATTATAATACACTGATTAGTGGTCTCATCTTGGTTCTAATAGCAATAATTTTTGGGCTATCATATTCACTAGCCTTCTTCCTTGCAAATTCTGGCTGTTGTTATCTTCAGTGTGTCCAAGTGAATCTTTTCCTGACTTCATCCTTTTGTGAGCATATCCTGGCCTTGGCAGCTTTAGCCAGCACCGACAAGCCACCTTCAACAAAAGAACAAAACAATGGAACGCAATGTGGGGTCAATAGTTCTTTTAGTGAATCTGTCAGGATGGTAGGGTATGGTCACAACCGTAATATTTATAACTTACTGGCAAGTTAGTACAGAGGTTCATTTACATATGGAAACAAAGAAGCATAAATTGGTTAAAAATTAAATTGATTTAAAATACACACAGGGTGTGATGGATAAATTTTTGTTTAAATTATGCAAAAATGAAAATAACACTGACATCTCATTTTAACAAATATATTTACCAAAATTACACAAAAATATCTTTAAATACTAAAAATAAAATACGTTAAAAATTAAAATAATAAAAATTAAAAATTAAAATAATAAAATCAAATTGACTTCAGCCATCACCCCCAAATGAATTCAAAATCTCCTGCAACTCTTCTGGACAATCTCCTGCCATAATCCTTACCTTCAGTTCATATTTGGTATTAAAACGAGTTTTGTTTGTTTCTTGCTCACCTGCACCCCGTACATAATTGAAGAGGTTGCAGTCTGGGGAGTTAGGTAGCCAGATATAAGGGGTGATGTTGCAGAAATTGTCTGACAGCCATGACTGGGTTCTCTTCCTTGTGTGGCATGGTACACTGTCCTGTTGTCAGACATAGGGTCTTCCAGCAGCCACCCTCTTGACCCAGGACAGCACTACCTCTTCAAGGCACTTGATGTAGGTATCCGTGTTTAGTTTGAGGACCTGTGGGAAGATGAATAATAGTGCCATCATTTGTGTTCACTTCAAATACCTTTGTAATAATCATTAGACTCGACGAACTCTTTCTGAATCCTGTGCACTGTCCTCAGATTGACACCCAAACGCTCTGAAATGTTTGTATTGAAGCTCCTGGTGTGAATGCCAAGTAGTACAGCATGCAGTTCCCAAATTTTTGACGGGGTGAATTGTGTCACGGTGCTCTTTTTCTCATTGATGGTCCCCAACTGAGCCAACTCTACTGTGTAGTTGACAAAATCAAAAACAAGCAACATGCATACACAAAATTAAAAATTATAAAATGGTGACAATTTACTCATCACCCTCCTCTGTGTGTGTGTGTGTGTGTGTGTGTGTGTGTGTGTGTGTGTATATATATATATATATATATATATATATATATATATATATAGTTTTGAGGTATGCTATCTATTTATTGGTAAAAGTGCTCAATATCAGGAATAGAGCATATGTAAATATAAAACTGGATACTGATGTCAACATGTCTGTTTCAGGAGTTGAACACATTCTTCAGGCCTGAAAATAACATGAGCAAATTGTTGCCACTCTGCTGTTGCTGTCCATCACTTCCCCACCTTGAGTGTGAAGTGAAAGGGTGTTTTGTTAGGCAGTTTAAACAGTATATGCCAACCAATTGACCCTGGTTGATAGTTTACTTTTTATCAACTCTTGCAAACAATGACTTGTGTTTATTATTAGATTTGTCTTCTCTGCTGATATTTTAACGTATGTTAAACCAGTTCCTAAATCCTTATTATTTTAATACTTTCCAAACAAACCTGTAAGTTTCAGTTGGAAGTTTCCATTGGTCGAACTTTGCTGGGTGTTTTACACTAAGACCATGTTCTTCCGATTTTATATGTGATGCAAAAGATGACTTCAGCTTTTGTTCTTTTAAGATTCAGTTTCATCTTGGAAACATTCAAGATCTATTTTTGCAAAGTAAGATTTAGGAGGGTCGCTTGCAGCTCTCTACAAGACAGTTCTGCTACAGCAGCTGCAAGGAAAGAACTGCAAACTGGAAGAAACAGCCATTTTGGGGCACTTCCTGTTCTTCTTAATCTGGTTCTGAAGTTCTACTCCAGAAAGGGAGGTCACTTAGCCAACTTATCTTTTGGCCTGCAGCATCTGTTATTAGCCAATGCTATGGGATGGGGATTTTTAACTTTTTTTTTTTTTTTTTTTGCTGCCCATATTTATTTCCTGTAATACATTTTTTTTTTTTTTTGTTATGCAGGCCAATTCTGATTAAAGATTTTGTAAATGATGGTCTTCTTACTTGTCAGATGACCTGTTCAGTGTAGATGGTTTTCAATCTAAATCAATGGAATGGGGTTTATTTTCTTCTGACAATACTAACTATTGTTGCTATTAAGTATCAGAAATTAATAATTGACAATAATTCTCTCTCTCTCTCCTCCCTCCACTACTCTCTCTCCCCCTCCCTCCACTACTCTCTCTCCCCCTCCCTCCACTACTCTCTCTCCCCCTCCCTCCACTACTCTCTCTCCCCCTCCCTCCACTACTCTCTCTCCCCCTCCCTCCACTACTCTCTCTCCCCCTCCCTCCACTACTCTCTCTCCCCCTCCCTCCACTACTCTCTCTCCTCCCTCCCTCCACTACTCTCTCTCCTCCCTCCCTCCACTACTCTCTCTCTCTCCTCCCTCCCTCCACTACTCTCTCTCTCTCCTCCCTCCCTCCACTACTCTCTCTCTCTCCTCCCTCCCTCCACTACTCTCTCTCTCTCCTCCCTCCCTCCACTACTCTCTCTCTCCTCCCTCCCTCCACTACTCTCTCTCTCTCCTCCCTCCCTCCACTACTCTCTCTCCTCCCTCCCTCCACTACTCTCTCTCTCTCTCCTCCCTCCCTCCACTACTCTCTCTCTCTCTCCCCTCCCTCCCTCCACTACTCTCTCTCTCCTCCCTCCCTCCACTACTCTCTCTCTCTCCTCCCTCCCTCCACTACTCTCTCTCTCTCTCCTCCCTCCCTCCACTACTCTCTCTCTCTCTCCTCCCTCCCTCCACTACTCTCTCTCCTCCCTCCCTCCACTACTCTCTCTCTCCTCCCTCCCTCCACTACTCTCTCTCTCTCTCCTCCCTCCCTCCACTACTCTCTCTCTCTCTCCTCCCTCCCTCCACTACTCTCTCTCTCCTCCCTCCCTCCACTACTCTCTCTCTCTCTCCTCCCTCCCTCCACTACTACTCTCTCTCTCCTCCCTCCCTCCACTACTACTCTCTCTCTCCTCCCTCCCTCCACTACTACTCTCTCTCTCCTCCCTCCCTCCACTACTTCTCTCTCCTCCCTCCCTCCACTACTTCTCTCTCCTCCCTCCCTCCACTACTCTCTCTCTCCTCCCTCCCTCCACTACTCTCTCTCTCCTCCCTCCCTCCACTACTCTCTCTCTCTCTCCTCCCTCCCTCCACTACTCTCTCTCTCTCTCCTCCCTCCCTCCACTACTCTCTCCTCTCTCCCTCCACTACTCTCTCTCTCTCTCTCTCCTCCCTCCCTCCACTACTCTCTCTCTCTCCTCCCTCCCTCCACTATTCTCTCTCTCTCTCCTCCACTACTCCCTCCTGCACGCTCTCTCTTCTGTTCACACATATCCCTCTTTTCCTTATCCTCTCCCCTATCTGTAACCCCCCCCCCAAACCTATCTTTTAATTTTTCACACATGCTATCTTCTGCCTATTTATGTTATTCTTTAACCTTTTTTGTCTTATTTCTGGCTTACCTTAATTTAAGGTCAACTCTTTCTCACCCTTTTATGCCTCTCTTTCTTTGCTTTCATGTAATCCCAACACCTACCAATTCTCTGCTGTAGCTTTTTGTTGGTAGGCTGCTCTCCACTATATGTGTACCACAGAAAACTTGAAACTGTACCAGAGTAGTCTATATAAAATTTACAATAAGAGAATCTAGTAAAATCTGTTTTTAAATGAACCTCCACTAGCTACATGACCTTGGGGACTTGATTTGTTGGTTGCAACTCTAGAAATTGATCAGATAGGATGCCTGCTTCAGTAATAGAAAATAAGTATAAAGAAATATTTTGAAAGCCTTTTCTGGGATCTTATAAATAGCTCAGATGAAATCCATACCAGCCTTTTGTTTCTTTTTTTTTTTCTTTATAGATTTCTTTTACTTACTCTGGTAGCTAATATATCAGAAGCAATTGTCCTTTTTGGCATTATCCTGGCAGTAACTTCTGATGCATGAAACTGTATGCTTGGTTGTAGATGTGTCAGGTTAGCCTTTGTTGACTGCATTGTAGAATTGGCCATAGAATTGCGTTTATTGTTGGCTTCTTGTTTGCTTGTCTGCAGCTTTTCTTTTTTATATACATGGCTTTTCTTGTTTTGTCTGTTTTATGAACTTGAAGGTACATTAATAGGAACTAATTAAATAGATGGGTCTACTAAAAAAAAAAAGAAAAAAAAAAGGAAAATTTTGGGAAATAATTTTTGTAGATTAGCATTCTTTAGACCTTCCTTAGGCTGCAGCACTTGTCAGAATTGAAAAATATTTGTTATTGATTTAGATGTGGGGATTCTGTTTATAATATTGGTACAGTGTCAAATTGATCCCTGACTTTTACAGAATTATTGGCCTTAGTCTAAATTTGTTATTTACAAATTTCAAGTTTGAAACTGTGTGAACATCATTGATATCAGCATATTTTTTTCTGAATTAAATTTTTTTTTTTTTTTTTTTTTTAAAAAAAAACAACTTTTGAATGGCATTTTTTTCAAAAGCACATACACAAACATTTACAATTCATAATTATTTATCTTAAATCAAAAATAAATTGATAATTCTGTAAAAGTCAGGGATCAATTTTTCACCATATCACTATTAGGAACAGGGTCCCTCTCTTAACTCAGTAACAGATATCTTTTGATTCTGACATGCGTCCTGGCCATAGGGAGTCTAAAGAAAGTTAATGTACCCCCCCTCCAAAAAAAAAAAAACTTTCTTTGATTGCATTCTTTTATGAGTTGCTCAGATACCTTTGTCTATTAATTGATCATCCTGCTACAATTTGGTCTTGAAATAGGCTTATTTCCCCACCAAATTTCCCTATTTTTTTTGAGTGGACCAGTCTAATTAAGTAGTGCCTCTTAATAATATACTGTTGAAAGCCATTTGGTTTTTATGTTATTTTTCAATAAATTGACTTTGTTAAAATTCTGTTTTTCGTATTTTATGATTTTATTGATATAGAATTATCTGAAGAGTATGATTTGTTTTTTTGTTTTGTTTTCTTAAGTAATACAATATTTTTTAAGTAATACTTTAAGTAATACAATATTTTTCTCCTGATAAGTAGAACAAAATTTTTTTTCTTCTTTTCCTCATCTGCCTGGGTGGTAGGCAGTCAACTAAGGTTTTGACCTCCAGGAGTATCTTGGCTATCTTAAATCTGGTGAAAGAAAATGTTTACCTGTGGTTAGGGAATAAAATTAAAGAAAAAAAATATTAAATGTAGGTATTTTCTAGGTAGTGATAAGATAACTGGAATTTTCTGTATGAGTTTAGCCCAAATATATATATATATATATATATATATATATATATATATATACACACACACACATTAATGACACAATCAGCTTACCATGAATGCTAGGGCATTCAGATTATTGGCTTGAGTTTTGATCAGTGGCTATACTGTTGGACATCCATATTTAAAACTAAGCAAGTGTAAGTGAATACAAAATTGTTTCTGACTTTCCTATGTGCTTCAGGATGAGGTGATAATGGTTCTCAACAACTTCCTATCCATTGTACCACTTGGCAATGTTTGTCCCCCTTAATCTCCTTCCCAGTTCCTCTTCTACCATCCATTTACACAAGTTTGTTAGGTACGTTACTGAATGTTTTCCATTGCCTTTCTTGCTTTCAGTATATCCTGTGAGGGTCAAATTCTCCAACTTGCTTCATCATGTGTCTTAGAAATTTCATGCTTACGGCAAAATATCCCATTGAAAAACAGGTCCTGTATAATCACTGAAGTTAAGCAATGTCATTTCCTGTTGGGTTTGTTATAGTCACTTACCCTTGTGAAAATACCCTTGGGAAAAATATGACTCCACTTCTTCTCTCTTTAATTGTGGGTTAATTAGTAAGACTTGTACTAAAACCATTATCTTCCTGACCCCCCCTCCCCCAAAAAATTGCGTACAAAATATTTAGATTTCAGCATTAATAATTATGATAATAATAGAGGCCGATATGCTGCTAAACAAAAACAGCCAACAAAACTAGAAATTTCAACTGAGTGTATTTTTTGCTTTTAAAATTTCCTTGTTGCTTCATACATGTTATTCTCAACATGCTTCTGTAGGGCCACATATCTGTTACTTCAACTATGATCTCTATCTCTGAGGAATTTGTCCGGTGTTCACTGCCATATAAGAGGATTGATATTATGTAGCAGTTGAGCATTCGTTTCTTTATTTCTAATGAAATTTTCCTGTTTCTTAGTACTGTGCTTAGCTTTCATCGCAAAATCTCACACGTGTGTATCGATATCTCTGCTTGCTCTTCTCATACAGTTTATGGCAAATGTATTTCATTACTTGCTACCAAGTACTGAATAGATTTCATCATGTCATGTGAGACTTAGTAGCTCCCTGTTTAGATAATGCATAATCATGACTTATTATATACATCCTGACTTTCATAATGACAAACATTTTACCCTGTCATTGTAGTTTATAGAGGAACTGAAAATCAGTGTCAAAATTACAATTCACACCCTTTTGACATTAGACAAAATACACTTGCATGCCAACAGACGTCTACAAATATGTTTTCATGCAAGAAGATGCAGTTAAAAGGATATTCAAAGCGAATTACCAAGGCCCATCTAAAGTTTCTTTAGATTGCAGTCTTATTTGTTCACGCCTTTCCTTTGAGGGTCTCGGATATTTGTGTATTAAGTGATTGTCTTTGTCATTCTGTTGCTAATCTTTTTCTGCCGAAAGATATTTCCATTTCACAGTTATATGAAACACATCGGATTTTTAACATGGAAAGATATTGAACAAAAGGCAATTTATACAATACCAAGAGTAATCAATGAATCAGAGATAGCATTGAACCCCTAAGAAATATGAAGGAAACACATTCATTAAATGGTTCATTGGCTTCTATTTTAGTTGTGAATTCTTTATCTCCGCTTTATTGAATCTCAGTACATTGTGTCAAGACTTTTTCTTCATTGCATCTCACTATTAAAACTTTCTAACAATTTTTTACAGCATGGGTACATTACAGTATTTACATTAGTCAGACTATTGTCCTCATCTTTGTCGCCGTTTTTGTCACAACGTTTTGGCCGTTGTACGCTCCGGCCTTCTTCAGGTGGTTGGAATTTCGAACCGAACCCTTTATTTCGATCACTGGGGTAGACTGTTCTAGTTCCACAAGCCATGTTTGATGGATGTCAGTTATCAGTTATCACCTGCTAATTTTCCCTCTGAAAGTTCTCCACTGCCTGAACCGGGTATTGAACTCACACTCTTTGGGTCTGTCACTGGATCTAACCAACGCCTTTATCCACTGTGCCATGTGTCCTTGGTTCGGTTCGAAATTCCAACCACCTGAAGACGGCCGGAGCGTACAATGGCCGAAACGTTGTGACAAAAATGACGACAAAGATGAGGACAATAGTCCGACTAATGTAAATACTGTACATAATACCTCATCTCAGAAATATAGACAGATGGGTACATTAGTTTAATAATAATAATTGACAAAAATTAAACAATTTCTTTTTGTTATATGTAATTATATTCATCACTAAGAAATTAATATATGAATGAAAATTAACATAGTAATTAACTCTGTCTATAATTATAACCAATGTTTTAGTAAAAAGGAAGTTTCATTTGAACCATTACTTTGAGGAACACACCTTAAAGGAATGTTCCCTGATCACCCTAACCTTAACTTCAAGTTTAAGGCTAACTGTTATCTCTACATATCTTCATAAACTGCCCTTCTTACCTCATCTTCATATGTTCATTCAACTACCTCATTCAGTCACACTCTACCTTCAGTGCCTCTTGGGCTTTGTATTAAGTGAACAACTAGTAAAGAAAAAACTAATCAAAGATAGTAATTTGTGTAACTGATAAATTTATCATGATCACAAGACCTGTAACTCTGTTAGGGTTGTAAGGGCACCTCACGTACTGCCATAGTAGCAGTAGTGTTTTGTGGGCAAGATAGCCAGACAAACTCTCTCCAAGCTGGTTTGAATTCAAAGTTTTTTTTCCTTTTGGGCCAGTTGCCAGAACCCAGTCTGTCATGTTACTTACCCATAGCCGGTTTAAGTGATGGATTCCTAGCTTTCCCAAGGGTATTAACATGTATGTGAATGTAATGAGCTCTACTGGAATTTGAACTCTGCTCTCTAATTCTTCAATCTGAGCCACTAACCATTACTCCACCAGGCTTCCTTTGTAGGTAAGTAATAAAAAAAAAAAAAAAAAAAAAGGGAATAAAAAAAACATTTGTGCTTAAAATCAGAAAGAACTTGAAATTTCTGGGACACAATAAGGCAAGAGGGCTCAGAAAATTTAACACTCACAGGACATATTGAGGGGGTGGCAGAGGGAGACATCAAACCTACCTAAGGAGTTTGTGCCAATGGGTGTTAAAGCAGGGACTAGGAGGGATATTCAGGGATAGTGTTTACAACTACAAAGGATAGACACTTCTGGAAAGCCATGATTGCCAATGTTCTGAAGGGATACTCCGCATAAAAGAAAAAAATATTTGGAAACAATTTGACATGAAAAGAGTGTATTAAGGTTTTTGTATCTATCATCAATTTAGTGTTGGTTGTCTATCAACAAAGGCTTCTTTTTATATAGGATGGATCAGATACAAAACTTTAAAGATAAAAATCTCCTGCATTAATTGTCAGTTTTGTTTGTTTTGTTTCTGTAAATGTTTATTTTGCTTCAGTAAAAGATATTAGTATTATTGAAATCTTGTTCAATTCTATCCGTATGGATTATAACCAAAGTTTGGTAAGAATTCACTTTATGATCACTTGGAGTTGAATTTAGAAGTCAATCTTAATTTGAAAAAAAGCAGATTGATTTACTTTTTTGTATTGGAAGTTTTTTTTTTTTTTCAGTTTTATAGTTTTGTTCAATTCTATCTTGTTTCTTTGTTTCTCATTTCCCACTACAGATGGGACAGGAAATATATAAATGAATTTCATTACTTGTTTGGTTCATTAAATATTAAGTTCAATATATATCCAAATTATTATTTGATTATCTAATCAATTATTTCAGTGCCTTTTGATGAGTTTTCCTTTTTTCTTTGTACTAAAATGGGATTGTTTGTTTTTTTTTGTGCGTGTGTGGGCGGATGCTTTTATTTTATTATCTATGTCTAATTCTTTCTTTAGTTTTCTTTACTGTATATTTCTGACCTCTGCCACAACTAACTAATGACCTACTGACGGTGCTTATCTTTTTATTCAAAGTACTAACCAATTCATCTTAACCTGTCATTTAAATTTGTGATTTTGCTTATTTTATGAAATTATTTTTGAATTTGAATTTTTTCTGTAAAATTCATATTTTTCTAAATTTTTCTTAATGTATAAATTTATTTTTTAATATTCAAAGTTTTTTTTTTTTTTTCAATAAGTTTCCAAAAAATTAAATTATCATAGACTTTATTTGCATAAAGTAAAAAAAAAAAAAATTTCATGACATTAATTTTATTTTTATTTATAAGTTTGCCTTTTTTTCTGTATGTTTTAAAATTAAAATCTTTCTCATGTAATTTTTCAATTTTCAGGCTGTTAGCATTTAAAATCAGTTTTCATTTGAAAGCATTGAGCAAGTCTGACTTTTTTCATATATGCCATCAGCTGAACAAAATATTATATATTTTGAAACTATAGTGTTCAATATTGACAAATTGGTTTGTCTTAATCATCTGAAACTTGGAAGCATTTTATATAGACAGATTGAATTATCTTTTAAATTTTGCCACTAATTTATCAACTGCCATATGACCTGTACTGTAAATATTGGCTTTTAGTGATCAACCTGCCATAACCCACCCCATGTAAACTCTGCCATATATAATAACATCATTGCAAATAATGCAGGGAGTCTCACAGACTTTGAGAGCCAATATTTACAGTGTGGGTGTGAGCGTGTTTGATGCTAAAGGGTTAAATATTTTGTTAAACATTTGTTTTGAATGCTTTTCTTAGAAAATATCACTTAATTTTAGATTTCATAGTTAAGTAGACAGTATGCATCTGGGGAAACAGATAAAACAATTTGGAGAAACTTTTACCTTGATCTGCCTTGTTGGGAATGTTGCATCATGGGGGGAAAATATTTATTGCAAAAGGGCAAAACCTTTACTACTGAGATGAAATAGGGTTAATGTTAAACATCTGAATGCTTGAATTTTTTTCTTTTTACTTTAACTAATGTATATATTCTGTGTTCTGCTACTGGTGAGGAAAAAATGTATATTTATTATTATATAAATTATAGCTCTATTATTCTACATCAAGCACTTTTTTAATTAATACCAGCACTCAATGTGTGATATAAAAACTTCTATCAGTTAAGACATTTTCACTTTTACTAGTTTAAGAAACTAACTTGCCTAACCAAAGTACTTTATGTGCATCTGTTATACTTTTAAGCAGTCTTTTGAAACATTTATTAACCTCAAGGAACCCTTAAAATAATGTTCATCTAAGGGCATCCTGATAATCTAGAATTGTTACTTTTATATATCTGTATTTTTTTTCTTTCATTATCACAATCTCTGGTACAACCCAAGAGTTCATAAAGACTGCCTTCATGGGTACCATTTTTCAAGATATTGCTATAATCCCACACAAGTATCTCATTTAATGCTGGAAAAACCAATTTCATATTTGAAAGAGAAAAAACAGAAAAAGCTTTTCACATTACTATTTGAAAAGTGACTTCTATAGGTTTCTCTGGGATTATATAATCAGCTGTTGTTTAGGACTACCTTAAAGTACAAAATTTATTGTAGTTTGGGTAATTTATTCAGTTTTTGAAAAAAAAACTTATCAGCCATACATATTTTATCTCAGCTTATTTGAATAAATCTTTCTTAGACTTTGTAAAGAAAATTCACACTGTCCACTTTATTTATTCTCTAATTAAAAGTCTTTCTCAACTAGTCAGCTAAAAAAGATATCTGAAATAATTTTCATGTCTAAAGGAACCTTTATAATTTGCTTCTGTAACAATCATAAATTATAGAGTTTCCTTTATTAGTATAATTATATTGGAACTGCTATAATTTATGCTTGTTACAGAAAATCTAGGACCCTGAGTGAGTTTAACAATTATTAACTGCATTCAGAGCCCTAGGTTTTTCTGAAACCCCTGATGAGGAAAACTTTAGTGGATTTTACAAGGTGACCAAAATCTAATTAAACCACTTTATACTTGTATAACCAAATTTTTTCCTCTTTGCCTTCTACATAAATTTTCAAATGGGTGTCTCCTTCAATAACTGCATTTTGGAGGTTTGCTGTGAATTAATATAAAAAAATCTATTAATAACTTAAGTAATTATCTTCAGCCATAACAAAAAAAAACAACAGACATTCACAGTTCTGGAACCAAGTGTTTTCCAAACCTTTGTTAGTGAATTTGGTCACCATTTCAGATTTTGGTATCATGCTGAACCTGAAGTTTTTAGTTACTTCTAACATTTTAAGCTACTAATGTTTTACCTATATAAAAAGATGATACCTAATACATAACATGCATTTTTGTGTACTTCAGGTATAAAGCTTACCTGCATGTCTCTTTACTTACTTAATTTTGCATCTTATTTTTTTGTTTAATTTGAAGGTGGCTTCATTAGCAATGCTAATATATCACCTGTTTGGTTGATAGCATTCTTATAGAAATATTAGATGTTTTCAAAAAAGAAAAAAAAGAGGGATTTCAATTGTATATTTTCAGTTTAAAAAGAAAATAAGGCTAGGAATTTTTGAAAACAGATTATCTTTACTTGTTACTTACCACTTTTTAAACAAGTTTTTCTCTTTAAGTTAGATAACTTTCTTTGACACATCTAAGATAATGTTAACCTATATCCTCCTGGTATCAGTTCAAACTGACACCTTCTTTCTCCCCACTGACCCAGATATTGAAACTTAAATTTCTAAAAAGTGAAAATTTTACTGAAATATGTTGGAGAATTTCCAAATTTTCATGTGAAATCAAGAAAATACAAACTTTAATGGCCAGAGTATGTGGTGGTGGTGGGGGGGGAGAGTGGTGTCAGTTGAAATTGATACCAGTAAGATACGAGTTAAATAATAAGATACTTCCTTTTTCTGTATTGTGTAAACTGTTATTCTCTCAGATATAAAATATTTACAAAATAACTTCTAATATAATATTAATCCTAAATAAGCTTGATAGAATTAAAAATATGCAAAGGTACATACATTGGCAGAAAATAAAATTGCAACACACTGAAGGGGAATGTTGATTGTAATATGTGTATGCTATGGGGTTGTAGGTATTTTGATGAAAAATTTCTAAGTCTTCTATCATCTTGAGATGTAGTAGCACTCATGCAGGTGCACCATCTGTGCCAGAGCATTATGTGGTGATACATGCAGTCAAGTGCTAACAGATGTCATGCCATTGAAATATACACATACTACTTTTATTCAATTTGAGGTATTGAAGCAAAATGGGTTTTCTAGAGGCTGGATGGTGATTCTGGAGAATTTCATTGCATGTTGGATGTGATGCATTGGTGATTCTGTAATATTTAACAAATTGTCAAATGAACATTCCTGTATGAATAAACTAGATTTTGGTTTGACAATTTGTCTCTTGAACATATAGGACATAATGGATTCCTTCAGCTAACCCACCTACAACTCTTGTTGTATTGCATCAACGTGCACAAAAGGCATGCAATAATGTATTGCAGGATGGTATTAGCCATCTTTATGATTCTATGCATGTAAGAATATAGGTCTGTGCTAAATCCCCAGGAGGATATATAGTGTATTCATATGGAGTCTGATTACTGTTGATAAATGCCCTTACTTTGGAACCTGTGTATGTATTGATCTGTATGATTACTGTAATCTAACTGTATTACCATATGTTTAATCTTGAGGAGGCATGGTGTCGTGTCAGATTGCGGCTTGGATAAAGGAATCGAAGCCAAGTTTGAATTCCAGTCAAGTTGGTTACATTAACTCACATGCTAATACCATTGGGAAAGGTATGAATCCAACTATTCTCCCCTCTCAACTATGGTTAAATAGTAGGACAGACTGGGTCCTATAGCCTTGGATGGCAACCAGTCTAGGAAATCTCTGAATTCAAAGCTGTATGTAGCCCTGGCAGAGCACATACTATGCAGCTAAGGAAAGAATCGTTTGTATTGACTCGATGATCCTGGTTAGTCAACACTTAGGAAAGGTATAAATCCTCTTCCCTCCCAGCTACGGGTACATAGTAGGACAGACTGGCAACCATTCTAGAAGGAAAACTCTGAATTCAAAACTGTATGTAGCTCTGGCAAAACACATGCAGCTAAGGAAAGGATGGTTCGCATTGATTCGATGATTCCGACTACGGTAAATTCCTTCTTAATCTTGAGTAAATGGAAACACATTTTCATATTATTGCAATTTAATTTTCTGTTAGTGGATTTGTACTTTAAATTTCTCACTGTTGTAAACAGGAATTGATTAAAATCAATATTGCTTTTCTATACAATATTAGTTTGAAGCTTGTTACCATTAAACAGGACAATCTACTGTAATTATTTCTGTTTCGATACAATGTGTTAACTAGCTTCAGAGATATTTATACTAGGTTGCTAAATAGAATAATATAGATTTATTAACCCTTTCTCTAGTTTCAAGTACTTGGCATCATTGATTCTTTATTCGTTTATAGCCAGTACATTTTCTATCTTCTTGTGTATACTGCTATACAGGTCCGAAGCGCACCGCTTTGAATGCTATGTTAGCCACATACAATAGCTGTGGAGGGACACTTGACAACCTCACTGCTGGGTCCGGCAATGTGGTCACCAACAACGACAATACTGTTATCGACAACAGCAACAATGGAGGTGGAAACAACAACAACACCCTCCACAAACAACTACATGAGCATGCTTTGCAATTCTTTCTTGATTCAGTTGGTTCAGACTCCTCTACCTCCTCCCTTCGTGCCCCTTCCTCGGGCAATTTTAATGACAATGGTATGCATGCATTATTTGCTTTTGTTCATTGGTTGGTCTGTGTTTAATTGCAAAAATGTTTTTTTTCTTTTTTTTTTTTCTTTCTTTTATTTATTTTATTTTATTTTATTTTTTTAATTTTTTTTTTTAATTCTGTAGAATTTCTCGCTCATTTTGATCAAAATGTATTATCTGAAAATGACACTAAAATGCTTTTAATATTGTGGAGCTTTTCATTTGTCTTTGTTTTGTTTTTTTAATTTTTATTATTTTGCTGTAGAAATGTCTTGCTTGACAATGTTTCACTAAAGATATATTAATTCTCACCATTTCCTTAGATCCCCAGTTGAAATCTGATAACAACTTTCAATGTGCTTGCAATTTTTAACGGATTGAAAGCCTAAAAACAACTCAACTTGTTCATCTAATTTTTACAGTATGGTTTTATTTGAATCTATATATGCCTAAATTTATTATATGAACTGTATCCTATAAGGCACGTCACGCGAAATGACGGTTCCGTATAGGATACAGGTTCGATTCCTGTCGGAGAACGAAAATTTTCTATGAAAATTTCTCGGACATTCAGGCCGGTAAATGTTATTTAATACTGTTTATTATAAAAACAGAGTATTTGCTTAAATACTTGTATCTATAAAAAGAACGTTAAACATATCATAAATGTCTTTAAATATATATATATATATATATATATATATATATATATATATATATAGAGGAAGGATATTAGAACAGTCCAGAACCTATACTGGGAGCAAACTGCTTCCATACAAATAGAAAATGAATTCAGTAAATATACAGAAATAGAAATGGTGTGCAAGACAAGGATGTGCCTTCTCACTTGACTTTTTCGACCTATCTAGCGAGGCAATTCTGAGAGAATTAGAAGTCCTACCAGGATTCCTTAATGACAGCCACAATCTTAATAGCATAAGATATGAGGATGACACAGTGTTGATTGCAGACACAGAAAGGAAACTACGAGAACTATTACAGAATCTAGTAAAAGGACTAAGCATTAATTGCGAGAAGACTGGATATATCGCTGTCGATAAAGGAAACAACCTGAAGTACAAATTGTGAATTCAAATGTCTGGGAAGTATTTTAACAGGAGACAGAACGTTGTTCAAATTTTTGAAGATTGTAGGTGGCAGGGAAGCAAGAAATTGGAAGTTTCACAGGTGAGAAATGAAGCTGTTAGAATAGATGGTTCTATCTAACCAGTTCAACAGTAAATCATTGAGACCTACTTGCCAATCTCGTAGAAAGTTTAAATTCATGCAGTTGAAGCACTAAGGTAAAAAGCTCGTCAACAGTTGCCATTAAAATATTTGTAGAAAAAAAAAAAAACAGAGGGTAGTCATGTCAGTGAGAAAGTGACTGGTGTCGTGCTGCATTTCTACATTAGAAACCCTACTTTGGATTTTGTCAAGAATCTTGAGCTATATAGTAGGGACCCCAGATCAGATATGGTAGCAGTATTCAATATTAAGAATTGTTTAGCAATGATTTAGGACAATTTTCTTTTTACATTTAAAGACCTCTAAAAATTAGTTTTGCAGCTGGTAGCTATTTCGAGTTGGCGTCAATAAAGATAATCCAACCTTATCCAAAGGATTTCTCGTTTCTCTTTTTTGCTCAGATTATTGACTCCTTTAACACTGCGTTAGTCACATGGGGTGTTTTGTTACCTCCAAAATTTTTAAAGTACTCAGAATTCCTAGTTGGCAACTGGTTTCTTTTGCTCCCTCCCACTACTTTCCTGACTCAATGAGGGTGTGTAGCAGGTGGTGTGGCTTAGTTGTTGTGGGAGGCAGATGCCAGGAGACTATCCATTTTCAGAAATTTGAGGTGACTAAAGCAGGGTTAAAAGCTGTCTGTTGGTAAAGAGTGAGGATGCGTGGGTCGTGTAACCATTATCATTACAGAAAATGGAGTTTGCAAGCAGGGTTCAAATTCTAACTCTAGCTTTGAGTGGCAACCAGTCTTAGAGAAAGAAAACTCTGAATTTCTAAAGCATGGAAAAGGCAATGGAGCAACCACTCCACTATCTTTCCCAAAAATGGTAGTTTTATTCCATACCTAAACAAGTGCAAAACGTATTCTGCTCTTGAAAAATTATCTTTCAGACATGAATAAAAAAAAACAAAACAAAAAAAAAAACAAGCGGCAAATGAAGTGAAAGTTAAATTCTTAATTGCTTTACTGTAAATGCATGAAATACATAAACTCAATAATTACGTGAAGTAGGACTCAAACCTGTAAATAGATCAGAATATCATATATATCAATGATGTTTTATGGATATTGAACCTTGTCTCTTGAGTTGAAGTCACCAAAAATCCATATGGGTTTTGAGCTTGAAACAACTTATCTGGCTGAGGGTTGGAATCTCACTGTTATCCCATTTACTATTGTGTGTATTTAAATGTGTACATAATTAAAAAGGGGTGATCAAAATGTATCTCCATGATTTGTGGCATAATTTGATCAAATAAAACATTTTTTAAAGAGTTTTTTCCCCAATGTCCCTCATGATTATCTACTTAGGTTGAAGCATATTGATTGCTGTCATGTTCAGTGTATGCATGTTGCTGTTTTAGTATTTTATTATTATATTGTGGTTAATTTTATTTATTTTTTTTTTTTTTGTTACAATGTCTCATATTGAAATTATAAATTTTTTTTAGACTTTACAAACAATTGAATCAATATATAAACACTTGCATCCTACTGAACAGCTGTGAAATTGAAGGTGTATATATATATATATATATATATATATATATATATAAATAAAACCCTCAACATAAAAAGAAATCAAGTGTATAGGGACTGTCAGGTTCATGCCTTAAATGATGTCATTGCTTGGCATGAAAATAAGTCACTAAGCATGCTGTTTATATCTACAAATGCTTCATTCTTAATACAGAGTGCTCTTTCTCTATAAATATAGCAAATTTAATATATATATATATATATATATATATATATATATATATATATATATATTTTCCTCATTAGTAGCACAACTCTGAGTTTACCTGTGATACTCATGAAGGAAAAAAAAAACAAATACATATTTATTAATATATACTTAATAGCTCTGTTATATTACATCGAGCACTATTTTTTTAATATCCGCACTCAATTTGTGAGATATATAATAGGTATGACAAAATAATGGATAGCAGCTTGGATTGAGGAACTGGAGAGCCGAGTTTAAATTCCAATCGGATCCATTATATTCATTTACATGCTAATAAACTTGGGAAAGGTATGAATCCTCTCTCTCCCACCCTAGCTGTGGGTAAATAGTGTGACAGACTGGGTTCTATAGCCTTGAGTCTAGAAGGAAAAATTCTGAATTCAAAACTGTTCTGGAGAGGATTGTTCTCTGTCAGGCTATCTTGTCCAAGAAACACCACTTCTACTGCTGTAGACATGGTGCCCCTATGACTCTATGGGTCATGGGGATGAGATATATATATTTTGTGTGTGTTAATTGGAATCTGACAGAATACGATAAGAAAGAAATAGGAAGTCTTTGGCAATCTAACATGAAGCTTTAATAAAAGTGAAACATCGTTATCATCTTTTTATATATATATATATATATATATATATATATATATATATATATATAAAAAAAATTTAGCATGATTTTTCAAACTTAGAAAAAAAATTCCTTACTTTTCAAGTTGGATTTGCAATATGAGGTATGGTTAAAAAAATTGCTTATTTTGCTGTTATATGCTACTAATTGCTATTTGTTGCATGCTAAATTCCTTTGCATCAAGTCAGCACCCTCCTCCCTGTTCTTGTCACCTGCACGTCCTCACAATCCTTATTGCGTGATCTTTCTCCTCCCCCTCTCCTGACAGTATTATTACTTCCTCTGGAGTATGCCCCAACTGGCTCCTTGGCGGACAGTCATAAGAAACTGCATTAAGTAAACATGAAGAAAACAAAACACTTTATGTAGTTGAGTAATCTAAAGCCTACATTATTTCTGAGTGAAGTTATGTACCAAGAAATAAGGATCTATTTAAATATCTATGTTGTGATTAAATATATAAATGTGATTTTTACATTGGGTTGGGGTTTTAGCTTAATCAAGCAAGTGTTTACGTGGCCTTGTGGGTGATGAATTATTCTACCCTACAACCCCTTTCCCCCACAGAAAACATGTTACGAGCATCTCGCTACTCTATCACTATTTTTATGGCATGTGGTCCGATGAACTACTCCTTGGTGCCACCAGCCCTGCCCTTTGCAACTGTGACCTGCCATATGACATACACAAGAGTGAATCCTCCCCATTCCCTTCATATTACAATAGTTAGAAGTAAGTTCCATTCCAACAGCTTCTTCCCAATTGGAAAACAAACTCCCAACAGGATATTTTCCCTAATCACTACAATCTTGACCTCTTCAAGACCAAAGTTAACCATTATCTTTCCTACATCACCTCATGGGCTTCATCTTTTGCCTTTTCTTATGCTCATACAACACTACACAGTAACCCTCTACCTTGAGTGGCTCTTGGGTTCTGTATTATTGGAGAACATCAGTATTAAAAAAAAATTGACATGGTCATATTTTTAGAAGTAGATTGGCACAAGAACTTCTCAGTGTCTGCTCACAACACAGACATAAGTGTGCACACACACACACACACACTTCTTTTTCGCATGGTAGGAATCTATGTACCCATCTGATATAGCACATGATATAAGGTTGCATCTTTCTAGTGGGTCAATCAGAAGTAATCTGGTTTATGGCTTGACCAAAAACCCTTCACACAGAAACTCTGAAATTTGCTCATATTTTGGGAAGTGTATTGAGCCAACCACTTTTCAACACTATCCTCACTAAGCTATTAGGTTGGTGCAAAAATAATGTCGTTTTCTCACATGAAGTTGAACGTCAAAAAACGACATTATTTTTGCACCAACCTAATATATATAAATTTTTATATATTGAAACAAATTTAGGAAAATCTATGACAAAATGAAAAAAAAAAAAAAAAAAAAAAATTGGGATTTTTTTAAAATGCTAATTTAATGAAGAGAAAGCAATTTACTAAGATGAAAGTGCTTTAATTGCTAGATCATTCACATTAAACTCACACCCAGATTCTTACAATATTTCACCTTTTTTGGTAGATCTTCAATTATATTTAATAACAAAAGTAATAAAAACAAAGTAAAAGGAAACTAAATGAAACTGGATAGACTATTATACCCAAACATGTAATTAAAAAAAATTCAATTTAAAATCTCAGCATCCCCCTCTTCTTCATGCACATGTGTAATCACATTACAATAAACATCACTTATCACTAAGTCCTAAAGGATGAAGTGTTCACAAAAAAGTTTTTCCCCACTCTATCATAGATTTTCATATATATATATATATATATATATATAATTTATTAATCTGACAGATTTTTATCACTTTAAATGTTACTTTTATTGGCCACCCATATTTGAGTAGATGAAAATAAATACTATTTAAAAATAAACAGTGTCTACTCGAATACGGATATCAACTAAAAAATAACGTTTAAAGTGAGATGCATTTTACGCAATCATTTTTTAGTGTGGTGAGAATCCATGTACCAGCCTGATATGGTACATGACACACAGGTCCATATTTAGCAGAGTTTGTCAGAGATACTATAGTGTCCTCAGTCATTACTGACAATAAAACTGGGTCCTTGACCTTTATGCTTTAATGCAGTGGAAAGGTCAGGTCTGGGAGATGAACCCTGTTTACTTGTCTTCAGTTAAAACATTGAAAAGGTAGAAAACTTACATATATCAATCTGGTTTTTTTAGTATAAGCCTTATAAGTTGCATCCTTTGCTGTGACCACTGAGCTTAACCCAAAATAGGCAGAGGTAAAAGCGGAAAGAGTAATTAGTTGGTTGGTTGTCAGGTTAGGAAGAGTAACATTTTTTTTTTTTAATTTTATTATTATATTTATCTTCAGATTGTCGGGATAATAATGGCTTCCTGTGGGATCAGTCAGTCAGTCAGTTGTACTCTTTCTCTTGAGACACACACAAATCTCTACCCAGTTAAATGGTTGACCTTATTTTTGATCTGTTAGGTCCTTGTTTTCACATGGTATGCTGTCTTTAGCTAAGAAATTTACTATTTTCTTCTTTCTTTGCATATTGCAAAATAACTTTGACATTCTATACATGTGCATATATACACATGTACAGGCGTATAAACACACACACAAAGGAAAAAGTCAATAAGAAAAAAGTACATAAATTATTTTAGCTTAATATAAAAATAATGAAAATGATAATTACTGATACTTCCTGATGAGTGGACTGAATGATTACAAAAAAAGTTTGTCTATAAAACTTTGGAGTAGATATGCTGAATATAGCATCAATCAGCTAAGTGACAAATTTTATATTTGTATTAATCATATAAGTGAAAATCGTGTGTGTGTGTGTGTATATATATATATATATATATATATATATATATATATAAAGTGAAAATCGTGTGTGTAATATATATATATAAAAAAATACACACATACACTATTTTCACTTCTCATGGTAGCCATGTAAAATAAGACATATGCAGCCATATATTCATGATTGTGTTCAGTCTATGTATTTTAAAACGAGCTGGGAAATTGTTTCCCTTTAATAGACGTTTATTTAAAACCTCCATGCTATATTTTCTTTTAGCCATTTTATTATCCCTTGATCAGACTTTCAACTGTAATGCTTATATATAAGAAAATATTGTTGTACACTCCGGCCTTCTTCAGGTGGTATTTGTTGGAATTTCAAAGTGAACACATGGCCCAGTGAATAAAAGCATTAGTTGATTGATCCAAAAAGTGACTTGACCCAAAGAGTTGTGAGTTCAATCCCAGGCCACAGCAGAGAGAACAAAAAGTTGGAGTGTTTTCAAGGGAAATTAAGTAAAACTGAGATATCCAATGGCATGGAATGTGGAATTAGAACAATCTACCCCTGTGGATTAAATAAAGGATTTGGTTCAAATTTCAGCAAATATCAAGGAGGCCGGAGTGTACAATGGCCGAAATGTTGTGAATGTGACAATAAAGATGAGGACAACAGTCTAAATAATGTAAATATTCAAACTTGTGTAAAATGTAAGCATACAAGATTGACATTTAGAGAAGTGAAGAATATATAGCTCAGTGGTTAAATTTAAATAAGGCTTTTTTGGTTCCTTACTGCACTTATTGATTTAGTCATGTAAACAAACATGCATCCTTATCTTTATGTAAATATTATTATATTGGGCAGCCATAAAAAAAATCCTTGAATTTTTTTTTTTTAATTGTAAATTATATTTAACCATTTCATTGAAACAAAGTACCTTAATTTGTAGCATTTTTAAATATTTTCTTATGACCTTAAACCAAAGAATACTTTTATATCTCCTTGTAACGTTCTTCCATCATAATCAAGGTCTGTTCATAGATTTTTTTAATTTTTTTTTTAATTAGTTCACTCTAAGCAGGGCAATAACACCACTAAGATGCAAGGGGCTACTAGAAATGAAAGAAAAGAAAAACAAAACTTTAGAAGGGACCGGAAACCTAAATATAATAAATAGGAAACATGTGATAAACCTCTACTTCTGTTCAAAAAACTGGAGAGGAGTGTAAACCAGATAATAGGCAAACCTATTGAGGGTGGGGGGGCAAATAGTAAATAAGATTTCAGAGTTTAGGTTGGGACATTAGAAGTATAGAGTTGAAGTAGACTTTAGAAGGAACCAGAAACCCAATCCTAAGCTGGAAACAAGTGATAAACCTCTACTCCTGTTCAAAAGAGTAGGGAGGAGGTTAAAGTGGATAATTCTTGAACTATGAGGATTCAGCTCTACATTCATGGTGTTACTGTTTTAAATATGACAATTTTTTTTCCTTTTCCCATTTACTCCTCCCCACTTTTCACTCCACCCAACTCTCCAGTATATAATAGTAATAAAAATCAAGGTAAATAAAATCAGAAGATAAGCAGAGGTTTCTACATGTAGGGTTGCTTCAAGTGCATGTCTTTCTGATGGGGTTCAATAAGGGATGACCAGTAGATTATATGCTATTAAATTTTAACATAGTATAAATTACGATATCTCCCATCAATGTTAAATCAAACGGAATATTAACTACCTTAATTACCATACTTTTTGTTTTTACCAAAAGTTCCAAATATCTCTTCTCTCCCCCGCTCCCCATACATAACAAAACAATCTTTTGCCCAATGACCAGTATTTGAACTTTTAGTTCTGAATGAATATCTATTAGGGTTTTTGAATTTATAATGCCAAAACCTCAATATTTGGGATGCAGAAAACCTAATTGTGGATGTTAGCTGTTTTCTATATTAAATTCAAATTTTGGCATTGTTTATACATTTATATGGTGTTAGGCAAAAGACAACCTACAAATGAAATTCTCTGGCCTTACAAACACAATCTTGTAGACTAACCTGCAGCTTGTTCAGTCAATCCATGCTCATATTGATGAACATAGATTGCTAAGTACAAATCCCAGGATTATATACAAATTCTTGTTGATAATACTCATATAACAAAAGAAAAAATGCTTTATATTTTTGAGACACTTATTACCATAAATAATCCAAAATGAAATGAACATATTCAAACTAATTACTGAGATTCATAATGTACAATTGATAGAGATTTTTTTATTTTTATTAGGGGCGAATTTAATTTGCATATTGTAGGTATTATATATATACATTGCTGAAATTTAATTTAAAAAAAGAAAAAAAAAAAAAAGGTACCCTCTCCCCACAAAAACCAACTTGTAATACTGCACATGTATAATAGTACTCACTGGTAGTCATACATAGGTTATTTGCATATTGGTCAATATAGTTGGTAAGTGGTAAATAGTCCAAAGCAAATTGTTTTGTCAGACTATCTTTTGGAATATTCCTGCTAAATGATTTCCAGTATATTTCCCGTTTTGTAACCATCACCATTTTATTTTAATTTAAAATTTAAAAATTTGAAATTTAAATTTTTAAATTTTAATTCTGAAAATGTTTTCAGAAAACATTACAGGCAGCCATTTTCTTCCCCTTGTCATTTAATTCAAATTTTTTTTTTTTTTTTAAATTTAATCATTAATATTTTTTTCCTCTAACAGCTGATGTTTTTACAGGGTAATCATAAAAGGACCTGCAGACACACATGTATACATAAACTAATTCATTATAGCTCTGATATTTTTTCCTCCCCTCTCCTATTTCATTTTCCACCCTGGGGGAAAATAACCCATGAAAATCTACATTTCATAAGTTCATCACTTTCATCACCTCATCCTCATCATCATGAGTTGACAGTGGAAACAACGACAGTGGATGATGGGAAACATTTTTGTTTATGTCCTTGTTTTGTTTTGTTTGTATGCTCAACAGGTGTTCAAGGTGGTGGCTCCATATCTTTTCCAGCACCTTCCAAGAGACCCATTGGTGGTGTCCCTGGCGCAGATGATGAAGCACTGGAAGCAGCACTAGGGCTCGGAGAGTTAGCAGGACTAACTGTCGCCAATGAAGCAGACCCCCTAAACTATGATGTAAGTCCTTTAAATTTTATTTTTTATTGTCAGTAAAGCATGTATTTCATGGAAGCGAGAGGGAAATGAAGAAAACTAAAACAGCTGACCGGTTTTCATACCTCTCTCTTCAGGGCTTGAGCAAGGAAATAAAACAAATGTACATACATAACATAATGGCTGACTGCTTGTATTAGAGTATACCTGTCTAGTGGGGGAGGGTTAGCCAATTCCTATTGCAGACACCGGCTCAGACACATTTGTATTTTGTGTAACACCCACAGAGCCCACCTGTGGTTTGTACTGCAACTATACTGAGCTGCCCTTAGTTACAATTTCTGGGAGAGAACACATTATTGACATGATCAACAATCTGGACAAGGTCAGCACACTCAAACCCTCGATCACGATGACTTGTGACTTCATGCTAGCACAATCATCAATGATTCCCAAATAGTTCTGCCTACCCAGTTTCACTCACAAAGGTTGGGTCAACCCATGGTATAACTTTTCAGACAAAGGTACCGCATGCTGGTACCCCCCCTCCCCGATTGATAACTTCAAGAAGTCACATTCCTGACAAATTGACCCTGGTAAGATTCAAGTCTGAGCTTCATGGTCAGAAAGAGAACATTCTAACTACATGGCCACGTCACAAACAAATGTGCACCATGACAATAAGGAGAAAGAAATGTTCTAAATGACGATAAGATATACACGTATATAAATAATATACAGTGTAACCCGGATATAAGATATATTTTCTCTGGTCCCAAATTAGCGCCTGTGTTAATGTATATAAAATAGACCAAACCCGGATATAAGAGACCTTTTCTCCGGTCCCGACAACTCTCTTATATCCGGGTTACACTGTACCAATATATGTATACTCATCACAACCATATCACATTGAGACCTAACAGCCATTTCTTCTGTTTTAAAAGAAGGCTGCAGATATTTAATGAATATAGTCTCTAAAGATTTATGTGATGGCATGGTGCACTTACAATTATTTATTCGATCTTCTGCAATTGCCGACCTGGATGTAGTCACACATCTATACAAATTCTGAAATTAACTCTTATGTACAATATGCTGACACATATTAATTTATTCTCTATTCCAACATTTTTTTTCCAGTTGTTAAAAATTATTAGTTTAAAAAAAAATTGTTTTATATTAAAAGTTTTGTTTTATTTAAAAAAAGAAAAAAAAAGAAGAAAAAAGTGATTATTTTAAATGTTGTGCCCTCCTGTTATAGCTTGCTACTTATTCTAGGCTAGTCTGTTGCATTCACTTTCTCATGAAAGCTCTTGGGAAAATTAAGAATCCATCTGTTCTTGCCACCAGCTATAGGTTAAGTAGCAGGGCAGACATAGTTGGTAACCAGTCTAGGAGAAGGACAACTTCAAATTCAAAATGAACCTGAAAAGGGTTGGGATCTGCCAAGTCGAATATGCTGGTTTGAAGAGCAAAGCATACTATAAAGATAATTCCTCATCCCCAAAATATCATTAACAATTATTTAATCAGTCAGAACTGAAAAGTTATAAGAACCAAAATGAACATATGGGTCCAAATAGCATAGTATATAATAATTAATCACCTCTAAAATAACAGTAAACACTATTAAATCAGTATAAGCCAAAATATAGTGATTATTATAATAACCAAGACAAACATGCTAGTTTGAATAGCAAACGATTAAATAATGATGCTTTAACTACATTTAATATAGGTACCGCCACTAATTTGGTATACATAAGGTTTAAAATTAATTTAAAAAATGAAAAGCTTTTCTGAAGCTTTCATTGAAAGCTAAAGGATTTAAAATTTGCTATTTCCAGTAAGCAAAATACCGTGGTGAATTTCAAACAGACAAAAATTATATTGATCGGAATATATATATATATATATATATATATATATATATATAATTTAGTAAAATTGATAAAAACAGCCATTTTGGCACATTTGTAAGCAAAAATTAATTCTCAGTTTTAAAAATCTTGCAGAAATAAATATATTTCTGAAATATTATTGAGGAAAATTATCAAATTTAAAGTTAAATTAATCTGATTTGAAACAAATATTACTTATAGCATGAAATGTTGTATACAAGAATTTCCTAACCACGGGGCCTTGTTTTTCTGACCTGTTAAGTGATTTATTGACAGCTTAATGACTACTAAATGTGTTCATAGTTAAGTATGGTAGAGCATGCAATAAAGTTTCTTTTTTTTTCTCCCCTAAGGGGCTGGGGGACGACCCTTAAAACATGTGACCTTTTAATGATAATGTTAGGTTTGTACATCCATACTTAAAAATTCTATACATATATATATACATACAAAAACAAATGGAAATTCTTTTCAAAATATTCTGGGACATCAGGATGTAATAAGCTTTACAATATATTAGTAAATACAGTTTTCCTAAAAGAATTTATCATATTGAAACTGAATTTTAAAAGATTTAAAAACTTTATAAATTATTCAATTTAAAATTGTAAAAAATGAAAACAAATCGTAAAAATTCATTCTTCAGATTCATAAAAGCAATTAAAAGCTTTTCTAATTAAATAATGTCTTAGTTTTATTGTTTTTATTTTTCTATTCAGAACAGATTTTTGGTAAGATGGGGCCTGATTTTGCAAAAATTCAGTGATCTAAATTCTTCAAAGAATTCTGCTTTTAACTAATATAGTCACTAAAAATTATGTTGAATTTTTCAAGTTTTCGTAAAATTAAGGGGGTGAAACACATGTTAAAGAAAAATATTTTTACCAAAATTTTGTAATAAAAAAAAAAAAATTTTTCTAAAATAATTTCATTTGTGAATAAGTCCTGAAAATTTCATTAAATTCAACAATTTGATTTTTGCAAGAATTTCCAAATTAATGCCTGTGACTGTAAAAAAAAAAAAAATTAGAAAAACTGATGACACAAGAAATAAGTTTTTCATCAAAATTTCAAATGTTCTAAAACGGAGTAAAAAAAAAAAAAAAAAATTCTTAACAGATTTTGAAGATAAAACTATTTTCATAACGGTATACTGATTTTTTTTTTTTTTTTTTCTCTTCTCTAGTGATTTCATGGAGATTTACATAAAATACATTATTAATTAGAATTGAGATTTCTATAACTTTTTAAAAAGAAGAAAAAGAAAAAAAATAATTTCACCCCAAGCAAGGCAATAAATACACTAAGACACAAGGTGTTATTGAGTGTGAAGGAATAACAGAAAAAGAAAAACATTAAGGAGTAAGAACAATAAAAGAGTAATCAAGAAGACCGTAGATTGACATTGCATTTAAATTTTTGAAGATCAAAGTTGATTGGAAAGTATGGAGCTGAAAGTGAGTTCTACAAGTGAGAAGTGTAAGAAAAATAAACTGTTAGCATAGAACTTACGGCTACATCTTGCCAATTCAACTATAAATTGATGAGACCTTGCTTCTATTTGAGTACTGTGCTTAAATTCATAAAGTCTAGGTAAGGAAAGTTCATAAATTCAAGATATATTGACTAAATCCCATTTCTAAATCCGTCTCTTTTGTGCATATTTGAGAAAGCTGTTAAAATTTTTCACTAGTATCAATTAACCTTTTTATATCAAATTTTTATCTACTGACGTATGTTGGCTAAGAATAGAACAGTAACGCACTATTAATCACTGCAATATGTTGACAAAATGAAGACAAGATGTGATTTTTCCAGTAGTGGAGTTTTCATGATTAACATGTTCTGGGTATGTTAAAGCTGACCGTTCCATTTTCCTTTAAGCATCAAGATTTAGATTTGCTCATATTGTTGCCATATCTGGTCTGGTGCTCTTCCTGTACATCTAGAGATCCTTGACAAAATCCAAAGGATCTTTAATGTAATCGATCCTGACCAGGCATCTCAATTTCAGTCACTTTCTAACCGACGTGACATGGCTTCTTTGTCTTTTCTACAAATATTTTCATGTCAACTGCTCTGATGAGCTTTTTCCATGGTACCCAGACTACATGAATTTAAGCATGCTACTAGATTGGCTTCTAGGTTCCACTTGTTTACTGTTGAAATAGCTAAATGCAACTGTCACTTCTACTCCAATAGTTTTTTTTCTTGCACTTTCCACCTGTAGAACTCCATTTTGTTTCCTTGCTTCCCTGATAACTCCAAACTCCAAAAACTTAAATGCAATATCAATTGCCATCTGTCTTCTTGAGCCCTGTTCCTCTTTTGTCCTTTCCTCAATCCTCCCTATTCTCAGTTTTCACTTACACTCCCTGTGTACTAGTGGCATTACTGCCTTGCTTGAAATGATTAAAAAAAAAGTGAAAGCTTCCATGATCATCATTAACCTTTGTTGACTAATATAGAGTAAGTGACCATGGTTAAAGGTAAATGGCAGAACTGCCCAACAAACAGAATTGACCAAGTTTGTAATAAACAGTAACAAGAACAGGTCAAAAAATAATATTGAGCAAACAAATAATATATTCAAGACAAGGCAACAGTAATAAGGCCAAAAGTTCACAAACTAAGGACTGGGGTTTGACACGTGAGCAAATTCAGATAAATGAATATAGCCTTCTGGCTTCAAGACAGACCAGGAGATGAGACCAAGAAGTGGCCTATCTTATTGGCTAAGAAGAAATCCCAGCATGCATTTGTGTGGTTCTGCCTATAAATTGGGGAAGGGAAAGTGTTTTGCAGTCCTTCCTAATCGACAATTAGTTGGAGATTTGTCTCCAGCTAAGCTAGTCGAACTCTCTGCTTTCGGGCAGAAAGGATCTCAGACGAGGCTATGTCAAAGGGCAGTGTCTTGTCTGGAGTGGTAAACAGCTAACCGACCCTGTTTTTACAGGGTCTACGGGGAATTTTTGCCTGAGCCCACATGCTCGGTTTTATCCCCACATTAAAAACGGTCTTGTGCCACATCCTGCCTCACAGGGAGGTAAGGTAAATAACCTTCCTAATTAAGACTGGAACTAACAACTAATTTTCTCATTTCCACTTAGTAAATAGAAATCTAGAAAAATAGGGTAGACCTTTTGATGAGTTAATCATTCCAAGAGTTATCTGGACTGATTTTTGCTTTTGTTACATTTTGGTTCATTCTCAGTTCCATTTAAGCCCCTACATCTGTTTGTTCCAAGTTTTGGAAATTAGCCACCTAGTCGTAATACCAGCATAATGGATGCAGTGTAATGCTTGCTTTTTTTTTTCCTTTTCTTTTAATGCAGATGTTTGCATATATTTTAAATCTTTTCTTATTCAAAAGTTTTTTGTGACTAATTCTTCTTAGAAATGTAATTTTCCATTATTGATTAAAACTGAAGGAAA
The DNA here is from genome assembly GCA_964036315.1 of Acanthosepion esculentum. NCBI lineage: Eukaryota > Metazoa > Mollusca > Cephalopoda > Sepiida > Sepiidae > Acanthosepion > Acanthosepion esculentum. The sequence goes on along the minus strand of OZ038517.1, from coordinate 37,977,161 downwards.
ATAAAACTATTTTTTTTTTCTCTCAAATAATTTCCTTTGTTGTAACTGAAAATATTTATTCATACCTTTGTTGTAACTGAAAATATTTATTCATACCATCTAAAAGATGGTTCAGAAAATGAGATCAAGCAATGTTAGTGTCCCTTTTACTCTACCAGATGTTTTTATTGTAAAAGTTGAATAAAAACTGAGGATATATAAAGGAAGAAAGAAGATATATATATAATATAAATTTTAAATATTAATAAAATATTAATATGAATTAATTAATATAGTAATAGACTTGACATTGTGAAAAGGGATGATCTTCAACTATCACTGACAATGATGGAGACAAATATAAAAACCCACAGAGCAGCACCAACCACAGGTATCTCATTGAATAAATTGGTACTTTTTTTAAATTTAATTACTCACATATTTTAAAATGGTTTATTATAGAGTTATTTTACTAGTGTCCATAAATGTTCCATAGAATTTAGTTGTTAAATACAAGTTTATTTTCATTAAATTAGTTTTACTTCAAAATAAGACATACATTTATTATTTCTATAATTCAATTCTTAAACTTATCTATTAGTAAAAAAAAAATAAAATAAGCTATTTTTTTTCTATTTCACCAAAAAAAAGAAAAAAAAAAAAAGAGTGGTCTATGAGTAAAAAAAGGTTGAGAGTCCACTGATTTATACTCTAAGATTTTACAATTGTAAGTCATTTTCAAAAAACTACCAGCTTTCCAAAAATCACAATTGATTATTTCTATTAATTTCATCACTTTGGTGCAAATAATAAAAATTGTATGCATTTATCCACTAAATATATTTTGAGTGATATTCTCAATTTGATTGTTAGTCATACCATTTTTGACAATTTTATCCTCTTGCCATCTCTTCAGGTGTCTGTCATAATTGGTAACCTTCTGAGAATTTCAAACTGGACACTTTATTCAATCCATAGAAGCTTGGGTGTAGAATGGCAGACCAAAAAAGACAAGGTCACAAAGCTGATTAAACCAGTGTATAATAATTTCTCATTTCAGAAAATTTAAATACTTAAATATAGCTGAAAATTAATCCAGAACTGTAGCCACCAAATAAAATTATAAAGAATTATTATGGAAGGAATAGTTGTTTGAAAAGTAGTTATGGCAAGAGGGATGAATTTGGACAGAAAAAACTTTTTTGTAAGGTTGTATATATGGAATAAGTAGCCATAGTCAAATGCAAGGTAAATAAGAACTGTTCAATAAACAATTGACAAAATTCACAATAACAAGAAAAAAACTGGGGAAAAATAATAGAAAAAGTAAGTAAACAATATATGCAAGACAAATTAACAGTAATAAGGCAAAGCAACAGTAATATGGGGAAAATTTTCACAAATTGTGGCTGACACACAAAAGTAAATTCGGACAAGCAAACGTAACATTCTGACTTCAAGATAGATCAAGACAGAGTCCGATAAAACTGAGAACAGGTCTCTTTTATTTGCTAGGAAAAAATCCCAGCATGCATTTGTGTACTTCTGCTTATAAATTGGGGAGGGGCAAGTGTTTTGCTGTCATTCCCTATGAGGATTGAAACCAACAGTATATTTATCTTCTGTTTTTTGTTTTTCAGATTTCAGCTCCTAAAGAGGTTTTTCGAAAGACCTGGAATGCCAAATACACATTAAGAAGGTAACTGCGGCAACCCCCCCCACTCCTACCCACAATTCAAGTGACCTTTATTTTGAAACCTATTTTATTTGGTAATCTAAGTAATATAAAAAGGTGTCATGAAAATTTGGTGAACTAGATATTAGATTTTAAAATTTTTCTTCCTTCAGATATCAAATTTACAGGGTACGATGGGTAAACTGTTGCAATTTTATATTTTTAATTTTGCACGTGTCTTTGTTTTTGTCTACTGCACAGTATAGTATGGTCAATTGAACAACATCTGCAAGAAAAAAAAGGCACCATGATGCAATTCACTCCATCAGAAATTTGAAAATGGCATGCTGTACTTCTTGACATTCATGCTGGAAGCACAAATGTGAACATTGGAGAATGTTTGGGTGTCAATCTGAGGACACTGCAAAGGATTCAGAAAGAGTTGGATGAGTCTAATGGTGATGACTACAGTTTTTTCACTGATCACTAGTGATGGCAATGTTATGCCTCCATTCATCTTCCCACAAGGCCTCAGACTCAACCTTGAGTAGGTAGTGCTGCCCTGGGTCAAGAGTAGTGGCTGCTGGAAGACCCTATGTCTAGCAACAGGACTTTGTTCCATGCCACACAAGCAGGAGAATCGAGTCATGGTTGTCAGATAATTTCTGCAGCCACATCATCCCTTACATCTGGCCACCTAACTCTCCAGATGTCAACACCCTTGATTATTACGCATGGCGCACAGTTGAGCGAGAGTCCAAAGATGAACTGAAGGCAAGTATTTTGGCAGCATTCGCCAACTTAAACAAGGAGACAGTCCAGAAGAGTTGCAGGAAATTTCAAAGTCGTCTGAAGGCCACTTTTGAAGCCAATGGCAATATTATTGAATAAATTTACTCTTTAGTATTTCAAGATATTTTTGTGTAATTTTGGTAAATATATTTGTTAAAATGAGATGTCAGTGTTATTTTCATTTTTGTGTAATTCCGATGACAATTTATCCATCGCACTCTATCTGGAGGCCGTGACTGAAGCCAATGGCGATTATATGGAATAAATTTACTCTTTAGTATTTCAAGATATTTTTGTGTAATTTTGGTAAATATATCTGTTAAAATGAGATGTCAGTGTTATTTTCATTTTTGCATAATTTAGATGACAATTTATCAATCACACCCTGTACATTTGCAGTCATCTCATTTGAAGTATGTTTGCCTACATTTCATGCATTGATTAACACTTTGATGGTGAAGGTTTGTCTTTTTTGACAGTTTTTGAATTTCTAAACTTATAATGGCCAAAATATGTACAAGTCATTGGTACCAGGAGTCTCACTTAATAATACAAGTGATTCATATTTTTCCCCAAAATATCAGTCTTTGAGAAGAATGGTTGTTTTTCTGAATTCAAAAGTTTTAACTCTTCCAACTGCATAAACAATTTTTGTGTGTAGTGATGAATTCATGAAACCTTCACAGTGAAAACTTTTAGATTCAATTTGTTTATTAAGCAAACATTTCTTTAGGAATGGAGCAAAAATGTCCCAACTGTATGTGAGATATATATATATATATATATATATATATATATATATACTGTCTGATACCACAGAACTTGTAAATAGCTTTAAACAGACAAAACTGCATATTTTTCCCCAAAAAAAAAACCTTTTTTTGGCCAACACCTTATCAGAAGAATTGTTGGCAGCTAGTAAAATGTTAGCGAGAAATATATATAAAAATAAAGACAGCAGACATTTTGTGTCAATTGATTTTAATTTACTGACCGCCTTTTCCAAATTGCAAATAATCATTCTGAGACAAGGAGGAAATTCCGTCAAAAATTGTCTGCAGTTGAATTTGGAAGATGTCCAAGGTTTCGACTTAAGTCATCATCAGGGTAGATAGACAAATGGTGATTTTTGTACAACTAGTGAGTTGTGTGTGTTTTTCTTTTTTATCATATATGGTTGAGAATGTGGTCTCTTAAATTATAATTGCCTATATTTATTGGTGGTTGTTTTTCTTGTATGAATATTGCTGCAAAGATCATGTTTTTTTTACTATTTAATTTTGCTCATATTTTGGTATTGTCTCTAGATTATCTGTAATTTTGGAAAGTTGATCAGTAAAATTAATCAACACTGTTATCCTTAATATTTGTCTTAAAGAACATTTGCTGCCTAAATAAACAATATATATATATATATATATATATATATATATATATATATATATATATATATATATATATATATATATATATATGCATGATACTTTTAAAAACCCAAATTATTGAATATGATTATATACAAATAAAAATATCAATTCTCTTGTATCTATTTAATAGTTCAAGAAACATTTTTTTTTTCTTTGCAGTCACTTTGATGGTGTTCGGTCCTTAGCATTCCATCCTGTAGAACCGATATTAATAACAGCTTCTGAGGATCATACATTAAAATTATGGAATCTACAGAAGACGGTTCAAGCCAAAAAGTAAGTTGCCAAAATACAGAACAAGATGGAATTTGCCAATTTTGTTAGTTCTGATTACCATATTTCCTGTGTATGCCAAGATGCATTTTTTTTTTTTTTTTTTTTTTTTTTTTTCATGAAAAATACCCTCCAAAATTTTCCCCATATCTTAATATTGAAAAGTCAAGTTTTTGAAGCTGAGTAAGAATTTCTGAAAATCTGTACTTGTGTATAACAATATGTTAGTATAAGGCATGTTTGCATAATGACAATGAGTCATGCCTCTTGTTACCGTAACAGTGGACTACCTAATATCAAATAGGAGAGAATAAGGATGCTTGACCAATAAATATGTATAGTTACATTGTATTTTATATTATGGAATTGATTATCTTGTAAAAAGTGTTAAATTCAATACAAAAGGAATTTTGGTAACATTGTAGTATAAGAGGCTCTGCAAGCAGAAATAGAATTTTTTCAAAATTGTTTTTCATATTACAATAGATGAAGCAATCCAGATTATGAATATAAAATTTAAAAAATTTGTTAAACCTCTTACTAGGATAATCAAAGATGCATTCCAAAAGCTAAGCAAAGTAATAAGAAATTTTTTGCTAGAAACAAGGAGAAGAGTACTAAACTGTTATGTGATATCAGTCCTTCTATATGGCAGTAAAAGCTGGACAAATCTCGTCAAAGGTGAAGAAGAGACTTGGAGCAACAGAAATGTGGTTCTGCAGAAGGATGCTGAGGATATCGGAGTCCAAACATGTGAGCAACAACAGTTTTATAGAAAATGGAAACAAAAAGAAAACTTATACTTAACATCAGGAAGAGACATTTGAAATTTCTAGGGCACATAATGAGGAATGGAGGCTTGGAGAATCCGGTACTCTCAGGACAGATTGTTTTCCTGTTTCTCTTGCATTCAATTTAGGGAGTTTGAACAAATGGATGGTGAAACAGAGATTAAGAGAAATAACAGACAAAATTTATTAAGAGCTACAACGGACAGGACGTTGTGGAGAGCCATTATTGTCTACATCCTGTGAGGACATGGTACATAAAGATTTGAAATAGCAAGATTGCAAATGCACATCTTGCTAGCAAGATGTGCATTTGCAATATTTGTTTATATTTGTATTTGTTTATACAGTAGAACTCCCCAAATCTAAACATAGCATCCGTCCTGGGTAAGACGATAAACTCCGTCCAACAGCAAGGCCTCTGATCAGGAGGTTTTGAGGAGCGTGGAACCACCTCTTAATTGCTGGTGTTCCCAGGTCCACCCTGACCCAGGATAGTAGCACCTGTTAGGGTCCCAGCTATGGGCAAATAGTTAAACCCCAAACTGGGGTCAAAACATTATGAAAGTATGAAAAATATGTTTTAATACCAGAAATACTTTATAAAAAATTATTACCAACAATACATTATTACCAACAATACATTTTTGAAAAAAAAAAATTACCAGCAATAAAAATTTTGTCAGCATTAAATAACCCATTGAGGTTGATATGCTGTAAAACAGACCAAACCTAAACATAGCATAATCTAGACTTCCTTGAATTAGGACTCATTTTCGAATCCAAACTTTTGTACTGACATAAATATGAAGCCTTTTCTTCCTCGAATCGGATCAGTAACCTCAATACCAAACATCTCGGATGTTCGGTTTAGAGGACTTGTACGGTATTTTGATTTTCTTGTTTTTCATGTTTTTTTCTCTTTATTCTTAAAGAAAGATATTTTTTTATTTCCATAGTTTATTAATATATAAAAATATAATAGTCATATCAACCATAAAAAATATGATAAATTCGTTAATACCTTGAAATGTATTACCAGGTATGTCTAGTTAGCAGCTTTCCTTGAAAATAAAATTTGAAATGGAAATTAGGAGAAGGCACACAATGGCTAAACATCTGGTTCATTTCTATTCTTTAATATTGTGAAAAATTAAATATTTTAGTGAAATATATGTACGACATTGAGATTTTACTGAATAATATAGTGCAACTTAAAATATATATATATATATATATATATATATATATATTTACATCGGGATGGTTGTACTACTAGGTCATAATACTCAAGGATGTAATTTATTCCACATTTTTAACTTAGGGTCTTATTATACTCAGGTCAATACAGTATCTGCTTTTATTTCTCTTGTTTTATGTTAGCTTTCTTTTGATATTTTTACTTTGACTTCAAAATTAATTTTCTTCCATTTGACAATAGTTAACTGTATAGATGAAAAAATATTCCTAGGTTACTAAATAAAGAGAATATAACCAATGCAATTACAAAATTGTTTGACTATTGACAACATTTTTTTTTATGTTATTGGTCATAGTAGTTTTCTTTGATTAATTTTACTTGTAATGATTTAAAAAGGAGTGACAATAGTTAATTGTATAGTAATCTAGCAAATTCCTGGATTACTCGGGTGGAGAAAATATAAACCATAAAAGTAAATAAGGACGTCTTTCTTTTCTTTTCTTTTTTCTTTCTTTGACAATCTAAGTAGACTTTAGAATATAAGAACTGCCAGAACTGTGAGGTGACCATGACATATTTGGGGAGGATATTAGAACTGCCTGTATATGGATAGAAAATGAGTTCAATAGAAACAGGTGTAAGATAAGGATGTGTCTTCTCACCAGAACTGTTCAACTTACACAGCAAGGTGATTCTTACAGAACTAGAAGTCCTGCCAGGACTCATTATTGGTGGCCATAATCTTAACATATGCAGGATGACATGCTGGTTGATTATGTAACTATAGTATTGCGATCAATCCGAAAGTTGGGGGTTTGACGTGATAAATAAAGACACAATATTATTTTTCAAATCGTTTTGGAGGAAATGAGTTTAAGATTAAGTTTAGGTTGAAAACTTAATCTTTAAACTCATGAAAGTCTTAGAGCACAGCCTTATAAAATTTATAATTTACTGAAGCTTTTCAACTTGTATATGGACAAGGTGCATGGCAGAAGCATATTATTACTAAATCATTGTGACATCAAATAAGACCTTTTATTTCAAAGGGAAATTATACTGAACAATTTAGCTATATTATGATGTAATATGTTATACAGTACAGTAGTTTTAGCATGATTTTCAATAAACATTGCAAATTTTAAACATTTTGTCTTTTAAGTTGTACCCAGCAGTATTAGGATGCTATATATACTTTTATCTATTTTTTGTTTTTATTAATTACGCTCGAACAAATTTTATCTATAATCTTTTTTTAAATCTTTTACAATTTTTTAAAACAAATTTTACTTATCAAATACAGTAAAAAGAATTGCACATTTTGACTGGTTATTCATAATTAGAATTCTGGTTTGAATATATTTTCTATTCAATGTATCTTTTGCTACATGACTTACGAGGAAGATTTTTTTCCCACAGTAGGTTACCATTTCTTTCTGCAGTAGACTAGTTACCATATTTACCCATAGCTAGGTGGAGAAGAAGAGGATACATACCCTTTCTCAAGGGTATTAGCACATAAATGAATGTAATCTACTGGAATTCGAACTCTGCTCTCCAATTCCTCAATCCGAGCCGCTATCCATTACTCCACCTACACTGTTATCGTTTTTTTGTTTTTATTAATTATGACCTACGAAATGATATAACAAATATTTTTCATTATTACTTATCAAATACAGTAAAAAGAATTGCATATTTTGACTGTGGTTATTCATAATTAGAATTCTGGTTTGAAGATGATTTCCATTCAATGTAGCTAATGCAAAAGATGTTAACTTTATTTGGATTTATTCTTGAAATAGTAACATTTTGATGTCAGTTTGTAAGCAAAAACCTGTGGATATTAAGTATTTGTGTTCATTTTTTTTTTTTTTTTCATATGATCTTTAAAAGTAAATGCTCGGAAATTGGTAAAAGCTGTGAATCTAAATTTTCGTGTCAGCACTTATCAAGCCACAGCTTTCATACCAAGTGCAACATTGATATTCTAAAAAAAAAAAAAAAAGTCAACCTACCCTAATTGTCAGTGTTGATAGCAGACATGGAAAGGAAACTGGAAGAACTCCTTCAGCAGGCAGTAAAGCAATTGAGAAGAAAGGATTGAACATCAATTGCAAAAAGACAGAATGCATTGTTGTTAGGAAAAGGAATAAGCCAACATGCAAATTACAAATTGGAGATACTGAAATTAAACAAATACAACGATTAAAATATGTGGAAAAAGAGAGGACAGAAAGTGTGACACTGAAATCCAAAGACACATTGGGATAGCCAAAGATGCCTTCCAAAAGTTAAGCAATGTATTAAGAAACAGGAAAATCTCTGGGAAGTGTTTTAACAGAGGACAGAACATGTGACACGGAAATCCAAAGACACATTGGGATAGCGAAAGATGCCTTCCAAAAGTTAAGCAATGTATTAGCAGAAAAATTTTGTTAGAAACAAAACAGTACTGAACTGTTATGTAGGTACCGTAGAAGAAAGTTCATCAGAACAATTACCATGATAGTCTTTTTAGAAAAGGCACAGGGAAGCTATGTTACAGGAAGTGGGAAAGTGATCGAAGCTGAGATGCCAGGTCAGGGCCAATAACATTGCAGATTCTTCTTTGTATTTTATCAAGAATCTCTAAATGCATCGCAGAAGCACCGGACCAGATGTGACAGCAATATTCAATGCATGGGTGAATGGTAGATTTATAAATATGTAAGATAGATTCTGGCAAGAAAAATTGTCTAGCATGACACAGTGAAACAACTTTCCTAGCAGCAGACCTATCAATTGATTCAATATAATCTTTCTGCTTCATGTCGGCAGAAAATGTCAGCCCGAGAAAAGTTGTTGCTGTTTTTGCTGGCAAAAAAAAAAAAGCTTTTCTTTTCTGTCTTTCTGTAAAGAATTTATCTTGATTTAAATAAATTGATAAAAATGACATATGGTGTCTTTAATAAGTACATGATTTGCATCCAACATTTAATCATGGGTGACTTAATAGTTAACTGTATAGAATGGAATTGATGAAAAGAGTTTAAACTCTACCTGGAACAGTTTACATTCATTTTGCACTAATGCCTTTCAGAAAAAAAATGAATCCACTCCTCCCCACACCTATGGGTAAATACTAGAGTAATGGTAGCATTAGCCATTTCCTTACAAGGAAACATTCTGTATGAATTTCTGAGATGAGGAGTTAATCACTATTTACATTCAATCTATTGTCCTCATCTTTGTTATTACAAACTGGTTTGATATATACCTGATGAAGACCAAATGGTATGACGACTGAAACGTTGTGATAGCAAAGATGAGAACAATAGACTGAATGTAAACAGTGTAAATAAGGAAACATTTGGCATTCATTGACTAAGCAACCAGTGTTACACAAATTATGCTTTTCTTTACTCTCTTGGCCACTGGCTGGGATCAAAGTGTAATACCTGTTCTCCTCATCTTTAATGGTAATATTAGCTGTTTCCTTTATAATGAAATATTCGGCATTCATTGACAGTAACCAGTGCCACTCGAGTTATGTTTTTTTTTTTTTTTTTTTTTTTTTTTTTTATTACCTGGCTATTGGGCTTCGATCAAAATGTAATATCTGTTCTCATCTCTAATGGTAAAATTAGCCATTTCCTTATAAAGAAACATTTAACATTTATTGATTGAACAGTCAGTGCTGCTGTTGGCTAAAATTTATGAAATCTTTCTATTAATAAAAAAAAAAAACTTTTCAGGAAAATAGGTTTAACAGTTGAAGACCTTTATCTCTGTGTTGTAACCTAGAAAAGGTTACTGAATTAGGAATAACCAAAATGGAGGTTGGAAATCAAATGGTAATATTTATAACATCAGCAAAATACAATACTCGCCAGTGGCGTGAAGTAGGTAAACCACTGCTAGTGGTGGACTACTTAGACAGCATATTACCCCCACTTACGATAGTGTCCAATGTATTTATGCGGACTGGGACATACCCATTAGTGTTCATAGGTACGGTATATAACACTATATGTGAGGCTGTTCATTTTTGGCATTGAGCTAACAATCCATCCCTGTAAAAATGAATTTTGAAGGAAATTGCAGCAACCTACTTTGGTGTTTTTGTCATCCTATATTCTGTAAGAGGTCTACAGGAATCAAAAAACGAAAATCACTATAAAATTATTCTACTTTAGAGGCTTATGTTTTTTGTTTTGTAGAACCACTTCTGTGGATGTGGAACCTGTGTACACGTTCCGAGCCCATGAAGGACCAGTTTTATGTCTAGCAGTGAGTCCCACAGGAGAACAATGCTACAGTGGAGGGGTTGACTCTACTATTCGATGTTGGAAAATACCCATCTCCAGTAATGATCCATATGATTCTTTTGGTAAGTATCGATGTTATATATTGCTAATTATTGTTCTAAGGTATCTTTTGAACTCTGTATGATTTCTATTTGAAAATTGATATTGGATAAAAGAAAATTTTACCTGTCACTTCTTGATGTGTATTGATGTCTAATAGGCTACAAAATAAAATTCATGTTATAATTTTTATCCTCAAAAAAGAATTCTTAAGGCTTAAATTTCTGTTTGAATTTCTGGGATGAGGACTTATCATTATTTACACTATTTACATTCAGACTATTGTCCTCATCTTTGTTGTTGATATCACTGAATTTCTGGGATGAAGAGTTATTATTTACACTATTTACATTCAGACTATTGTCCTCATCTTTGTTGTTATCTCTGAATTTTTGGGATGAGGAGTTATCATTATTTACACTATTTACATTCAGACTATTGTCATCGTTTGATAAATGTATGTAGATAAAGTATATGAAAGCTAAAATGTTGTTAATTTATGAAATTTTGTTTTTTATGTTTAACTTTTGTCTACACTATTTACATTATTCGGACTATTGTCTGAATCTTTGTTGCCATATTTATTACAATGTTTCGGCTGTTGTATGCTCCGGCCTTCTTCAGGTGGTTGGAATGTCGAACTGAACCCTTTATTTGGAGGTAGACTGTCCTAGTTCCACGTGCCATGTCTCATGGATGTCAGTTATCTCCTGTTAGTTTCCTTCTCAAAGTTCTCCACCGCCTTAATCAGGTATTGGACTCACACTCTTTGGGTCCTGTCACTGGATCTAACTAATGCCTTTATCCACTGGGCTATGTGAGGACATCTCTGTATGAATTTCTGGGTATTATAAACCTAATGTCTTCAGCAACCATTTTTTACCAGTGCTCATATTGCAATTTTTGCTATTATCATTGCATGTTTTTTTCCAGAGCTCATATTACAATTGTCGTTATCGCTTTTCTCTAGCACTCCTTATTAGAAAAGTGATAACAACAAAATTTGCAATATGAACAATATGAGCTCTGGCAAAAACATGTATGATAACAGCAAAAATTGCAATATGAGCTCTGGCAAAAAACATGCAATGATAGCAGCAAAAATTGCAATAATACCTCATCTCAGAAATATAGACAGGTATTATTGTTTATTTATTTTTTATGTACTTTGACCCTGATTAAAAAAAACAAAAAACTGACCTATGAAGCCTTGAATAGCAGCCAGTCTTGGAGTAGGGCAATCAATTTTTTCTGTCTATATTTCTCAGACAAGGTATTGTAACTATTTACATTGTTCAGACTATTTTTATTGTCGTATTCACAACATTTCAGCTGTTGTATGCTCCTGCCTTCGTCAGGTGATATATGTTGGAATTTCAAACTGAACCCTTTATTTCATCCACTGGGGTAGATTGATCTAGTTCCATGTGCCATGCCATAAAATAAAGAGTTTGGTTCAAAATTCCAACATCTATTACCTGAAGAAGACAGGAGTGTACAATATCTGAAACATTGTGAATTTGACAATAAAAATGAGGACAATGTAAATAGTGTAAATCAATTTTTTAGTTTATAAGCAACTCATAAACAACTACTCAAATTTACCTAACACTTAAACACATAAAAACAAAAGGAAAATTATAAATTAAAAGGAGTGAATACATCGTTTTATCCTGTGTTTAGGCCTGTCAACAATGTTTGACTCTGGGTGCACTTTAAGTCAAGGGGGGGCTGCAAGTAAGAATTTGCACGCCAAAATGAGTTCACATCATTTTCACATAGGGGTTGGGGCAAATGATTTTCATGCAGTTAAAAATTATACTAATTCTATTTTAAATTGAAATGTCTCTTTTTCCTATTTTAATCTGGTCTGGTGTTCCTGCAATATATTTAGAGATTCTTGATAAAATCCAAAGAATCTGAAATATTATTGGTCCTGATTTGACATACCAGCTCCAGTCCCTTTCCTATTACTGTAACACAGCTTCCCTCTGTCTTTTCTATAACTACTTTCATGGTAATTACTCTGATGAACTTTCCACTATGGTACCTAGACTTTATGAATTTTAGCATAGTTCTACATTGACAGCAAAATCCCACCATTTTTACAATTGAAATGGCTAGAGTTAACTGTAAGTTCAATGCTAACAGAGTCTCTTCTATCACACTTTTCGCTTATGGAGCTCTCTTCTGTCTTCTTGCTTCCAAGTCAACTTTGATCTTTAGAAATTTAAATGTAATGTCAATCAGCATCTTCTGTTGTCTTAATTCTTGTCCTTATATTGTCCTCTCTCCTCGATAGTAGTTTTTCTCATTCTCTAACTCTCAGTAACCCCTTGCATCCTAGTGGCTTTAATTCCTTGCTCAGGGTGAAATGATAAACCCCAAAGGTAAAAAATTTAGGCAAGTTGTGCACTAATTCTTGCCCAATAATTGACCAAAATCCAAAATTGCTTATAAGGCTCTGAATTGAAAACTGGTAAAGGCAACAGGAAACCACTCAACTATCTTTCTCCAAAAGCCAGGAAAATTTACAGATAATAAAGAAGAATTAGCCTATGGATAGAAATTATTGCTTCTATTCTGAAGGCAGGTGATGTTATTTTTTTTTATTTAAAAAAAATATAAAATAAAAAATGTTTTCCTTTTCCTTTGTGCTGATAATGTTTTTATTTTTCTGTGTGTCTTTCAGATTCCAGTGTTCTTCAAGAGACATTAGTTGGCCATACAGATGCTGTGTGGGGTTTATCTATCCACAATTCAAAATCTCAGCTCCTATCATGTTCTGCAGACGGCTCTGTCAGGTTGTGGAGCCCTGGAAGCAAAGACTCTCTTCTCTCTGTATTTAACATGGACGCAGGTAAATCAAATATCAACCAAACTTGTTCAATTATCCCAGGGTTTCACAACCCTGGACGATTTTTCAACTGTTCGGTGAGAAAACAGAAAATGGTGGACGATAAGAAATTTTGGTGGGTGATGTGGGATTTTGAGTATTAAAGATATTTCAACATATGCTACCTGAGAGAAATATTCTAACAAGATATGTAAAGAACCTGTATAGAAAAAAAAATAAAACAGTAAGCTAAATTGGAATAACTGGGTCACATTCCAAGATAAGATATGTAACAGAGAGAGAGAAAGCCCCCCCCCCCCCCAGGTGGGTTTATTAATCAACGGTTCTAAAGGATTGGGACGAAGGTACTAATTAGTTGGGTAGAAGGGATTTCGGAGTAATTCCAGAAATAAGTTTTTCTTTTTACTTGGTTGTTTCTGAGATTGAATTATTAATTAACTAGGTGAATTAATTCCAGAGTAATTAATGGACGGGTTTGTTAAGTAAAGCTTGTGATAAATGGTGAATTGGATTTTGGGTGGTCTGCCGGGCGAAATCCAGCCAGAGCCCTCAGATGAGATAAGTGCTTTTTGCTGGGCTTAAGTGGACGTTGTCTGTGGAAAACCCAGCAGGGAGTCTGAATCTGATTTTAGTACCTCTTGAAAACTGGGTTCCCGCAGAGTTTTGGAGAGCAGGCTGAAACACATGGGGGTCAAGGCGATTTGCATATTAAAATTCGTGGGCGGTGCCCAAAAACTGTTTAGCTCCGCCTCTCTCTATATAAGTGGCCTGCACACTTCAGTTGGGGAGATGAGATCGGAGATGAGATCAGATCGGAGAACTCGTCAGAACGCGAGAGAAGCGGCAGAGAGAGAGAGAGAATGGAAGAGATTGCAGATCAGGGGCCGCAGATCAGAGATCAGAGAACGCGAAGGAAAACATGGCGGAAATGGCTTAGTAGTCTTGCTGATCTGGCCAGTCGGGTGCCGGCGTCAAAAAGTCCAAATCGTACCCAGAGATAGAAATCAAACCCGTGCGAGTCCTGATAACTTCGTCAACAAAGCTGAGAAAAGCCGACTGCTATATCGGAGGGGGCGGATGAAGAACCACGACTTATCTCCCTTAGTACAGCCGAATTACAACTGGCATAATTGTGTCTTTCTCTCTCTGTGACGTTCCGACCCAAACGAGTGAACCTCGTTAAGACAGTTTGTATTCATGCAATTTCTTTGATAGTCACATAAAAACAGTAGCCTTAAAGTGCTCTTTGTACAGGAACCGAAAGTGTTGCTTATTTCTTGCTTCTTTGTGCCCTTGCGGTTACGACATGAACTTTTCTGCACGAATAGTGATTTCTTTCAGCGTGGAGCCCAGCCATTTAATTCGTCCTACCTCCGGATCGTCCTGAAGGATCGAAATACTGCTGTTCGGATCAAAAATACACAATGTGGCGGATAGTGGTGGTTCCTTCAGTTCACCGGAGGAAGACCGGGTGGTTTACATTTCGGCCAGAACCACCGGAGAGACAGGACAGAGCTGAAGCCGGCAGGGCTTCCAAGTCAGAGATATAAATACCTCCACAAACAAGGAATATTTTGATATTTTCTATGGTTTTGAGAAAGGTCATTAATGTTCAAATAGTTCCTCAGACAAAATAACATCCCCCCCCCGATCTAAATCTGATAAGACAAGAACAAAAAAATATTTGAATTTTTATTAGTTACTAAATAGTGTATATTCTTTTTAATTTTATAATTAGGAATAAAAATTGTTTCATTTTTTGTCAACACTTCAGCATTAAGCATCAAAGTAACCTTGACAATAAAACTAAATTAAATATATTATTAATGGTCAAGTTTGCTTTTGTTTGTTCTTTAATATGGTAGTAGCAGCAGCATAATTTATTACCTCCCTTTGGTATTTTTTACTACATCATAAGGCCAGTTTACAAACTAGTAACAAACTTTTGCCAAATAATTTTGGTATGCTTTTGAATATTTTACTATACAGGTGGGTGGTGGAAAATATTTGAAAAAATTTGGGAACCCCTAGCTTGGCCCAACTATGGTTCTTCTTACTGTATTGTGTCAACAGATACAAGAATAACTGATTCTATCATGAAAAATAAGGAAATCATTTTTTGTAGATTCTAGCATTCTTTAGACCAGGCATGGGCAACCTTTGTCAAATGGACTGCATGAGATATTGTTCATCATAAGGTGGGCCGCACAACTAAAAAAAAAAATTCAATGTCATTTTTTGTTGAAGTTACCTCAACTATTTTCATTACAGAAATCCATATGTAAGCATCTTCATTAGAAATGGAGAAAAGTCGTTTAAATTGTTTGTTTTTTGTTTGTTTTTTTCATTAGAAGAAAGAATTTTCTTTCTTTGAAGTATTTTTTTCTCTGAAGAAAAGATTTTTTATTTATATAATTTAAACATTTTTAAAGTCTCGTTCGTTATTATCACTGATGACAGTGGGATTATCATTAACACTTAGAAATCTGTATCTATATTTATTCATTTGATTATACAAAACTATTTTTGAAAGAAAAATTTATTTATCCTCTCAAGAAAATAAGTTATGAACATTTCTTGTTTCTAAAGCAAAAGTTACACATATGATCTTAGTGAAAATAGACAGTGGTTTAAAATGATGAAAGAAAGCGTTACCTTCAACGCAACGTTAAGATTTAGAAAAAAGGTTGTTCTTAATCATTGTTATGGACGTGATTATAGAAGTCAGTGTGAGTGAATAATTGAGAATGAAACAAAAAGCAAATGAAATTTAAATGTCATTTACCTTATGAAATTAGGCGGGCCTTTCAGAGAGCCAATCGGGCTGTAGTTTTTTTGCCCATGGCTGCTTTAAGTCTTTGAACCATGACACTTGTTTTGTTAGAACTGAAAAATATTAATTTTTTTTTTTCTTGTTATTTTACAATGGGGGTCCTGTTCATAATATTTTAACTTTCAAGACGAGGAGAAATCATAATAATGTAGAAGTTCTTATCTAGTGTTTGTTCATTGTTTTTAATAATTTTTATTTACCTTGTTAAGAAATAAAAAGGTTTTTTGTTGTCTTTTTCGTTTCGATTTTTCAACTAGTGTTTTTGTTTTTTTGAAATTATACTCAGTTTAGTGTTGATGGAGTTATGTCCCTTGCTATTGAATTAAGGATCGCTTTGATATCAAGTAATAAATATATAAAATGTATAGTTATTAAGTGTTGCAAAATAATTTCCATTTTTCTATTTTTTTTTTTTTTTTTCATGTAAATTATTTGATTACGAAAGGTGTAGATGTTCATCTCTCTCTACATTAACATAAACATTGGTTTAAAATGGCTGAGAAAAATTAATGCTATCCTTTGAACAGATCTGTTGATTTGTGCAAATACGAGTACCAATGTAGGAAAACTTGTTTAAGGGTATTTTTTAAAAAGGTTAAAAGTGGTTTTGAACAATCTTTATTATAATTTCCTGAAGCTTGTGGTCGTTTATGTGTTATTTAAGATGGCATAAATGAATTGGGAGAGAAGTTGATGAAACCCCAAAAATTAATTGTGGGACTTTGATTCCAGTGTTCTTAATAAGTTTAGTGATATGACTAGCTATACAAAGGCTTAGATGTAGATACACACGCACACACACACGCACACATATATATATGGTGTTTCAAAAGTCATACCATTATTGTCAGAAAGTGTACACTTGTGAAATAGCAACCAAGGAAAATTTGCATGAAATCACCTTCCATAATTTGACCAATAAAATTTCTTGATATAATGTCACATTCAGAAACCTGATTCTATTTGGTAAATAAATATAAAATTTACAAGGTTATCAATGGTAATGTGACTTTTGGAACACCCTCTGTCTCTGTGTGTGTGTGTATATATATATATATATATATATATATATATATATATATTTTTAAAATTGGACATAGTCTGACAATTTATTTAAAGACATTTATATATATTATGTTTAACGTTCTTTTTATAGATACAAGTATTTAAGCAAATGCTCTGTTTTTATAATAAACAGTATTAAATAACATTTACGCTAGAGCAGATATGAATAGAAGAGATTCATGGAAGATTTAAGTTTAAAGATAGTAAAATTGACCTTGCTAAGCAGACGCTGCTCTGTGGCCGAAAGGTTAAGGCACATCGCGCAAAATGATGGTTCCGTATAGGATACAGGTTCGATTCCTGTCGGAGAGCGAAAATTTTCTATGAAAATTTCTCGGACATTCAGGCCGGTAAATGTTATTTAATACTGTTTATTATAAAAACAGAGCATTTGCTTAAATACTTGTATCTATAAAAAGAACATTAAACATAATATATATATATAAATGTCTTTAAATAAATTGTCGGACTATGTCCAATTTTAAAAATATAAATATATATATATATATATATATATATATATATATATATATAGTAAAGGTAAAAAACAAATCCATTGGTATATAATCCAAGTCGATCCGAGTAATATAAAATATTAAAACTGATCCACAGAAAGATCTCAGTGTATTAATACAGAGTCATATAATTAATAAACAATAAAATCCAAAATTGCCTCATCTGCCTATTTCGGCAGACGAAGATATGTCGTCTGTCTTATCAACCTCGGTCTGGACTGAGTTTGCGTCGATATAGTTAGGTGGGACAGGAAGCAGAATTTAACTGTGAAAGCTAAAAAAAAAAAAAAACAACTTGTTGAAAAACTAATACAGAATTTATCCATTTCAATGTTTCAGTCAGCAGAAAGACATGAGACAGGTCAGGGGAGGGTGGAAGGTATTTGTCTTAAAGGGAAGAAGCTTTATAGAATTAAACCCAAATATTAACATTGACATTAATTTGGGGTTATATGAAGAATGAAATTTTAATTTAAAATTAAGAGGAATAAAAAGGAGTCTAAAAATGAATTTAAAATATATAGATAAAAGGATGAAAGAGAGTTGGGGGGGAGATATTAAAGTAGGGGAAAGTTTTTAAATTATAATTAATATAGTGTAAAGAAGTTATAGGGGAAATTAAATATAGAAATTAGAATTAGTTATACTGTCAACATTTGAAGAGTTCGAGGGGAGTGAATATTATGGAAATAGGGTAGCTAATTAAGTTAAACGTATGTTATGGAAATTTGAATTTGTTTTTATGGCAACATTTTTAACACTAATTCATTCCTCTGATTCAATAGTTGCCTTTGATTATTGTTATTTATTCTAATTTTTTTCTTCTAAACATAAGTCACACCTATCTCTAAAACTATTAGGAGTACGTGCGTAATCTATAATCTTCCAAACTATATGTGGGCTCGAAACTCATTCTTTCAATTCCCCCAAATTTTTTTTGAAAGATCTATCTGGTGCTTTAGTTTAGGGTTAGTAAATGAGTGCCTATTGGTATAAAATCTGTTCCCATATTATAAAAACACAGAAATAAATACTTTCATAAAAAAAACACCCAATTTTTTTTCAGTTATTTTATCCACACATATATATATATATATATATATATATATTCCTCCACCCCAAGAGGATATAATCAAGATAGAGTTCAGTGTCCAGGACAGAGCAAGAATACAATATAAAACACTAATATTCCATTGTTATAATTTTTTACATTGGAATCGTAATTACGATCCAATGCATCCGACCTACAAATTACACACACACACACACACACACACACACACACACACACACACACACACACACACACACACACTAAATAATATGAGTTACTGCTAAAATTGTTCCCATAAAAAGGGAGCTAACTCTTTCAAATTTATTTTTCCTCCTTGGAGGGGGATTTTCAACACTTTTTTTAAAAAATGTTTTTTTATTGAAGCTTTTTTTTTCTCTTTTGTTTTGTTAACCAAGTGAAATGTATAATTCAAAACCCTTTTTTTTTTTTTTAAATTATTCGGTGAAAAAAAGTGTTAAAGAATGGATAATTAAACACACAAGAATGCTAGGACAAGTTTAAAAAACTGAAATTTAATTTTTATTTTCAATTTTTTGATAATTTTAAAAAAATTTATTTTGTATAAAGGATTTTTTTAAACTTAAATTTGTTTTTGTCTTGAATAAACACTGTCCAAATTTATGACTACCACTGAGAATATTCCATATATTTTTGCTCTTTTAAATAATTTCTATTTTTTTTGTTTTTCCAGAAGATGGTGTCCCTACATCTGTTGATTTTGTATGTTGTGATCCAAGTCAAATGGTGGCCTCGTATACTTCATCTCATACTTACATTTTTGATATAGAGACAGGAAAACAAGTCTTGAAACTTGACACCAAGCAGAATTCAGGTAAACGCTGGAAAAACACTTAAAATATTTATGAATTAATGACACAAACTATTAAGCTTACAAAAAGGAAAAACCCAATCAGCTTACAAATAAAACAAAAAAAAAAATAGCTTCTTATTAGTAGCTTAGTCAAAAAAGAATCTGGTAATAAACTCCTTTTGTTGTTGGTATCATGACTTTTAGATGTGTGGCTAGTATAATATTCTCCATGCAGAAAGTCAGATGTTGGTAAGATGTTCAAATTCTAACCTAGTCTTTTATATATATATTTTTTTTCATATTAATGCTCTTAGAAAAGGCATGAATCCACTTCTTCTCCCTCCAGCGATGAGTTAAATAGTGGAGTAGACTAGATCCTTTAGTTTTGTGAGACAATCATTCTAAGAGGAGGACTACTCTGAATTCTAAACCACAGAGAAGGCAACAGGAAACCACTCCACTATCATGTCCAAGAAGTTATGGCAATTCAGATAATAAAGGAAAGGAAGTTGTGGTGAGCCATAATTACCTGTGTCCTGAAAGAATGATATTAAAAAAAATAATTGTTTTTCCAAAATATAAGCTTTAATTAAGCGTTTCATGATTTAATGTTTAATCAATGTTTTGTGAAAATATGTATGGACTTGTTTCTGGCATGTTATCTAAAACTTTTTCAGATCCTCCTATGAATTTTTAAAGCTCAGGTTGTGTTACATTTCTTAATACGTCTGTCAATTGGTGCACTTATGTACCCTGAAAAACACTCAGGTGCACCCCAAGTTAACACAAAAGTAATTTAGAAATTATTTATATATTTAAAATATCTTTATTTTTTAAAAGCTAAAGACACCAAGAACATTGCTCCCATTCATTTGTCACTTGGTATTTTAAACTGAATAATAAATTCCTTAATCTTTAAGCAGTTGAATAACCCTTTTTCGAGGGATTTAAATCCGTCATTATTGGCCTCTCTAAAAACAAATAGCAGATTCTTCATTAAACCCTTTAAATGAAAACTGTACTGCTATAGTCTTTGGGAATGCCAAGGTAAAATTTTATATCAAATTTCATGACTAATTTTTCCTTATTAATATTTAACCCATTAGCATTCACCCTGCCCTGTAAATATCGGCTCTCAATGTTCTGCCTGCCGTTACCTGCCTCATGAATACCCTGCCATAATACATGATGACATCATCACAAATGACATAAGAAGTCACACAAACAGTGACACTTTGTTCACAAACAGAAAACTTTTGAAAGCAAATATTTATGGGTTGGGTTTGAGCTTTTGAATGTTAAAGGGTTAAATGAAAACAGTATCACTAACCTTCTTTGGGAATTCAAAGCCAAAATTTCACATTTTCAAATTTTATGACTAATTTTTCCTTATTAATGTTTAAAGTGAATGTCAAGAGTTTATTTTACAAGTATGTCCTGTAGTAAGAAAAAGATAAAGGTTGAGAAACACTGTCTTAAGGCTTTATCCTCCATTGAGCTTATTTAATTTCTTGTTATTTTATTTCAGATCCTAGCTTAAATAATCAAATCAACAGGGTCATAAACCATCCGACATTGCCAATTACAATCACAGCCCATGAGGACCGGCACATTAGGTTTTTTGATAACCACACGGGTTTGTTTCACTTTCTTTTTTTTCATTTTAGAATGCTTGTTGATGCACCCTTTTATAGAGAGGTTTTTTTTTTTTTTTTTTTTTTTTACGAAAGGAAAACTGTGAATCTACCTTTTTTAAATAAGATTTTACCTTGCTCAAATTGACAACAAGTCATGAAGACAAGCAGTAATAACTCCTATTCAATGGAGAGCCTGAAACAATTTTGTTGAATTTTGCCCTATTTTGATTGCACCCACCTTGGTTTTTCTTCATAGCATTTAAAACTTCTGTTTGCAAAAAGAAAAGTCACTAAAATACTTTAAACCAAGTTTTCTTTTCATTTGACTCCAGGCAAGATGATATAGCCACTAAGATGCCAGGGTTTATGGAGGATGAAATACAATAGTGAAGGAAACTGAGAAAATGTTACTGAGGAGAAATAAAACAGACAGGATTCAAAGAGACTGGAGATGACAATTGATATTGCATTTAAAGTTTTATAGATTGTAGTTAGCAAAGTTTCACCAGAGAGAAGAAACTTAATTACATTTAGCAATTTGAACATTAAAATGAGACCTAGCTACCAATCCAGTACTGCACTTAAATTCATGAAGTCTAGGTATGAAAGAAGAATACTTATCAGGACAATTGCCATGAAAATATTTGTAGAAAATGTACAAAGATGCTATTTTTATGGTAGTGGGAAAAGTGATTGAAACTGGCATGACAGGTTGGGACTGATAATATTACAGATTCTTCTTTGTCTTTTGTCCAGAATCTCTAAATACATAACAGAATTACCAGATCAGATGTGGCAACAATATTCAATATATAGATTAATGGTTGACTTGTAAAGTTGCAATCTTCCTAAAGAAATGAACTCCTGAAACTCTCTCTTTTTAGAACATAACCCTACACCTTGTGAAGAAAAACGGCATGCCAAACCCTGTCAAATACCTTTGAGATCCAAAGTAACAGCCAAGCTTCACCCTTCACATCTAAAACTTGACAAACTCTTTCAGCAATAACTTTCTTTTGTTTTTTTTTTTTCTAAATTAATGTTCACCTTGTACAAGGCCTGGGTACCACTTGAGGTAGAGGAGTTGTTTATGTGGATAGGAGGGGAAGATAACAGTTAACACTAGACTTGAACAGGTTAAGATTGTAATGATCAGGAAAATACCCTCTTGGGGATCTGTTCCACAAAGCAGCAGTTTGTGAGAAGCTGTTTTGAGTGGAACTTACTTCACACCGGTGGAATGTGGGTGATTTGCTACAATGTAAGTGGCATGGCATGTCCTAGTCATGAAGATTAGACCTGGTAGAACCAAGAAATGTAGTTCATCTGAGCACTTTCCATGGAAATAGAGATAAGGCAGTGAGAGGATCGCGACATCCCATCTGTGAGAGAGAGAGGTTGGAGGGTGACTATTAACATATCAGCAGTTGACCAAAAGAAGCAAGACCTAATTTTGTTTGTTAAAAGATCTTGTGAGGTGAGATGTTTAACCAATTTGGAGTTGATTAAAGCCACTATTACTTTACCAAAAAAGGCTAATAGATTTATAGTGGGATTAGATGGTTTATTTCATAATAAATTGCACTTAAAAGCTATTTCTATATATATAGCATCACACCGATGATGAATAAGATCTTCCCTGTTTAATCTTTCAGTCTCAAAGGCTTCTGCCACTTTTTACTTTTAATTTTTACTTCTCTCAAAAAATATTTGAGAAGTAAAAATAAATTTGTATATAATTAAAATTACTTCTGGAATTTAAATTTATCAAATACAGTAAATATATTGCTCGGTCTGTGAAAGTCATTTTGTTAAATGATTTTAACTTTATTGCTAATTGTTAATTTCTTTCTTTCAGGCAAAATGGTTCATTCGATGGTTGCACATTTAGATGCAGTAACTAGCTTAGCTGTTGATCCTAATGGACTTTATCTTTTATCAGGAAGTAAGTATTTTTGTCCATGAAACAAGAATAGATGATTGGTGGTGATAAGTATTAATGTATTGTGTTAGGGACTAATCAATATTATTTAATTTTCTAGTATATCAATAAAGATTGGTAACAAAGTTGTTAGAAATATCCCAAACTGAGGTGGGCTGACAAGTAATAAAGAATGAGATTTCTGGAAATTGATGAATAGGGCTAAATTATATATAATAGCTTGCCACTCATATTCGAGGATACCTGTCTACCAGGGTAGCTAGCCAATCCCTATTGCAGACACTTGCTCAGGCACATTTGTGTTTCCTCAACACCCACAGTGCCCACCTGTGGTTTGTACTACAACTATGCTGAACAGACCTTAGTTAGTTTCTGGGAGAGAGAGCGTGTTATCTAGTGTGATCAACAATTTGAATAAGGTCAGCACGCTCAAGCCCTCAGCCATGATGACTTGTGGCTTTGTGCTTGAACAGCTATCGATGGCCCATAAGAGTTCCATCTACCCAATTTCACTCACAAGGCTTGGGTCAACCTGTATCTTTTTCAGACACTTTTCAAATGTGCTGCACGCTGGGATCGACCTCAGTCCTGTCCAATAACATCAGGAAGTTGCCTTCCCGACAAATCGACCATGGTGAGATTCAAACCTGGGTCTCATGGTCAGAAAGTGAACATTCTAACCACTCGGCCACACGCTCATATATATATATATATATATATATATATATAAAAATGACATTTTTAAAAATGTTCATGAAAATATGCTTAAAAAAAGAAAACAAAGAACTATGCATTTATTTGGCTTGAAATCGAAGACAAAAAAGTGTTGCATGTGTGTGTTTAAAATAATGAAATTTTATATTTTTTCCAAGCTAGCATTGCTCATGACTAAATTAAAAAAAATTGTTTAACATTTTGTTCTCTGCCTTAAGTGTCAAAGTTTTGAGAGAAATCCTTCAGAATGGGTAGAAAATAAATGAAAGAATTGTTTTTATCCATAAAATATATATATATATATATATATATATATATATATATAGCGTATATTTTTTGCCTCGTGTTTTCATTGAGACCTGTTTCATTGAATAATTTAGACAAGCGTTGTCTACTTATTTTCAATTGGATCCCTTCATATTCAAAGACAAGTTTTTAGTGTCATTATTAAGGGAAGAGAGAAAATTACTCTGTTGATACATATTCATTTATTCTGAGTACTTTTGATATTAGCACAATGTCATTATCAGTGTGTTGCTTTTTTCTAAGACAAATATTGTAGTGTTCATTATTTTTCTAAGACAAAATTGTTCATGTGAAAGTTAAAATTTTTTTACAAGTGAAATGAAAAACACTGAGGTTATGTAATGTATGATTTAGCTTGATGTAAAGTATAGGGGAGGTAACTAAGTTATTAGGATCTAAGTGTTTTTTTAAAAAAGTATTAAAAATTATTAGTACAAACTTAGATATTTTAAACTATCAACTGTAAACATTTTAAGACATTTGTGCAGTATTCATATTGCATCCAGTTTTTAGGTTTCCCCATTCTTGGCAGATCTTCTCTTATAATGTGGGATATTTAGTAACAAAGTTGACGGAAAGAAAAAGCAAAAGAATGTAAATTAAATTTTCTAGATTATATACCCTAAACATATTTTTAAAAAAAAAGAATTTTTTTAAAATAAAAATTCTTTCTAAACTCAAAATTCCCAGTGTCTTTTGTTTCTACACATGTGTGTGCACAAATAAGATGTTGAGAATTCACCTTAATAAATTTTGTCTTTTTATGTCTTCTAAACCTTGTTCTAACAATCCATTTACTCAAGTTTGCAAGGTAAGTTGTGTGTCATTTCCCTCTGTCC
Organism: Acanthosepion esculentum; assembly: GCA_964036315.1. NCBI lineage: Eukaryota > Metazoa > Mollusca > Cephalopoda > Sepiida > Sepiidae > Acanthosepion > Acanthosepion esculentum. The sequence goes on along the minus strand of OZ038517.1, from coordinate 37,952,083 downwards.
ATTTTGCCTTCAATCTGCTGTGTTAGTGTCATTTTCCAAGCCCTCTTTCCTCATTATATGCCCTAGAAATTGCAACACTCTCCTCGATTAGAGGTTTTAAAAAAAGAAATTTGTTGTTGTTAATTATAGGGTTCTTTAAAAAAAAAAAAACAAAAAAAACCGAACAAATAAATTGTAATAAAAAAAATAAAAAAACTGTAACCCTTCACTTAAGCAGCACAAAATAATATGTCCAGTTGCATTTCCGCCATGTCATGTGATAGCTTGACCATACTGCTATTCAATCCCTGGGCTGAGCAGTGTGTACTTGAACTCAGTGGAAATGGGAAGAACAATAACTTATAATACAAAATAACAACTAGACGAGATATCCCTAGACAGGGTTAGTGGAACAAGAGTAATCTACTCCTGTAGATTAAATAAAGGGTTCCGTTTGCAATTCCTTGTAGATTCTGTATTGCCAGAGGGTTCAATGGTTGAAACATTGTGATATCAACAATGAAGATAATGATAATCCTTCACTTAAATGGTGTCAAATAATTTTTGTTTTATTTACTGGCCTTTTGATTTTTTTTTTGATTTTTTCTTTTTTTCATTTCATTTCTGCCATTTTGCATGGTAGACAAAATGCTCCACAGTCAATCATTGATCCCAATGAATTATTATCATAAGATATTTTGCAAGAAGATTGATGCTTATTGGGGCTTGGCAGTCATCTTAGGGAGTCTGTTAGCACAAAAACAATTCATTCAAAACTGCCTACATTGCAACCAGTGCCACTGGACATTTGGGTTAAATGCTGCCATATAAGTCGATAAGAAATCCTTTTTTTTTTTTTCCTTTTTTTTTTTTTTTTTTTAAGGCTTGAAAACTCTACTTGTATGCAGCAGCTTATGATAGTTTTAATTGTTTTTATTTGTTAATGCCCATCATCCCCATTTCTGGAACAGTAAATGGGTCAAGCAAAACTTCTGAATTGTTCTTTTCTGGGTTTGGCCACACAGAATAGAAAATGAAATTATAGATTTGGGGGCGGGGGTGTTCCTACTGTACTCTTTAAGCTTTTTGATGTTTATATTTAAAATATATATTTTTCTTTTCTGGATACTAACGGCTCGATATTTCTTTCCCCCTTTCAGGTCATGACCGTTCAATTAGACTGTGGAATTTAGACAGTAAAACTTGTGTTCAGGAAATCACTTCTCATCGCAAGAAATTTGATGAGTCTATACATGATGTAGCCTTTCACGCCTCCAAGCCATACATTGCCAGTGCCGGTGCTGATGCTGTGGCCAAAGTCTTTGTATGAAATTCAGTGGGATTGACCCTCAACACAGACACTCATAGAAGAGAGATGACATACTTCTCTCTTTCTCTCCACTCTCCATGCTGTCACTCTTGCTCCGTCTGTTTCTCTCTCTGCCTATCATTTTGTCCCTTTTCCCGTCTCTCTCTCTCTCTTTCATCCCCATACATGGCTTACCAATCTGTTTACCTATACACAAAAACACTTTTTTTTTTTTTTTTACTTCCCTGCATAATTTCTTACCCTCTCTCTCAAACACACACACTAAAGTTGTTTTTCTTCCCTGCCCAATTGATTGCTTCCTACCCTCTCTCTCACACATACACACAAACACAAACTTTACAGACCCCTTTTAATTTCTGAATGAATAAAAGAGAGAAAGAACAACAAGACGACGAAGAAATCGAAATAAACTCTTTCTTATCTAATGTTGAAGTTCTATTCTGTGGCCACTGCTACGTCTTGTCTGTCTTATGATAATAATATTAATAATAATAATAATAATAATAAAATACACCATGTTGTGTTTGGGATAAAAAAAAAAAACTGGAAAAATATGAAAAAAAATGTGGAAATAAGAAAAAAATATAGGCTAACGGATACACAAAATATACAGCCAAGACTGATATTACTGACTTGCTACTAATTTGTCGTCTTTCTTTTCTTTTTTTTTCTTGTTGATGTCTCTCTAAGCTTTTAAGAACACACACACACAGACAAACAAATCTATAAAAAAAAAAATAAAAACATATATATATACACACACACACACACACAAATACATGTAAGTTTATGTATCCATACACACCTTTGTTGATTTTAATGAATAAGAAGTAATGCATAGAACAACGTGCACGCATCACTTTATAGGTACACATGCAAATTCAGATGTGTACATATATAATGCAAGGATATATATATATATATATATATATATATATAAAATGCATGCAGACACATCATATGTACACTGCAAAAAAAAAAATACAGTATTGCGACACAGCACAAATAATAAAAAAGAAACTATATATTTGATAAACGAACAATGCAAGAAAAGTCAAATCTCACGTATGTATAACTACGTACAACATTTGAATAAATAGGCATTCACTCTCACATACCCGCACTCATGGATGCATGTGCATAAAACAGGTAAATGGAAAGCGGGGGGGGTAGGGGGGGAAGAAAGCGCTTTTTCCCCCCCACCTCTATTCCCAAAATTAAACATTAAAATGAAAAGAAAGAAAGGCTAAGCTTGGTGGGTGGTTGGGGGGGTGAAAAACAATTAACTCGATAGAGAACTCTAAAAAAAAAAAAAAAGAAAAAAAGAATCCAATTGAAGAAAAAAAAAACTTTTTTTTGTTTTTTTCTTTTCTTTTCTTTTTTTTTTTCTTTTTTTTTTTGTTTTGAAGATTGTAAAATACATTTAAAGAAATAAACAAAGAATAAAAATATCCTGGGAAAAAAAAACGAAAACCTGAATTTGAATGAATTTTTATCCAGGGAGCTAAAAAGGTATTGAAAAAAAACGATCACAAGAAATATTGGGTTGGGGGTAATAAAAATGAAACTGGTCAAATAAATAAAAAAAAAAAAAATTAAACTGACTTTTGTGGAAATTAGCTTTTATTGTGATTGGTTGGTATGGAATATTTCAGTTTATTTAATGAAGAGTGGGAGAAGACAATAGGATAAGTATTGAAAAGGTTCTTTTTGAAAGATCTTAAAAAAAATATTGTATATTTTTTCTTTGCATAACTTCTTTTTATAGAGGAATTCATGTTTTCTTGGGGGGTTGTGTATTTTCTTATTCAAGGCTTTTGGAACAGATAGCAAGGCTTGAAAAAGGTTTTGACCGTTAAATTTGTTTTCACTTAGGTCTTTTGGCTTTATGTAACGAGTGGGGATGCTGAAAAAGTTCTCAGTCTGAACCGCTACTCAAAATCTGACTAAATCGCCAAATATCAGAATTGCAGGAGATGCCAAGGACTTTTATTACTCCCTAGATTTGTAAGATTAAATAAGGAACAAGTAAGAGAACCTTTTTTTAAATTTGATGTGTTTGAATAATTATTTAGCGTCGTCAGAAATTTTATCAGTGGAATAAAAAAAAAGGTACAAAACATTTATAAAGGTTGTCCTACTTGTTCCTTATTTAATCATATATAAAAAGTGGACATTGAAATCAACTCTCAGCAGCAACAGTTTGTTTCATGCTTAAATGTAATTGTCAGACCATGTGTGATGTGTTTTTGCTTGATTATATATACTGGTCAGTGATGCATTATGGGTAGGCCTATTGTATTATTTTAACATAGGTACCTCCACAAAATCGCTAAAAAAATGGCATAGCATGATGAAAAAGACGCCAAACTTGACTAAAACAAAATTTTATCGTCTAAATGCTTATGTTATGAAGAGTAAAGAACAAAGTTTTTTTTCATTATTTTAAAATTTTTTCCTTTTTAGAACATTCTAAATTTTGATTAAAAAAAACATTGTTTATCTTTGTATCACTGGCACTAGTAAAATAACATATACAATTTTTAGCATGTTTTTTTTTTTTTGTATGACACCCATTATTTTGGGAAATTTTGCAAAAATAAAAATAATTGTCAGATGTTAATGAAACTTTCAGAAAGTATTCACAGATGATTGAAATTATTATAAATATGGTTTTTTTTTTATTAAAGTCATGGCAGAAATATTTTTTTTTATATTTATTCCCCCCCCCCCAACTAATTTTATGAAAACTGTAGAAATTCGCTCGCGTCGGGTTTAGTGATTACAATAGTTAAAAGCGCAAGGCTCTGAAGAATGCAAATCATGTTTTTGTTTTGTTTTTTTTTTTAATTGGACCACCCGTACCTGAAAATCAGCTCTGAATTGTAACATACGAAACTCAATAAAACAAATATATTATTTAATTTCAAATGCTTTTATTTGCTTTTAGTTGTTTTTATGAATATGGACAATATTTTCTGAAAGCAAATAATTTTTTCGATGAAAAATGAATTTTTAATACAGTTATTTGTTATTTATTTAATTATAATAGATTTTTACATTTAAGTTGTTAAAATATTGTAAAATTAGTTAAAAGCCACGTCAGGTTTCCTAAGTGTCCTTATGAGTTAGATCTCTTTTAGCGCTTTGTAAATTGTATCGTTTTGACTAATCAGAAGACAGGAAGTAATTAAGAATGTAATTTTGTGTTTATAATCGGGCTCTAATTATAAAGTACGGAAGACCAACCAGAATACAATTAAGTTGCATTATTTGAGTTAAGCATTGTTCTCCGCTGTTAAGGCTTTTAATTTTGCGAAACACGTGTGGAGAAGTTAATTTGATTTTTCAATTTCAACTGAGAAGGGTACCTACAAGTATCAGTATCATCTTATGAAATTTATATGATCTTATTTTTATATTAATCTCAGTTATGGCATTTTTTCCATAAATGAAATATCAAAATTAATTAAATGAATGGAAATACAGATAACACAGTAAAATGTAGTAAATGTACATAAAATTATAGTATTTTATGTACACTTCTGATAAAATTTCATGAGAAAGGTACCTATAAATTAATTAGATACCTTTCTTATGAAATTTAATCTCATTCGTAACAGTCTGGTTTTAATTTCTTTATAATATATTTTCCATAAAGCATCATAAACGTAAAGGTGGAAGCTAAGTACGAAAAAAACAAAAAAATTAGAGCGCTGAAAGGTTTCCTTAAAAATAACGAGGTAAATAATTTGTTCACTTAAATGTAAAATATTTCACTTTTCTCCTTCCGTAGAACAAATTATCCTCACAGAATCCGTCAATAGGTCATTCAACACCTGTCAAGTGACGCGAAAGTTTATGACCGACTTTGTTTTATTTTCAAATTACATCTTTTCGGTGCAAAAGCTAAGTTAAACTTGGTTCAAAAAATTTTAAATAAACATAATTTCTGATTTTCTTAAAATAAGTTTTGAAAAAATGATAATTGATATTTAAAAGAATTTCAAACTGAGATTTTCATTGATTCTATAAAATGGAAAAAAATGGTCAATTTTGCTGACTCAAAAAAACAAAATTTTGGGACGTGTTAGGAACGATTGTAAAATAATACCACAAAAATACTTTGATCTTTCCTCGTAATAATAACAAACATTTAGACGATAAAATTTTGTTTTCGTCAAGTTTGGTGTCTTTTTCATCATGCTATGCTCTTTTTGTTTACATTTCGTGGAGGTACCTATTTTAACAGTTATTTGGGTGGGCAGTAATAGTTATGTTTCAAGTTATTTTAGAGCCTATTGAGTGGATATGATTCTGGATCCTGGTGCCGTATTTGTGGTTATTTTATAGCGTTGATTGTTAATGTTTTTACTATTTGTTATTGATCATTCTGTTGTTGGTTGTTATGTTTACTTGTGTTTATGTCTTCATTTGTAGTTTGTTAATGTTTATTATTTACTTAATTCATTTCCGCATTTATAGGTTTTGATCAATTTATTTTACTTATTTTATAAGACATCACTAACCAGTATATACTGTATATCCTCGTGTATTATGTGACTTTTGAAAACCTAATTTTAAGGGGGTTGCATCATACACAAAATATAAATTACCATATGTACTGCTGGCCCTGGCTATGCTGTTGACCAAACTATATCCATTTACTGTAGTCAAATTAGGTCTTCAAAGGTCACATGATACATTTGTGTGTGTGTGTGTGTGTGTGTGTGTGTGTGTGTGTGTGTGTGTGTGTGTGTGTGTGTCTCTCTCTCTCTCTCTCTCTCTCTCTCTCTCTCTCTATCTATATATATATATATATATATATATATATATATAATCGGCAAAAGTTTCATGGCATCGGGATTAATGGATAAATCAAAGAGGTCCTGTTGAGTGGCCACCGAGGTCACCTTGGATTTTTTTTTTTTTCTGTGAGGCCATTTGAAATTAGTTGTTTTTCAGACACACCCAAGAAATATTGAGGAACTTGAAGAAAGAATTAAATATGAATGCCGTAAAATGGCAGAGGAATCACTCCGACATGTTAATGAATCGTGCAGGCACAGAATTCAAAATGTCTTGAGCAAGGACATTTTTGAACAGCACATATAACAAATAACTCGTAAACAAAATTTTCATGGGTAATTATACTTTAAATAAATTATTTTGTGCATATATATATATATATCGATAATATTAGTGGTAAATATACACATACATATGCAATCATATATCTAATATATATATATATATATATATATATATGTGTGTACGTGCATCATATTTTCATTCAAACAGATTTCATTGAATAATATAGACATATTGTGTCTACTTATTTTCATACTGATCTTTTCCAGTTGTTTAAGATAAAATTTATCAAGGAAGGCACCGTAGTTGTTTTTTTTTGGGGGGGGGGTGTTAACCTAAGTACTTTTGACCATTTCTAAGATCTTTAGGGGTAAATTACAAAGACAAACCTATTGTAACTGCTATGAAATCTGCATTCCGTTGTGATAGTGTTTTTTTTTTTTTTTTTTTTTTAAATGAACGTTCACTGTCATGGTTATTTTAGAATTTTAAATTTATCTTTTGTAGTTATGGAGTTTTTTTTTGTTTTTTTTTTTTTGCAAAACAAGGGCTTCAATATAAGGGAACTGATGGGAAATTGGTAGAAATGTAAAATGGCATTATATGCACTTTAATATGTTGTTGCTATATTTTTTGCAGCTCCCTTATAATGAAATGCTTGTTTTGCAAACAATTCCGTATAACAGGTAAATTTAAAATTCTAAAATAACTATAACAATGCATATTTGCATGTGTTTTTAGAAAATCATTATCTCAGTGGAATGCACATTTTATCACACTTACAATATGTTGCCTTTGTAATTTACCCCTGATGATGATCTTAATAAAAGTCAAGAAACTGATTAGACAATTGGAAAAGATCAGTAAAAAATAATAATAATAATAATAATAATAAGTAGACACAATATGTCTATATTATTCAATGAAATATATCAAGTATGGATAAGAGTCCAAAATGAACAAGTAGGAAACAGATCTCAATCTAACATGTTTCACTTTATTAAAGCTTCAAGATAGAAATGCTTTTTATCATTTCTAATCTTGATCTCTGATTAGCTTTAATAAAGTGAAACATGCTAGATTGAGATCTGTTTCCTACTTGTTCTTTATCCTATCATAAATATATATACACAGCAATCTTTCATTCATGTACATTTCATTGAATACAACAGACAAGGTGCTTTGATGTAGTTTTTTTATACAATTTCTCATGATCTAAACATTTTTTTTTTTCTTTTCACATGATAAATTATATAAAAACTGTCCAGTTGTTAATGCACACAATATCTTGACCATGTTTTGAAAATGAAAACATTATATAAATACATACATAAAACAATTGATTTCTTGTTAACAGTTAATATTTATTTCAACCCTGAAAAAGGCTAAATGTATAGCTGAAAGTGCTCGGGTAAAAAGAACAATTGGACAGTTTTTATATAATTATCATCCGAAAAGGAAAAAAAAAAAAAAAAAAAAAATATTAGATCACATAAGAAATTGTATAAAAAAAACTAAATCAAAGTACCTTGTCTGTCATATTGAATGAAATATATATATATATATATATATATATATATAATTTATTTCTGCATTTAGGCAACGAATTCTTTCAGGCATGTCTGATTGAATAAATTACAGACATTATGTCTGCTAATTTTTAACAAAATCCCTTCATACCCATGAATAACCTTCCGTGTATTGATGTTAAAGGATGAGAGAAATGTTCTGTAGCCTTTTAAATTTCTTTTATTTTCATTTTCCAAGTACTTTCGATCTTCTTCCAAGATCGTCTTCAGTGGGTAATGGTAATGAATAACAATGCACAACTTTGTATAAATACTTATATTAATGAACAGCATATAGTTTTGTACTACTTGCACCTCCTGAAGATGATCTTGGGAAATGAAAACAAAATAAATTTAAACAGCTATAACACATTTCTCATCCTTTAACATCAATACATGGAAGATTATTCATGAGTATGAACAGATTTTGTTATAATGTCTGTAATTTGTTCAATCAGGCACACACTATATATATAATTTCAGAAGGCAAGTGTTGCATTTGGAAAATTGCAAAGTAGTTTGATCAGATAACATTGTTACCATCAAGACTAAAGTAAGTGCGTAGATGGTGGCATGTCTTAATGCACCTGCTGCAGTCTGTTGCAACATGGACAACATATAGGAGGCATATAAAATGGCTTAAGCAATTCTACCAAAAATACCAGAGACATATCCTTAACATCAAATGAGTCTTTGATTCCACACCCTGAATAAAACAGCATTGAAACAATAAGCCTTCAATCAGATGCGATGAGCATGGCATGTTGCGAAAACAGGGTGGGGGTGTAATGGGATTCCCAAACGACTTTCCTATGGGGAACTGAAGATGAAACGTCCACAACAAAAGGAAGAAACGGCTGGATGTCTGTGTTACCTTTTTATTTCCAGATGTACATTTCAGGAAACGGTAACTTGTAGAACTTAACAAAACTCACAGCTTATAAAAACACCAGGAATAGAGGAGTCCATTTCACTATACAATCTAAAATTTACTGTATTGTTTGTAGATTCTGTTGATGAGCAAACTACTCATAAAACTGACTATTTGTCTTTTATAATGTGGAATTACTATTAAGTTCTGTTAACCTTTTGTGGAATTCTTCTCTTGGAACAATATTTCAAAAAGTCTGTTACTATAACTTCTCTTTTTTTAAATTTTTTTTTATTTCTTTGAAACATAAACATTAACTATTTTTTTTGTTTGTGCCTTTGTAACATTACTTGTGTCTGGTTGGTTTTATGGCATATCAACCTCAGTGGGTCATTTAATGGCAACAAAATTTTTGAAATAGATTCATAGCAATATTTTGGTAAAAAAAGTTGTGTATGTATACATATAGTTTTGAACCATTTTTCAATTACTCATTTTTGAGTACAATCCAACTTTACAATCTTGGTTTTATTTTCGTAAAAAATTTTTTTTTTTTTTAAATACACACTTGGTAATATTTTGTTCACACTAGATCAAAATCTATACACTAACTATATATTACAAAGTATTTCTGGTATTAGAACCTATTTTTACACAAGTTTGGGTGTTAACTATTTGCCCATAGCTGGGACCCTAACAGGTGCTACCACCTCGAGTCAGAGTGGACCTGGGAACACCAGCAATTAAGAGGTGGTTACGCACTCCTCAAAACCTCTTGATCAGATGCCTTGCTGTTGGATGTAGTTTATCGTCTTACCCAGGACATGGATGTAGTTTGTCATACCCAGGACGGTACTTGTCTGGTGGGGGATTTTTATTTTCATATCTCTTGTTTAGCACTCTTTGGCTTCTAAAGAGTCTGAAACTAAAATGCTGTAAAAGAAACATAATTCCTTCCCATCCAGTCTTTGAGTTAGCATCTGTGACAGAAAATTGGTTTATCGTTTCGACTTTTTCTTTGCTTACTACAATTGTTAGATTTAGTCACCATCTCAAATTGTAGTGAACATTAGCAAATATATGCATCATTTCAGAAAGGGATTATTTTTCCAGAAATTTGTCTGAGATGCATTGGTGTTTGATATACGAACTTTATCAGTCAATATTTTCCTTTTTTTTTTCTTATGAATTTCTTGCACTTTTCATTGTTGTAAGAAGTTTTCTTTTGATACTACTTTTTTGTTTTTCTTTCATTTCATATCTTTTTCCTCATTCCGACAATCCTTTCTCTTTTTTTCTTCCATGTTCCTCATTCCGACAATCCTTTCTCTTTTTTTCTTCCATGTTCCTCATTCCGACAATCCTTTCTCTTTTTTTCTTCCATGTTCCTCATTCCGACAATCCTTTCTCTTTTTTTCTTCCATGTTCCTCATTCCGACAATCCTTTCTCTTTTTTTCTTCCATGTTCCTCATTCCGACAATCCTTTCTCTTTTTTTCTTCCATGTTCCTCATTCCGACAATCCTTTCTCTTTTTTTCTTCCATGTTCCTCATTCCGACAATCCTTTCTCTTTTTTTCTTCCATGTTCCTCATTCCGACAATCCTTTCTCTTTTTTTCTTCCATGTTCCTCATTCCGACAATCCTTTCTCTTTTTGTCTTCCATGTTCCTCATTCCGACAATCCTTTCTCTTTTTGTCTTCCATGTTCCTCATTCCGACAATCCTTTCTCTTTTTTTCTTCCATGTTCCTCATTCCGACAATCCTTTCTCTTTTTTTCTTCCATGTTCCTCATTCCGACAATCCTTTCTCTTTTTTTCTTCCATGTTCCTCATTCCGACAATCCTTTCTCTTTTTTTCTTCCATGTTCCTCATTCCGACAATCCTTTCTCTTTTTTTCTTCCATGTTCCTCATTCCGACAATCCTTTCTCTTTTTGTCTTCCATGTTCCTCATTCCGACAATCCTTTCTCTTTTCTTTCTTCCATGTTCCTTACCCAGACAATCGTTTCTCTTTTCCTTACCCAGACAATCGTTTCTCTTTTCCTTACCCAGACAATCGTTTCTCTTTTCCTTACCCAGACAATCCTTTCTCTTTTCCTTACCCAGACAATCCTTTCTCTTTTCCTTACCCAGACAATCCTTTCTCTTTTCCTTACCCAGACAATCCTTTCTCTTTTCCTTACCCAGACAATCCTTTCTCTTTTCCTTACCCAGACAATCGTTTCTCTTTTCCTTACCCAGACAATCGTTTCTCTTTTCCTTACCCAGACAATCGTTTCTCTTTTCCTTACCCAGACAATCGTTTCTCTTTTCCTTACCCAGACAATCGTTTCTCTTTTCCTTACCCAGACAATCGTTTCTCTTTTCCTTACCCAGACAATCGTTTCTCTTTTCCTTACCCAGACAATCGTTTCTCTTTTCCTTACCCAGACAATCGTTTCTCTTTTCCTTACCCAGACAATCGTTTCTCTTTTCCTTACCCAGACAATCGTTTCTCTTTTCCTTACCCAGACAATCGTTTCTCTTTTCCTTACCCAGACAATCGTTTCTCTTTTCCTTACCCAGACAATCGTTTCTCTTTTCCTTACCCAGACAATCGTTTCTCTTTTCCTTACCCAGACAATCGTTTCTCTTTTCCTTACCCAGACAATCGTTTCTCTTTTCCTTACCCAGACAATCGTTTCTCTTTTCCTTACCCAGACAATCGTTTCTCTTTTCCTTACCCAGACAATCCTTTCTCTTTTCCTTACCCAGACAATCCTTTCTCTTTTCCTTACCCAGACAATCCTTTCTCTTTGTTTTTGTTTTAACAAAACAAAAGTATTAAGGAACTGAATACAATCAGCTAAGCTGTGAATCTAGACTCATCAGACCTTAGAAATTTTAAAATTTAGCAACACTTCCATACATTTCCTTAGAGCATGATAACTAACATTTACCTTTATACCCCAACCCCTACATATATAAATTTCTATTAATAAGAACATTACTTCAGTCTGATGGTCTTTTAGCCTTACATAGGATTTTTTTCAAAATGTTATTAAATTATCCAAGTGTAAATGTCCTAATTCCCATTGTCTTTTGAACTTCCTTGTTGCTTACATGTTCTGACCATGGTATTCTTGTCATCAGTTTGTAGAAAATACATCAGTCATATTTTTGAGTTTCTTTTACATCTGTAAGGAAATTGTCCAGTATTCACTGTCATACTGGGGGATATATTTTGCATGGTTTCAAACAGCATTTTCTTGTCTTGACACTTGTCTTATTTTCCTGAAGGCATTTTTTGTTATTCCAATGTGGTTTTGGATTTCCCTGTAACATGTTCTATCATCTGTTAGTATAACGAGACCCCTAGCCATAATCACTAGGCATAACTTGTACTTGTGCTGGTCACTAAATACAACACACCTTTCTATCGTCTAGTGGATTCCGTTCATTGTATGTTTATATGGTTGAAATTTCAATTGTATGCTTCTTCAATGTTGAGCAATCTTGCTGAAAAAGGTCCCACCAGAAGAAACAACACTTTAAAAAAAAAAATTATCAACAATTTAACTGTAAAAATTACACAACAGCTATGGGGGCCCGTTTTGTCACAATCACTTTTCTACTCTTGAGGCACTGAATAGTATCTGTTCATTAAGCAATGTGAGAGTGCTAACATCTTAGCAGCAAATAACTTCTATGGCAGTTTTTCTTTACTGCATGATGAAGGGTGGGGCTGCTGGTTTTCTCTTGGGCATTCAACTTTGAGGCACACCTGCTGATGATCTGGATAACTCTTTTCTCTGCATACATACGCCATTTATATAGACTTTGGTTTGAAAATAGACATGATCAGTTAGTTTCTCAAACCAATTAACCATTTGTTATTGTTGTAGCATCCCTATGGACGATAATGGGTATGTCCCTATTTACAGTAGTAAATACTGTATGTTGGTCTGCAGTTAGAGATTCATTGTGGAATTTACTTGACTCACTTCTAGCAGTCAACTACTATGTGCCACTGGCAAATCTTATGTGTGTTGTCCCTGTCCTAAGTATTATCGTTCATTACCAACCTTCATGTGATGATTCTATTCAGTAACCTTCCTTAGGTTACAACAGTTATATAACCCAGATGGCTGTACTGTGATTTGTTTTTCAATTTTGCCCTGGATTTCTAAGCTTCCAAAACTTTGCATTGAAATCAACATGATCGGTTGTCAAAGAAATAAACCCTAAAGTTACTGAAAATCCTGTGGACTTTTTGACACACTCATTAGTCATGCCAGCTTCCCCTTCTGGGTTAGCGAGTTGGGCTGTAGGTGTCAGTTGTACTAATATTCAGTTATACTAAATTTTACTTAGTTTAATTTTGGTTCAAACTCTTCCGAGGTTTGCTTGAGTATTTTATGGGTTTAAATGAATATTTTTAAATTGGACTTTTTGCCATCAGACCACAATCTGATTAAGCAGACTTTCATATTTTTCTCCTCCTAATATCTCTACTCCTCCAATTAGAAATATTAAGTCTCTCAATACATCAAGTCTCTTAACACTTTTCATGCAGTACAAGAGTGAGCTGAAAAGTTCATAGGCTGACTATGAAGGAGTGAGACTAGAGCTGTGAAATCTTGGGTCATCTTTCAAGACCCTCCTTTCTGGTCCTAAATTCAGCTGACCCCTGATACTGTTCATTCGGTCATCCGCAACAAGATTGAAGAGTTCAGAAGGGTCAAACTCTGTACTGTTAAAAAGTGCCCTGTTTATCTTACATTGCCCTGGATTGGATCCAAGTGTGAAAGGATAATTAGACAGATTTCATCTAATGTTTGTAGTTGTTTTTTCTCGGCTGAGGTTCGTATAGTTTTTCAAACTCGGCCTATGTTTCGTTCTGGGTGTAAGGATGTTCCCCCTCCCCATCGTATTAACTCTATTATTTACAAATACGTTTGTAGTTGCGGTGCCGACTACACAGGGAGAACTACTCAACGCCTAGACATGAGAATTAAACATGTCCCCACCAAGATCAGGAATCACACCTTGTCGGTGAATGGACATGTCCCAAACACCTATGGTCCGCCATATGCGAGCACCTCTTAAATAACAGTGTGCGCGGCTAACTTTAGTGTGGACGGGTTCACTGTGTTGTCCCGGCCACACTCGTTATTTCATCTCAAGGTGCTGGAGGCACTTTATATCGGGTCCCGCAAGCCTTCCCTATGTAAACAGCGTGAGTGTTTGTTGGGACTCGCTGTTATTTGTCTCTATCTCCCTGTGTTCATTTCCTATTCATTGCACATTTTCTCGTATTTTTAATTTAAGTTAAATCTCCCGTTGAAGCCTGAAGAGCGGGAGCGAAACCGGTTGCTTCGCTTTTAATATGTCTTGTAATATTAAGATTCACACTTTTAGTTCTGTGATTAAATTTTGTACCTACAAAAATATCTTTATATATATCTCTTTATATATTTTTGTCATCCACAGACAGACTGTTTCGCTGTTTCACAGCTCATCAGTATGGCTAGACGTCCGGTTGCCTCTAGCTAGGATCGAAACCCGACTGAATTTGCGTCAGTCCGAACTTCTCCCACTAAGCCGTCAGCTTACGATATGGGATGAAGGTGAATTTTAGCGTGTTTATTTTTAGATTCGGATAAACACACAGTGACTGAGAGTGACTCAATTCTGTCGAAGAGTCGTGCAGTATTAGCTTAAATAGTCACTGTTTACAAATTCACACATCTTCAGACATACTGGGTTGTATATTAATATTCTTTCGTTTTTATTATTTTAGTTAGATTCCTCGATTAGTTTCGGCCAATATGGCCATCATCAGGAGAAAAAAATTTCTGCTTGTTAGTAGCAGTGACCTACAGAAATGAATGACTTGGAGAAAATGAACTTTTGTATGTAGTTTCATTTTATTTTTTTGTAACATGAATTTTGGCCAGTCCTTGTGTTGGTCAAAGAGTCTCTTTTAAGTTATTTAAGATAAGAGCTGGATGGATTCATGTTGCTCTGAATTCCCTTGGTCATTTTGACAGTTTTATTGGTTCCTGGAAAGGGGATGTGTGTATGTGTTATTTGGTTCTTAGGGAGTGAGTGAGTATGATATCTGTAAGTGTGTATATTAGTATGGTAGCGTATATAAGTGTGAGGCCTCAACGCCCCCGCAAGCATGTCCGTCTTGTGTGGGTGAGAAGTGTGGGTAGGTCCTGATTTGTGGGGTTATATATTAATTCTATCTATATTATTAAATTTGTAATTAAGCCCGTCTGGATAGAGCCTTTTTAGGCACCGAATCCACTTATTTTCATGGCCTTCTAAAATCTTTCTAATATTATCTGCTCTGAACTGTTCTATTTTCTCAATTATAGTGAATTTGGCATGGGTTTTAAAATCATGTTTTTGTAGGCGGAAATGTTATACAG
>OZ038517.1:37921825-37931825 GCA_964036315.1 Acanthosepion esculentum | reverse complement strand
ATTCCAACCACCCGAAGAAGGCCAGAGCGTTGTGATAAACATGGCGACAAAGATGGGGACAATAGTCCGAATAATGTAAATAGTGTACATAATACCTCATCGCAGAAATATACAGATAAAAAAACTATACATTTAAATGAAATGAAATAAAACCATAGATTTAAAAAACACACAAATATGAACCTAATTTATTCGAATGTTTTTATTCAACTATTTGTACAGATTATTTTAGTGTGAAACATGTACTTGGAATTTTATTTTATTTTTTTCGCGATTTCTTCAATGTTTGGTTGAATGTGCGATAAGCAGACCCTCATTTCTTCTTCAGTTGAGCGCAGTCTTTCTCGCTTCTTATTTTGAGGGTTGAAAAGTCTAATTCACATGAGAAGTAAAAAATTGCAATAAAACTGATAAACCATTTTTTTTTTTTTTTTTAGCTAATGTGGGATATTTCTTTTCTATTGAAATCCAAAATGAATCAAGATTTCGTGGCACTTAGCGTTCCGCGTCATGGCGGTTGACAATCAGTGGTGTATGGACTTATTGATTCACGCTTGAAAAAAAACAAAAAACAAACTAAGTATCAAACTTTGTTACTGTTTCCTTCCAGAACCACCAGAGTCTGTATAAAAAGTCTAAAGTGAGAATGAATTGTCCTATCGGCCGCTGACAATACATCAATTAGTCATATTTCTATTGTGTAATGTGGACTCCAGAATTTGCAGCTCAAATTGATGCTTCACAGATCGCAAACTACTTGACAATTCGCAAATAACCACTCTTAGAAATGGAACCAATTTGCTTTATTATATTCCGTGCTAATAGGAATATGGAATGGACAAACACGGTGGATAAATAGTAACAGGTTTATTGTAGAAACCAGTACAGCAAGCAAGGAAGTACAGTTGTGTGCGTGCTGATATCGGAATATTCATTTGTTTTGATTATTACGCACAATTGAGTTTTTGTACGTAAATAGTTCTATTGTGCACTAATTGAGACAAGTAAGATCAGGAAAGAAAAGCTCGTTCACTACGTTCTTCCGCGTTTAGCTTTCCGCAGGGAATGTATGCAAACAACGCTAGTAATGGCTGCCACCAACGGCGCGAATGAATCTGAATTTTTACTGTCGATAACTCCAAAACGGTAGATTTTTATCAAATTTATCAAGCCAGATTCGAATGGAACGTTTACAATTACACATAAACGTATTCTGGAATTTTTTTAATGCGAACTGAGCGCGGATGCTAAATTGCAAATTAGCATATATAATTTTTTCATATAGAGAAAACAATTTACTCACTACAAAGATGCAACTTTGTTTCAGTGCATTTAATTGCAGTTCGACTGGTGAGAACCAAAATGGTTATGAACAATTCTGTTTGTAAGCAAGCCGCATGTGAAAAGTCACTTCCTTTTTTTCTATTTGTTTGAAAAAAGGTGACAGTGAAACAATACTAGTTGTTGATAGCAGTTTGGTGAAGGATGGTTGAGGTATTAAAGTGATGGCTAGACCTGAAAAAATTATTTTCGACAACAAGGGTTTAGGCATAGCATTTCTCTCTATTACTATTGGTAAGAGCCCTCTTTTGAATTAATGCTGTGAACGTTAGAATTTATATATTATTTTCGTTCTCATTACATATATATATATATATATATATATATATATAGTGCGATGGGTAAATTGTCGCCGTTTTATGTTTCTTAATTCCGTGCATGTGTTTGTTTTTGATTTTGTTGACTGCGCAGTATAGTAGAGTCAGTTGGGCACCGCCTGTGAGAAACCATAACACTGGCGTATCTCTTAGGAAGTAGGACTGATATATATTTTTGTGTTAGCTTGTTTTGCTTTACTTTCCTTCAGGACGTAGGCGATCGTGACTCTCTACAGCTTCCTATTCCTTGTGCCTCTTTGCCAAGCCTCCCACCTCCGTTTGCCATCCATTCACACAAGTTCATCACGTACTTGCTTTCCTCTATCTCTCTTGCCCTTGATGTGCCTTGTGAGGGCCATGTTCTCCAAACCCTTCTTTCTCATTATGTGTCCAAGAAATTTCAGCTGTCTCTTCCTGATTTTCTCACAGGAGACAAAGTTAAGTGTATAGATAAGTAATAGATTACTCTTGCAGAAAATATCACCAATTGAATTGTTAAAATCATTTTTAGTTTCCAGATAATGTTAGCATCCTTTGGCTATTTATAATAATTTAAAAATGATTTCTTACATGTGACAATTGAGGTAATTGTAAAGATAAAAATCCGAGATTACTTCTAATAAAAACATAAACAACTGTCAAAATTACTTTAATATCACTATAATTTTTTTCTGTAAATAGTGTAAAGAATTTGTAATATTTCTTATTCAAATTTGATAGATTTAATGCTAATTTCAAGGGAGGTAAATCTTGACTGACTTTATTCAATTTATTTCCCCTTAGAAGTAGCACATCTGAGTTTGCATTATCTTTATGCTGGATTATGTTTTAAAATAATATCAGCTCAAGCCCCAGGAGACCGTCCTCCCAGGCAATACCTCTCTTTCCGAAAGGGGGCTAGGGTTCTGGAGATCTGACAGGGAAAAATTAAAAAATTCACATTCAATGTTTTCAAAACTTTACTTGTAATTTTCAGTACGATTTTGCAATTTACGTGGTCGCTGTTTGCAAATAGATTTTTAAACGTGCTTGATGGATCGAAAATGTAAAAAGTTTTTAATGATATTTTTCATCCACAACATTTTTTTATTTTTTTACAGAATTTTATTTTCATTTTTAAAATTGTTAAATTTTTTTTTTGTACCTAAGTACAATTTATTGTTAACGATAATTTATTTTTTTAAACCAACAATATCAATTTCTAAATCCGAGTAGTTTTGCCCCCCCCGTACAATAAAATTTCACGCTTATTTTAAAACTAACAGTGAGAGTAAAAGACCTATGACCTTGATGGCAACTAAAATAAAATCTTCAAGAATGATTTTTCATTTTAAAATGCATTTTAAACCTTAGGTATGGCTTTTTTTTCTTTTTTTTTTTTTGAGGTTACTAAACAAAATTCAGTTAATCAATAAATTCACTAATTTAATTGTTTTTATTATTGAAATCATAGCTTCAGGGTGTATCTTTATACATCTGTAAACTAAAGAAAACAAAGGTCGCAAAAGCCCTGCCAATTTAACCGTGCTCACGATATATCGAAGGCAGGGGAGCGATGAGACTGACAAAAAAACTATTTGCTGCAATTTTCTAAAATAATGATAGATTCTGTCTATATTTCTGAGATGAGGTATTATGTACACTATTTACACTATTCGGACTATTGTCCTCATCTTTGTCGCCATAATTAGTACAACGTTTCGGCCGTTGTACGCTCCGGCCTTCTTCAGGTGGTTGGAATGGGGTAGACTGTGCCATGTCTAATGGATGTCAGTTATCTCCTGTTAATTCCACTTTCAAAGTTCTCCATCGCCTTAACCAGTGTGTGTTCAATACCTGGTTAAGGCGGTGGAGAACTTTGAGAGAGGAATTTACAGGAGATAATTGATATCTATTAAACATGGAACTAGAACAGTCTACCTCATGAGCAAAATAAAGGGTTCAGTTGGACATTCTAACCACCTGAAGAAGGCCGGAGCGTACAACGGCCGAAACGTTGTAATAAATATGGCGACAAAGATGAGGACAATAGCCCGAATAATGTAAACAGTGTAAATGATAGATTCAGCAAAAAATCCATATTCATTTATTAATGAATAAATACTTATTTCATTTAAATCGGATAATTTCTTCATTTTTAGTAATTTTATAAAAGCTGGGATTACTGTTTTATTATTATTATTTTTTTTATTAAAGGCCGCACGCAATTTAATGATACTTAGAATTAAGTTTTATAATCTGTATTAATTAAATCATTTTCTAAAATGGTCATTATGTAGCCGACCGTTGGTGTGGAGATGTGAAGAGATATCAGAAGGTTAAACTTTCCTGCTGGCCGGTCCAGCTACATCAGAATGTCGGACTATAAGTAAGTCCAAAGAAGACAAAGAAAACAAACAAGACCGATATACATTGGTAAACAAATATATTAATACACGAAGACATGAAAAGTTACATAGTGGTTGTATAGAGAAGTTGTGTGTGTGTGTGTGTGTGTGTGTGTGTGTGTGTGTGTGTGTGTGTTGTGTTGTGTTGAGTGTCCGTACGTACGTGTATTGTCCTTAGCGTGTTCCCAGAATATGGGAAACGCTGTATCTGTGAGATGTCACATATTGGCCTAAGTGAAAAAGAGAGAGAGGTTTTTTTTTTTTTTTTTTTTTTTTTTTTAAAAAATACCTCGCCTCCGCGCGAGGTAGCGGCCCAAGGCCTGAGTCGAAAAAGAGATTTTACCTCATCTCCACGCGAGAGGGCCGCCCAAGGCCTAAGTAGAGAGAGAGAGAGAGAGAGAGAGAGGGTCAGCCAGCCAGTATTTATACTCGTGGGAGAGAGACCCTTGTTGAAGGATTAAGGAAATGAGGAGGAGCTAACTCCGACAATTACTTACAATTGGATTTGTATTACTCTTAAAGGTTCCACAAAAATAAATAAGCGTAATTATCTAACATTAATAAGCTGGGTTAGGGCGCAAAATTATTATAGACCTGACAGTAGAAGAAGCAGCTCTATAGAACCCCTACGTCACTTGCATTTGCCTGTATTGCCTGTTGTCTGCATGAGTTCTGCTGGTGATGGCGTTTAATTCGTCTCGATGTTATTGCTAAAAGTCTAATGAATTAGTTGTTTTTTGATTTGTTTTTAAATAGACAATTTTGCCAGATTTTCTATCACATCTTTTAAATGTCTCCGTTGAAATGCAAAGTAAAAAGAGAACGAGGCAAGAAATCGCCCAGTATTTATAGTGTAGGGAGAGCGTCCCCTAGTGAACAATTAGAAAATTAAGGAAGAGTTAACTCCGACAATCTCACAGCGAGCATGATAATTTGGGAGGCCAAAATACAAGATCATAAAAGGGTAAAAATGAACCTTAATGTTGATATCAAAGAACTATTTACTTTTTATGTTGGAGAAATTTTGATTTTGGGTAAAAATCATCGGGAATGTCATATAAAGACACTTTGAAAAAAATCTTTAAAAATGTTCTTTCTAAAATATTTTAATTTAGAAAATAACTTTTAGAAATGAAACTTAAAATATATATTTAAATATAAATAAAATGTTTCCATAAAAGTAAGTTGGTGGAGTATCTTTATTAAAAAACAAAACAAAACAAAACAAAACAAAAAAAAACATTTTTTCCTAGATCAAAAGTCGCCGTCACAAGTCGCAACTGATGCTTAGCTTAATTTATATAAAGCTTTTTAGCATCCCGCTACCCCTTTTTCATCAATGTCGATTTTCGTGCAAAAAGCGGATCACAGCTTCATACATATTTTCAGAGAACATTAACTTCTCATTGGACAATAAATATTAAAATTATCTCGTGTATCTTCACGTACATTTGTTCTCAATGAGCAAAACAAAAGATATCAGGCTCCAGACTGAGTTTTGTAAGACGCTTTCTGAGTGGTTAACAAATATTAAAAATACAATTTACCTGTCCACCACTACGTCCGAATAACATCAACCTAGTTTTTGACCTGACGAAAAAACAATGCTTCTTGGAGCCTGTCACATGATTAAAAAACATAAATTGAATGTACGAGCGAACCCAGTCAGTGAGAATTTACGACGACTAGCATTTGCTAAACGAGTTCACGGCGCTTGTATCATCACTGCAGCGAAGTACAAAGTTAGAATCTCAAGTTCTTTAACATGAAATAACTTCACTGTAATTCAAGGTAAAATTTCAACTAAACAACTCACTCACCAACTTGTAGAGGACCGTGGTGTGAAATGTGAGGATGATGAGGAGATATCTCTGGGTTAAGATTTCCTGCTGGCCGGTCCAGCTACATAAGAATGTTGGACTATAATGGAGTCCAAAGAAGATAAAGAAACAAACAAGACCGATATACATGTATGCAAACAAATATATATTAATAACAAATTACAATGACATGAAGGGTTACAGAGTGTTGTATGGAGAAGTTATGGTGAGTGTGTTGAGTGTCCGTACAAACGCGTATATTGTTTTTAGCGTGTTCCCAGAATATGGGAAACGCTGTATGTGTGAGAGGTCACATATTGGAATAAGTAAAAAAAAGAGAAAGTTTTTTTTATTTTTTTTTTTTTACTTCGCCTCACGCGCGAGGTTGCGGCCCGAGGCCTGAGTCGAGACAGCTGGCCGCACGTGTGCGTAAGCCGTAAAAAGAGAAAGAGGCGAAAGGTCAGCCAGTATTTATACTCGTGGGAGAGAGACCCCTGTCGAAGGATTAAGGAAACTGAGGAGGAGCTAACTGCGACAAACTTCTTCTGGAACTTAAAAAAAATAAAAACTATTTAATCACACTATTGAATCTTATGAAACTTAATTACAAACATTACGAACAATACATTTGATAATGCACTTTTCACGCATAATCACCTCTTAATCAATCAGCATCTTAGTTTCAGCAAACTAAGCTTTTCATTGGTTGAGACCTTAAAACCGTAGCAAGTTTGGGCAAAAATACCTTTTCCCGCGTACCACTTTTAGACCGGTTCTGAGACCACAAACTCAATAAATAGAAGCGTTTCAATTCGAATCGAAGAGTCAGAACTTCAACCCTGGAGAGATGCTAAACAAATCCACGCTAGTCAAAACTTTGACCTAACTACACCTTTCGTGCGCTAATTCTTCTGACTCAACAAACAGCACTTCGCTCTCTCAGGAACATACCAAAGAAAGTGAATTAACCCACTACTAAAACAGTATTTGTAAATCTCAATCCAACATCAAGACAACAGCTAAAGGTATACAACTCTTACAAACTTTGAACAGTAACTTTAACAAACGCACGCATACACACTATTGACTGAACTCCCACAAAAGACATTTTGTAATACGATTTAAGGTTGTCCCATAATTCACTAAAAAAACGCACCTTGATGAAAAAAAAGCTCCAAACTTGATTAAAATAATTTTGTATTGTCTAGATGTTTATGTCATTATTTAGAGGAAAGACCAAAGTATTTTTTGAGAATTTAAAAAAATTTTTTTAATCCTTTCTAGCATGTCCGAAATTTTAGCTAAAAATCTTGTTTTTTTTTAGTCATCAGAATTGACGTAAAACGGTAAAATCAATCATTATTGACAGTTTTATAAACAAAAATAAAGTTTCCCCATTTAAAAATCTTGTAAAATTCAATGATATTTTTTTCAAAAGTTATTTTAGGAAAATTAAAAAATTTAAAGTATACTTAATGTAATTTGAAAGAAACATTACTTACTTTTTCATCAGAAAATAAAAAAAAAGACATTTCAGACCGTGGTGCTTGGTTTTGGGGACCTGATTGAGAGGTGTTAACTGATGTAAGTCAATCTGTCAACAACTTACGTCAGGGAAAATTATCGAACGGTAGGGCAAAAAAAGTGATATAAATTGTTCTAGCTTTAAGTGAACCAGTTTATATATATATATATATATATATATACTTCCAATTTTTTTTACCTTACGTTTGAGGGAGAATTCTTGAATAAAAAATAACATTTAAATTACGAAAAAATACATTTATAGTTCAAATTTTATAAGACAAAAATTTTGTAACAATATTGTTATTTTCACATAAAATTTTAAATCATTTTTTTAAAATTAAGTTTTATCTCAGCACTGCTGCTTTTTGAGGGTTCCTAGCCCCACTAAACTTCAGTCAGTTCAGGTTAGTTATAGTAAAAGTTTTGTTTTATAACACCTACTGATCTGGAGGGTGACAACAACACTGAACAGATAATTTTTTTTTTTTGCCACATATCTTTCATATGTCAAAAACAAGCGTCTTAAACAGCTATTTTTTTAGTTATGAAATATTTTTCTGAGAATTTTTCCCAAAGACCCCTTTTTATTGTTCCTGCCCCTAAATTTGAATTTAAAAAAAAAAATTAATGTTTGCAGTATGTCTCTCACTGAAAAAGAATTTGATTATATGTAAAAAAACAAAATTAGAAGAAAAGTTTTGACGATGCGACAATAATGAGAATATGACAAGAAGTGTGTCCAGAACGATAAGATATTTCACTCAATCAGGGGGAATAACTCTAACACCTTTTTTTTTTCTTTTTTTTCTAGAAATGGCCATCCATAGTTTTGTCGGAGATGAATGCATTTTTTGAAATAACAAAAAGTTATTTTAAAATATGTTGCGAGTAACAGATTGTAATAAGCTTTCTAATTTATGATCTATAAAAGATCTTTTTAATGAGCGAAAAAAATGAGCAATTGCCTTTGTACTTTATTTTTTTAAAAACATTTATCAATATTTTCACTTTTTATTTGATGTAAAAAAAAAAAGGTAAACAATTCTCGTAAAAATTTATTATTCTACCGAAAAGAATTTTGACTTCACAAAAAAAGTCCTTATTATATATTATTTATAAAATACATTAAAAGCGGTTTTCATTAAAAAAATGTCTTAGTTTTCTTGCATTTTTGTATTTTAAATTCAGAGCTAAAATTAGGGTTCTGACAGCTCAAAATTTTACACGAAATTTATGATTTATATTCTTCAAAGTCTCCTTTATTTAATTAAAAAAATAAATTAATTATTCATTTACTAGTTTTAAAGTTTTCATAAAATTAAGTAAGGTGGGTATCAGACGTAAAAAAATTTTTTTACTATGACTTTCTAAAAGACAAACATTTCATAAATAAATCCAGTCATTTCGGAATAAGTCCTGAAAGTTTCACTAAATTGGGACAATTATTTGATTTTTACAATGATTTCCAAATTTATGTGTTTTTTAAGTGAAAAAAATCAAATGGAAAATATTAGGTGATCTTTGACCTAAAAAAAGAGAACATTTTCAACCACAAATTTAAGCGTGCTAAATATGAATAAAAAACATTAAAAAAAATAATTAAAAAATACTTTGGTCTCTACTCTTGAATAACAAAGTTTTTTCCTGATAAAACGTTGTTTTTATTAAGTTTGGGGCCCTTTTTTCATCGGGATATGCCACTTTTTTTTGTTTAATTTCATACACAAATCTTAACCAAAAGCCTACACACATTGAAACTCAGCATAATCCTTCTACATATTTTATTACAACTGGTCGCACTTGATCAGCAAATCCTATCTTGATTGTGTATGTTCAATTGATGAATATTTTGTTAAACCTAATCACGTTGTCCTCATTTTTGATTTCTTCTAAATGATTTTACCTTCAATGTTCTTATTTTTATATTTGTTTTTGGATGGATGTCTTGTGAACATCTACATTTCTAAGCCTTCTGATAACTTAACCTTCTGATACGTAAGAAAATACATTCGCCAATCTGCAACACATTTTTAACTACGAATAACGAAAACAAATTAGACATCACTTCTCCAACTTCTTTAAAGCTAAAAGTTTATCAACATATTTTCAGCTTTACAAGATTCTTTAAACTCTCTTTCAGTGAAAATTTTGAGCAACAACTTAATTCAATTTTTTGTGAGATCAGGTAAAAAGATTTTCAGTAGTAAAGACTTTAACCCAGTCAAAGGGAAGTAACTCATATTAACAATTCATGTAAACCGTTGACATATTTATAAATATAAATAAATATTGTACCTGTTATGAAAAGTTATTTTCTTGTGTTCTTTCTCTTGTTTGCTTTTTGTTTGCTTGCACATTCGTAAAGTAAAAAGTGTACGGGTTGATTTACGTCGTCAATACCGCTACAGCTTCATTTAACAGACTAGGATTTCAGATGCTGATTTTCAAAGCAAGCAGACGATTTCGTCCACTTTTATCAATACAATTTTCATGGTCAAATATGTATTGTTGTTCAATAACCAAAACAACAACGTAGTTAAAAATAAGACTAATTTAATATTTTATTTAATTCAGAAATGTCGTCAATCGTCGAACAACCTTCGGTTTA
>OZ038517.1:37901825-37911825 GCA_964036315.1 Acanthosepion esculentum | reverse complement strand
TGCGTGGTACACGCGTAGGCGATCATGTATCTTTCGATACATGACTGACGAAGCAGATTTTTCCCCGTAGTAGGTTGCCATTTCTTTCTGCGGTAGACCAGTTGCCATCCAAGGCTATAGAATCCGGTCTGTTATACTACTTACCCATAGTTGGGTGGGGTGCGGAAGAAGAAGAGGATTTATACCTTTCTCGAGGGTATTAGCACGTAAGTGAATTTCAGTCAGTTATGTGCTGTGTGTGATACACGCTTAGGCGATCTTTCGATTCATGACTAAGGAAGCAGATTTTTTTTCCCGTAGTAGGTTGCCATTTCTTTCTGCGGTAGACCAGTTGCCATCCAAGGCTATAGAATCCGGTCTGTCTTGCTACTTACCAATAGCTAGTGGGAAAAGAGGATTCATACCTTTCTCAAGGGTATTAGCACATAAGTGAATATAATGGATTCGACTGGAATTCGAACTCGGCTCTCCGATTTCTCAATCCGAGCCACTATCCTATTACTCCACCGTGCCTCCAAGTATAAAATTTCTTTTAAAACTCTACAAAAATATAAGTCTTTACAAAAACGTCGAACATCTTAAGGTTCACATTCTGAAAAATTATTCAGAATCTACCGACCCACCGACCCTTAAAACGCATGAGCAGGCTGGCGTGTATTACCCACCTCCCAACCGGAGGTGGGTGCAAGCCTAATTGGGAGCCCGGGCAGTGTTTTCAGACCCTCTCAATCTTATCAACGTTTACTTTTTTTTCTACCTAAATTTATATACGTTACAAATTAAACTAGACACAACTGATTTTTAAAGGATGAAAAATTTTCGCGAATTCTGACGTCATTCTGTGGTTTCTCTCTCTCTTATTTTTTTTCCGACCAAATCCGCGTTTTTTTTTTCATCCATAACGTTGGATTCAACTTTTTAACAAGAAAAATATCAAGTGGATGTTAAAAATGGCCGCCAAACATTGTTGATTTATTTAAGATCGAAAGATCAATTATGACAGGTCTCTAATTTGTATTTTCATACATTGTATTTATTTTCAATTTTTCTAATTGAATTTTTCACCTATATTGCATATGATCCATTATTGTACATAATTAGGTTACAATAAAATCTGTATTTTATATGAATATTACCTTTAAGATGTAGTAGAGTAGAGTGTGGGGGGGAATTGTATCATAAATTTGGAGTAGGGACACCAAACCCTTGCAACCGGCCCTGAATAGATATATTATTTTCCGATTTCAACTATCTTATTCTTTGACGAATAGCATTATTGCCAGTATCATATAGCGATTTACTAAGCGTAGATATGGCACAAGGTCGAAAGTATGGAACACCCTAAGGGGATAGAATTCACTATTCAGTCGTAACTATGAATGACCTATTATGACAGGTCTCTAATTTAGATTTAGATACATTGTATTTATTTTCGATTGTTCTAGTTGAATTGTTCATCTATAATTGTATATGAGCCATTATTGTTCATAATTCATTTATTCAGTTATTGTATTTTGAGCCGCCGCTGTGGTCACCGCTCCCCCTCCATTTCACAATTGTGGTTCATGGTTACATTCAAGGCAGAATAGTGCAATGACTTGCCGGTTCCCTTTACACCTGAGATGTTGAGGTGACCACGTCCCTCATTTCAGAAGTTAAAGAGGCAAGACCTACAAGGCAGCATGTGGTTTGAATTTAAAGTTTTCCTTCTCCTAGACTGGTGACGGTATATAGAGTCTGTGTGCTCCCCAGGCCACATGCCTACCCCACTCTCGACCGTAGCAACAAGATCCAAAGGAATACTGTGTATTACATTTGGGGACAGCTTGGCTGTAGGAGTTGTTAGAAAGCTGTCTGTATTGACAGACAAGCGCCCTTGGGGCTCCACTCCAGGTTTTCTGTCTGGATTTACTTCCATAGCCTGTTTTGTGTTTTGGATATGACCACAAGGCAGCGGAGGTTTAAAATCAGGGTTTTCCTTCTCCTAGGTGGACTGGGTCGTTGCGCTACATCTACCCGATATAATACATAATTAGGTTACAATAAAATTTGTATTTTATATGAATACTACCTTATGAAAATTGTGATGTAGTCGAGTGGAGGGTCATATCATAGATTCGGTGGGGAGACATGAGACCCTTACACCGGTCATGCGCGTGAGGATAATTACGTATGCAAATTACTAACTTCCCAGCCTGGGGGAATGAGCAGAATGACAGGAGAGTTCCATAAGATTTATACTAAGCCGTTTGATTAATTCCTCTGAGTCACTCATCAACTAAAGGAAAATTCCAAGATGAGCAAGACACCATCATATTAGTTTCATTTCTTCACGCTGGCGGCGTTTCATTCGTTTTGACGCGTTGCTTACCAATACAACCGTTTTTCTCAAGCGACGTTTGTACAAAGACTTATGATTTTTTTTTGTCGATATTCGTATGTTTTCATACTTGTATACAATTTTTAAACATAATTTGAAGAAGACACATATACCATTTGCTTTTCTTAAATAGCGCTCTTCTCTGGGTGTTGAAAAATATTGGAAGAGTTACATCCTTTTGTTTGTTTAATAATAATGATAATAATAATAATAATGATGATAATAATAATAATAATGATGATAATAATAATGATAATAATAATAATAATGATGATAATAATAATAATAATGATGATAATAATAATAATAATAATAATAATAATAATAATAATAATAATGATAATAATAATAATAATAATGATGATAATAATAATAATAATAATAATGATAATAATGACAAAAACCGCACCCATCAGTGGCTACGTAGTGCAGGGTTGAAAGGTGAAACTGAGGGTTTTATCATTGCCGCACAAGACCAATGCTTGTTAACTAGGAATTATCAAGCACATATACTAAAATACTGTGTTAGCCCAAGATGCAGATTCTGTGACAAATATCCAGAAACCATTGATCATCTTATATCAGGTTGCACGATATTGGCACCCACTGGATATAAAACCCGGCATGACAGAGTGGGCCAATATCTGCACTGGAAAATTTGCAACTCCTATGGGAAGGAAACTGGAAGAATCTGGTACGAACACCACCTTGACCCGGTTACGGAGATAAGACCTGTTATAATTCTATGGGACTACACAATACACACTGACAGAACAATCAAAGCCAACCGCCCAGACATTGTTATTAATGACCACAAACAAAATAAGTGCCTCCTTATTGATATGGCAGTCCCTGCAGACTGCAATGTATCTTTGAAGATATTCGACAAACTGTCAAAATACAAGGACCTTGAAATAGAAATCTCAAAAATGTGGCACATGGGAACATCAACAATTCCTGTTGTAGTTGGATCCCTTGGACTGGCTGGAAAAGATTCCAGTAGGCTGATTGAAGGGATCCCTGGAAGTCCATGCCTCAAAGAGATACAAAAAATTGTTCTGACAAGTACAGCCCACACTTTACGAAGGGCTTTATCTATGTAATTATTTTTTTATTTTATTTTATTTTATTTTTTGTAGTGGAAAGTGTCGTGATGCCATTTCTAACCTTAGGTCCCTGGGCGGGACCTGGAAAGAAATGTGTAAACGCCAGATATCAAAGGAAATAATAATAATAATAATGATAATAATTCCAAGGATGTGCGGAACTAGCAAAAAATGAATATGCCCACAGACATAACAAGGTGTAAGAAGCACAAAATTGAACCCACTGAGAGATAGTATGTGCACTAACCAAACCCAGTTACCCAAAATAACGATCTAACTATCCTCTGGGACGTGCCAATTCAAACTATCAGGGAAATAAATACCAACGGACCTTATATTATCATAAAAGACAAGAAATTCAGGAAGTGTATGCTTATTATCATAGCAGTACCATCTGAGAGAAACATCTCCATAAAAATTATCGAGAAATTGT
Source organism: Acanthosepion esculentum (assembly GCA_964036315.1). Taxonomy (NCBI): domain Eukaryota; kingdom Metazoa; phylum Mollusca; class Cephalopoda; order Sepiida; family Sepiidae; genus Acanthosepion; species Acanthosepion esculentum. The sequence goes on along the minus strand of OZ038517.1, from coordinate 37,907,906 downwards.
CCAAATACAAAGACCTGGAGATCGAGATTAACAGGATGTGGGGAATGAAAACTGAGACTGTATCAATAGTAATCGGAGCTCTGGGTCTCGTGAGAAAAGGAATGGACAATTTTACGAACAGTGTCCCAGATAACATCAACATACAAGTTGCTCAGAAGGTCGCCCTATTAGGTACATCCAATATACAGTGTAACCCGGATATAGGAGACCCGGATATAAGAGAGATTTCTCTGGTCCCAAATTAGAGCCATACTTACCCAAACAAAATAGACCAAACCCGGATATAAAATAAACCCGGATATAAGAGACTTCGTCTCCGGTCCCGACAACTCTCTTATATCCGGGTTACACTGTATTAAGAAAATATTTCTAAGATGAAGTCTTGTAATTATTTACATTATTTACACTGTTGTCCTCATCTTTATTGCCATATTCACGACATTTCGGCTGTTGTATGTTCCGGTTTTAGCATACAACGGCCGAAACGGCGTGAATATGACAATAAAGATGTCCGAACAATGTAAATAATGTAAACTAAGAAAAGTGTTATCAATTAAATGACAATTCTCCTACAGGGTCTAAGGACCATAGTTTGAACCTGGCTCTACAGAATACAATGCAGGAAACATAACATACAAATAATAATGAGAGAGAGAGAGAGAGAGAGAGAGAGAGAGAGAGAGAGAGAGAGAGAGAGAGAGAGAGAGAAATCACACCAACAAAGTTTGGGTGCAAATAGGTGAAACTCAATATACCCGTTACGAAAACTCTGATAAGGGTATATCAGGTACGTGCATCACAGCCAAATGTACGCGATATACAGGTGTTGATAAAAACATTATATAACTATGTAGGTGAGGCCCAGTTCGGAATACCTTCAGGTCGGGTAACCTAGTCCGCTCAGACGGTATCCGGTTGAGGATGTCCCCATGTATCTAGACTCCTAATTCACCATGGTTGCCTCATCCTTGAAACCTAAAAACAAACCAAGCCGACACCTAGCCATGATGTTCTTTTACGACTGTCTCTCATAGACAGAGATATAGATTGAGAGTGCTCCCACCTGACTCCTAAGTTGCCTTGTATAGAATAATCGGCCATGGTTATACGTAATTGCTAGAAAGGCACAACAAACAGAAGTGATAAAGTTTGCAATAAATAATAACAAAAAGAAAGAAAAGAACAAGGAAAAAAAACGAAGCCAACAATATATAGAAGACAAAAGTCGGCAAAGCAGCAGTAATGAGGCAATATACATTTCAGGAGGCAAATAAACAGATAACAGTGAGACAAAAGACGATATGTCTGTATTAAAGCTGACCACTGTCTTTTCCGCAATGGTTAGTGTTAGGAATGATAACAGTGGGTGATACAACGACTTGAAAGCGGCTGACGAAGACTTTCATCTCAACCGGACACGGTTTTCCCCGCTCAGTGGTGACCAAATTATGAAGTTTTATTCTTTTCTGTCTGTATTTCTGGGATGAGGAGTCATTATTATTTACACTATTGTCCTCGTCTTTGTTGTTGTTATCACAACGTTTCGGCCGTTGTGCCCTCCAACCTTCTTAATGTTGATTCGGGTAACCTACAGGGAATTCTGAACTGAACCCTTTAATCTACGGGGGTAGACTGTTCTCGTTCCATATCGATCTGGGTAAATTACAGGGCATTCTGAACTGAACCTCTTAATCTACGGGGGTAGACTGTTCTCGTTCCATATCGATCTGGGTAAATTACAGGGAATTCTGAACTGAACCTTTTAATCTACGGGGTAGACTGTTTTCGTTCCACATATATCGGTATATTTCATCTTAGTTCTTATATTTATTTAGTATTGTTCTGTTATCGTTCACACGTTTCTATTGAGTCCAAGTACACACTGCCCGATGCAGGGATTGAACTCACAGCCATTGTCCACTGTCCATATCTATGGATGTCTCGTCTAGTTCTTATTGTTACTACTGTTCGGTTATTGCTCGCCCCGTTTCCATTGAGTCCAAGTGCACACTACCCGGCCCAGGGATTGAACTCACAATTACTATGTCACCAAACGCTTTAATCCACTGGGACAACAGCCGAGTGGATTGAAGTTTGCTCTTGTAGCTTAAACAAAGCGTCCAGTTCGAAATTCCCTGTAGGTTGCCCAGATCAGCATACACCTGATGAAGTCCGAAGAGCAAAAGAAACTTGTTCAATGGCTCAGATCGACGGGAACGAAATGCAGTGGTTTCCTTTCCTTCATTCATTAACTATGTGCTCTATCAAGTGATACGTGGAATTGGAATTACAATCTCGATATTAATTGACCCCGGCTCATTCTACCTTCGGAATGGCTAGGTCCCTTTCGAAATCTGACAGTCCACGTGCTCGTGGAGTACGAGGTATTGTGAAATAATTATTCTTTGTGACAGCAATGGATAGCGGCTCGGATTGAGAAATCGGAGAGCCGAGTTCGAATTCCAGTTATATTCACTTACGTGCTAATAACCTTGGGAAAGGTGTGAATCCTCTTCTTCTCCCCCCAGCTATGGGTAAATAGCAGGACAGACCGGGTCCTATAGCCTTGGATGGCAACTGGTCGACCGCAGAAAGAAATGACAACCTACTGCGGGAAAAAATCTGCCTCGTCAGTCATGTATCGAAAGATACATGATCGCATAAGCGTGTATCCCGCATGACACATAACTGACATGTTTCTGTGTGTGTAGATACAAGGCATGTCTTACCATTATGTGGTAGGTATTTCTGTTGCCTCCTGTTCTTTTGGCCAAAACTTTGGTGGCTACCCTCTGGATTTAATAATTAGTAAGTTTCATACCTTCTTTGGTTTAACTAGCTTCTACTAAGCCAGAATGCCGTTGCCTACAACATGGTTTTGAATTTGTACTTATCCGAGATTAGCTTTCACTCAAGGTTCTGGAGTTAGGTCTACCCTGAACAAAATGGATTCATATCTTCCCCAAGATCACTGTTGCGAAAGTCAATATAAGAGACGCGATTAGGTTTGGAAACATGACCGACAACCATTACGCTACCTGCACATTCCACTGTCTGTAATTAACACCGGTAACACATCTAATTAACATGATATAAGCTTTGGAAAAAAGGAAGAGGTTATTTCGCCGATCCCTGTAAAATATGCTTTTAAGCTTATTTCACCGGTCTTGGTAAAATAAACCCCCAGGTTATTTTGTTGGTAAATATTTTTTTTATTATTATGAAGGCAGGTAAGGTTAAAAATAACAACACACAGATTTAACATAGAAGTTTATTTATTTTCACAATCAATTGTTAAGACAATTTAAAATCTTTTCCACCATCAATTGTTAAAACACGTTAAAATCATTTATTCATCACCAATTATTAAAAAGAAAAAAGAAGTCTCTGAATATTTTAAGCACATCAGTCTCTGCAAATCCCCAACTTTCTCTTGGTTCTCTTGCCAATACATTTCAGGTACACCCACTGAAGACAACAGTAACAGACCACAGAAGCCATGTTGTTCAAAGTCCTGCTTACACAGCTCACACAATCACTGCGCAGACGATCTCAAGGATCCATACGCATGTTGCAGAGATTTCCGACTCTCTGGACCAAAATATCTGTGGATTGGTGCTGTTGGCATTGCAGAACAAATTCAGTATAGAAAATCTTTTTTGTTGAAGAATTTGATTTCGCACGGTTTGTTAAGTTTCGTAATACAGCTATTTTGTAATAGTTAGGACATTCACTTTTATAGTTGAGAGTGCATGTGTTTATACTAGTTATTTTTAATAAGGAGAGGTAGTAAATGTATTATTATTCTTATTGTCTATCAATACATCGAGGAACGGGATTTTTTTTGTCCTTGTTAAGTTCATATGTGAATTTAAGTACAGTTTTTTTTTGTTGAAAGTTTTCTTGTAGTTCATGTATTTCATCTACGTCTTTGACTAAAATGAGAATGTCATCTTCATATCTTAGGTAAATGAAGTTTTTTTTTGTGGTATTAAGTACATTGTTCTAAATTAGTCTCATGTAAAAATTGTTAAATGTCGGCCCAATGTCTAAACACCATCGCATTGTACGTAGATGTTGTTTTTGTGGTCATGAAAAGGAATTTCTGTGCTGCACATCAAGAGTAGTTTTTTTTTAAACAATATTGGGTCGAATTTTTAATGGAGAGTGAGATGGATTGTTGTAGATATATTGTTTATGATTATATTTATTGTTTCCCTGACTGGGACGCGTTGGTAAATAAATTTTCAAAGTCGAGTGAGGCAAATGTTTCATTATTGTTTTTGTTGTTGTTGTTGTTGTTCTTATTTTTAGAATTTGGAGTAGTTCGTGTGTTGACTTTATGCTGTATTTATTTGGAATGTAATGTGTAATTAGTTGATTAATAGCTTTAGTTAGCTGGTAAACAGGGGTGGGGATTTGGGATATGACAGGTCGTAGAAGGAAGTTAGGTTTATGTATTTTTACAGTTTCTTACATATATTCTGGTTGAGAGCCATCAATTATTTTTGGAAGTTTTAAGTCCTGCGTTATAGGCTGTGATAAATTTGTTGATGTTTGATTTTAATTAGGTAGATTTCAATTTTAATTAGAATTTTAAAAAAAAATTGTTATAGTCGTCAAGTATTAGTTGCAGTTTTGAGTAAGTTCGATTTATTTAATATGGCGAAGATATTGCTTTTCTCCGCTTTTTTAAAAAACTATTAAATGCTGTCGTTGCGTAGTTCTTTAGCAGCAGATCTTTGTTGATTTGACAGAAGTCTGGACGTGTTTTTTCCCCTCTGTTATGCCTATCTTATATCGCCTCAGCCTTGAGTATATCCCGGATTTCCGGTTTTGTATTTATCAATTGTTGTTCCTCAAATTTTTGGATGTTTTGGTATAGCATTTCTATTTTATTTTATTTTTTTTATCTAGTTTACTATATTTTGTAGAGGTGACAATTGGGTTCGAAATATCGAAATATTTCTGGCACTTGAAAGAAACCAAGAAAACACCTACTGTGAAATGGAAATTAATAAGGAAAGCGAGAATATGTAGGTCATTAAATGACCCATGTCCTTTGTGAATACATAAGGAACTATATATTACTAGGTTTATAAAAAATAAAAATTTACTTAATCAAAGAAATGAATTACCTATTTTCTGCCGACATAGTCAAAAATTTTCCTTAAGTAATGTTTAAAAAAAATAAAAATAAAAACTGATAAATGAAATATACATAATTATATTTGATATTTAAATAATAATTTTTAAATAATTTAAGTAATTCTATTACATTTATTTGTTTTAAAAGATGTATAGTTTATTATTAAAATTAATAATAATATTTTAAAATTGTAGTTCAATACGACGTATTTATATACAAACAATCCTTTTAGGAAAAAATCTTTATGTATACAAGTATAAATTCAACGGCGAAACAAAAGTGCTGAAAAACTTTCTTTCATTGAAAAAGACTAGACGACATTCGTTGAACAGATGTCATCATTCGTTTGAAAAGACACCTCTACCTTACCTTGATTTAACCTCTTTTAGAAAGTAACTAATATGTTGATACAACATTTGTCAGTGAAAATGAATACCCTACCGCCCCTTGTTAAAATGATTGGTTTTCTCCATATCCATAGAAACTAATATTATGAATGTATGTGCTTATAAAACTCAGTAAATTTCAAAATAAGTTATTCCAAAAGTCGCTTGTAAATGAGACAGAACTAGGGACTTTGATTATATAAATGAATTTGAAGTATTTAGCTTCTGTTTTTGAAACATGGTAATTCCTATGTAGCCATGGAATCATCTTTTTAAAGTAGTAAATTTATAATATTTATGCTCTGTAGATTTTCATTGAGCACTGTTTTGTAAAAATAAAAATATTAATAAGAACACCGGATTATATATCCCACTGTTCTTTCTTTTTACTATATATATATATATATATATATATATATATATATATATATATATATATATATATATATATATATATATAAGCAATTCAAACCAAGCGGGAGTGCCACTAGCACGCAAGGGATTACAGAGGGTAGAGAACAAGAGTAAAGAGGCGTGTTTGGGGAG
>OZ038517.1:37894325-37896825 GCA_964036315.1 Acanthosepion esculentum | reverse complement strand
TAGGTTAGAATATTTAACTACTATTTTAAAAAACAATTTAAAAATATTTTCACTGTTAATTTTAATAGACTATATATATTTTTAAAAAACAAGTAAATGTAATAGAATTACTTACAGTATATAAAATTATTTTTTCACATCAAATATAAGTATGCATAATACCAGGTGGCACTTTTTAATTTTATTTTTAAATATTATTTAAGGAAAATTTTTGACAATGACGGCACAAAATAGCTATTTCATTTCTCTGATTCAGTAAATTTTTATTTTTTATAAACTTAGTAATATAGTGTGTCATGTATGCACAAAGGGCATGGGTTATTTAATGACCTACATATTCTAGCTTTTCTTATTAACTTCCATTTTACTGTTGGTGTTTTATTGGATTCTTTTAGGTGCCAGAAGTACTTTGAGAGAGATGTTTGATTTTTATATTTATTTATCCTAAATGAACTTTGATGTTGGTTGAACCTTTTTTTGAATTCATGGCTTGTGCAACCTATATATATATATTTATGTTTTCAGGATTTTCAGTAGAAGATATATTGCATTGTATACTAATGATTCCGTGCGACATTTATTTTGTAGAGAACAGTTATGAGGGTGTCTACAGTTACATAATTTTTGTTTATCCTCATCAGTTTTTATTTTTATTTTTCCATTGTCTAAAATCTTTTGGTTCTGGTATAAGTGCTTATTTAAGATATTAGTATTATGTTTCTTAATAACTTTTTCTAAGTTTTCAGTACAGCTGTAACTTAATTTTAGTGTATTTTTATTGAAAATAGTACTTAGTTTACTTTCACTGGGAAAATACTTGACTATTAATGCGAGGAATGTTTGTCCTAATTTGTTCTTTACCATTTGGTTGTATGGTGGCGTATGCCAAATTATTTTTCTATTTCTATTTTTTCTATGCTTTCCATTTTCATTTTTAATATAAGTTAGTTTTGGGTTTTTGTAGCCACTATCTTTTAGAGCTTTATTATAGAAATTAATATGTTCATCGAAAATCTTGTCATTTGCTGAATTTGTACTTATTCTTTTTCGGATAGATAAAGGTATATGTTTAATTATAGATGAGGGTGATTTGATTTAGGGTGTATATATAAAGGATTGATATTGATATATCAGTGATCTTCAGTATTTTACTACTAGTATTGATATATCAGTGATCTTCAGTTTATAAGTGATTTTTTTACTGCTAGTATTGATATATCAGTGATTTATTTTTACTGCTAGTATTGATATATCAGTGATTTATTTTACTGCTAGTATTTGATATTTTTTTTTACTGCTAGTATTGATATACTGGAATCATAATGTTCAGATGAGTACATGAAATGAGTTTTGGAGTAAAGGTTTGTAAAAAACGAAAAAAACTTTGATACATTCTAATGTAATACTACCTCCGACCCGTAAAAATTGAGCAGATTTACGTTATTTATAGTGATTTTCCAAGCGTAGCTTAGGTGTGGCATAAGGTCGAATGTGTGGGGCACCAGTGAGGATCGAACTCACTACTTAGTCGTAATTATTCCAGCGAGACAAGCTTGTTAACCATTACATCGCCTCAAGGTGCCCATAGTGATTTTCCAAGCGTAGGTTAGGTATGGCACAAGGCCGAATGTAGGGGGCATCCAGTGAGTATCGAACTCACTACTCAGTCGTAAGTTGTTCTAGCGGGACAAGCTTGTTAACCATTACATCTCCTCGAGGTGCCCACAGTTTTACGTTATATAAAGAGTGGAATTGGTTACTTATTGTCGAACGACGGTAGCAATCATTTGGGCAAATCATTGGTAGTTTTTTGATATAGGAATGAAATAAGCTTTAGAGAAAATATCTGTAAGAAAAACGAAAATACTTTTGATATACTCGAATATATATTGTTGTATCGTGTCTGCTACTGGTCTTCATAAATGATAAAAGCTTGCTAACCATTACACCGCCTCGGGGTGGCCTACAAGGCCGATAGTATGGAACGCCCAGTGAAGATGAAACTCACTATTCAGTCGAAATTGATTTAGCGAAACAAGCTTGTTAACCATTACACCACGTTGGAGTGCGTCTGTCAGTATTTTATAGCTATTTAGTAAGTATAGTGATTTGGACAAGTTTTTGAGTCAAAGTTTGTAAAAAACGAAAACAAAATTGATACATTCTAATATAATACTACTTCCGACCCGCAAAAAAAAAAATGAGCAGATTTACGTTATAGTGATTTTCCGAGCGTAGCTTAGATGTGACAAGGCCCAAAGTATGGAGCACCCACTGAGGATCGAACTCACTACTCAGTTGTAACTGATCTAGCGAGACAAGCTTGTTAACCTTTACACCACGTCGGAGTGCCTTCGCCAGTATTTTATATAGGTAATTACTAAGCGTAGCTCAGATGTGACACAAAGTATTGAGCAGCCAGTAAGGTTCGAACTCACGATTCAGTCGTAATTGATTTAGCGAGACAAGCTTGTTAAACATTACACCATGTTGAACATTC
>OZ038517.1:37804325-37884325 GCA_964036315.1 Acanthosepion esculentum | reverse complement strand
GGCCATTTTGTAAAGCTATCTACCACTATTAAGTAGTAATAATCTTCTACTGGACCAGCGAAATCAATGTGTAATCTTTCCCACGGATGATCCGTCTTTGGCCATGGTTTGTGTACTATAGGTGCTGCCTTAGCTGCTAACGCACACCCTTTACATCGATGAACCATGTTTTCGATATCCACATCCATTCCTTTCCAATATACAAAGCTTCGCATTAAGCTTTTTGTTCTATTAATCCCCGGGTGACCCATATGAAAGTCCCGTAGGATTCTTTTCTGCAACTTTTTTGGTACTACTACTCTCTCACCACTTGCGAAAAGCACGTTACGTTTCTTTTTAAATATAAGCATAGTATTTTCTTTTAATTCAAATTTAGCTTCAAACTTGTTACATCTTCCAAGACCAGGTGTAAAGGTTTCCGGAAACTTTTTCTTTAATTCACCTTTAATGTCCTGTCTTGTTTGCGTATTACTTTCTACTTTTCTGCAGAATGAGTTTAAAGGTTTATCCCACAATTCGAATATTTCAATAAACTCTGTACCCAACAAGTTTTCTCCATTTCTCAGAATGAAAACTTTTATTTTTTTAACGATCCCATTCAATTTCATTGGAAGTACAACCTCGCCTTCGAAGTTAATTTGCTTTCCAGTTACCGTTCGAGCGAGTTTCGTTGACTTCATTATTGTAGGCCTTTTTAAAATTTTCCATGTTTTATCGTTCATTATTGTTAAATCTGACCCCGAATCGAGTTGAAATTTGATATTCTTTTTGAATATTTCAGTCGTCACATATTTCCTCAAATCTCTATCTGATTTGATATTCGAATTTGTTTGTCTAATTCGGCTCTTGAATTTTTTCGTTTTACAACACGATCCTTTGTGACCATTCTTTTGGCACACGAAACATTTCTTATTTGTATATGGGCAATTTACCTCCCAATGTCTTTCGTTACAACGTCTGCAATTATATGGTGGGACCTTTTTATTTCCGTTCTTTTTATTTTCTTGTCTATTATTGAAATACGCTGAATTTTTTCTCTAATTTTTCTCTAATGAGTACTTTGACTGCTTTTTTATTTTTTTAATATAAGCAATACCAGCTTTTTCGATTTTTTGCGACTCTTTCTTTAACTTTACGGCCCGTTGACACTCCTCTGCTAACTTTTGCAGGGTAAGGCCTTGTTCAGATTCGAGTTTAGACAAAACTCTACGTCTTATTTCGGCACTCTTACTGGATACCAGTCCTTGAGCAAAAATTAAGCACTTGAATTCTTCAACCGTAATCTCTGCCAATCTGAAATTGTCACAATGTCTATTCACTATAGATGCATATGTTAAGTAATCCTGATCGTCGGATTTAGAGACATTCATGCATAACCATCGCTTATGCGAAAGCGACATATTTGCTCCAAACAGCTCTTTTAGCAATTTCACTGTTTCCGAGAATTCCAATTCAGTTGTTTTTCTCGGTAGAATAAAATCTACAAATTTGTTATGTTCTGCTGTACCTAGCTTTCTTAGTAATAGACTGACTTTTCTTGAATTCGACCAGTTTTCACAGTCTGTGTAGAAAATATCTTCATATCGTTTAAAGTACGCTTCAAACGTTTTTTCTTCGTCTGGCACATAGTTGAAAGTTTCCAGCGAATTAAATATGGTGTTATTTGAATATGAAGAATTTCCCTCATTTGCCTGATAGTTGTTTAATTTCTCCAGTGTTAACTTTTGAATTTCTAAAAGTCTTCCCTCTTGTCGTTCTTGATATTTTTTCATTGCTATCAATTGTTCTTGCTGTGCTATCTGTTGGGATTTGCATAATTCAGATATGACTTTGGATAGTTCATCCATCTTTAGCTGATAGTGTGCATGCAACAAGGAATATACTTTTAATTTGTGTATCCACAAATATCATATAAGCTGACCAAAAAATCGAAACAACGTACGACTTTTCTATTTTATGTCTTGCTTTTACATTCACGCCCGTGCTAATCAACTTTGGTATTTTTTTTCTCGTGAACAGAGAGCGTAGGAGTTTTTTTTCGTTTTCGACTTCTGTTCGCGTATTTCAATGACAACGTCTGATTTTCTTATCAGAGGTAATTCGTTACTATATTGTTGAACAAATAAAAAAACAAATTTTTTAAAGTTTGTTACCTTTCAAAGTCGACACGGTGTATTTGTGCTCCTTTTAATTCATGCATGTTTTTGTAGTCGGCCAATTTTTCTTTTTAGCGGGTGTCTCGTTGTAGATAATTTTTTAATTTAAAATTACCGTTATTCGTTTACGACACCTTTCAATTTTTCTGAGTGAACGTTCCTTTATGCTTAGTCGTCTTTTAACGAGTTTTACATATCCAGAAGTTCAGAATCCTTCGTCGTTATGTTAACGTTAGACTTTGAATTAATAGTTTTTTTTTCAGCCTGGGTTCTTCAACGACTTGTCCCAATTGTTGAAAACTCTCACTATTAATTCTTTCTTCTTTCCGTATGGTTCGTTCTACTTCGTGGCCATTGTTGAAACTTGGCGTATGGTTCGTTCTACTTCGTCGCCATTGTTGAAACTTGGCGTATGGTTCGTTCTACTTTGTGGCCATTGTTGAAACTTGACGTATGGTTCGTTCTACTTCGTCGCCATTGTTGAGTCTTGACTCAATGTTGAATCTCGCCTATTGCATGTAATAATAATGCAACACAAAATGTACTTAGAACAAGAATGTATTATAACAAGAAAGTGTACACAATAAGTACATATAGTATTTCTGTATATTTCTGGGAAGACGTTCCTGGAGAATGTGTTGATTAGTCGCAGTCGATCAGAGTCTCTAGTTGGATCTCGTGATTTCACTTCCTCGTCTTCAAGTACCAACCACTATTTATATAGTTGGTAGTCACCTATGCAGATTAGGTGGATCCCACCACAACAATATGTATATATATATGCATATATATATGTATATATATATATGTGTATATATATATATATATATATATATATATGTATATATGTATATGAATATTTATATATGTATATATATATATGTGTGTGTATATATATGTATATATATATGTGTGTGTGTATATATATATGTATATATATATGTATATGTATATATAGCATAATGAGAAGCCACGTATACTTTCTTGATATGTATATAATATATGGATAAATTAACTGAAAAAAAATTGGGTGTTTTTTTTTGCGAAAGTATTTATTGCTATGTTTTTATATATATTTAATATTTCAGACCACCTCGGTCCTTCCTCAGAAATTAATTGAATTACTGTATTACTGTATTTGGCAGTTTGTTTACACTTTACAGCGTTCGTCGTTAGACGCGGACGTCACGTGATGTGGAATGCAATATATATATATATGACCGAAACTTAGTAAAAAAATCTCTTTTATTATTAAAAAGAAAGACCAAAGAATTTTTTCAATATTAAATTATATTTTTGATCCTTTTTAAAACATTCAAATTCTTGATTAAATATTGTTTTTCTTACTTTTGTAGGGAAGGGGGACAAAAGATATTAGTATAGGAAGTGTTAACGTTTTTTTGCGTTGTAAAACACGTAGATTTTCAAATTCTTGCAAAAATAAAATAAATGTTGGATGATATGAAACTTTTAGGACTTATTCATAAATGAATGAAATTACTTAGAATGTTTCCTGGTGAAGTGGCTTAAACCCAATCGTTTTGCTAGTCGACCACAAATTCACCAAGACGAACATATCTGAAAAGTGCTCTTTTTTTATTTGGAGGCCTTTGAGATCTTTTACTTTTTAACCCTCTTAATCAAACGTCTCTCGAGCCTTGTATAGGTTGAACACCACTGTATAAAAACAAACAAACAAAAAGTAAAGCAGCTATTGTCGTTGAATCTTGTATGTCTTTAGACCTAAATTCCCTTCCAGAATCCTCATTAGCGACCTATCTGAAATTTCCAGTTCTCTTGGCATTGTCCTCGTGCTTCGACGTGGATTTCTCTTCGCCCTCTTCTGAACTGCTTCCATAAATCTCCTGGTACGAGTTGAATGGTTTCTTCATCGAATTCGATTTGGTAAGGTTGTTTGCTCCTCTTGAAACTGTTTCCACGACATTAAAAAACCGACTTTTAACATATATTTTTTATTACTTCAAAGCTCCCAAGAAAATTAAATTTCGACTCAAAATGACCCACATGCTGTTAGACAGACAAATCAATCAATCGATTTAAATTCGTTCTGACAACTTCGGGAAGGTTTCCTGGTGACGTGGCGTAAACCTAATCGTTTTGGTAGTTGACCACTGACTCTACAGAGAAAAACCTCTCGTCCGATCAAACGAAGACTTTATCTGCGGCACGCTGCATCTCCTCCAAAAATTTCCTCTCTCTGCCAAGCAGTTTTTGTTTGGCGGCACTTAAGTGCTCTTTCTCTGTAACCCTCTAACGCGAGCGGCCCCCGAAACAGTTTTGAGCAACCCCCAAAAAACACAGCAGCTACTGTCGTTGAATCTTGTATTTCTTTAGAAATAAATTCTCTTCCAGAATCCTCATTAGCGACCTATCCGAAATATTCAGTTCTTTTACCATTTTCTTCCTGGAATTCGATTTGGTGGGCTTGTTCGATCCTATTTTACCAAACATTAAGAAGAATTCTTCTGTAAACCTTCACCTGTTTTATCACCTCAAAATTTTTCATACCATGAATGCTGGGTATCGCTTCTAGTACATTTTTTATAAGGATTAATTTTTAATGCACATCTGTAGAGGTTCCTTTGAAATGCATTTCTATAACGTTTCAGACGCAGTTCACTTTTATATTGATTCAAATCCCAGGCATTTCTATAATGATTCAGATCGCAGGCAATTCTATAATGTTTCAGATTTAATGCATTACTTTAATGATTCAGATTCAATTAATATCTATAATGATTCAGATTCCATGCGTTTCTATAGATGGCAGTGAATGCTGGACAATCTCCTCACAGATGAAGAATATACACACACATCATATATATATATATATATATATATATATATATATATATATATATATATATATATATATATATATATTATATATATACATTATATATATACATTATATTATATATATACATTATATATATATACATTATATTATATATATACATTATATATATACATTATATTATATATATACATTATATATATACATTATATTATATATATACATTATATATATACATTATATTATATATATACATTATATATATACATTATATATATATATATACATTATATACATTATATTATATATATATGCATTATATATATACATTATATATATATACATTATATATATACATTATATATATATACATTATATATATTATATATATACATTATATATATATATTATATATATGCATTATATATATATATATATATTTATATATACACATACACATTTATATCCGCGAACACACTATCCCCTCTGTTTATATCTATCTATATATCTATCTCCGTTTTCTATATATCTATCAATCCGTCTATCTCCGTCTATTTCTATCTATCTATCTATCTATCTATCTATCTATCTATCTATCTATCTATCTATCTACCCACGTCTTTATATATCCACCTATGCTATCTCGCCGCCAGTCTAGTATTGCGCTCAAATTCATACAGTATAGCAGTTACCATGGAAGTATTTATAAAAAAAGGCACAGAGAACCAACCTTACGACGGTGGGCACGTGACTGAAGCCGAGCTGCCAGATCTGGTTCAAGAATATTGCTGATGCTTCTTTGGATCTTATCAAGGAGCTCAAGGTAAATCATATGTGGAAGCAATATTCTAAGCATGGACGAGTGGTAGACTTATAGATATGCAAGATAAATTCAGGACCGAAGAATTGTCTCGCCCGACAGTCAAGCCCACTTTCTTAGCAGCTGATCTAGCAATGAATCGATATGGTCTTTCCATTTCATGTCAGCTGAGAACGTTAACCCGAGAAGGTGCAACGAGTCCTTTTCCGATAGGTTAGCATTAGCCATGCTGACGGAAGGCAGAGAGGGGTCATTTGGATAATTAATGGAGAGAAGTTTAAAATTGACAAGCTATCTTTTGCACCAGTTAACGGCGGTATTGAGGTCTTTTTATGCATCTGCGGCCATTTTGACTTTTTCGGTCTGATCAACCTTAGTATCCAGGCAGGAGGAAATGGTAGTGTCGTCAGCGTAGATGCCAAGTTGAGAGCTGATCTCATCGGGAAGGTCAATAATGAAGATTCAAAGCAGCGTAGGACCAAGAACGGAGCCCTGGGGGACATTCACGTTAGTACGAAAAGATGTAGACGAGTGACCGTTCAGGACAATTTTCATTTCACGATTTGATAGGAATGCCCGGAGATACTGTAACTTTTCAACTTGTGGAGAAGACATGAATGCCAGTCAAAAGCTTTCGAGATGTCCAAGCCCGCGCTTCACCGTTTTTATCTAGAGCACGATAGATTCTCTCGGTAATTATCGTTAGTACATCAGCAGTCGACCTGGAGAAAGGAAAATCGTATTGCTTATCTGAGAAAAGGCTCTGCCATGAGAGATGATGAACCAATTCAGCATTGATTAGGGCCTCTAGGAGGTTCCCCAAAAGGGGTAGAATGCTAACAAGCCGATAGTTAGATGGGTCGGACGGTTCGCTAGACTTCTTTAAAACTGGAACCGCTGGCGATGACTTCCAGCAGGCAGGAAATCAGGAGGCAGCGAGACATTTATCATACAGTTTAGAGAGAACAGGAGCCAGTCCGGGAGCATACTCCTTAATGACTACTACAGGGTTACCATAGGGCCAACATGCTTTGTGGGAATCTAGGTTAGAGATGATAGAAGAGACCATGGAAGGGGCTATATGCATATCACTCAGTAGAGAATCAATTCTAAGTGGGAAGATAGGCAGGGACACTCTAGATGAGTCAAGAGTAGAGTCTGAGGAGAATTTACAAGCAAAGCATTATAACACCTGGAATCGATTGAAGAGGGGGAATAGAGACTTTGAACTTATTTAGTACCCTATTACAGACACGCTAGTAATCACGAGAGCCAAAGTTTTTAGAGGTTATATGTTGCCTCACCCTCTCAGCAAACAGAGACTTAGCTCCTTCGAGGACTCGCTTACATTCGTTACGAGCAGTAGCAAAATAGTCACCTGTTATGACGCGAAATGTCATGCTGGTATAACCGGAAATAGTGTTTCCTGTGTGCTATGGCGGCCGAGCATGCTGGTGTGAACCATGGCGAAGATTGTGGTATCACCTGGTATTTCCGAGAAGGGATGAACGCATCCTATGCCGGCCTTGTACCAGAAAGAAACCTAATTGGCGCAATTTTCATTTAGGAGTTTGAAGATGTTGGTCCAAGGGGTGTCACGAAGAAAATCCCGGAATCCCAGTCAGCGTGCTTGTAAGAGAAAGAAGTCTTATAGATAGGGGGTTCCTGTTTAACGGATGCTTGGAAGGAGATATCGATAGCTACCACAGAGTGGTCCGAGTTACCAAGAGGGCAGTAGCGCCAGGCCACAATGTTCAAGGAGGGATAATCTCTGCTCAAAACCTTTTTTTCACCATTGATCTGAGAAAAGGGGTTGTATACAGCTGAGAGTTTAGACATTTTTGAACGGGTTTGACGCCATGCATGACATCCATATGAAAGTCTTGATCTGATGAGGCAATTTAAGAACCGGGCTTGAGTTCTCGACTTGATGTTTTGCTTTTGTAAAATAATCTATTCTGTGGCCAATTTCCTTTTCTCTACTAAATTTGTTATAACTGACCCATACGCCGACGTATCTGAAGTGTTTAGTATTTGCTAGTTCCATGTCCTGAATTTTTATGATTGATTCAGGATAGATGCAACTTACGACCGTATCGCATTGAAACACCGGTTCTCGTCAGATCACCAAAGTTAGGCAATGTCGAGCTTGGCCAGTAACTAGATGGGTCACCGCTTGGGATAGCCAGGTGCTGTAAGTTTGTATGTGCAAGTTGTGGAGGGAGGGCAGAGTTTTTAATTCCAGCCAAGTTCGTTATATTCCCTTAAGTGCAAATACCCTTGGTAAAGGTTTGAATCCACCCCTCCCCCCAGCTATGGGTTAATTAGTAGGACTTGTATCAGTAAATCATTATTATCTCCAAAGAATTCTTAAAATCTTTAAAATTTTCTCGCTTTAAATAATCTGCAAAGGGTTTGTAAGACATAAAAACAAATCAATCAATCAGGGTAGGTGTCATGACTGCTTTCATTCCAGTTCCAGATCATAGTTTCTGTTTTAGAAAGGTTTATCTTGAGTACTGTTTCTTGAAACACTTGGTAGAGGATGTTGATTTGAACGAACACCAAACTGTGTCATGAGAATAATGACAGCCTCGTTCAAAACATTATAAAATAAAAACTCTTTGATAATGCGTTATAAATGCCGAAAGTACTTACATATATATATATATATATATATATATATATATATATATATATACATACACACATTTTAGTTTTCACCGGATACCAAGAAAATAGTCCAAAATATCCCAAAAAATAAAAATAAAAACGGCAATATTTGACCTTCATGTCCGTAAAAAAAAACGGTGTATCAAAAGGACGGTTACTCCCTTGACACCGCTATTACTGTATACACTTTTGACTCCCTCGGCAATGACGATTTACAAGATATGTAAACTAAGTACAATGCCATATTTATTATTTACCTTTTGTAAAGATTTATTATTTATCATTTTATAAAGAAATACATTTGAAAAGAAATCTTTTCATTCAAAAAAATGTTATATTACAAAATTATCAAAATATGTAGACCATCTTAACGTTATGTTAATAGCTGGCCAGTCGTATTCGAGGATACACGTCTACTAAGGCAGCTAGTTAATCCCTTTTGAAGACGCATGTTCAGGCGCATTTTTGTGTTTGTTCAACACCCACGGATCCCACCTGCGGTTTTATACTCTATGTTGAGCAGACCTTAGTTATAGTTTCTTGGAACAAATTGCGTGATCAACAACCTGAACAAGCTCAAACCCTCGGTCACGATGACTTGTGACTCCGTTCTAGCACAGCCATCGTTGACCTCCAAGGGTTCCTATTTCACTCGCAAGGCTTGGGTCAACCGTGGTATGGTTTTCAGGCACTGGGATCGCCTCCTCCAGACCGAGAACATCAAGAAGTCACTTTCCTGACAAATAGAGCATTCGAGTCTCGTAGTCAGAAAGTCTCTCTCATCATCATCATCATTCGACCTCTCTGTGGTTGGTCGGAACACCATTGACAACCCCTTTCCACACTGCATTACTGTCTCCAGATCCCCAAACATCCAACCCCGAGTCCCGAGCTATGGTGTCTGGGAAAGTCAATTTTCGTGAGAAGACACTTCCAGGAGTAAGGATGAGACGATTTCCGTGTCCGCTCGCTGTCAGTGGTCGGCAAACTTTAATTTCAAGGGAAACTCTACCTTTTCAAGTACAGATAAAAAAAAAAAATGCTTACGCTTCTTACCTCCAACAGCATCACCTGCACCCTCATGGGTGACATCCTGAATGGGTAAATACGCAGCTATATATAAGAAATAACTAAGACCATATTACCAAAACACACTGCTGCTGTCGGCTCACACGGAGGGTTGAATAAGTCCGATGAGCGTCTTACATCACTCCTTTTTTTGTGTATTTTATCGAGTTCATTTTTACTTGTAGTGTCAATATATCGTTTCGGTATATGTTTCTAAGGAAAACAAAAGTTGGGACGCTACTTTTGTAGCCGCTCAACGAACTAATGGAGGCTTATGAAAATAAATATCGGACCATGAGAGTTCCCAGATCACGGCTTACCGGATTAAAGAGGTCGGACTGTAAAAAAGAAAAAAAAAAGAAAAGGAAAGAAAAAAAACAGTGCATTGACTAAATATAATGCTTAAAATAATAAATATATAGCTAAATCAAAAAATATACTTAATGGGGGCCTCACGTTTTTTTACCCAAACGCAGGAAAAAGAGAAAAAAGAATTCTGAAAAGAACGTTCACAGGCGATGAAAATTGATACTTTACAACAGTGTCGAGCGTAAAAGTTCAGTTCCCAAGGAAAAATGAAATTATTATTATTACTATTATCAGTCGCTTAGTTGTAGTCTGCGCATTAACATGAGATATTCTTTACCACAAAGTTCGTTCTCCAACAGCAGAGTTCAAAAGAGTAAAGATCAAATCCGAGATTTTTTTTCCTACCGTCCTAAGCATTCGAGAAATACAGGCTGCTCTCCCATTAAAATTTACATCATTTCGTAGTTTTCATAGCCAATTCTTGCTCAAATGATCTCAAATTTTAACAAAATGTGTAAAAACAAACTCAGTTGATTGTGCGGACATCGTAATGAAAATCTGCCAGGAAGATGGATCAGGTGTGCCAGTGATAATGATAATGTGCTGTTGAAATGGCCACCATGTTCACCTGACTTGACACCTTATGATTTTTTTTCTATGGGGCTATCTGAAAGGACAGATCTATATCCCCGTTTCTCCTACAAACCTAGAGGAATTTAAGCAGAACATCACTGAGGCGAATGTTACGCAAGACATGCGACAGCGTGTTTGGCAGGAACTGGACTACTGATTTTTATGTATGTCATGTCATAGGTGGTGCGTATATTGAACGTTTGCGAAGTTGGTTATAAAATTTACATCCGTTTGAATTTTGATAAATAAATATAGTTCAACATAAAGCCTATTAAATTTCGTTGCCTTAGGACGTAGTTACTCAGATATTCACATTTTAGATGAAGTCAATTTTTGGGAGACACCCTGTATTATTAGAGAAAAAAATCTGCTCTCCGGTAGGATTTTCTTTGCAGGAGAAACCGTCGTTAGATCTTACGTGCATTAATCATATCAGCTATGAAGAGCGTCGTGAATAATCAAGGTTCTATTTTGCGTTTTAAGCATTCCACTTTTCCTCGTTCTCTCGATTGTTATAAAATGTTCTAAAAATAATGTTTAAAGTAGTAAAACTATATCGGATTAATAAATAAAAAATACATAGATTAATATCTAAACGTTGCCTTTGAAATTCACTTAAAAAGCGCCATGTACTACTGTTTCGTGTATTAACTGTGGAGGCACGGTGGAGTAATGGATATCGGCTTGGATTGAAGAATCGGAGAGCCGAGTTCGAATTCCAGTCGAATCCATTACATTCACATTTTAGATGATGTCAATTTTTGGGAGACACCCTGTATTATTAGAGAAAAAAATCTGGGAAAGGTGTGAATCATCTTCATCTCCCTCCAGCTATGGGTAAATAGCAGGACAGACTGGGTTCTATAGCCTTGGATGGCAACTGGTCTAGGAGAAGGACAACTCTGAATTCAAACCCGGAGTGGAGTCCCGAAGGCGGATGGACGGCACTTTGTGCTACCTTCCGGCAACTCCTGCAGCCGCGTTGGTACCAAACTGTATTGGTTTATCCTCTCCTTTGGACTCTGCTTGCAAGGCCGAGAGACCGGGGGAACTAAACGTCTGGGAAGCCCTAGTTCTCGATATATCTCGCCCAGGCTCGTAGCGCACCGCGCTACTCCATCGTCTCTCGAGACGGACGGATGCCGGCGACTACTGTTTCGACCCAATGTAAGTAATCAGATGTATATACATGGGTTTTCTTTTATACCAAAATACAAGTGCCGGAATATTCCTGTCAGCGGTGGATTTTTCAACAACAACAAAAAAAAAAAAATGAAAGTACTGGCCAGTGGCGGACCTATATTTTGGGGCCATGAATCTTGAACAAATATGGGGCAGGGAGGTTTCGAAACCAGCAACAATAGAATCTACGATTCACTAGCCGAAATGTAGGTTATTAATAGATTTTGGCCATCTCAAAGTGCTCAAATAGTTGGTCGTTCGGGAGCTGCCAGTCGCCAAGAATATTTTAACAATTATAGGAGAATTTTAGGACCATATCACTATTTTTAAGCCTATGTATCCTCATATCTATCTATCTATTTCTGCTCATTTCTATCTACATATCTATCTATCTCTGCTCATATCTATCTATCTTGTAGGGTCGCATAGGTTATGAAT
Organism: Acanthosepion esculentum; assembly: GCA_964036315.1. Taxonomy (NCBI): domain Eukaryota; kingdom Metazoa; phylum Mollusca; class Cephalopoda; order Sepiida; family Sepiidae; genus Acanthosepion; species Acanthosepion esculentum. The sequence continues at coordinate 37,872,228 of OZ038517.1, read as the reverse complement.
AATAATAATAATATATCCTCTTAATACCAATCAAAAATAAAAATCAATATTGTCATTGCAAAACGATCTCCCTGTAGCAAATACAAAACCAGAAAACGCCATTAGTTATTTTACAATATTTCATTTTAACAAGAACATTTTAAATTGTTTTATTTAATTTTATTTAAATTACCATCTTTAGATCACAAATTTTCAAACAATCACCGAACGGGTTTTTTCTTTTCTTTTTACAAATATATGGGAGTCTACACATAATTGGTAGATACTTTTCTGTTTATTTGTTTGTTTTCAATTGAATGTTTCAAATAGGTAGACGGACGCGTCGGCGTACGGTGGGAAATATAATATAGTTGATGTCTTATGTTGGCCGCCATTAAGCCCGTAACTGCGAGCCTGCCCTTTTCGGCCATGGTGATGGTTCGTGGAAGACCCTGCGTCTTAATACGTGAAAGGTGCGAAGTTATTTATTTTGAATGTTGTTTTTTTTTTTCTTTTTCTGTTTTTACATTTTTATTTGTGTGAGTGCATGTCTGGAGATATTTCAATCGAGGATTCTGTGACAATGGAGACGAATATGGAAATGGATTGATGATTCAAATGTTATAAATGTTCATATCGATATGAATTTGAATTGATCAACTTTATGCGCGTTCAGATATCCGCATATGATTGTGTATATGTAACGGACATTATGCCAACAGTTTGGTGTGGATGTGTGTGTGTGTGTATGTATGTGTGCTATAGATTTTGTTTTTTTTATTTATAAGTTCTTTGAAGGCTCGTGCACATGCGTATTACATCATTTGTTTTCCATTGTTTATATTTGGTTTTCGTAACAGAAGCGTTCTTCTTCCTTCCACGGATGATTCAGAGTTCAACGATTTTAAAATTTATGCAAAAGTTCAGAGGTCGTTCAGAAGTCGTACAAACTGAGACCCGATGTCAGACAACAAATGTACAATCACGTATGAATCTAAAGTATAATATATTTGCACAATATTTAATTAATATGTTTGTTGTTTGTGTGTGATGGCGTTTAAGTCTATATTTTACATCTTATATATGCATATATATATATATATATATATATATATATATATATATATATATATATATATATTATGCTTATAATGTTCTATGTATATATCATATACATGTACAGTTTTAAAGGGATATTTATTTTACAGTGATTTTTTCCTTTAAAAATAATTACTTTATAAATCTCTTTTTTCCAATCAATCGTAGCCCTTTACAGCGTAGATAAGGATTTACAAAAAAAATCCATTTGTTTTATTTTCTTCCCTTTATTTTTTTTTTTTTAATATTTTGCCCACATTCTGGGTTTTTGTTTTTGCATAGGAAGTATATATCTTCCTTCGTTAATATTTTCCCTTTTCTTTTTTCGTTACTGCAATTCGAGGTTTATCTTTCTCGCTGATAATGAATTTCATTGTCTTATTTTTTCAAAAAATATTGTTTTATTTTATCTTCTTTAATAATCTTAAGCAAAATTCTAGTCTTTGTTGTTTTAAATTCGAGTTTCGCCAGGAGAAAACTTCGCCCTGTAGTTTGTTTGTTTGTTTGTTTGTTTTCTTTTTGTTTTTATCGCTTTCGACGTCTGATTTGTATGCTGAACGGATGTGGCATGTTCGTGATACCAAACACGCCTTTCAGGGGAGGTAATTCATGTCCAAGTGGGCACGTGAATTCAAACTGCTGTAACATACCAGCAAGTAAGAGAAACAGTTCTGCTTTTGCCAAGGGTTCCCCTAAACAACTGCGTTTACCTGAAAAGAATCAAAATAGATAACATTAAAATAAGAAAAGGGGACAAAAAAAATGGTGAACAAAAACGGAACATGATATTTAGAGCGTGTTTCACTACAAAACCAAAGCAATGCACTATTAATATTTTTTAATTGATTTCCCATTAGAAGCCACCAAGAAATTGTTTTATAATAAAACCGATTTCCGTGTAAGTAATACAAAATCAGCGCACTCGTCATATTTTTAATTGATTTCCCATTAGAAGCCACCAAGTAATCCAACCTAAATCGTGTCTCGTAATAAAACCGCCGGCTAGTTTAGTTTTTGGCCAGTACAAAGACCCGTATCAAATAACAGAAACCACATTATTTGAGGACAACCAGCAGCAGCAACAACTAAAATGGATTGCACATGTAATGTGAAGAGAAAATAATGAAATAATCAAGATGTTGACATTCCACACGACTTCAAACAAAAGGTTAGGAAGGAAACTCCCATCAATAGTGGAAAGAGCGATAACAGCTACTGGACTTGAGAAACCTATTTACCTGAATAATTGTTTTAAGAGAAACATTTTATAAACTTCAAGCTGAAAGCAGTTCCAGCTTCTTGGCCAATGAATGCCAAATGTTTCCTTGTAGGGATACATCTTATACCACCATGAGGGGTGCTCCGAAGCTAATGCTTCCTAACTTATTACGTTGGTGGTGTACAATGTAAGAGGTCAATATTGGTGGTATGGCAATAACTGATAGTTGCTGAATGTGCTAACATAATGAAATAGGAGGCATTACTTTCGGAGCGACCCATCATTGTTTAATTTAAGTATAAATCAGCCACTTACTCAAATATGAGTTATTGCCAAGAAGGTTCAGCTTAAATTGAATTATGCAACAACTTAAATAGCACATGTTATGTGAAGAGAAAATAATGAAATAATCAAGACGCTGACATTTCACACTCAATTCAAAACAAAAGGCTAGGAAGGAAAACCACCATCAATAGTGGAAAGAGCGATAACAGCTACTGGATTTGAGAAACCTATTTACCTGAATAATTGTTTTAAGAGAAAGATTTTATAAATTTCAACCGAAAACAGTGCTAAACGCCATATGTTTCCTTGCAGGAGAACGGCTAATATTCTTTCATTTTATGTGCCTGTCCTTTCAGGACGTAGGCGATCATGGCTCTCCACCGCCCTTTATCCCTTGCAGTTCTCAACAAGTTCCTTCCCTCTGCGACCTCATGCAGACCACGTTCTGTCATCCACTTGCTTAAGTCCGCTATGTATATCATGCATTGTTTTCCCTTGTCTCCTTTTACCTCTATTCAACTCGTGAGTATCAGATTCTCCAGGCCCCCCTTCCTCATTATGTGTCCCAGAAACTTCAGCTGCTTCTTTACCATGACTATTTAGTGAATAGGGGGCGTCTCGGGGTGGGGTTAGGGCCAAGTAACAGCCAGGCTAGCTTGCTAACTGTTAATACTGAGTAGTGAGTTCGAACCTAACCTAAGCTTAGTAAATATTAACGCTAAATTATCTTACTATCAATATTTTAAATTGATTTCCTGCCAGAAGCCTCCACGAAATCCAGCCTAATTTTAAATGGTGCCAAATGTTACCATTACTTAGTCAATCGTTTATTTAAGGTCCAACCCACGATCTTTTCCCTGTACAACGGACTGTGCCGGACCACGAACATGCCCCCCCCCCGCCCCAATGAGTCAGTTACCAAGCTTCGTAAATAGCAGCAGGTATTTATGATTGTTCATAGCTTGATTGCTGGATTTATATATTTTTTATGAGTTATCAACCCTTTGCAGGTTATGTAAAGTCATAAAATATTTTTAGATTGTAAGAATATTTTTGGTTGATAATAATGGTTTTAGTGATAAAAGTCTTACTAATTAACCCATAGCTGGAGGGAGAAGAGGTGGACTCATACCTAATCAGAATTTGATAAATAAACAAGAAATGATGTGGATAGAAAATGGAGGATCAATTCTATATTACAATTAATATATAAACTGACCCTCACTTTGTGGCCACATTATTTTCTATAAATACATATTACAGGGAATGTAAATAAATCTAAACGACATGCCTGTGTAGCTAATCAGTATTTGATTGATTGATTGATACGTTTTCTGCGGCTTATCAACCTTTGTAGGCTATTTAAAACCAGAAAATATTTTTTAGATTGTAAGGATGTTTTTTTTTGGGGGGGGGATAATAACGATTTAGTGATACACATCTTACTAATTAATCTATAGATGGAGGGAGAGGGGGTAGATTTATACCTTTTGCAAGGTTTATTTGCGCGTAAGTGAATATAACAAACCCAACGAGGATTAGAACTCGGCTCTTTGATTAGCAATTCCGACCCGTTATTCATTACACCACTCGCACATACAAGCTTACAGCACTTGGTATTTTCAAGCGGACACTCATTTAGCTACTGACCAGGCTCAACGTTGCCTAACTTCAGTGGTCGTAAGCTTGAAAGCTTCAAAATAGATAGATAGATAAAAACCGAATTACGAGCCATAGAGAAATAAAAACCGAATTACGAGCCATAGATAGATAGATATAAACTGATTTACGTGCCATAGATAGATAGATATAAACTGATTTACGTGCCATAGATAGATAGATATAAACTGATTTACGTGCCATAGATAGATAGATATAAACTGATTTACGAGCCATAGATAGATAGATATAAACTGATTTACGAGCCATAGATAGATAGATATAAACTGATTTACGAGCCATAGATAGATAGATATAAACTGATTTACGAGCCATAGATAGATAGATAGATATAAACTGATTTACGAGCCATAGATAAATAGATATAAACTGATTTACGAGCCATAGATAAATAGATATAAACTGATTTACGAGCCATAGATAGATACAAACCGATTTACGAGACATACATAGATAAATGGTTATGAAGCGATTTCCGAACAATATTTAGACAGATGTGAAACGATCAGCGATAGATAGATATGAACCGATTTCCGATCGATATGAACCGATTTCCAAGTGTTCGATCGATCGACAGATAAATAGATAAGACGCGAGATAGAAAGTCTGAACCAATTTCCGAGAGATAGATCGATAAATATGATCCGATTTCCGAGAGATAGATCGATAAATATGATCCGATTTCCGAGAGATAGATACGAACTAATTTCTGAGCGATAGATAGATTTGAACCGATTACCGGGCGATAGGTAAAATTAGATTTGGAGCGATTTCTTAGCGATAGATAGAACCAATTTCCGAGCGATAGATAGATAGATATGAACCGATTCCCGAGATTTAGATAGGATCACACAGGGTAGATAGACAGAACTGGTTTCATACACTACTATCTGGTGGGATGCTAATTATTGCTTATAGAATTTTGTGGTGTGGAAATCTTATGGAAAACGTTATCTGACTTTTCCACTCAAAAAATCGTGTTTCCGAGAGAAAATGTCTGCCTGTGTGTGTGTATGTATGTGTGTGTGTGAGTGTGTGTGTGTGTGTGTGTGAGTGAGTGAGTGAGAGAGAGAGAGAGAATGAGAATGAGAATGGGTTTGAAGAGACCATAATCGTTAAAAGTGAAAAGAATACATGGAAAGGGAACATGAAAGTGAAAAGGTGACATGAAAGTGAAAAGGAGACATGAAAGTGAAAAGGAGACATGAAAGTGAAAAGGAGACATGAAAGTGAAAAGGAGACATGAAAGTGAAAAGGAGACATGAAAGTTAAATACTCACCAATAAAAAAAGGAATAAAAGCTCCTGGTTTTTGATTATTTTTTTGAGAATACTCCAAAAACCGTTCTGGACGGAAATTCTCAGGATCTCCCCACAATTCCTTATCTGTCATTACCGAACCAAGGTTAGGTATGATGATTGCCTCTTTGGGGATAGTGTAGCCACCGAACGTGATATCTTTGGGTGTTTGCCGACCGAGCAATAATTGAACAACGTTTCCGATTCTTTGGATCTCCATGATGGAAGCATCGAGGAGAGGCAAATGAGGTCGGTCAGCCAATGTTGGGAGACGGTCCAGTTCTATATTATCGTCAATTTCTTTCTGAATTTGTTTCTGAATGTCTGGATAGTGTAACATATAGACGAGTGCCCAAAGGATAGTAGATGTCGTCGTCTCCGTTCCAGCAATTAATAAGTCACCAATTACTTTGCTCAGCTGTTCCTCTGCAAATGAAGAAAGCAGACGATATTAGAATCCATATTGAAAATGATAGAAAATATTGCAAAAACATCAATTTTAACAATCATCAACTAAGTAGATCTTTATCTTGAATAGTTTTGCCTGGCGCGAAGCCATAACAGTAAATAACTAACCTAGTGAGAGGTTATAAACTCACTATAATAGCGGATTGTACTTGCAACGATAAGCACTGATTAGTATTTGGGAAGCTTAGCTAAATCATATGTGAGTGAATTGGGTACTTCGGCGTGGTGTAATGGTTAGCAAGCTTGTCTCGCTAGATCAATTACGACTGAGTTCGATCCTCACAGGATGCTCTAAACTTCCGGCCTTGTGACACATCCAGGCTACACTTAGAAAATCATTTTGAGCACTACGGCCTGGTGTAATGATTAGCAAGCTTGTCTCGCCAGATCAATTACGACTGAGTAAAAAGCTGGGCAGAGTATTGTGAGACAGGAGGATTTCTTTGGTAACAAAGAAAAGAATATTGAGTTGTTACGTGACATCTGTCCTTCTTTACGGCAGCGAATGTTGGACGATTTCCTCAAAGATGAAGAAGAGACTCGCGGCGACGGAGATGTGGTTCTACAGAAGGATGCTAAGGATATCATGGACCGAGCGTGTGAGCAACGATGAGGTCTTAGAGAAGTTGCAAACAAGGAGAAGGCTTATACTTAACATCAGGAAGAAGCAGCTGAACTTTCTGTGACACATAATGAGGAAGGAGGGCATGGAGAATCTGATATTCACGGGTCGAATAGAGGGGAAAGAGAGAAAAGCGAAAGCAGCGCGTGACATTCCAGGCGAGCTTGAGCAAGTCGATGGCAGAACGTGGTCTGGGGGAGGATGCAGAGGGAAGGAACTTGTTGAGAGCTGCAAAGGATAGAGGGAGGTAGAGAGCTATGATCGCCTATGACCTGAAAGGACATGGAACAAAAAAGAAAGAATAAGTGAGTTCGATCCTCGCTGGGTGCTCTATACTTTCGGGATTGTGCCACATTTAAGCTGACAATTAGAAAATCATTTGGGGCACTTTGACGTGGTGTAGGGCCAGCATGCTTGTTTCGCTAGATCAATTACGACTGAGTAGTGAGTTCGATCCTCACTATGTGCTCCGTGCTTTCGGCCGTGTGCCACATCTAAGCTAATGCTTAGGAAATCACCGTATGTGAGTAGTGTAACGGATATCGACGCGGACAGTGAAATCGGCGGGCTGAGTTCAAATTCCGGTCTAGTAAGTTGCATTCACTTTTGTACAGACACCCCTGGGAAAGACATGAATCCCAGCATGGGTTGAAATAGCAGGGTAGACTAGGCTCTCTAAGCTTAGTCGGCCATCAGTCTAAGAGAAAGAAAACTCTGTAATTCCAAACCGTGGAGAAAGCACCGGGAAACCACTCCACCATCTTTCTCAATAAGTTACAGCAACGGACCGAAACAAAAAGGACCCTTACAGAATGAGACTGTTGTAATTTCTGGGGCGCATAATGAGAACGAAGGGATGGTAAATATGATACTCACAAGACTTATTGAAAGCAAGAGAGATAGAGAGAAACGGAGTAAGTAGTAGTGTTTGCTTTTCACCATCCTAAGAACTAAAAAGCATAGGAAGTTGTGAAGAGCCATAATCGCTCACGTTCTGAAGGGACACGGAACAAAATGTTGACGGTAATTCAAAGATATTGAAGAAAAGGAAGCTGTGAAGAACTATAACCGCCTATGTCCTAAAGTGGCATACCATTTAAAAAAGTAATGATCTGTGATACTCGCTTGCTAAAGTTATTTATTGAATCTGGCATGAAGCCACATTAGTGAGGGTCAAACTCATTATATAAGCTTAACTCAGTCTAGAACAAAGCTATATGTCTGGAGCACGCGTTAAAGATCGAACTCCCTACAGTATCAATGATCTGTTAAGCTTGCTTGTTAACCATCCGTTGTGGCCTTGTTAGGGCCAGAAATAAAGACACGGAGAGAGGAATTGATTTAAACAAATATATTAACAGAAACAGCAATACAAATATATACAAACGAGAGTGTTACAGCAAGAATGTTCGGTCCGACTGTCAGAGCTGACTGCTGGAAACGTCTCTTTTCAAAAGGCAGTACCTGCTCCTATTTATAGCTGGGAGAGTCCATGCGTGCATGGGTAAATTACCATAAGACCGTCACTATTCGCCAGATTCCTGTGTTTGTATTACAGGTACGAAGAATGCTGTAAAGTTCTCGGCTCGACCAAAATATCTAATATTTGGTCAGATATGGGATGGGCGTTAGAGCCGCGTTTGAATAAATGACGGGAGCTTTAAGGAAATTACTTTCAAACTTTTTCTGGATATTTCGGCAATAGATATTGCAATAAGTTAACGAATAACTGAATGGGAAGAGCTCATTAATCGTTACTCAATGGCAAGTGCTATATTATAGATACTTCTTGTCTTAGCTTATTTGGGTGCACGGGTGATAAAAGAATGAAGTTGTCTCGGCTCCCGATATCGCTAACATTTAAAGCGTGTGTGGGTGTTTAAGAGAGAGAACGTGATAGAAAGAATAAAAGAAAATGAGTTGAAAGAAAGAAAGAAAGAAAGAAGGAAAGAAAGAAAATGAGTGGAAAAATAAAAAAAGAAAGAAAATGGAAAGATAGAAAATGAGTGGAAAGAAAGAGAAAGAAAATGAGTGAAAAGAAAGAAAAAATGAGAAGAAAGAAAATGTGTGAAACGAAAGAAAATGAGTGGAAAGAAAAAAAAGAGAAAGAAAATGAGTGGAAAGAAAAAAGAGAGAAAGAAAATGAGTGGAAAGAAAAAAGAGAGAAAGAAAATGAGTGGAAAGAAAAAAGAGAGAAAGAAAATGAGTGGAAAGAAAAAAGAGAGAAAGAAAATGAGTGGAAAGAAAGAAAGGCAACAATTCGAAAGAAAGAAAGAAAATGAGAATAAAGAAAGAAAGAAAGAAAGTGAGTAGAAAGGTAGAAATAAAATGAGTGGACAGAAAGAAAGAAAGAGATAAAAATGTATGGAAAAATAGAAAATGAGTAGAAAGAAAGAAAATGAGTAGAAACAGAAAATGAGTGGATAGAAAGTAATAGAGAAAGAAAGTGAGTTGAAAAAAGAAAAAAAATGAGAAGAAAGAAAGAAAATGAATAGAAAGAAAGAAAGAAAAAAAAGAAAAAGAAAGAAAGAAAAAAGAAAGAAAGAAAATGAATGAAAAGAAAGAAAGAAAATGAGTTGAAAGAAAGAAAGACAGAAAATAAGAAGAAAGAAAATGAATGGAAAGAGGGAAAGAAAAAATAAAGAAAAGCAGTGACTGGAAAGAATAAAGGAGAATATTTGAAAGAAAATGGCAAGGAAATTGGGAGAAAGTAAAGCAGTAATAATGTAGAAAGAAAAAGAATGGAAAGAAAAAAGAGTATAAAAAAGAAAGAAAAGAAGTGGAAAGAAAGAGAATAGAAGAAAAAAAGAAGGAAAAGTATTAAGAAAAGAAAGAAAACAGAAATAAATGCGGAGGACGTATGAATATAGAAAAATCAATATCGACCGCTTCCCGTGATGCATCAGTAACTGTCATTTATCCCCGACGAATGTCTCACCTTCCGAGTAACAACGGCGTCCTGAGAGTAGGACGGGGCGAAACATTCTTACACCAAATGCACCGCACCCGTGGGTCACAAGGACATGCCCCTATTGCACCTTCCTCTCTCCATCCACAACAGCCGACCCCTCACACTCACAGGGACCACTGCATACCTATAACTATACTAACGGTAACCCAACCTCAGTTAAATTCCCGGAGAGCCCTTTTTCTTGCTCTCAAAATATCCATCCTCTGCACCCCTACCATCTCCGCTGGCTCCGTTCTCCGCCCCACATTCAAATGTGTGTTAGTCAGTCAGTAGAACAGAAAAAATGGCGGGGCGGAAGTTGTAGGCACAGAAGAATGGCGGGGCGGAAGTTGAGGGGAGAAAAAAAGGGGACAGGGAAGAAAGGCTGGATAACACAAGAAAGGTGGCGGAAGAGAAGCAAGAGAGTGATTAAAGAAAAAAGGAAAAGGAAAAAAAAAAAAAGCTAACGAATTAAAAAGGTAGAAGGCCTTGTATTAGCAGTTTTAACAAGTGCAGGGACAATGCGGCCCACAGCAATTACGACCTGACCGAAGACATTCTTTAGCACTTAACATTATCCAGCCGAGCCAACTCCCTTCCCACATGAAGCGATACATTGTGCTGCTGTTGTACACGTTAGGTACAGCTTTGAGTAGAAAAAGGGGGTTTGCTTGTCATGTTTTTCTACCCCTCTTCCTTATATATATATATATATATATATATATAGGCAGCATATCTTCATTCAAACATGTTTCATTGAATAATATAGACATATTGTGTCTACTTATTTTTATAATGATCCTTTCCAGTTTTCTAATCATTTTCTTGATGTAAAAATGAAAATTCATCAAGGAAGGCGACGTAGCTTTTTCCTACCCAAGTACTTTTGATCTACTCCAAGATTATCCTCAGGGGTAAGTTACAAAGAGAAACTTATGCGATAAAATCTGCATTTCGTTGGGATGGTGATTAAAAAAAAAAGAAATTTGAAATTTATCCGTTGTAGTGATGGAAAGATGGAAATTGTTTTGCAAAACAAGCGTCCGAATATAATGCAGATTTATTACAGTTACATGTTTGAATCTCTCTCTCTCATATATATATATATATATATATATATATATATATATATATATAAGAAGAGAGGTACCACAAACTTTTTTGGTTGTAATGTGGGTTTTTGAAAGAATATTATTCTTTATTTTTATGATACACACTTTTCTCTCGTTGGAACCATTATAACCTCTTCATTATATATAACGACATTTTTTATGTTTATACGTTCTTTTTATAGATACAAATATTTAAAAAAATGCTCTGTTTTATAATAAACAGTATATGACGGTACCGTATAGGATACAGGTTCGATTCCTGTTGGAGGACGCATATTTTCTATGAAAAATTTCTCGGACATTCAGGTCGGTAAATGTCGTTAATATTGTTTATTATAAAACAGAGCATTTACTTAAATATTTGTATCTATAAAAAGAACGTATAAACATAAAAAATATCTTTAAATAATTGTCGGACTTTGCCCATTTCATAATATATATATATATATATATATATATATATATATATATATATATATATATATATAATAGCTGGCCACACGTATTCGAGGATAACCGTCTACTAGGGCGGCTAGCCAATCCCTATTGCAGACGCTCGCCCAGGCACATTTGTGTTTGTTCAACACCCACAGAGCCCACCTGTGGTTTATGCTGCAACTATGCTGAGCGGACCTTAGTTACAGTTTCTGGGAGAGAGCGTGTTATCTAGCTTGATTAACAATCTGAACAAGGCCGGCACATTCAAACTCTCGGTCACGGTGACTTGTGACTTCGTGCTAGCACAGCTATCGACGGTCCCCAATGTGTTCCGTCTACCCAATTTCACTCACAAGGCTTGGGTTACCCACGGTATGGTTTTCGGGCACTTTCCAAAGGTGCCGATCGCTGGGATCGTCCCACTCGTAACATATGTGTGTGTGTGTGTGTGTGTGTGTGTGTGTGTGATGAGACAAAGTGTTTTTTTTTTTTTAATCAAAGACGCGTTTCGCCGGAGTTCATGTTCTCTTTGGCATCATCAATAAAAGAAAGCCAAGTCTATGTGTTAGGATCTCTATGTCTTGGGATCTTTGGGGATAAGTTGGTATCGTAAATCATATTAATTACTTTAGCTTATCACTTCCTGATTTGAAACTTGAAGAGCGTTTTGTCTTTGTGCACAAATACATACATACACACACACACACACACACACACACACACACACACACACATATATATATATATATATATATATATATATATATATATATATATATGGAGACACACACACACATATATACATACATACGTTCTTAACATACGTGTGCCTACACATGCAACCACCCAGGCATATACATGTATAAGAGACATTTTTATTCATACTTGTACATACATGTATACATTTTCATGCCCACCGATATATACTTGTGCACACACACACGCGCGCGCACATACTTGTACACACATATTCTTACATACCATTGTTTACATATACCTGTATACACTTACATATGTGTACATACACCCCTATATATCCATGCACACACATACCCACACAACCGTATAATAGTTGTGGGTTGCGTTGTTTTTCAGATATTGTGTGTCGCATTGGGGTATTATGTTTGTTTGCTTGCATATACATATATACACAAATACAAATACCACCATACATTCAACAGTTAAGTGAAGAAATTCATGTTATATATATATATATATATATATATATATATATATATATATATATATGGGTAACTATACTCGTCTCGAAAATCCTTCGGTTTCTTGATTTGCCAATAATAAAATCAATATCGACGATCCGCTTAGATATATATATATAGTCAAACCTAGAGAGCCAGACAAACCTACCAAGGTTTCTCCTAAGCGGATTGTCGATATTGATTTTATTATTGGCAAATCAAGAAACCGAAGGTTTTTCGAGACGAGTATAGTTACCTATATATATATATATATATATATATATATATATATATATAACAAATTTCTTCACTTAACTGTTGAATGTCTGTACTTATCAGCAGATAAGTAAACAAATTTATTATTGTTGTTGTTGTTTTTGTACTTTGTCTTTGTTTGACTGACGGCCACAGCATGATGAAACATCGGTTCCCATACGATGACCGAAATTAAGCAATGTCGAAACTGGTCAGTACCTAGATTGGTGACCGCTTGGGAATAGCAGGTGCTGTCTGCTTGGGTAGGCGGATGATGACCTAATCTTTTTGTAGAGTAAATCAATAATTCCGTAATCTAATGCTGGGAAAAGTATTTATTTTGCACAAGATATATTTAATTTTCAACATAGTCACTATCCCTGTCATTGCACCTAATCTGTCTTAAGCACGTAGATCGAACATTATACGGTGAAAGTTTCAGATGACTATTGAGAGAGAGAGAGAGAGAGAGAGAGAGAGAGAGAGAGAGAGAGAGGGGGGGGAATGAAAGAGTAAGAAAGTATGAGAAATAAGAATAAAGAAAAAGATCAATGATACATGTAAAAGAAAGAAAAAAGAAAAAAAATGAAGAATAAAAAGAAAAAAGTAAAGTGTAAACAACAAAGATGAAGAAGAAGAAATGGAGAAAAAAAAAGAAAAGAAATTCAGAAGAAAAAAGAAAGAAGAAGAAATGAAGAAGAAGAAGAAGAAGAAATGAAGGGAAGAAATATTTGGAGGAACGGACTATTTTAGGTCGGAAGCGCAGCGTTCTCCAATCTAAGGCAAGCCAAATCACTTCCGAGTTGTCCTACTAAATTACTGCACCGGGTAACAAGTCAGTGAAGGACAAAGAGCTAACCATACCTCTCCAACCCTTTTGATTCGTGCTTGCGACAAAACGGTCCTCTGCACTTACATTCCTGCCACTTCTTAGATTGATTCAACAACCAAAACAGATTTTTTTTTCACTTGCAAATTTACTCGGCGTCGCCTACGTTAATTAAGCCACTGAGATTATCTTGGACCTTTTGTTGGCTAACTTTACCGCCTGACCCCTGTAACCATTAATTAATCACATAATTGAAAATAATACACAAACGTAACAAGGAAATACAGACTAGTTAATTAACAGATCAAGTTCAGTTCCGAATTCCTGAAACTCTATCTTTTGGGGGGGGGGGGGGGTTAGACAAACATATCTTCAGATGTTCGAGTTGTAGCCATCCTTTTCCTTTAATAAATTTGTACAGGCGGATTATAAAAAAATATCATGTCCATTCAGGACATGGGTGCTCATGGCTCTCCACAACATCCTCTTCATTGTAGCTCTTAATAATGTTTGTATTTTCACTATCTCCCCTAATCCCTGTTCTGCCAACCATTTACACAAGCTCGTTCGTTCTTCTTCCTCTATGTGCCACCTTTGAGGACATGGGCGATCATGGCTCTCCACAACTCCCTATCCATTGTAGCTCTTAATAATGTTTGTCTTTTTTCTATCTCTCCTAACTCCTTTTCTGTTAACTATTTACACAAGCTCGTTCTTTTGCTTCTTTCTCTATGTGCCGTGTCCCTTCAGTACGTGGGCGATCATGGTTCTCCACAACTTTTGTCTTTTTGCCATCTCTCCTAATCCCTGTTCTGCCAGCCATTTCCACAAGTTCGTTCTTCCTACATCCTCTATGTGCCACCATTGAGGACATGGGCGATCATGGCTCTCCACAACTCCCTATAATTTGTAGCTCTTAATAATGTTGGTCTTTTGATATATCTTCTAACACTTGTTTTATCAACCATTTACATAAGCTCGTTCTTCTGATTCTTCCTCTATATGCCATGTCCCATCAGGACGTGGGCGATCGTGGCTCTCCACAATTTCCTGTCTAGTGTACCTCATAGTAAATTTTGTCTTTTATATCTCTCCTAATCACTGTTCTGTCAACCGTTTACATAACCTCGTACTTTTTTATGTGTCGTGTCCCTTCAGAATATGGGCGATCATGGCTCTCCACAATTTCCTGTCCTTTGCAGCGATGAGTAAAGTTTGTCTTTTTTAAATCTCTCTTCTGCAAACCATTTACACAAGGTCGTTATGCGCTGCTTTTCTTTGTCCATATATAGAGTCTGGTAGTTTGGCACCATTATTTGTAAATGGTTCTCGATGCCGATGAAGCTACTCGCAGAAAAGAAATGAATATTTGACCGTCGGGCTGGTGACTTTACTACCCTTGAATCAAAGGCGAAAACTTGGACGACCATCAGCTAATCAGTTATGTTGATTTAAAACGCAAATTTCGAGGATACCCCGACGACCTGAACTCGGTGGCTTTCAAACGAACTGCAATCATCGAAAGACAGCATATATGCAGCCTTGAAGAGTTAACATCACTAGGCCGATTCAGCTCTGCTAATCACGGCATTTTTGCGGTTTTAGTCATTAAATATCGACACACTTCCCCTTCTCTAAACTGGTTGCTAATTCAAGGCTAGAGGGCCTAGTCTACCCTTTTATTTAACCCATAGTCATAGGGGGCAGAATAGACGGATTCTTATCTTTCTTATCCGAGGGTATTTGTGTAAAAGTGAACGTATTCATCCCGACCGGGATTTGAACTCGGTATGCCGATCCCACTTTCAGCGCCTATAACCGTCATGCTACACCCACATCCGGAATTTTACATGAATTAAAAAAAAAATCTACCTATTTGATGTAAAGGTTTGTGAAAAAACGAAAATACATTTGATACAGCTTTGTTGGTCGAAATCAAATAATGAGTTTTAGCGCTCCTTATGCACATTTCACTTGCAGGTTATTTACCAAAGAAATCAGCTGTACTACACCAGTTCTTCATTCTCTTGGACTCGTTCTTTGTGTTGCTTTTGTTGTTACTATATAATTTTTCACGAAACACCGGTTCTGTACGATCACCGAAGTTAAGCAACGTTGAGCCTGGTCATCACCTAGACGAGTGACCGCTTGGGAATACCAGGTGCTGTAAGCTTGGATGTGCGGATGGTGTAATGGATAATGACTCGGAATTGTTAATCGGAGAGTTGAGTTCCAATTCCTGTTGGGTTCGTTATATTCACTTACACGCAAATAATCTACCCCTTCTGCCTATGGGTTAATTAGTAAGAATGGCATCACTAAATCATTACTATCTAAAAAAAAAAAAAATCTTCCAAACTATTTCCTGGTTTTAAATTACCTGCAAAGGGTTAATAAGCTGTAAAAGAAAACTGAATCAAACTGTAACTTTTCAGCCAGTCCATTGTATATACTTCTTCGGACGTGTGTCTAGTAATCAACATTATAGACAGACACTATTCAATTGATTTCAGTTTTGAAATACATAAAAGCGTACAGTTTAGCTTCACTTATCGTTATAAAAATTGTAAATATTCATTGGGATTTCATTTTTAAAAACTGTTATTTTTAAACCCCCCCCCCCGCCGGGCAAATTGTACATATGGGAACTAGATGTAACTTCATAAAGACTTTGATGTATTATTGTGGCTCTAATAAGAATGGTAAGTAAGAATGTGTTGTTTTGGTGTAAGGAATAGTGGTGTGTTTGGGTCAGTAATTGTGGCTCAGTCAGTCATGTGCCATGCATGATATACGCTTAGGCGATTATGTATATTTCGATACATGACTGACGAGGCAGATTTTTTTTCCCGCAGTAGATTGCCATTTCTTTCTGGGGTAGACCAGTTGTCATCCAAGGCTACAGAACCCGGTCTGTCCTACTACTTACCCATAGCTTTTCGGAAGAAGAAGAAGAGGATTCATACCTTTCCCGAGGGTATTAGCACGTAAGTGAATTTAAGTCAGTTATGTGCCATGTGTGATACACGCTTAGGCGATCTTTCAATACATGATTGACGAGGCAGATTTTTTCCTGCAGTATCTTGCCATTTCTTTCTGCGGTAGACCAGTTGCCGATAACCCGGTCTGTCGTGCTATTTACCCTGATTCTTAATATTTTTCTTAGTTTTTGGAAGGTATCTTTGACTATCCCAATGGATTTCAGTGTCGCGATTTCCGCCCTCTGTTAAAACAATTCCCAATGGGAGAAGTAGAAGATTCATACCTTTAGCACATAAGTGAATGTAATGGATTCGACTGGAATTCGAACTCGGCTCTCCAATTTCTCAATCCGAGCCACTATCCATTACTCCACCGTGCCTCCTTGTGGCTAGTTTAATATAGGACAGATTGAAGACCAGCCTTCCCCTGACCCCACTTTTGGCCTTGTGACATACATATTGTCAAAATAAATATTACTTACCATTCAGTGATGTGTCTGGATCGGTTTTTTCTCGAAGCTTCATCTCTTTAATGTAGGCATCAATAAAGTCGTTAATGTTCGTCTCTTTGTAGGCACGCATGTGATCCCGTACGGCTGTCGACAAGAACTCCTCCATATTCTCGATGTTCTTGAAGATCTTTTTGAAGTTGAACGGATCTCCAGGCAGGTGTTCAAGCATGGGGAAGAAGTTGACAATGGCGCTCAGACCGATGTTCTTGAAGTTCTCGTCTATTCCCCGGACGTACTTCTTGAACTGGGGGTTGTTGTAATCAAATCGCCGGCCAAACATGAGCGAGCAAATGACGTTGGCAACGGCTGTTTGCACCAGATCGTGAATGTCCAACGGTTTGGCGGAACTGGAGTCCAGGACTTCGACAAAAGCCTTCACTTCTTCATGTATTCGGTCTTCCATGCTGTGGTGACCTAAGCCAAGGTCTTTCAGAACGCGCAAGGTCAGTTTGCGTTGTTCCCGCCAAGTGAGGCCATTAGTGCAGACGATACCTACGGACGAAAAAAAAAAAAAAATTAAGTGATTTTTTCTTCTTAAATATATTCCAAAAATATTTACTCACCCTCTCAGCACACTTTTAACAATTGACACCCCCTTTTATTTTTATTTTGTGCCGCTCAGATTGGTGACATATGGTAGGGATGAGTCGTAAGTGAAATTGTTATTTTAAATAGTTGATAGTAAATCTTTAGCAACAGTAAACCTTTCTCAGCCTGGTACTGAAAATAAAATGACAGTATTATTGGTCGCCAAAATCTTAACAACATAAGATAAGCAGATGACACGGTGTTGACAGCAGACACAGAAAAGAAACTACCAGAACTCCAACAGAAGACAGCGAAGGAAAGCGAGAAGAAAGGATTAAACATCAACTGCAAGAAGTCAGAAAAAAAGGAACAGCTCAACATGTAAATTAAAAATTGGTGATACCAAAATCAAACAAGTACAGCAATTTAAATATCTGGGAATTTTTTTCACAGAGGACGGAAATTGCGGCACTGAAATCCGATGGGGCACTGGAATAGCTAAGAATGCCTTCCAAAAGCTAAGAAAAATATTAAGAAACAGAAAAATAATCGTGAGAAGCAAAAAAAAGAGTACCGAACATGACAGATGAAGAAGAGACTTGAAGCAACAGAAACAAAGAAAAGAGTACTGAACTGTTACGTAATATCAGTCCTCCTATATGACAGTGAATACTGGACAATCTCCTCACAGATGAAGAAGTGACCTGAAGCAACAAAAATGTGGTTCTACAGAAGTATTCCGAGAATACCATGGACCGGACATGTGAGCAACAAGGAAGTTTTAGTGTAAATGGAAACAAAAAGGACACTTATACTTAACATCAGGAAGAGACAGTTGAAATTTCTAGCGTACATAATGAGGAAAGAGGGCTTGGAAAATTTGATACTCACAGGACAGATCGGAGGCAAGAGGGACAGAGGAAAACAACGTATAACCTACATGACGAGTTTAAGTAAATGGATGGTGGAGCAAAGTTTAGGAGAGATAGCAGAAAGACAAAATTTATTAAGAGCTACAAAGGACAGGAAATTGTGGAGAGCCATGATCGCCTACGTCTTGAAGAAACGCGACACAAAGAAAAATAATTATTATATTTAAACTTTGCCAATAGATTACATTCGTGAATGTAAATAAAGATGTGCGAATATTTATAAATCGATTGATTTTTTTCGTTTTTTCATCTGTTGATATGACAAATATTTTGCGCTCTCTAGCCAGAACAGTGGCAAGGCAGGTGAGCCAGTTGTCATGAGCCTACGGTTTTCAGAAGACGTGCAACACTTATTCACATTAACTAGGAAAACATAATATTATCTAACTTAACCAGGGGGGGGGATTCACAGGAAACCGCTCTGTTGCGTTGAGGGAACTTAAAAGAGAAAATCAAGGCTAGTCCTGTACACACGAACCAGGCTCGCCTTAGTCACCCACCTTTCGCTGAAATTTGTCGAAATCAAACGCTTTCTATCAGATCTGATCCTTGCGCTAAGCTGATGCTTAAAGAAAACAACTAGATCCTGATGTGAATAGCATTCGTCCCGCAAGATTCCCTCATTTCGCGACGTCCACGCCACCATCCTTGCCACGGCTAGCAACGTAAAAAACACCATACGTTTAAACCCGGAGAACGGAGGCGACACTGTCACACGCGTATGCGAGATCGGCAAAAGGGTAAGGTAAGTAATATTGATATTGAAAAGAGAAGCAAGAGAATATTTTAAAGAAACTCCAGCACTACTTAAATAGAGTGGCCCCCTTGTAAAAACAAAAAAAAAAAAACAAAACAAAAAAAAACTAGGGAACACTATTTCGGGGAATAATTTTTTTTGTAGACGAGCATTCATTAAACGTTCCCCAAACCGTGATATTTGTCAAAATAGAAAAATGTTGATTTTCACTGATTTAGAAGTGTGGGGAAGTTGTTCATAATATCAATACAATGTAAAATCGATGCCTAACTTTTTACAGAGTTATTGGATATTACTGTTATTTACAAATGTCAAGTTTGAAACTTACAATCATAATTGATTTTCATTTAATTTTCTGAATTCGTTAAACGTTTTTATATATTTATTTATTTTATTTTATATACATTTAAAAGCTTCTCTTGGGGGATTTTTTGAAAGCACATACACAAAAATTGGGGAATAATAATTATTTATCTTAAATGAAGTATAAACGAAAATATATTTTTATCATATATATATATATATATATATATAATAAAATTTCGGGAAAACAACTGAGACATTGCTCTAGTTATTGAACTATTTAATTCATGCCACGTTGACTGATAAACACCTACAACAAAAACTTCTTAAGTTGCCATATTAGTAAAAACGCTCTCCTTAAATTTTCAAAAATTCAACTTTAGTGTTGCAACTACACGCTCCACAAGTTTGTATTTATTATCAATAACACGCTTTAAAAAAAATATTTCGATTTGCATTATATTTTTTCGTCTCGGATGCTACCTGAATTTTCACAAAAAGAAAATAGTTTCCATGATGATGACCGGAGAACCTGTCGAAAGTACTTGCATAGTTAAGGAAGACGTAATACAATTTATAATTTTAAAAAACAAGGATCATAGCATTCATCGAGTGGATAGTGTCTTAATGCATGTTTAAAACTTAGCGAAGTGAATTCGCCATTTTGTCTCATTAACTTTACTAATTTACTTTTTGTGTGAATGATTCATTGTAATATATATGTATATACAAACTCACACACATACGGTGTGCGATGGATAAATTGTCGTCTAAATTATTTCACAGATATATTTACCAAAATGCTACAAAAATATCTTGAAATACTAAAGAGTAAATTTATTAAAAAAAATATCTATTGGCTTCAAACACAGCTTCCAGATGACTTCGCAAATCTCTTGCAACTTTTCTGGATGGTCGCCTTGTTTAAGTTGGTGTATGCTGCCATAATCCTTGCCTTCAGTTCATCTTTGGCGTTACAAGGAGTTTTGTTGGTCTCTCGCTCAACTGCAACCCACACATAATAATCAAGAGGGTTGCAGTTTGGAGATTTACGCGGCCAGATGAAAGGGGTGATATGGTCACAGGAATTATCTGACAGCCATGACTGGATTCTCCTGCTTGTGCGGCATGGTGCAGAGTCCTATTGCCAGACAAAGGGTCTTCCAGCAGCCACCCTCTAGGGCAGCACTACCTCCTCAAAGCACTGTGTTGAATCTGAGGCCTCGAGGGAAGATGAATGGAGGCATAACGTCACCATCACCAATGATCACTCTAAGCATCTTAATCACCATTAGACTCATCCAACTCTTTCTGAATCCTCTGCAACGCCCCCAGATTGACACCCAAACACTATGAAATGTTTGTATTGGGGCTTCCGGCGTGAAGGCCAAACAGTACAGCATGCCGTCTCCAAATTTTTGGCGGAGTGAATTGCCATGAGGCGCACTTTTTTCTCACAGACGATGTCCAACTGACCTTACTTTACTGTGCAGTAGACAAAATCAAACCCAAACAACGCACATGCGCGAAATTAAAAATATAAAATGGCGACAGTTTACTTATCGCACCATGTATAGGTTTACCGAAGAAGCTTGAAAGTGTTTTCTATGTATTTCTCCTCTTCATGTAAATATTGAGGGCTGCAAATTCTGAGTGCTCTTAAACAGGATTTTATTTTGATTCTCATCATAAAATAAAATCTAGTATAAACATCAAACACAGTGTTTTCAAATTTAACAGTTTGCGAAAACTGAACTTTAACAATTGATCTGCAAACTGCGAGGCATCCATTTTTATTTTTTTTTTGCGAGGTGGATCTGATGAAATAACTTTATCTGCTAAAACATGAATATAAAATAACGATCCAATGGGTGAATTTTTTTAAAAATCGGTATCACCCCAGGCAAGGCAGTAAAGACACTAAGACATAAGGGGGTTACAGGGTGTGGAAGAATTAGGAACAGAAACATTAATAATGAGAGGGTAAAGAAAAGAGTAATCAGAAGGACAGTAAGACAGCGATTGACATTCTATGGAAAGTTTTGGAGATTAAAGTTAGCTGGAAAGCATGGAGCCAGAAGGGTGTTTCACAAGCGAGAAGTACGAGAAAAGAAACAGTTAGCATAGAACTTACGGCTACATCTATCTAGCTCAACTGCAAATTGATGAGACCTCGACGCCAGTCTAATACTGCGCTTAAATTCATACAGTTTAGATACCATATTGGAGGGCTCATCCGAACAATTACAATGAAAGTATTTGAAAAATATGGAAAAGACAAAGCAAAATCCGAATATACAAGTTTACTGTTTTAATTTTGTTTTTACTGTTGACGTCAGACGTTTCGGTCTAGTAGACCATCTTCAGGACATGGTTATTGGAAACATTTATATTTAAGTCAATATGAAGAGACGATAGACACAAGACTAGTCAGAAACAGAAAAACTGAAATTCTAAAGTCAGCGTTCCCTTTTTTTGGATTCGGTCACGTTGGCGTCGCGCGGACGATGCTGCGAAAACGCGCTCCCAAGAAAGAGATTTTATCTTAAGTGGAAAAGAGGAATTCTATTTGAATCTAGAGCTTATCAGTACGTTTGTCAAGCATTAATCTTGCCAGGAACGGGGAGATGTTAAAGAAGCCGGGTCTAGTATTTACCGTACGTGAAATGAATATTATGCCTGCTTCATAAATCCGTCTAAGGTTTTTATTGTGAATATATTTTTAAATCTTCACAGAGTCAAAATCGAAATTATGATCAGATTTAGTTAAGTGTACAAATAAAGCATTATTTAAATTACCGAGGCCAATATCTCGTTTATGTTCGGAAACACGAGATTTTACGGACCTACGTTTCCCCCACATATCACAAGTTGCAGTCTTTTCTATATTTTTCATCATACCGTCGGATCTACATCCATATATTTGCTTACAATGAAAGTATTTATAGAAAAGACCCAGAGAGGCAACCTTACGGTGGTGGGGAAAGTGACTGAAGCCGAGCCGCCAGAACAGGACCAATAATATTGCTGATTCTTCTTTGGATTTTGTCAAGGAGCTCAAGGTAAATAGCAGACGCACCGGACCATATGTGGCAGCAATATTCTAAGCACGAACGAAGATAGACTTACAGATATCTAAGATAGATTCTGGAGAGAAAAATTGTCTCGCACGACTCTGTTAGGGATATTTATAAAAGAAAACATTTTTCCCGTTCTCTGCTTAAAGACTTGCTTGCAAACGTTTTGTTTTTTCTTAAATCACACCCACTTGCTTGTTTACTTAAAGGCGAATTGAAATTTTAGGAATCTTAAGTTGACCTCAGAGGTCAAATTTGTAGGTTGAGATTCGCTTAGAATGTAGAAACAATAGAGAAATGGAAGAGGGCTGGGCCGTTGCGTTCATCTATACTACTGTTACCACTTAACTTCTCTCGGGTTCTTTTTTTCTTTTGCAGCTTTTCTTTCTTTCTTTCTTTCTTTCTTTTAAATAATTTCTCAGTTTCTCGTCCTATATTTATCTTCTGAACTGAGAAAGCAAGAAAACACAGAAAGGGAAAGAGAGACAGAGACTGAAACAGCGGGAGGCAAAAAGAACGATACAGATATGAACAGGCACAGATAAAGAGAGAGATTTAAAAAAAAAAAATCAATTCACCCACCCAAGCAAGGCGATAATGTCACTAAGACGCAAGGGGTTACGGGGAGTGAAAGAGAACGAAAAAGACTTTAGAAGAAACCATAAATCCAATCCTAAACAGGAAACAATGGATAAACTACTACTCCTGTTCAAAAGACCGGACGATAGGCGAATGTATATATATATATATATATATATATATATATATATATATATATCTCAGATATGTCGCTTGGTGCTTTCAACAACATTTTAATAGCACCTTCTCCCAAACAAAGCAGATCAGATTCGTAATTCCCAGAAGAAAGCGCCACAAGTACAAAAGATTTAATTGCCCCCACCCCAAATCTACCGAAAATGAAAGTCAGGGTAAAATAAAACAAATAGGCTATTTTGCCGCCGGTTTCGGTAAAATAGATACCAATGCTATTTTGCCGGTAAATATAAATAGTGTTTTAGAACGAAGAAATATATATATATATATATATATATATATATATATATATATATATATATATATAAAATACTAGCAGTATAACTCGTCTTCGACCGGGTGTTTCATTATTGAGAATTTTTGCCGTTCAATTGGAGCAGTTTAAATCAATATTAGCAACAACAATTGGGTGCAACTGAGGCACATCCCCAAATAGAGGGGGGTGGTAATAATTTGAATGGTGGGTGGCTCTGCATAGGGCCGATTCTGCGTTCTCAATCTTTCAAGGAAGGAACCTCTTCCATGGACAGTCATAATAATAATTAAATAATATACGATAATTTTTATTTATAATATAATTTTTTTTATAATTCTAATAATCTTTTGCGTTATATTTCAACTCTCTAAATTGATTGTACGCTGTTTTTTACAGACATTAAATTTTGCCTTTGAGTTTTGCGCAAAGTGTAAAAGATCAGTTTTTTTCGATTTTTCACCTTCAAGGTTGTAATTTTTCCCAGCCAACTTGGACACAAAACCGGCACTGAAGAATCATCTAAGAAAAAAAAAAATCATCGAAATCGGAGGAAAACTGTGGAAACGCATAAACATCCGATCACACACACATACACACATTTTGAGAATTATAGATATAGAAAATTGCGATCGTCAACAAAGTGGTTGTGTAGGCAGGACATGAACAACATGGATTCTGTCGGTACACCTATTGGGCAAGTTTTGGATTTTCAGCACTAAGAATATATATATATATATATATATATATATATATATATATATATATTTTGGCAGCATGTTTTCATTGAGACATGTTTCGTTGATTAACTTAGACATGTTCTGTCTACTTATTTTCAATAGGATCCTTTCATATTCACGGATAAGTATTTTGGTGTCGTTGTTGAAGGATGAGAGAAAACCACCGTATTGATACATATTTCTTTTAATCCGTTCTATGTCGAAAGTACTCGTATAAAAAGTGTTTATTCGAAGAATAAGTACGTAAAAATCCGCATGATAGCTTAGAGATAAAATCTCCGACTGATGTCAAATCAGTCGGGTTTTGATCCCGGCTTGAGGCAATCGGATGCCTAGCCACACTGATCAGCTGTGATACAGTGAAACAGTCTTGTTGTGGATGACAATATATATATATATATATATATATATATTATATATATATATATTATATATATATAAATTAAGTAACGAAAATCTTGGTAATCCGTATAGATAATCCCAAGGATATATATATATATATATATATATATTTTTGAATTGGACATAGTCCGACAATTTATTTAAAGACATTTATAATATGTTTAACGTTCTTTTTATATATGTATTTGCTTAAATACTTGTATCTATAAAAAAACGTTAAACATATAAATATCTCTCTCTCTCTCTCTCTCTATATATATATATATTCATAAAACAACAATATTCATTCAATATAGGCATGGAACTCAGTGTTGTGTATACTTTCAGTTCATTTGATGAAATAGAACACTTGAGAAGCCAGGTTCTTTCATTAAGAAGTTATCCAGATACTTGGCCACTTGGTCAGTGATAAAAATGACATTCGTGCGATGGTAGAAAACTTCACTCTGTAGATACTGTGGGACAAGACCCTTCTGCAATGCCAACAACATATCTGGATAAAAATTTGTCAATCCATAAGATCCACAGATATTTTGGTCCAGATAGTTGGAAATCTCTGCGACATGTTTATGGATCATTGAGATCGTCTGCGCAGTGATTGTGTAAGCAGGACTTTGAACAACATGGCTTCTGTGGTCTGTTACTGTTGTCTTCAGTGGGTGTACCTGAAATGTATTGGCAAGAGAACCAAGAGAAAGTTGGGGATTTGCAGAGACTGATGTGCTTAAAATATTCAGAGACTTCTTTTTTCTTTTTAATAATTGGTGATGAATAAATGATTTTAACGTGTTTTAACAATTGATGGTGGAAAAGATTTTAAATTGTCTTAACAATGATGGTGAATGTAAATAAACTTGTTAATTTTGTATTTTGTTATATTTAACATTACCCGCCTTAGTAATAAAAATAATTACCGGCAAAATAGCCTGCGGATCTATTTTACCGAAACCGGTAATATAAACTTAAAAACATGTTTGTCTATTTTACAGGGACCGGCGAAATAGACCCCCCACCCCCGAAAAAAGGAAGAAACAAACAAACAAACAAAGAAAAAAACACAAAAAAACAAAAGACAAAAATTGAAACAAACAACCCGAACTGAATTCAAAACCAAAGAAAACAATGAACTTCAAACAAGTAGAACGTTAGCCTTGTGCCAGACTAACCTAAACTTAAAATAGATATTATCTCCGATTGTCTTTGTCTCCTCTAGACATTTATTAAGAATATCTTATTATGGTAATAGTAAGATTGTGTTGCGCCAATCAACTGATTTGACTATTATCGATTTCCTAGCCTTTACTTTGATTATTTCTGGCCTCTCTTTACCTTTCCATACACACAGAGAAATATATATATATATATATATATATATATATATATATATATATATATATATAAGATAGAAGGAATAGAGTGAACTGGGAAGATTATGTTTCGCAAAGTGGAGAATTTATCTTTGAATGTCAACAAAGTCCCGACTTTTACGCCGATCTTTGGCAACAGGAACATATTTTCTTTCTCTATATTCCTTTAGTTTAGCATAATCTGCATGTGGGCGATCATGGCTCTCCACAGATTCCCTTTTTTTATTATCTGTGGAGAGCCATAATTTATTGGGAAATATAGTAGAGTGGTTTTCTTCCGCTGCCTTCTCCACGGCCTTCCAATTTAGCGTAGTCCTTGTTCTAGACTGGCTGTCACCCAAGGCTAGAGAACGCAGTCTGCCCTGTTATTTAAGTCATAGTTGGCGGGAAATAGGACAGACTCATGCCTTTCCCTAGAGCTTTTGTGCGAAAATGAACTCAACAGTCAAGCCCGGAATTTGAACTCGGTTCTACTTTCTGCAACGGTAACCGTTACACTACCGGCAGATCTGTAACACTGCTACAATAATGGGGCACCCAGTGAGGATCGAATTCGTCATAGA
Organism: Acanthosepion esculentum; assembly: GCA_964036315.1. Lineage (NCBI taxonomy): Eukaryota > Metazoa > Mollusca > Cephalopoda > Sepiida > Sepiidae > Acanthosepion > Acanthosepion esculentum. The sequence continues at coordinate 37,845,607 of OZ038517.1, read as the reverse complement.
AGCGAATGATGTAACGAGACGAACATTTTTGGACCTTGGTAAGAAAAGGCGTAAGTGGATGGCAGAACAGGGAATTCTCGGGATATTGCTTAGAGCTAGAATGAATAGAACGTCGTGGAGAGCCATGACCGGCCGAACTCTGACCACTAACCGTAAATGAATACTTTTCTGGTTTTCAATCCAGACACGAGGAGAGTGCTCAGGTCTCGTCGAGTGCTCAGCTGCGGAGCGACCATACGACCCTACGACCATACCTCATCGTGTGATTGATGACGTTGATAATCTAAAATGCTTTCAATCTCCAATTGAAAATTCCGTTTTTGCCCGAATTTGAATAATTATATAGAGACTGACAACATGTGGACGATTAGCTTCAGTAGTGATTTCAGTTCTCATAAGGTACCAGTGTTTTATCAGACGAGATTTTAATGTTATTTTAACGTTATATTAATTTTTTTTTTTTTTTTTAAGTGTATCATCCCGAGCAAGGCCGGTGGCCACTATCACGCAAGGGGTTACAGAAGGGTTGGAGGAAGAGCAGATAGGAGTGGTAAAGGAAGGGATGTGGAGAAAGAGAAGGACGGAGGGCCGATCGAGGTGGGGAGGTTACGGGAGATATAGGGCGAGATCAGATAGGAATGGAAGATGTCAGGAAGTGGATAGATCAAGGCAACTGGAGATGACGATTGACGCTACACTTAAACCGTTGGAGATTGTATTTGTCAGGGAAACAGTAATAGGGAAGGGAGTTCCATAGGCGAGATGTGCGTGACATGAAGCTATTGGAGTAGAAAAGACGTCTACACCTAACAGTTTCAACGGTGAAGGGGTGGGAACGGGATGCCAGCCTCGTAGGACGCTTGAATTTACGAGGCTTAGGGACAAGTGAAAGCAACTCCTCAGAGCAATTACCGTGGAAGTACTTGTAGAAAAGGCAGAGTGATGCAACATTGCGTCTGTGAGAGAGCGACTGCAGACGAGATGACAGATCAGGGCCAATCACATTGCATATCCGTCTCTGAATCTTATCAAGAACCCCGAGGCAACACGCAGGGGCCCCAGACCATAAATGGCAGCAATACTCCATGCAAGGTCGAATGGTAGACTTATAGACCTGGAGGATCGATTCAGGGGAGAAGAATTTCCTGGCTCGGCACAGGGAACCAACTTTTCTAGCGGTGGATGATGCAATTGACTCGATGTATTTGTTCCATCTCAGATCAGCAGACAGCGTGAGACCGAGCAGCCGCAGAGAGGAACTCTCGAGAAGTTGGTCCTCAGACATTCTGATGGGATGCAGGGATGGGTCCTTGTGGTGGTTAATGGAGAGCAATTTTGTTTTAGAGGCATTAAAGTTGACCATCCATTTCTCTCCCCAGTCCACAACCGATAATGTTATATTAATGTTATTTTAATGTTATTTTAATGTTATATTAATGTTATTTTAATGTTATATTAATGTTATTTTAATGTTATATTAATGTTATTGATTTTTTAACGGTTTACCAACCTTTTGTAGGTCACAAAGCCGAAAGATATTTTTAGGTTGATTTTTTTTTTTTTTTACAAGTGAATTAACATTTTTTTTGGTGGGGGTGATAATAATGATTTTCAGATACAAATCCTACTATTTATTTTTTACGGTTTATCAACCTTTTGTAAGTTATTTAAAGCCGAATGATATTTTTGCATTGTAAGGATAATTTTTTTTTTTTTTTGGCAAATAGAAGATGAATATCTTTTGGAGATAATAAAGAATACCAGATACAAGTACTACTATTTTACCCATAGGTGGATTCATATCTTTGCCAAGGGTATTTGCTCGTAAGTGAATTCAACGAACCTGATCGGAATTAGAACTCAGCACTGCGATTTCCCATTCCGAGCCGTTATGCATTACACCACCAGCACATCCAAACTCACAGCGCTTGGTATTCCCAGGCGGTCACCCATCTAGGCACTGACCAGTTCCGACGTTGCTTAACACCGGTGATCGGACGAGAAACCGGTATTTCAACTTGATATGACCATGAGCCCCCAGCTTAAGGCTATCGAATGTCGATATTTGGTCAATGTGAATTGTGCGCACGCTTTTGTTTATTGTGTATCGACCGTTGACGCAAATACGTTGTTCACCCAGTAAGAACAGGAACAGGTGTTGGGACATGCGCAATAAATAGTTTGCAAAAAGACATTTTATAGAGAGTTTTTTTTTTTTTTACACGTATACGAACTAAGGAAAAAACAGCAAGTAAATAATAAAATAAAAAGAGAAAACAATGTGAGTTATATACAAGAACGTGTTCACACGCACGGCTTCGCATACATTCACTCGTTTGCATCCAAAACGTTTTTTCCTAAACATCGTCTACTCATATTTAGTGACAAAAATAACAGCAGCTATTTCATTGGCTTATCCAGAATCTTATGATTTGTATCTGAATAGAAAGAGAAAGAGTTATTTTATACATCGATTCTTTCAGACTAGTATCCTCATCTTCGTTATTTTTTATCACAACCTTATTGTTAGCTCACCGCACCCTGCCATCTTGCTGAGGATACTATAAACTGAATGTGATTTATTGCGTTGGTGCATAATTATCAGGCTTTTTTTTTTTTTGTTAATAAAAATTGCTGTTTTGCTTACTTTTTTTTTTTAATAAAAATATTTTATTTTCGGGTTATAAAAATGCATGTCGATAATCAAACGCCCCGAAATAATCATTTAAAAATGTTATTGTTGGATCGTTATGTTTCTTTTTTCATAATAAATATTGTTTTAAAAAAAAAAAAAAAAAAAAAACGCCTGATAATTATGCACCAACCCAATAGGAAGTTTTAAGCAAAAAGGAAGATTGTATTGTATTTACGATCCGAATAGGACAGTTGAAATTTCTAGCACACTTAACGAGGAAAGTAGGCTTGGATAATTTGACACTCGCAGGACATATTGAAGGCAAGAGGGACCGAGGGAAAAAGACCATAACCAAACCTAACGAGCTAGTGTAAATGTTTGGCAGAACAGGGCATAGGAGAGAGAGCAAAAAAAAAACAAAAACAAAAACAAACAAACATTTAAGCGCTACAAAGGATAGGAAGTTATGGAAAGCCATGATCGCCCAGGTCCTGACTATATCTCGAAGATCTGAATAAAACCTTGTTTAAAAAAAAAGAGGAAATGTGTAGGTAGGTGGCAGAACAGGGAATAGTAAGGTAACAATCATTTCTTAGAGTTACAAAGGATAGAATGTTGTGGAGAGCCATGATCGGCCTAGTTCTGAAGGGAGATGGCACATAAAAGAAGACCTTTATACCTTTTTGCCTGAATTTCCGAGACGAGGGCTTGTTACTATTATACATTGATTCTTTTACACCAGTTTCTTCATAGATGTTGTCTTTATAGCGTTGGGACTTTCTCGAGTGCCACTATTTTTCGAGTCATGAATCAGTCTTTGAAGAAATTCATCAGAGAGGTAGAACATCATTGTAAAGCAAAATAGGCGCGTGTAATTCCCTCAAAAGAACACCGACGTCGCAGCCCAGGATTTTGTTTAGCCTAGTGTTGAATAACCTTTGGGTGTGATCGGGTTTAGCCTCATCCATATCTCGACAGATATACCGTGGGGTTCGGTATATTTGCGCAAATATCCATGAGAAAGGTATGAATGAACATATTTCCCCACAGCTATAGGTTAATTAGTAAGACTTGTATCACTAAATCATTATTATCCCGCCTCCCCACTCCAAAAAAATCTTGCAATCTAAAATTATTTTCTGGCTTTAAATAACCTGAAAAGGTTTGATAAACCGTAGAAAATAAAATCAATCAATCAATCAAATTCAGATTAGCTACACAGACATGTCGTTTAGATTTATTTATAGTCTCTTGAATATAAATGTATAGAAACTATAGTGACCACAAAGTTAGGGATCAGTTTATATATTGATTTTATTATAGAATCGATTCCCACTTTATGTCCACATTATAATTTCATGTTTTAATCAAATTCTGATTAGGTAGGAATCCACCTCTTTTCTCCCCGGTTATTGGTTAATTGGTAAGACTTGTATTACTAAATCATGATTATCTAAAAAAAAAAAAAATAAAAAAAAAAAAAAAAAATCTTACAATTTAAAATTATTCTCTGGCTTTAAATAACCTGGAAACGGTTGATAAGGCGTGGAAAACGAATCAATCAAACAAAGAGTGTGCTGGGACCGAAGAAAAAAAAGACAGAGAAAGGTGCCGGAAAGAATCAATGAGTTATAATAATAATAACGTTTCGTCTAAGAAATTCAGACAGAAAGAAGGCCCTAGAGTACAGTGGTCAGGTAAAAAAAGGAAAACTGAATTTACCAAAGAAAAACTGATGTGAAACGAGCAATATATAAAAGTTATAAATAATCGACGAAGCAAAAGATTCTCACAGCCTAAAAAGCCGGAAAAAATATCCAGACGAAACGACATTAATAGAAGACTTGTTAAAAACTCCGCATTTCGAAAAACTATAGTCGATCACTACTATGTAAAAATTAACGGGAAAATCTATCTATTTGCGCGTGCGTTTTGGGATATACTGTGACATTACTTTTCGCGCCAAAACTATTGGTGGCAAAAAATTCTCACGCCATCAGCTTTCCTTCTATTTTTTAAAAATTTTTTCAAACGAACTAACTTGACAACTTTTCATTCATTTTATTCAGTTAGCGCATTTTGCACCGCCTCTGTGGTCACCACTCCTCTCCATCTCACAATTGGGGTTCATGGTAACATTTAAGACCTAATAGGGCAATAACTTCTGCACTGGGGCTATTGAGGTTACTCCGTCTCGCCTCTCAGAAGTTAAAGAGGCAAGATCTACAAGGCAGCAGGTGGTTTGAATTCTGAGTTTTCCTTCTCTTAGACTGGCGATGGTATATGGAATCCGTGCGCTGCCAAAACTACATAACTCCTTTCTCGGCCGTACCAACTTGATCCAAAAGAATACAATGCATTACATTTTGGCTGCCGAGAAGTTGTCAGTGGTGGCAGCCAACCGTCTTCGGGGCTTCTTTCCATGTTTTGGATATGACCACATGGCAGCAGAGGTTTAAAATCAGAGTTTTCCTTCCCCTAGGTCAGTGGTTTCCATTTTTCCCCCTCTGGGTCGCATTTTCGGAATGAAAATTTGATCGAGCCTCACCAAATTTTATGTGATAAAAAAAGTACATTTAAAAATTTAACAAACAGACAAACAGAGAGAGGGTTAAAGGGAGATAACCACGGATTCGAAGTCAGAACATTATCATTGATAACTCTCTCCTCAAATTTGCAGACCCTAGTTACTATATTCTTAATACTTGATATAATGCAAAAATATCACTATAATAAAATCGGTCAATAATTATTTATAACTATTTATACTGGGACGTATTTCCCCCATTATGGATATTATTATGTGAATGATATAATAACACCTTACTTCACTAACGGAACGGAATATCTGGAAGAAAAGGAATAACAAACATGCATTGTTCGAAAACAGTTTTAACACCGAGTCCAAATAGACACTGCCCGGCCTAGGAATTGAACTCACAATCACTATGTTACCAAATTCACAAACCAATGTTTTAATCCGGTAGGCTATTGTTACGTCAAACAATTTTTTGTAGTAAATTTGGAGCCTGAAACGGGCGACCAGTGACTGAGCAGTATTAAGGATAAGAACTAGACGAGATATCCCTAGACATGGATAGTGGAACGAGAACAGTCTATCCTCTTAAATTAAATAAAGGGTTCGTTTCTGAATTCCCTGTAGTTTTTACCCGGATCGGTGTAGGCCGGAGGGCACAACGGCTGAAAAGTTGTAATAGCAACAACACAGTTAAGGACAATAGTCAGAATTCAGACGCAATTTCTCGTTTCAGAAATTCATGGGCAATGCATCGAGAACAGTCTACGCCAGAAAAAGGTACAGTTGTAAATTCCCTGTAGGTTACACAGATCGATATGCACCTGATGAAGGCCAGAGGGAACAGCAACGGAAACGTTGTGATAACAACAACAAAGATGAGGACAATAGTCCGAATATAAATAGCGTAAATAACTAGGAATTGTTACTATTATATATTGATTCATCTGGCCTCGTTTCTTCGTTTTTGTCGCCTTGATCTCAATATCTCAGCCGATTAACTTTTTATTTTAATTTCGGAGACGATGTGTTGTTATTAAATTATATCCATCGATTTGGCCTATTTCCCTCGTCTTCATTGATTTCACTTCAATATTTCAGTCTATGTGCTGACCATCTTTCTGCCTGAATTTCTGAGATGGAGAGATGTTACTATTGCATATCAGCTCATCTAGCACGGATATGCTGTCTACACCGACCACTGCATCTATGTAATATATCTATATTCTATGTACTCTTTTTTTTTTATACGAGGTGAATATATTTTGGATGAAGCGAAGCCTGATATCTGATCGGTAACAACTGAACTCACAAGAAATAGCCAAGTATATAAACAATACAACTTACTTCTGGATGATAAAAAGGGTTCAGAAAGTCAGTACTAAAAACGATATACCCGCTTTCTGGGTGATAAAAAGAGCTCAGAAAGCCAGTGCTAAAAAGGATATACCCGCTTTCTGGATGATAAAAAGGGCCCAGAAAGCCAGTGCTAAAAACGATATACCCGCTTTCTGGATGATAAAAAGGCCTCAGAAAGTCAATGATAAAATATATATCCATTTTCTGGGTAATAAAACGGGTTCAAAAAGCGGGTTTTATAAATGGTTCTGTTCAGAATCTAGATAATTACTCAACACGAGGTCACGTTGTGACACAAGGTTGGTTTAATGTGGGGAACCCGAGCGCATACACCCGGGCTAGGAACAAACATTGCCGGATTCCCCGCAACCGTCGGTTGCGCTGGCCTCGGTGCGAGCACCGATTCCTCTCTCTCTAGTGCAATGAGAGGGCTCGGCCTCGGGTAGCTTTTCCCCAGGGATGGACACCTCTCATTATAATTTTTCCTCAGTTGTGAGTCTGTCCTTTGACGGAGCCGCCTCTGGGCGCACTCTACGCAAAGACAGAAACGCAACTTCAGAATCTAGATAATACAAGTTTAAATAACACCCCGATGGTAAAGTGGCTGAAACATTTTGATAAAAAATTAAACTAAAACTTAAGCTGGGGCTGAAAATTCTTTTAATTTTTTTCATTTCTTTATTATATTGTATGTGGTTGATTCGGACTAATTTCACCGTTTTATTTTCTCTCTCCTTAAGCGTCCATAGATTACCTGTTATGTCCCCAGGAAATAAAATATATTCTATGAACACTTAAAGTTGTCTGTTTTTTAATTTAACTAATATTCGCTCTCTTTTTACATTGAGCTCTCTGGATTACACCCTCCTTAGTATTATCCATACGGATTACCGAACGTTTCATTACCTATCTATCTATCTATCTATATAGGAGTATTCCCGAGCGAACTCCAAGGCCAAAGTGAAAAGAGCTCTAGATATGGCGGGATAATAGTCAATAATATCGAACTGTATGAAAGTGCAGATTTCCTTATTTTGGATGCTAGTAAACCAGTTGATAACATCAGCTGTCTTAATCCACTATATATATATATATATATATATATATATATATATATATATATATATATATATATATATATGACAATTGTGGAAAGTAACTTAGTTGGAAAAACTTAATATAATTTATTTTATTTATATAATAATTTTTATTGACTTTCCGGCTATTCTTGGGTGTCAGTTGTGTTCTGGGATATTTTCGAAAGTTTTTTTTTTTTTTTTTTTTTTTTTTGATGAAGCATGTACATCGTTTCTCGTCCACGTCACGTCTGGCGATTGCGTTTACGTTTTCTTGGGATTGTCGTCTTGTGACATTTGCGCAGTACCTCCTCCAACAAAGTTTAAACAAGAACTATCAGCTGCCATTCTGCCAGACAATAGTCGGTGCTAAAATATTCGTCAGACATTCCACGTGGAGAATCCAGTTGGATATTATCCGTTTTGTCAGCTGAGAATTTTTTTTTTTTTTAAATGGTTGGTATTTATTGGCATAAGAAAAATGATAAATATTTCCCATTCTGTAAAACGTCATTGTCAACAAAGGAACGTGAACTAAAATGACAAACAAGACCATCGCGTTTTTAGAGCGAGCTATAACTTTGCCACACAACTTTTTAATAACTGAAATGTGTATGTACTTGTTGCCCGCGTGACATCTGCACATTCAAGACAAACACCGCACAAACATTTGTTTTTTTTTTTGTTTTTTTAAAAAATAAATCTATAAATAATGAAGCAAATAGTCAATTTGTCCGTATCCAACTCTGAGACGCAGAAGTTCTAAAAACACATGCGGTATTAGCAAGAATTTATATTGGAGTGTACATGCCTGTGGTGGAGTGTATGTATGTACGCATATAATGTAGGTCTGTAAATATAATAAAAAAAATACACTTTGTAGTTTCGGTGAACTGATTTAAAATCCAACCACACTAAACGCCTCTGACATAGCTAAAGAAAAACAGTGATAAGGTATCTGATTTAATTTGATTTATGATTACTGCTTAGCCTCAGAGAGCCCAAGGCGTCCTCCTCTGCATATAGATTTTTTTTCTTCTTTAATTCTAACCTGAGGAAGCCAAAGAGAGCAGAGCGTCTGGTGAAACGCATCGTTAATAAATCTTCTGCTTTAACTTATCATTTTGTTACGGATGCTATTACACACATATACACGCATACATATTTGCACGATTGTCATATATATATAACTAAATTAAAAAAAAACAGACATTAAGGGGCCGTAGATTATATTTTATGTTCCCAGGAAATAAAATATAATCTATGAACCCTTAAAGTTATCTGTTTTTTAATTTAACTAATATTCGCTCTCTTTTTGCACTGATCTCTCTGGATTACATCCACCTTGGGATTATCCATACGGATTACCAAACATTTCATTACCTATCTCTCTCTCTCTCTCTATATATATATATATATATATATATGACAATTGTGTAAAGCAACTTACTCGGAAAAAAATAAAAACATAATATAATTTATTTTATTTATATAATAATTGTTATTATAGATCCTACAAGTGCATATTGGAGTGTATCAAAAGTATTTTCGTTTTTTTCTTAATCAATAATAAAATTTGAAGTTTGCGCTGTGTGTGTGTGTGTGTGTGTGTGTGTGTGTGTGTGTGTGTGTTTTATTCTAGATCTTGTGATATGTTGGTGGTCGCAAAATTTCATCTATGTTGCGTTCCAAGGTATCATAATGGGCTACTGATGCCCATCCATCTCTACGGGTTATTTTAAGTCACCACCCTCAACTACTTGAATCATTAAAATTAGTCTTTTATTTTCTTCCATTTTAGGAATTCTGTAAACAGTTTCAGCGGCATTGTGTCCCAATTTAAAATGTTGCCTGACAATTGCTATAATTCCACTTGTATCCGTCATTATAACATCTTATACAAAATGTATGGATTAATAATGATAATAACAGCAGCAGCAACTTTTACAGCAAGGAAACTGGTATCACCCAGACCCAGCTACAAAGATAGGGCCTGTAATAATTCTATGGGACTTTACAATACCCATAGACAGAACAATAAAATCTAATCGCCCAGACATCAAAGACCACAAAGACAGAATGTGCTTTCTTATTGACATGGCAGTCACTGCAGATTGTAATGTAACTTTGAAGATCGCCAAAAACTATCAGAATACAAGGATCTTCAATCGAAAATCTCAAAAATCGGCCACATGAGGACATCATTAATTGCAGTTGTAGTTGGAGCCCGCGAATTGATTGGAAAAGGGTCCTATAGACTCAATGAAGGGATTCCTGATAGGCCATGCCTTAAAGAAATACAAAAGATTGTATTTACAAGTAGAGCTCATACATTACGAAGCGCTTTATCTATGTAAAATGTATGTAATCTTATGTTTTTTTTTGTTTTTTTTTTTACAAAAATGCTCACTGGAAAATATCGTAAAGCCATTTCTGACCTTCGGTTTCTGGTTGGGACCCGGAAGGAAATGTGTATATAACAGAAATCCAAGGAAATAATAATAATAATAATATGCTGAATCAGATTATTACAGGTCATTTGAATTTAAATTTGGACAGTATGCCTTATATTGGTATTTAGTTTTAAATCTGACTATCTTAATTGGACATTGAATTATAGAAATACATTGAGAACGACCTCATTTACGAATGTATTGAAAATGATTTTAACTTGGAACTTAGAAACAATTTCACTCTAAGAATGCATTAGAAATAATTTTACTATAGGAATGCATTGGAAAAGATGTTATTATAGGAATGACTTGGAAAAGATTCTACTGTTAGGAATGCATTAGAAATAATTTTACTATAGGAATGCATTGGAAAAGATTTTATTATAGGAATGACTTGGAAAAGATTTTATTATAGGAATGACTTGGAAAAGATTCTACTGTTAGGAATGCATTGGAAATGATTTTAGTATAGGAATGTCTTGGAAAAGATTCTACTGTTAGGAATGCATTGGAAATGATTTTACTATAGGAATACATTGAAAATGATTTTAACTTGGAACTTTTACTTAGAAACGATTTCACTCTAAGAATGCATTAGAAATAATTTTACTGTAGGAATGCATTGGAAAAGATTTTATTATAGGAATGCATTGGGAATGATTTTACTATATAAATACATTAGAAATAACTTTACTGTAGGAATGCATTGGAAATGATTTACTCGGATAATGCTTTGATAATGATTTTAATATCGGAATGTATTGAAGATGTGATTATTACAGAAATACATTGAAAATCATTTTACTATAAGCCTAGCAATGATTCGACTGTGGATGTATCATGGTGTCTCTGAGCTTTAAAAGATTGAACTGGTGGAACTAAAGAATGGAGCTCTTCTGAACATTTGCAATGAAAATAGCAGCAAAGTACCAATAGATCCGCATCTATGGGGAAGCGGTTGAGGGATAGAAAATACGTCTCCCCCCCACAAGACTACATAAACGATTCAGAACTTTACAAACGCTGGAAAGTGAGGATTGTGCAGCTCCAGTTCAGAGTATTGCTGCCATTATTTGGTCTAGTTTGACGATTGTAAAGATAGAGAGTGCCAGAAGGAGTCAGAAAGGTTCGCCTATTGTCACTCCCTTCTCTTTTTCATTCGCTCCTTCTCCTCCACCACCTTATGTCTCTTATCTTCCCCTTCCTTCTCTCCCTCGATTTTTCTCTTCTCCTTCTCCCCTCTCTCCGTTTCCCTCTCCTTCGCTTTTTCGCTTCTCCTCCTCCTCCCGTCTCTCTGTTTCACTCTCCTTCTCTCCCTCGCTTTTTCGCTCCTCACCATCCTCCTCCCGTCTCTTCGCTTCCCACTCTTTCTCCCCCTCGCTTTTTCGCACCTTGCCCTCCTCCTTCCGTCACTCCGTTTCCCTCTCCTTCTCTCCCTCGCTTTTTCACTCCTCCTCCCCCACCACCACTTTTTATCCTCTTCTTTCCCGCTTTTTCTCACCTCCTCCTCTCCTACGCTTTCCCCTCCGTTTATCCGCCACATTTCCTCTCTTACTACTTCTCCTCTCCCACGCTTTTCCCTCTCCTCTCCACCAGCTTTCGTCTTTTTCTTTCTCTCCCTCACCACTTTTCTACTTGGCTTTTCCCTACCCCCTTCCGCTCCCACACTCTTCCCAATTCCTTCCCTTGTTATGAACGTTTTTTTTTTGTCGGGCTGAAAGCAGAACCGATTCCAATCTAGAAGAGCTGTGGTCGGGCAGATACTACACTCTGATCTTAAATCGAAAATCATAGCGGCTGTACATACAAACAAGCTGCTGATTGTATAGTAAATTGAAATAAATGTTGTTTTTATTTTCGTCTGCTATTTACTCCATTGCGAATTCTGTCCAAATCAATTAGCCGATCTAAATTGTACAAAACAAGCAAAATAATAGGAGGCTCATTTAACTAGTGCAACACTGGGGGAGGGGAAAGGCAATCGTGTTATCTGCGACCTCGAGAGTCGAAAGCCTACATTACCCGAATTAAATCAATTTCGGATCAAGAGAACAAGAGCAACAACCGATAAAAACAATGATCATTTCTTTTTGACACTCATCGTAATTTTCCCTCTTCTTCTCGGCGATCACGACTCTCCACAATTTCCTATCTTTTTAGCTCTTAGTAAACTTTGTCTTTTTACTGTCTCTCCTAATCCCTATTCTGTCAACCATTTGTACAAGCACGTACTTTTCCTTTTATGTGCCGTGCCCCTTCAGGACGTGGTCGATCATGGCTCTCCAGAATTTCCTGTCCTTTGTAACTCTTTTTAGACTTTCTCTTTTTGTTGTCTCTCCTAATCACTGTTCAGCCAACCACTTGCACAAGCTTGTACTACTTTTATGTGTAATGTCCCTTCGGGACGTGGGGGATCATGGTTCTCCACAATTTCCTGTCCTTAGTAAAGTTTGTCATTTTGCTATCTTTACTAATCCATGTTCTGCCAACCATTTACATAAGCTCGTACTTCTTTTATATGTTGTGTCCCTTCAAGACGTGGGCGATCATGGCTCTCCACAATTTCCTGTATTTTGTAGCTTTTAGTAAAGTTTGTCTTTTTGCTATCTTTCCTAATCCCTGTCCTGCCAACCATTTACATAAACTCGTACTTCTTTTATGTGACGTGCCTCTTCAGGACGTGGGCGGTCATGGCTCTCCGCAGTTTCCTGTCCTTTGTGGGTCTTAGTAAAGTTTGTCTTTTTACCTAATCCCTGTTCATCCAACCATTTTTACACAAGCTCGTTAGGTCGATTGTTCACCGTTTTCCTCTGTCATTCTTATAAATAAATATATCAATGTTATGCTACTAAATGACAAAGTGTAACATTATGTGCAACGTGTTTTATCCTTTAGATGAAGTCCTTGTAGAAGTCGAAATGAGTTACACATAGATAAAGAGAGAAAGAAGATAGATCGATAAAGAAAAAACCTAGAATAGATAGATCGATAAAGAAAAAACCTAGAATAGATAGATCGATAAAGAATTACCTAGAATAGATAGATCGATAAAGAATTACCTAGAATAGATAGATCGATAAAGAATTACCTAGAATAGATAGATCGATAAAGAATTACCTAGAATAGATAGATAGATGCGTGTTCATGGGATGTCGAATATTCGAAACAAATTGACGATAATGGCACAAATTAGAAAATCTTTTTTAAATGACAACGCGTGTGTTAGGTTTGGTGTCTTTCGGCATATATTAGTTCGATTAAGTCCATCTACACGTCGAAACCCGTTACACGGAGTTTTTTTTCCGCACATTGTCATTCAATTGCCTAACACACATAATACACAATTTTTAAAATAAAATTGGGGCTTCTATCTCAAATTTAGTGTACACTAAATAATATCGTTTTTAGCAATAAAAATGTCGGATTAAAAATAATAAATGTCATATATGAATGAAAAGTGTCACTGCTGACACCGGAGTTTGAACGTGAACAATGAAAATGTAGACCGCCATTTACTATAAATAGAGATATCACGCCACTGACTATTACAATTACGCGTTTGACTATTGCGTTAACCCGGACGTTAAAGTCGAGTGTTCTGTGTTTCAAGACGAATTAGTACGTTTCTTAGCAGCTCTACGAAGACGTGTATTAATCAATAAGTAATCAATAATCTTTCTGTTGACTCTTTACATCTTGTTGTTAATGAATTTTAATTGCGTTTGTTAATTAAATACTTTATTATTTACTTTGAAGTCTTTCTATTATTACTTGTATTATGTACGTACGTGTGAAGGATTACAAAAATAAATCCGTTAATTCTTTAGAAACAGAGAGAGAGAGAGAGAGAAAGAGAGACAGAAAATGGGTAAGATTATGTAGATAAGATAAAGATGTTTACATCCAGACAGGCTAACTGAATATCGAGAGACAATATGCAAATGTTCAATGCATTTTTCTAGTAAATCCATTAGCAATACATTTACCTAAATTTATATAAAATATATATCAGTCGGGTTTCGATCCCGGCTTGAAGTAAATCGATATATATATATATATATATATATATATATATATTAGTAAAATTAGGTACTTTTAAATACCTTTGTATGTAATTTATATGTTCTGTTAGAATAAATCCATTGAGCTCTTTTTGAGGATCAGTTTTAATATTTTATACTATTAGGATTCACTTCGATTATATACCAACGGATTATTACCTATATATATATATATATATATATATATATATATATATATATATTTTATGTCAGTAACACTTGTAATAATTCCTGACCACTGACAATCCCTTTCTTTCTGATTTTTATTTTACATAAAATGTGAGCAGTGATGGAGTAGCATTAATGTCAATGGGCAAAGATAAAAAAAAATTGTTAAAATCTTACTTGCATCGACTTTTCTATGCCGAGCAACTTCGGATGTGTATGATTATGGCTCTCCACAACTTTCTTTTTTATTATCTTAAGTAATTTTTTCACTTTTTGTCCCTTTTCTGTCATCCATTCATACACGTTAAATAGTTTATTCACTATTTCCCCTGCTTGTCTAGTTCTTTTTTTACAGTGAGATTCATACTGTAAAAGTCCCAAGAGCCACTCGAGGCAGAGGGTTACAGAGTAAGGTTCATAGTTTATGCAGATATGTGGGAAAGATAACGGTTAACCCTAGACTTGAACAGGTTAAAATTGTAATAATCGGGAAAACATTCTCTTGGGAGTCGGTTTCACAGGGCGGTGGTTCGTGGGAAGAAGCTGCTCGAGTGGAATTACACCTCACCAACGGAATACGGTGGCAAGGAGGGTGGTGTCGCTACAATGCGTGTAGCATGGCGGGTCCTAGCCGTGAAGGTTAGAACTGGCGGAACTAACGAATGTAGTTCGTCTGAGCACTTTCTATAAAAAGTAGCGATCGAGCAGTGAGAATTTTGCGACTTTTGTCTGTGGGGAAAGGGGTTGCAGGGTAGTAAATAATTTGTCACCCAAAAGAACGCGGAGACGCTTTTGGACTCTATCGAGACTGGAAAGTGAGGACCTCCCCAAATATGACAGCAGTTCTCCATTCTAGGCCTGATCTGGCTTTTGTAAAGGTAGAGGATAGTACGAGGAGTCAGGTACTTACTGCAGCGGTGAAAGCTATGAATCCATTTATTCTCCTCCACCAGTTGTGGGTTAAATAGCAGAACAGACCGTGTCTTATAGACTTGGTTGGCAACCAGTCTACCGCAGAAAGAATTGCCAACCTACGGCAGGAAAATCTTGTACCTAATCAGTCATTAATCGAAAGATACATGATCACCCAAGGGTGTATCATGCATAGCACTTAACTGACTGACTGACAGGGAACCGACCATTTCCCCAGCATCTTTAGCAATGGACCGTACGTCCGAGTTCCACTTGAGGTCGGGGTGGAATTGAAGCCCAACAGTCGCTCAGAACACGGGGCGTCCCTGAGGGAAGATCCATTCGTCTGTGACTGGTGGTAGTTCAGGGTCCGAAAATTGTGCCGCAGAAAGATCAGCTATTTTTCATTGTAAATCTGTATAGCTTTCCATGTTCTTATTTCCCTCGCCCATGGTATTTCCAGGATTCGTCGGGAAAACCATACCTCAGTCGCCAGGACCGATGGCAGGGTCTCCATTTGAATCTATGATACGGGCGCCCACTTTACTAAATCAATTTTCATAATTTATGTGACAGGCTTAGGTGATCATGTATCTTTCGATACATGACTGACAAGGCAATTTTTTTTTCTGCGGTAGTAAACCAGTTGCCATCCAAGACTATAGTACCCGGTCTGTCCAGCTAGGGGGGGAAGAGGATTCGTGCCTTTTTCCAAGAGTATTAGCACGTAAGTGAATGTAATGGATTCGACTGGAATTCGAACTCGGCTCTCCAATTCCTCAATCCGAACCGCTATCCATTACTCCACCGTGCATTAATAAGATAGCATTAATATAAAATACAAATTATGATTTTCCAGGCGTAGCTTAGATGTGGCACAAGGTCAAAAGTATGGGGCACCCACTGAGCATTAATATAAAATACAAATTATGATTTTCCAGGTGTAGCTTAGATGTGGCACAAGGTCGAAAGTATGGGGCACCCACTGAGGATCGAACTCACTACTCAGTCGTAATTGTTCTAGCGAGAAATGCTTGTTAACCATTACACCGCCTCGAGGCAACCCAATACAAATTATATTTTAACCTAATTATGTGCAATAGTGGCTCATATCCAATATAGGTGAACAATTCAACTAGAAACATCGAAAATGAAATACAGTGTGTCCCAATACAAATTAGAGACATGTCATAATAGATTATTCCATCTGAAATAAATCAACAATATTTTGCGGCAAAATTTAACATCAACTTGAGATTTTTCTTGTTAAAAAGATGAAGAATTCAATGCATTCAGCATCATGGATAAAACAATTGTAGATTTTATATAGTGTGGTTTTTTTTTAGCAAAACAAATTCACGGACTTGGACGAGAGAAAAAAAAAAAAAGAAGGACCGCGGAATCACATCAAAATCCACGAAAATTTTTAATCCTTTATGTTTAGGTTAATTTGAAGTGTATATAAATGTAGGTAGAAAAAAAAAAAAGAAAAGAAGCAGATGTTGATAAGATAGTAAAGATTACAAAACACTGCCCGGTGCCCCTAATCAGGCTTGCACCCCCACACCGCCCGGGTTGGATTCAGGGGGTTAGTACGCACCGACCCTGTCAGTCTCTTCTTCAACTGAAGGGACATGGCATTTAAAAGAAAATTTAACGTTGTTTCAAAAATCCAGAAAGAAAAAGAAAATCTAATAGTCTATATGAATCTCCATTAAAAAATACCACATCTATGGCTCAGCGGTGGAGCATGGGACAGTGGCGCCAGAATATCTGAGGTTCTGATCTGCAGACGACAAACCTATCTGGGAGAAAGAATGAAAAAAAAAAAAAAAAAAAAAAAAAAAAAAAAATGGAACATTCCTTTCTAGATTGGGATTAGTCTGAATTCTTGAAATCCACTCAAAAGAAACGAAAACGAGCTGTTCCTTCTTACCCCTTCTTCTTTACGTGCCGTGTCCCCTTAGGACGTGAGTAATCATGGCTCTCCACAATTTCCTGTCCTTTTTAGCTCTTAACATTTTTTGTCTTTTTGTCTCCTAAACCCTGTTCCATCATCCACTTACTCCAGCTCACAAAATAGACTATGCGTTGTTTTTCTCTATTTCCTTGGCCTTCAATCGGTCCTGTGAGTATCCGATTTTCTAAGCCTTCTTTTCTCATTATGTGAGAAAACATTTTCCTGATGTTAAGTTTCCATTTTGTTTCCATTTTCTCTAAAACCTCGTTCGGTCCACGGTATCCTCAGTATCCTTCTGTACGATCACATTTCTGTTGCTTCAAGTCCCTACCTCACCTAAATAAAAAGAAAGGAAGAAGTATTTCATGTGAGTGGGTGTGTTGAGGTCGGAGGTTACTGAGGTAGGGTAAGCAGAGGTGGGGGTGCCGAACGTGTTATTTGAAACTACGATCTTTCTGTCATTACTGTGAACCCCGCGTACTCTTTCGGCACCGGATTAAATTACTTTACTATAAAAACCGGGACAGCACCGAAGAACCGGACTGACACACAGACAGACACGCCAACTGACCGATAGGACTGACGAGAAGTGTGGGTGTGCTGTATTTATATTTCTTTCTTTCTTTCTTTCTTTCACACATTCACAAGTATTTTATTTCCCTCTCGAAGTACCTTACAACCACGAGTACACATTCACACGTTTACAACTATATTATTTATGTACTAAGACTTAGTGACTAAGTGCCGACATAAACTTGAGTAGATATGTGTGTAGGTCGTGTGTATACGTACGTACATCTATCATCTATCACAATCTGTATCTATCTATCTATGTTAATATTTATTTATCTTCATATCTATCTATCTATATCTGTTCTATTTATATCTGTTCATATCTATCTATTTATCTATATCTGTTCATATCTATCTATTTATCTATATCTGTTCATATCTATATTTATCTATCTATATCTATTCATATCTATATTTATCTATCTATATCTGTTCATATCTATGTTCATATTTATCTATATATGTTCATATTTATCTATGTTCATATCTATCTATGTTCATATCTATCTATCTATGTTCATATTTATCTATGTTCATATCTATCTATCTATGTTCATATCTATCTATGTTCATATCTATCTATCTTCATATCTATCTATCTTCATATCTATCTTTCTATCTATCTTCATATCTATCTATCTATCTATCTATCTATGTTCATATCTATCTATCTATGTTCATATCTATCTATCTATGTTCATATCTATCTATCTATGTTCATATCTATCTATCTAAGTTCGTTCATTGTCTCAGTCTGTTCATTATCTATGTCGGTCTACTCATATTTTCCTTTATACCCTTTTCTTACTTATTTAAATACTTATGGTTGTTATCGCGATATTTGGTTAAAGTTGCTGTGCTCAAATATTGAACGGTACAATAGAAGAATTTCCGTGGGTATTTCATTAGTCTGCGAATTCGCTAGGAACTTATTCAACCGTTAAATTACGAATTATGATTCATCAGAAGATTCGAATAGCAAAATTTTCACGGTTCATTATTATTATCATCATCATCATCATCACTATCATCATCATCATTATTATTATCATCATCATCACTATCATCATCATCATTATCATTATTATTATCATCATCACTATCATCATCATCATTATCATTATTATTATCATCATCACTATCATCATCATCATTATCATTATTATTATCATCATCATCACTATCATCATCATCACTATTATTATTATCATCATCATTATTATTATTCGTATGCTTTCGTTTGAGGAAAACGAGGATAAGAGTGAACGGTGATTTCTCAAGCGTAGCTTAGATGCAGCACAAGGTCGAAAGTATGGGACCCCAGTGAGGATCAAACTCACTATTCAGTCGTATAGGATAGGAATATAAAAGTGAATGGATCGGGTCGAGAAATATATGAAACAGGAGCTCGGTGATCGCTTTTTAGAAGTAGATCAAATGCTTTTTTTTATTTATAAGTACAGAGCAAACCCGTGATGTAGTTTCAGCATTTGTTTAATGTTTACGTCTGGGAGTGCTGTGTGTGTGCTGGTGTATGTACGTGTGGGTGTGTCCGTGTGTTCGTATGAGAGATTTGTAACGGGCACTTGACTGGGAGTTAGTGACAGAATTAACGTGTACATATTTTTCTTTTTTGTGGTGAGGTAAAAAGGGTTGGTGTGTGAGCAACGATGAAGTTTTAGAGGATGCAAACAAAGAGAAAACTTATGCTTAACATCAGGAGGAGGCAGCGGAGATTTCTGGGTCGCGTAATGAGAAAGGAGGGTTTGGAAAATCTGATACTCACAGGGCGGATAGAGGGAAAGCGGGACAAGGGAAAAACAACGCGTGACATAGTTAACGGACTTAAGCAAGTGGACGGTAGAACAGGGTCTGGAAGAAATAACAAAAAGACAAAACTTAGAGCTACAAGGGACAGGAAGAGGTGGAGAGCCATGAGCGTCTACGTCCTGAAGGGACATAGCACGAAAAGGAGAAGGTATGGGTTCGTGTATACACTCTGTATTTGCCCAAGATTCACTCGCAAGTGGACGGTAGAACGGTCTGGGAGAAATAACAAAAATACAAAACTTAGTGAGAGCTATAAGGGACAGGAAGAGGTGGAGAGCCATGATCGCCTACGTCCTGAAGGGACACGGCACGAAAAAGAAAAGGTATGGGTTCGTGTATACACTCTGTATATGCCCAGGATCCACTCGAGGGAGAGTGTTACAAAGTAAAAGGCACAGTTTATGGGCAAATGTGGGGAAGATAACGGTTGTCCCTTAGACATGAGCAGGTTAAGATATAGTGATCAGGGAAGCAACGTCTAGGAAGTCGGTTCCACAAAGCAGCGGTTGAAGTGGAAAGAAGCTACTCCAGTAGATCTCACATCTCACTCATTACGAAGCGGATGAAGGTTGTTCGTTTGGTATTTGAATTTGTGAAGAGACAAAGGAAACAGCGTTGAACTGTTACGCAGTCTGAACAATCTCCGCACTGATGATGGGAAAACTGGAGGTAACAGAAATGTGGTCCTACAGCAGGATGCTGAGAATTCCATGAATTAAACGCGTAAACAACAAAGAGGTCTTACGAAAAATGGAAACAAAAAGAATACGTATAATCATACAAAATTTACGAAGGACGGATTCGAGAATTAGACACTTAAATCACCTGGTATTCCCAAACGTTCACCCTTCTAGTTACTGACCAGGCTCGACGTTACTTAACTTCTAGGTACTGACTAGGCTCGATATCCTTTTTTTATAATATAGATTATTACAGATTTAGGCTGTGCGTTGTGGTGTAACGGCTCGGAACGAGAAATCAAAGAGTCGAGTTCGAATTCGAGTAAGGTTCGTTTATATTCACTTGCGCGTAAATACCCTGGCCTTCAATCGGTCTTGTGAGTATCCGATTTTCTAAGCCTTCTTTCCTCATTATGTGCTCCCAGAAGCATTTTCCCGATGTTAAGTATAAGTTCCCTTTTTGAAAGGTATGAATCCATCTCTTCTCAGCCACCCCCACCCAGCTATGAGTTGAATAGCAGGACAGACTGGGTTCTATCGAATTCATTTGCCTCGTCAGTCATGAATCGAAAAAGACATGATCGCCCGAGCGTGTATGGCATTTGACAGACTGACTGAGGGGAGTCATTTGACCGAAATTTTTCCTCGACATCTTTCTCTACCACTCTTCTCCGTCAAGCACTGTTTTATCGCAGAGACGACATATTATACACACACACAAACACACACACATATATATATATATATATATATCGGTGTTCATGAAATAAATTTATAATCGAAATAGATCTCCATCTTCTTATTATCATTATAATGCTCTGTAGTCTACACTGAGCTCTCCCTGAATTTATACCATCCTCGGAATTATCCCTTCCAGTAACAAACTAGGAAGACGCGCACACGTGTATATATATATATATATATATATATATATATATATATATATATGTATAATTAATGAGATTTAATTAAGTGTCAAGTACTTTTTAGAGCGGTACAAGGAGTCGATCATGTTTCCAGCAGAGCGATATATCGCGACTGGAAAGTATGCAAGGTCAAAGCGGGTTCATGCCTTTCTCAAGAGTAGTGCTTTAAGTGAATGCAAGTAGACTCAGCTGATGTCTCAATGCCCGTTTACCGATTACTTTTTCCGTGCCGACCGCCATTTACGTTCTACACACGTGGGCATACCCAGCTAGGACACACGTCGTGGACAGGTTTAAATAAACAAAACTTTCTTTTTTGTTTACTTTTGTCAGCAAAGACTTTTTTTTAAAAAAAAATCTCTTTTGTAAATAAATAAATAGGTCAAATGTGAACACACACACACACATACATATATATGCACACATACAAACACACACATATATATATATATATATATATAAACAAACACAAACGAACCTACGATCACGTGCGTTTATACACGAAGCCGAATGAATAAGGGTGTAACCTAACAGCTCACCGAATTTTGATCAATAGAGAAACATATTGAAAAATTAAAAGAATTATTTATTGTTTAAAAGAAAAGCTTTTTTAAATCATCAGACAGCACACGCACACGCAAGATAAAGAACAAATAGACTGAAAGAAAACAGACAAAAAGACAGAATTTTGTTTTTTTCTCATTGGTCAGTCATGTATCACGTGAATATATATATATATATATATATATATATATATATATATATATATTCACGAATTGTCATATGTGTGTGTGTTTGTAGGATGTATAATAGTTTCCAAAACAAAAGTAAAGATGATGAGACAAAGTGGAAAATTTATAAATGACGCCTTTCGCCGAGAGCGTCTGCTCTCTTTTGCTTACTCAGGTTAGAATGAAAGAAAAACAAAGCTGTATGCGAGGAGAAATTTCTTTGGATCTTTCTGGTGATAAGTGGCGACCATGAATTAAATTAGATTACGTTATCACCTCCAATGTTCAGTCTCAAGAGATTGTTTGTCCACCTGTTTGTTTAATACAAAGAAAAGGTTTGTCACATAGCTGACTGACATAGTGAGTTTAATCCCTGGGTTAGGTAGCACAGACTTGGAATGAAAGAAAAGAGGGTGCGCAATGACTGAGCAGTACTCAATAATAACAAAACGAGATATCCCAGGACATGGCCAGAGGGATGAGAACAATCTACACCGGTAGACAATCACCTGATGAAGGTCAGGGGGCACAACGGTCGAAACCGAAAAATTGAGGCCAATATTCCGCGTGTTTATAATGTAAGTAATGATGACTCTTTATCGCAGAAATTCAGACAGAAGGCTATCAGCTGATACTAAGAAGGAAGGGGACAATAGTCCTAGCGTAGATAACGTAACTAATGACTTCCAGAAATTCAGACAGAAGGCGATCAGCTGATAATAAGAAGGATGAGGACAATAGTCCTAGCGTAGATAACGTAACTAATGATATCTCCCAGAAATTCAGACAAAAAAGTATAAAATGTTTGATATTTTATAAGTACAATGTAATAGCGAACGCCCCTCTTAAATATTTCTGTCATTGTTTCGACCGCATCGATAAACCAATAATAAATCTATATCTCATCAAAGATAATAAATAATAACAGACCTTACATTAAACTCTTTTGATCGGTAGACAAACGGCAATCGATTTCATGTGTGGACAGACACCAATAAATTAGTCTACCGATTTACTATGGAAAAATCCATCATCTTGCAGAAATACTGAAATTAGCCCGGATCCATTAGCAAGTGCATCGACAGATATTTATTTGCTAAGTTTCGTCCTGTCGCCTGGCAACAAAAGTACGCCGACCGCATCCCCCGTGCAGAGGAATAATTGTCACGCAAAAAAGCCTACCTGTAAGTGTACACTGTACCTATGTCTAGCATTTTTACTCGTGCAAATCGGACTCAAGTCTACCTTTTTGACAAAGCAAACCAAATGGAGTCAGATCCAGATACATAGGAACACCCTCAGTCTGAGCGGACTAGGTTACCCAACCTGGAGGTATTTATAACTGGGTCCCACCTGCAAGGTTATGTGCTGTTTTTATCAAAACCTCTTAACATATCGCGTTTATCAGACTAGTTGTCATAATGCATATTTTGCGTTGCTTACCCGAGCATCACATTGTTGATATGTAATGATCTTAAAATGGAAATCTCATAAATGTGGCACATGAAAATATCAATAATTCCAGTTGTAGCTGGAGCCCTCGGATTGATTGGAGAAGATTCCGATAGACTCATTGAAGGGATTCCTGGTAACCCATGTCTTAAAAAAATACAAAACATTGTTCTCACGAGTACAGCCCACACCTTACGAAGGGCTTTATCTATGTAAAATATGTGTGATTTTTTAACTTTTAAAATTTGAAAAAAATTTTTTTTTTCAAAACTGCTCAGTGGAAAATGTCATGATGCCATTTCTGACCTTAGGCCTCTGGTCGGGACCCGGAAAGAAATGAGTATACACAAGAAATCAAAGGAAATAAAATAATAATAGCAATAATAATAATAATAATAATAATAATAATAATGATAAGAAAAAGAAAACTGGGAGAAAAACTTTTAAATGGCCGATAAATGTTGCGACTTATATTGATAAATATCTCACCCATCAGTGGTTGCAGAATTTTAGTTTGAAACAAGAAACAGAAGGATTTATCCTGGCAGCTAACAAGAGCAGCGCTTAATTTTCGTGCTATGCAGGTAGCACAATGCTTAGCGACTCGGATTGAGAAATCGGCGAGCCGGGTTCGAATTCCAGTTGACTTAGTTACATTCGCTTTCGCACAAGTTCATTAATGAACCTATCATTTCGAACCCTCACCACAAGGGGTGATTAGACATGGAGTGCATATACAATGCCTGCAAAACAACAATATCAACAAAAAAACAACAACAACAAAATATCTATGGATAATTCCCATTGGAGAGCGATTATGAGAGAATATTGTTGAAAGTGGATGGATGGGCGTTTCTGTATCGAAGCGGAGTAGGGCCGGTGCAAGGGTCTCGTGTTCCCCACCGTATCTTTTATACGCCCCACCAACTGTACTCTTAATTTTCGTAAGGTAGTATACATATAAAGCTCAAACTTTATTCTAACCTAATTTTGTACAATATTGGGAATGTAGGTGAACACTTCAACTAGAAAAGTTGAAAAATAAATACGTTTCATTATAAACCATTCCATCTTAAATAAATCAATGCAGTGTATCTAAATACAAATTAGAGACCTGTCATAATAGATTATTCCATCTGAAATAAATCAACAATGTTTTGCAGCAATTTTTTAACGTCAACTTGAGATTTTCCTTGTCAAAAAGTTGAAGAATTGAACACATTCAACATTACGGATAAAAAAATAGTGAATTTTATTATTTTTTCTCGAGATTTAGCATGAAAAAACCCCCAAAAAACAACAACAAAATTCACGGATTTGGACGCAAAGAAAAAAAAAAAAAGATTCCAGTGTGACGTCAAAATTCGCGAAAATTTTTTAACCATTAGTTAGTTGTGTTTAGTTTAATTTGTAACAAATATTGTTGTAACCTACAGAAGGTTGGTAATGAACGATAATAGTTAGGACAAGAACAACGCATATAAGATTCGCTAGCAGCTAGTAGAAGAAATAGTCTACTACTAGAAGTGAGTCAAGTGAATTCTACAATGAAGCTCCAACAGCAGACCAACATACATTAATATCATATACATTTAAATAGAATAAAAGAATAGAACCCCTTTTAGTATTGTTGTAATCTAGGGAAGGTTACTGAATAGAATAATCACACTAAGGTTGGTAATGAACGATAATACTTAGGACAAGAACAACGCATATAAGATTCGCCAGCAGCGAGTAGAAAAAGTAGTCTACTGCTAGAAGTGAGTCAAGTGAATGCCACAATGAATCTCCAACTGCAGGATATCTACCAACCGCCCCACACGGCCAGATGTGGCATAAAGTCGAATTTAATGTGGGGTATCCGAGCCTGTAGGCTCGGCCAAAAATACCTCGTAGATCACGTATAAAACGGGGCCGGGCAGTTGTTTCCCGTGCTGAGATTCTGCCCTTCGACATAGCCTCGTCTGGGGATACTCTCTTCCCGGAGGCAGAGAGTATGACCAGCCCAACTGAAGACGAATCTCCAACTGCAGGATATCTACCAACCGTCCCACGCTGTCAGATGTGGCACAAGGCCGAATTTAATATGGGGTATCCGAGCCTGTCCAAACACTGCTCCTTTCACCAAAACATCTCATCCACACAACCCTGCCATACACATACACCACAATACCACATCCACTCTAGGAAAATCTAACTAATCCCCATATATACAGCTTTTGTGGAGGACTGGGCTTAAACAATAAATCCCCAATGTTCATGATATAAAATATTTACACAACTAAACAAAACTAGTGTTAGTGACAGGCCCCCACAAACTAACCATGGCAGAGATAACAGTTAACTGGACGAAAATTACTGCGATATTAATAAAATGATTTTCCATGCATCCGTTCTACAATTATTCACTCTAGTATTCACATATATAAACATGCTAACAAATAACGAATCACACATTCAAAAACAAAAGGCATCCCACAGTTTAACCAGAGAACTGCAAGCTCTGTCCCTCTAAATGGGGAGGGAAGGGGTAAATGAACCAAAAACTGGGGGACAAAATTAAAGGGGCCAATGACCATCCATACTCTAGCTAAGTTAAATCGATCAACTTGAACAAAAAGAAAACGACTTACTCTAACCTATCCCTAAATGACAAATGTTTTAAGTCAGGCGACCAATATCCTTAAGCCTATGTCACCTCCAGATGCCACTCTAAATTAGCCCCTCTCAAGCGAACCAAACGCGAAGCATTCAACCACCTTTCGCCAAATTTTGATGAAGAGAGACGCCTTCTTTCCGCTCTAATCTTGATTTTAAGCTGGTGCTTAAAAAACAAAACCAGTTGAGAAGAGGAAAACTTCTCACCTACATAAAATTCCTTCTGTCGCGTCGTCCAAATCACGACTCGCATAATGCCGAGTAAACACAAGAACACACAGTGTTCATTCCCCTTCAACTGCGGCACAACATTGCTACATACGGACCTGGCTTCAAGGACAAAGGATTTTCCGCATAGGACGCGGACCATGTAGCCTTCAGTCAGTTTGCACAGCGGTCGTACGACGCTACAGTCGAAGAAGATGTGCCCCAAGCACTCAACCGCCCCACCGCAACGCACGCAGTTTGGCGTAACTGCCAAGCCCGTTGCATAGAGCTTTTTGCCGACCCAGAGGGCCCTCCGCAACACCAGCCAGGTGAGTGATGCCTCGTCGTTATTGAGACACCGCCACCCGGACGCCCAAGGCCACAGAGAGCTAAACACCTCCCTCGTCAAACCGAGCTCATCTCTTAGAGTATCTCGAGCGGCCCCCTGCACTAATACCCGATATAGTGCCTTAGGAGACAACAGTCGGGTGTCGGTGAGGCCTTCCTTAACCTATGTGAAGTCATTCAGAGCGCGTCGACACTCGCGATAGAAAGAGCACTCGGCCCGAGGAGTACGGCGGGCCTCCTCATCGCCTTCATGCACACTTCTCAAAGACGGAAATGCTTTCTTAGCGTCTTCCTTCCAGAAGAGGCCGTTACCCTCATCTTGCTGACACATTCGATCCAGGAACTTGAGCGCAACGTCTTTTGACGAATCTCAACGTCGGGCATGCGGGTGAAGACAACAGACCGGCCGACGCACCGCAGGAGACCTGCCACCCCAGGAGAAGTTAAACAGGATTCGTACTAATAAAATTAGTTCGGTGGACGGCAGGGGAAGTACCGAGAGCCGGTAAAGAAGGATGGGGTAGATGTGCGAGGCACAAACTTCCGCTCTCCCCTTTAAGGAAAGCCTCCTCCGAGTCCACAGACTAGCTGCAGCCTCGGCATTTTCTCGGACCTCCAACCAATTCTTCTCAAACTGGAGGTCGGGGCCAAACCAGACGCCGAGTATCTTGAGAGGCCCGTCCGTCCAAGTGAAGGGTCAAGGAAGAGAAACACCTTTCCAGGCCACCAACCACAAGCCGATAGACTTGTTGCGGTTGATTTTGGCTCCTGCCACCTCTTCATACCTGCTGATTTCCTTGCCAATTTCATCAATCTCGGCATTGCTTGTCACAAAAGCGCTGACGTCATCGGCATAGGCGGAATACATGGCCGACGTGTTCGAACCAGGGAGGGTAATTCCTTGTAGGGCCGGATTCGCCTTTAACTTGCGCAAGAAGGGCTCCACCGCAAGAATTTACAGCATCGGCGAAAGCGGGCAAACTTGACGAATGGATCTGGACAAAGTGAAAGGTTTCGACCTCACCCCATTCACCTCCACCGTCGCACTGGGGGAACGATACAAGAGACGAATCCGTGTTCGAAAGTACGGCCCGAAGCCAGCCGACTCGGAAGACATCCTTTTTAATCTAGCTCTAACTACCAGAGCTTGATCCTTCTTGATAAGCAAGGAGGCCATCTCTGCCCTAGCTATCTCCCAATTTTATAGCCCTTTCTACTCTAGCTTCGTGTGCCGTTTGCTCTGCTAGTTTATCTTGGTTGAGTCACTTACTATAATCAGCCGCAAACGACCTAATAGTAGCCTTAAGGTGACCCCACCACTAATTCCCAAACACAGAGCCCGTCAGTTCCCGCATTAGAGTTAGCAAACACTGGTCCTGAAAATCCTTATCACCGAACAACGATGTGTTGAATTTCCAATAACCAGCCGTTGTAATTCTAGGCTTATCTAAGTTTAAACGAACCCGGACAAGCCTATGGTCTGAATAAACTACAGTATGATGACTTGGACAGCCTAAGAGCCCTAAATCGACTCGCCTAACTAAGACTCGGTCGATGTAGCTTGTACGCAAAACCGAAGCCGAGCTGCTCCTATTAGTCCAAGTCCAAACTACTTCCCGAGGAAATTCATTCCTGAACTTATCGACAAGATCTAACCTATCGATAAAGTCCCGAAATGCCTTTACATCCGGGTTGTTAGTACTCGATCTAGTGCCCGTGCGATCTATATCGGGATTGAGGATGGCATTCCAGTCACCCGCTAAAATTATGCGACGAAAAGTCGTCAGAAACGGCTCCATCCGCCGAAAAAAAGGCGGTCCGCTCCCTGTGGTCATTGGGCGCATAAACCCCAATGAGAAGTGCCTTATCTTTTATAGTAACGTCCACGACACAAAGCCTGCCCTCCAGATCCGCGTAGACAAGCGCACATACAGCATCCAAGGAACGATTCACCTGCCAAGAAACAACCCTAGAGCGGCCATTATAACACGCTGAAAAGAGGTCAAACATCTTCGTCAGAATATCATCATGGTCCCCAGAATGGAAACGAGTCTCTTGTAAAGCACATATACACACACCAAGGCGCTGAAGGTCGCGATCGAGTCTCGCCCTTCGAGACTCCGACCTCAGTCCCTGGACATTCAAACTGGCTAAAAAGAGAGACATTGTTAGATCGAATAGAGTTGGCCACCTGCCCTAAACATTGTCGGGGTGAGGATACCGACGGCCTCGCCCATCGATCCATGGCCCAATTCCTTATTCATTTGACCCTCAATCGCGAGACCCCCGATATCCCACGGAAATGTTAATTTAAGTGCTCTATAGAGGGAGGGGTGAACAAAAAGTGGAACCCTCCCCGAGCAGAATTGTCGTAACTTTTTCGCCTCTTCGGACTCCCAGACTGCAATTGGTGGTGAAAGTTTGATTCCTTTGATGGCTTCCTCCACCATTTCCCATGTAGGCCGGGACCCAGAACCAGTTCTGATGACGGTGAGGACTCGTTGAGCCTCCGGAAAGTTTCGTGTGTCCTCGATGTCCTTGTCTCCTAGTTTCTGCATTGCCAGCAACGTTTTGAGCGCGTGTATTCTATTGCCATAGTTCTTGGCGCGTTCAACTTGGCTTGGTGTTACGCGGCAGATATCTTTTCCAACCTTTGTCGTTTCTCCTTAGATTCCTGCGAAAGGCTTCGCTGCCTCTTTTGGGAGTTTGGTGCAGGAGATGGTGCTGGATTTTTGGGCAGGAGTGGAAGATTGTGATGCAGAAGGAGTGTGCATCATTTTAGAGGGGGGATATATTCATCGGGGTTGGGGTCTGGGACCTAGTCACATTCGAGGATTTGCATGATGGGGAATTTGGGACAGAGGCTGAGGGGCTAGGTACCCCCACTGGTCTTTTATCAACTTTCCCAGAGGATGAAGACGGCTTTTTTAAGATGGTCATCTTTGAGGGAGATATGGACAAAGACCTAGTCATTGGTGGTGGTGGAGGGCTAATCTTTTTTGCGGGGAAGATGGCACAAAGGCCGCGGGGCGCGGTACCCCCACTGATGCAGAGTTTTTTTGTCTAACTCCTTAATTTTCAAAGACTTCTCATAGCCTGGGTCAAATTTCTTTGACTGCTCGTGCAGCTTTTGGGCATAACTAGCGGGAATGTCACCGTTGGGACTGGGACTGTTAGTTTCCTTGCTCTTGGGGGCTTCCTGGGACTGAGATCCCGCAGCTTGGGGCTTCCCTCTCGCTCAACCCACGACTAGCCATTCCTGCTTATCTTCCGCCTTCTTGTTGGCAGCGAATGTGGCCTCTGGAAGAGAACCCACCGGGGACTTTTCACCACCGGTGCCAGTCGCAGATAGGCCCACTACAGGCGCCACGGAACAAGAAGTATCAGTTCGAGGGGTATCGGACTTAGGCGGGACTCCAGAGGCCTTCTTCTCTGGGCAGGAAGGGGCGAGATGACCAATCTGGCCACACTTCCAACAAGCTGGTTTCCTACCCGTCACAATGACAGGGTAGTGTTTCCCGCCTATCTCCAAGCTGTTGGGAATGGAGGTGAAGGCTTCTTGGTCTATCATTATCTCGAACCCCCACTCACCTGTCTCATATTCTGGAGTGACATTCACAATCTGGCTATACTCCATGAGATATACCCCTAAATGCTCTCCAGGAATATAATCAGGGATCTCATACACTGTCACCTTGGTCCTACACCGTCCTTGGTATTCTGTGCGAATGATGTAGTCTTTCGTGATCAAATCACGAGACGTTGCATCCACACAGTCCTCTGGCGTGGGCAACAATGTGTCCAACATGTAGAAACCTCGTCCTTTAATGATCTGTAGAGGTTTAACCCCCAAGGAATTCAGTGCTTTCAACACTGTGCCTTTCGTGCATCGACAAATTTTTCGCGTTAGCTTGTCGAGCACGAAGACTGACACAGTTTTTTTTGCAATGCGTTCTTTTGCATCGAGGTCTACCAAAAGCCCGCCATCAGTAACCAGATGAGCGTGCGTTTTGGCTCTCTCAATGAACTCCGCTACATTGACCATGCATTTCGGGGGGGGGGGGATCCAGACAGTGGGTGATTCTCCCGCCGCTACACCGCTCACTTCGGTCTCAATGCTAGTGCTAGCTTCTTTGTCCTTTTCTTATTATTATCTATAACAGGGGTGAGTATGCTGGATTTTCCCTTATAGGGCCCACCTTTTTTGTCCCTTTTTGGTTGGGGGGGGGGACAGCCTCATTAGGTTTGTCTGGTGGATATGCCTTAGTAGCAGTTCCAAATAAGTTTTTGACGGTCCGACTCTGGTCGGCCATCGTAAAAAATGTTCTTTTTAAACAGCCAGAAATTCTTTTTTTTTAACCAGGCCACAAAATTCAAAGAAGGGAGCAAAAAAAGACAAACGAAAACAAAGTGCAAACAAAATACAAACAGGCAGAGAGAAAAACAAAAACAAAAAAAACAAAAAAACGAAACAAAAGATCTGAAAATAAAAATTAAGTCAGTCCGCCGCTGAAAAGAGAGTAAGAAAACTGAAAAGGATAGAATGTAATAAAAAGAAAGAAATAAACTTAACAAAAGGTAAGCTCCATAAAACGGTCCTCGTGTGGTCTAATGCATGTCAAGCAATACCAAAGTCTGGGCGCGAAAATAGACAGGAATGCAAACGAATCTTCGACTGCAGACTAACATACAGTATTTACTACTGTATTTATGTGAATAGGAACATACCCATTATCGACCGTAGTGATGCTACAACATATATAAATATAGAAGGGCAAAAAAGCAAATGTTGGTAAGATAGCGAGGGTGACACAGCACTGCTCGGAATCTCCAATCAGGTAGTACGCACCGGCCCTGATTACGTATGATCTTTTACTAACCTAAGCAAAATTCTGTAACGTGTTCGATGTTCCCTGCGTGTTTGGCTTGTTCACCTCCTGATCACGCCAGATTAAGCGCCATCACCCAGAAACTGTAACTCAGCTCCACTCAGCATAGTTGCAGTATATATTAACTCCTGTAACTGTCCGGGGAGACAGGCAAGCCGTCGCACCATTTCGGGGGTAGTACCCACCGATCCTGCTAGTAACCATCTGTTATTACCTTTGGCTCTATATCAGGGTTTCCCAACCTGGGCGATATCGCCCATCAGTGGGTGATTTCATTTGTTGGGTGGGCGATGAGCAACTGAACAGAAAATAGTGAGGGACTGGAAATTTTGGTGGGCGATATAGGATTTTGAGTATTAAAAATGTATTTCAACATATGCTACTCGAAAAAATATTCAAAGAACATGTATAATAATAATAATAATAATAAAACTGGTACGAACACCACCCAAACCTGGTTACGGAGATAGGACCTGTTACAATTCTATGGGACTACACAATACACAATACACACTGACAGAACAATCAAAGCCAACCGCCCAGACATTGTTATTAAATACCACAAACAAAATAAGTGCCTCCTTATTGATATGGCAGTCCCTGCAGACTGCAATGTATCTTTGAAGATATTCGAAAAGCTGTCAAAATACAAGGACCTTGAAATAGAAATCTCAAAAATGTGGCACATGGGAACATCAACAATCCCTGTTGTAGTTGGAGCCCTTGGACTGGTTGGAAAAGATTCCAGTAGACTAATTGAAGGGATCCCTGGAAGTCCATGCCTCAAAGAGATACAAAAAATTGTTCTGACAAGTACAGCCCACACTTTACGAAGGGCTTTATCTATGTAATTATTATTATTATTATTATTATTATTTTTGCAGTGGAAAGTGTCATGATGCCATTTCTAACCTTAGGTCCCTGGGCGGGACCCGGAAAGAAATGTGTAAACGCCAGATATCAAAGAAAATAATAATAATAATAATAATAATAATAATGATAATAATAATAATGATAATAAGACAGGGGGAGAAATGGGAATAACTGGGTCACATTCCTAGATAAGATATAAATACCCCTGGAAAAATTTTTTTTATCACATTGGCCTTCTCGAATTTATCAAGGAAGAAAAAGTGCCCTTCAAAACATAATTTTACACATCACTATATGCTTTTGAAGGAGGCACGGTAGAGTAATGGATTGAGGAATCGGAGAGCCGAATTCGAATTCCTGTCGAATCCATTACATTCACTTACGTGCTAATACCCTTAGGAAAGGTATGAATCCTCTTCTCCCCCAGCTATGGGTAAATAGCAGGACAGACCGTGTTCTATAGCCTTGGATGGCAACTGGTCTTCCGCAGAATGAAATGGTAACCTACTGCGGGGAAAAAAATCTGACTCGTCAGTCATGTATCGAAAGATATATGATTGCCTAAGCGTGTATCATGCACGGCACATAACTGACTGACTTACCCTTGGGAGAGTTCTGAATCCTCTTCTTTCCCCCAGCTAGGGGTAAATAGCAGGACAGACGGGGTTCTATAGCCTTGGGCGGCAACTGGTCTACCGCAGAAAGAAATGGCAACCAACTGTGGGGAAAAATCCGACTCGTCAGCCGTGTATCACGCATAGCACATAACTGAATGAGATGCTTTTGAATATATTTACTATACAAGTGGACGGAGGAAGATTTTTCCATGCGATGACGTAAAACAAAGGTTGGGAACCCC
Source organism: Acanthosepion esculentum (assembly GCA_964036315.1). Lineage (NCBI taxonomy): Eukaryota > Metazoa > Mollusca > Cephalopoda > Sepiida > Sepiidae > Acanthosepion > Acanthosepion esculentum. The sequence continues at coordinate 37,812,421 of OZ038517.1, read as the reverse complement.
TGATCTATATATTAGTGTAGCCATGTAACAGAAGACATGCCATCATTATGACTATTCCCCCATCACCATTCTCCAGAAAAAGGATACGATCAAAAACCACCACCAGGACCCGAGATCAGACATATAGATACTTCTGATATTTATTTTAAAAGAAAAACGCGTAACTGCCGTATATACACAAACATTCAGATAAGAAACAGGGGAGAGGAGGCCGATAACGCACGCATATTCGACAAAATTAGGGGACTAGCAGAAAACTTTGGAAAACGCGGTCACCCACGCACATACTTTGCCTATATGGATTTCTTTCGCTATATTTAAACAGATTTTTTTTTAACACGCGGCCTTCTCTGATAACGACTCCTCTTACATTCCTTTCTGAACTCTAACGGCTAAAAACACTGTGCACTGAATTCGATCCACACTAGCTTCTCCGTTTTTATTATTTGTGGCTCTGTGACGTACTGGCTTAAGTTTAGTAAATAAATACCTATCATCGGCATTTTGACCGGGATCAAATAATAGTATCTGTTCTCTCTTCATTTGAGATGAGAAAAGGCGCTCGGGTCCCGGGGATTCCAACGTTGCTGCAAGACGTTCCTCATTGGTAGGGTCGGTGTAATATCGATGCATGCGAGAAAAGTGTCATTGACCCATATGCATACGTATGAGCATTCTACATAAAAAAGACCCCTTGTGTCACACCCTGCCTTAGTGGGTAGGTCAGGTAAATCGTTGCTAGATTTATGTGTTAAATTGCTCAATATCAGGGATAGTGTATAAAGGTAGACACTGAAGTCAACACCCAAAGGCGACGATTGCGTTTCGCATGAAACAGACTATAGGGACGCCATTTCGCCGGGGGTTATATAACCTGTTAGGGCCACAGCGTTGGACAAATAGTGGACACCTAAACACTATGAAACTATAAAAATACATTTTTATAATAAAAATACCAGCAATACATTATTATATGTTAAAAAAAACCCCCAAAAAACCCAACGATACATATTTATAGTTTAATTACCAATAATGCATTTTGAAATAATAATTAACAACAATACATTTTATACAATGCATTTTATCTGTAATTGAAACCATAAAACTATATTCAAAATATTTAGATTCAGGCATTAAATGACCCATAGAGGTGTTGATATGCCGCTAAACCAAATCAAACCGACAAAACTCAAAACATCCTTTCGGGCCAAGAAGGGCTTTATTTCTGACATCGATCAATGAATAAAAAGAAAGAAAGAAAAAAAAAGAAGAAATAAATAGGTATAAAAGAAAAGAAAAAATAAAATTATTTAGTGTGAAGAAAAGACATGAATGACTTTTTTTTTTCGATTATGCAAGACAATCACCGAGCCAGTCCACTATTTTGAACACGCGCTGTTGCGTAAGAAAAACAAAACAAAATAAAATAAAACAAAACAAGGAACTAAAATAAGGGAAAATGGCCTCATTTGTCGTGAAGGAGATTTTTCTTTATTTATAAACTCTTTCTTGATTCAAGAAAAAACAAAAACAAAAAAAAAAACAAATAAAGGAAGGACGGACGGAAGGAAAAACAAATATTGTCAACATCTGCTTACCCAGAAATCAATGCATGATCAAAAACCTCCCATGTTATTATATACGTACATGTGTGTGTGTGTGAGTGTGTGTGTGTGTGTGTGAGTGTGTGCGCATGTGCGCAAAATCTGTTATATTTATCGAGGAAGAGTGCTAAAATATCGGAATAGAGCGCTTATAGATATAGACATTGCGGACAATCAACACTGCATAATGACAAGCAATTTCATGCTTCAAGAGCAGGTGCGTTTGTCTGAAGGTTGCATTGAAGCGTGAAACTGACAATCACTATGCAGTGTTGATGTCCACACTATCTGTCTATCTACGTCTACTCATATCTATACAATTCTGTCAATATCTATCTAATTCTGTTAATCTATCTATTTATCTAATTCTGTTAATCTATCTATTTATCTAATTCTGTTAATCTATCTATCTATCTAATTCTGTTAATCTATCTATCTATCTAATTCTGTTAATCTATCTATCTATCTAATTCTGTTAATCTATCTATCTATCTAATTCTGTTAATCTATCTATCTATCTAATTCTGTTAATCTATCTATTTATCTAATTCTGTTAATCTATCTATTTATCTAATTCTGTTAATCTATCTATTTATCTAATTCTGTTAATCTATCTATCTATCTAATTCTGTTAATTTATCTATCTATCTAATTCTGTTAATCTATCTATCTATCTAATTCTGTTAATCTATCTATCTAATTCTGTTAATCTATCTATCTATCTAATTCTGTTAATCTATCTATCTATCTAATTCTGTTAATCTATCTATCTATCTAATTCTGTTAATCTATCTATCTATCTATTTCATTCTGTATCTATCCATAGGCGAGAAATTTTACGAAAGTTTATAGCATACACGTGTATCTTTGATTATTTTGTTTTCTGATGGCAATATTTTCTAATTGAACCCTTCTGACGAAGTTGGTACCCATTTTTGTTAATTCCCTTAAAATAAATATTACTTTTCAACTCTGAAGTTATAGACTTTTAAAGTAAAAAAAAAAAAATGAATTTAAAGAAAATAAAGATTCATACTGTCATGGGTTTTCCCCTTCTAAAACAGAAACAAAATATTTTTACGGAAGTCTTACGGGGATGATTAATCTTCCGTTACCAAATAAATAAATAAAGTGGAAAAATTATCGAGTCCACGTTTTCGTTTTTTTTTTTGTATTATTTTAAAATAGACACGCGCTTGCCGTAGTTAGTGTTTTTTTTTTGTTTGGTTTTGTGAGTCATTGGGGAAAGAGACGCATGTCGCTTCTTTCTTTCTTTCTACGTCAATTAGGCATTGGGGAAAGTCCTCTGTAGTCTCGTGCCTGCTGCGTCTCTAACTAAATATATTTTTTATGCTTGTAAAATATGCGGTAGCCTCGAGTGAAAATGAATTCTTTGAGAGTGAGATGTGGCAAAATGAAATGAAAGAAATAAAGAAACGAATAAAAAAAAAATAAAAAAAAGGAAGGGAGAAAGAAAAAAAAATCAAGTAGTTGATTATATTCTGTAAACGGTCGGGTAAACCGTTGCGTGCAGAACGTTTGAGTACTTGTAAAATTTGTGATATCTCATAATAAAAGCGAAAAGAAAACGAAATGAAAAAAAGGTAGACAAAAAGATTAAAAAAATGAGAAAAATCGAGCAAAAAAGATATTTATATTGTTCTTGTGCCTGTTGCGCCAAATACATTTGTAATACTTGTAAAATCTGTGCTGTTTGAGAGTAAAAAGTGAAAATTCGAAAAGTGGGGAAAAAATGATCAAAATAATAAAAAATGAGAGTGAGGAGAAAGAAAGAAATAAAGCCAGCAAGAAAGAGAGAATGAAAGAAAAATATATTTGCTGTTGCCAGTACATTTGCATGCTTGTAAAATCTGTGATAATCGGGATTGAGAGAAAAGAAACAAAAATAAAAACAAGAGAAAAGAAACAAGAAAGAAAACAAAAGAAAAAAGAAGCAGAGAGAGAGAGAGAGAGAGAGAGAAAGAGAAAGAGCGAGAGAGAGGGGGGTTGAAAGTACGTGAACGATTTCACCCCGAACGATAAAAAATAAGAACAAAATAAATGAAAATGAAGAGAAAGAAAGAAATCATGTACTGCTTCCAGTACATTTTCATGCTTGCAAAATCCGTGGCACTCGAGCGAGATTGAGAGAACCGAACAAAAAAGGAAAAACAAAAAAGAAAGAAAAGGAAAATAGGGAAAAAAGAAAAGGAGAAAAAAAAATGAAACAGCGAGAAAGAGAGGGGGAGAGATAGCAGAAGTGTAGAACTCTTCACCCCGAACGATAAAAAATAAATAAATAAATAAATAAATAAAAATAAAAAAATACAGAAAAATAACAAGATAAATAAATCGACCTCACTTACCTTTTCCTTGGCCGAGTTTTTCCGTAATGAATGTGCTTGCTTTATTTGTAAAAAGGTCCGGGTTCGTGATGAATGCTTCGCGAAAGTTATGGTACCCATTGAGAAAGATGAGCATCTTGTTACCCACATATAGGCTGAAGATGTCCCCGTAGCGACGTCTCAGCTGCACAAGCACCTGCGCTGGGTCAGAACTGGAGAACAGGGCCGTGCTACCGATAATTGGGATACGTGGCGGGCCTGGGGGTAGACCGTGTGGTCGCTGTCTCCACACGCTCAATAGAAGCCCGAGAGTCCCCAAGAAGATTAGCACTGTGGCTAAGTCCAGTGCCGAGAAAAGAATGGAAAGTGTGTGCGGAGATTCAACCAAAGTTTCCATGCTGACCCCTCCTCCTATGGGCCCGTTGTCACTGGTAGTGAAAATGTGTGTGAAAGGGTCGTCTTTTGGGGATATGACGTCAGTCGATTCTGTTATCGTTGTCGTCGGGTAAGCCGGGCTATCGTTTGTCGAGCTTATGTTGAACATATATGATGTTTTAGTGGAACTAAAAGAAAGTTTGTATTGGAATTAAAAAAAAAAAATAATAATAAAGGAAGAATTACAAGATAAATGCAAAAGCTAAAATATTTTTAGTGATATTTTTCGACAGAGAATTTATAGGTTGCTATCTTCTGTGAGTTAGTATTCTTTCTTTTTTACGAATTTTTTCAATCTTTAAAAATAAAAAGTACTTCTCTCTTTTCGCAACCGAATAAAAGCAAATAACTTGTTAAAATATGAGCAATTTAAATAAAACCACTCACGTTTTTTTTATATTCTTATGTTGTATTTACTTTATTGTTAAAGTTCAGTAAGTTTACCCAACAACAAATAAATTAAAAAACACTCGGCGACAGGACTTTGTAAAAAGTAAAAACGGTAAGAAAATAGACATATAAATTAAATGTAGATATGCGTTTTGTTTCTGTGTAAATATATTTTTCTTTCTATTATTTGCGTTTTCGGTGTTTAAAATTAACGTGTTTTTTTTTTTTTTTTCTGTTAACGTTTTCCCCCCTTTTTTCCAAAAGAAAATTGGTCCGTGAATTTTATGATTTCGTTTTTTTAGAGTCTCTTTCTTTCTTTCGTTCCTTTTTGTTTGTTTTTCTCTTTTCTAAAAAATGTATTTGTCTCTCTTGTCTCTTATTTATACTTTTTTAGTTTGTCTACCGTTTACTTTACGGAGTAATTCTTCACTTACTTTTATTTTTTTTTTTTAAATTAAAATAAAAAAATACTAATAATAACAATAAAAAAATTAAATCCTTCCTCTTCTTTAGGTCCCACCCTCTCTCTCTCTTTCTTTCTCTACTACTTTCTCTTTTATACCGTATTTGTTTCTTTCGGTTTTTTTTTGTTTAAATCGTCGTTTAAAAAAAATACTATTTTAAAAATATGTATTTAAATAATAAAAAAAAAGAAAAGCTCGACAGGTAAATAATAAATAAAGTAAATTAAAGAATAGAAAAAAAACTTCCCGCTAAAAAAAGAAAGAAAAGAAAAGATAAAGTTTTCTAAATAACGTGCGCGCTTGTGCCGGCTTTTAGCAATAAAACAGGATTAGCACTTTTTCGTTCAAGTTTTTTTTCCGTCGTCGTCGTCGTAGTGTAAAATTGGTAGTAAACGTGGTCGAGACCCATGTGAAACTTTATCAGGTGGTAAGAACTGAGGGTTGTCATTTGATTTAAGCCAGTGGAAAATAAAAAATAAAATTAACGAACAGATGGTGTTGTGTTGGATGCGTCAAAAATTGGTGGATCTTTCTAAATCCCTCTTGTTGTTTGTTTTGTTCTGTTTGGTTCAGTATTTTTTTCTTTCTGTTTTTTTTTTTTTTTTTAAATAATTAGTTGGCCGTTTGTTTTCTGTTTTGAGTAGATGTTTTGTCCTTATAATAAATACTTGACTTCGTTGTTAAATAGTTTCTGTTTTTTTTTCTGGATTTTTAAGGTGTCTTTTCTGTTGTTGCTGTGTTTTTAGAATGACAATTCTGCTTGATATATATATCGTTATATATGCGGTGATGAGACATAGGCCTGAGAATTACGGATTTTCTATTCTCCAGTTATATCTTTTACGACTGGCTTAATTCTGTGCAACCTCTGGTTTTTATAGAGGCCGCTGTGGGTCCCACCTCCCTCTGCTCAATCCGTTCTTTTCGCCACTCCTCTCCCTTTTCTTTCTCAAAGTTTTTTTTTCTTTCCTACTCTATCGTTATTCCTTATCTTTCTTCCTTTCGCCTCCTCTTCTCGTTATGATCTCCTTTTTTTTATTGCTATTTTTTTTTTAATGTTATTTATTTGCTCCAAATCGTTTTTTTTGGGGGGGGGGAGGTCGATGTTTCATTCAGACTCTCTTCAACTTCAAAGTTTTTCGCTTCTATTTTTTCTTTTTCTTTCGTTCTCTTTTCTCTCTATCTCGCAGACACTTTCTTAATTTCTCGTTTGCCTTCTTTTTTCTCAACCTGTTTACACTGTTCTTCTTTCTCTCATCTCTTTCTTCATGCTACGTCTTCTTCTTCATCCTTTCGTTCAATATTTCTTTTATTTTTGTTTGTTTTTGATTTAAAATAGAAGAAAAATAGATGTTCTGATTTCGTTTTCTCTCTTTCCTTTTTTTTTTCCTGTTTTCTTTTTCCTCCCTGTAATTCTCTCACTCTTTCTTTTTCTCCGTGTTACAATTCTCTCAATAATTTTCGTTCTTTCTTTCACATCCCCTCTTCATTCTTCTTCTCCTTTTTTTTTTTTTAGTATTTTCTTCCTTCTCCATTTAGCACGCTCCCGCTGCTCCTTACATTTATTCTGTTCTTTCTTTCTTTCTTTCTTTCTTTTTTCTCGGAAATACTATTCTCCTCTTTAACCTACTCTCTTCCGTTCTCTATGTTTCCAATCGATTTTTTCGCTTTTCTCGTTTGTTTGTCACTCTTTTTAATTTTTCTCTCTCCAATTTATTTTCCTCCTCCTAACTTCATCTTTATTTTTACCGTTCACCCCTACCTTCGTAGTTCTTTTACCTTTTCCCTTTCTTCCTCCATCCGCCTCTATTTTTAAAAAAATTTCCAATTGGTTTTTACTCCGTTCCTTCCTCCTCTCTATAATTCTCTGTCAACTTATTTTCCTCTTTCCGATTTGTTTATCACTATTTCTTTTTCTTCCTGATAATTCTCTCACTCTTTTTCTGCACCTTTCTTGTCGCTGCAATCCCCCCCCCTCTCGTTTTCTCTCCATTCAAATGCTTTCTTTCTTCTCTATAGTCAATACCTTTTCCTTTTTCTCTTTTGACAATTCCGTATTATTCTCTATTCATGCCTCGTTCCCGTAATTTTTCTCTTCACTTCCTCCTCTTGGTAATGCTCTCCCTTCCTTCCCCTTTTTAACGATTCTTTTTTCCTGTTTCACTTTTCCTCTCTATAATTCTCTCACTCTTCCCCCCACCACCTGCTGTGTTATCCTTCTATTAGTAATTCTTTCTCTCTTCTCTTTCTTTTTTCATTCAAACGCTTTTACGCCTTTTCTTTCTCTTTTGAAATCCCCTCCCTCGCCTTTCTCTGCCCCTTTTTCTTTTCCTGTAATACTTATCCCTCTTCCTCCCCCTCCCACGTCGTATTTGGTTTCTTCTCTAGCCGCGTTCCTCCCATATTTTTGTCGCAATTTCTTTAATTCATCTTGTTTCTCTTTTCCAAATATTTTCTATCGTCGAAGCTCTTCATCGTTTTTTTTTTCACCCAACGCCCACAAAAGTTAATCCTCAACTTTTTTGTAATTTTTTTTTATTCCTTTATGCGTTACTTCCCTTCGTTCAGTTACCCGCTTTATATTTTATATTTCTTGCTTTCAGTTTTTTTTACTTTCGTTTTCGAAAAAAGAAAAAAAGAAAAGGAAAGCAAGAAATAACGTGGAAAAATAAAATAAAAAGTGAAAAGAAAAGAGAAAGGGGGAAGAAAACAGCAAGGTAAAAGAAAAAGGAAAACATTACTGACTGAAAAAAGAAAGAAAGTTAAAAGAGAAAGGAAAGAAAACAAGAAAAAAGACAGGGAAAAGAACGAGACTGGAAAAGAAAAAGAAAAATGAAAAAAGGGCAGAAAAAAGAAAG